>CM060900.1:456139758-456809758 GCA_030762935.1 Hymenopus coronatus | reverse complement strand
TATTGTTAGACTTTATAATGTTATTAACTGGAAATCCCTGCTTACACATGATGTATACCTACCGCTAATGATGGCAAAGCCGGTAGCGTAGATATCACCGTCGGTCACACGCTACCATGGTAGTGTCACAAAATAACAAAGCTAATTAATTTTTGATTATGTTTCATTCGTTTTCATGACAGGCCTGATGATGATCTCAGACGTCTCACTTGGAAAGCTTTCAATTCTTTTCTCTTTTGCTTTTGCAGTGATCCAAGTGTTAATCAGGATTACTTCAGTCCAGAAAAACGAGGTTCTTGTGCATCATATAGTAGGTACAAATTTATATTTTAAATATAATTAAAAGCATTACTGAATCTGACATTTTATATCTACTGTGAAGTTTGCACCACTCCAAAATAAATAAATAAAATAAATAAATAAAAATAAAATAAAAATAATAAAGTCCTAAATACCTTGGAGTAGAGAAGCAAACTTTAGCCCATCTTTTAAGGGAAATTTGGCTCTAAAAATTGGTACTGCAGTTAAGTATGGCGGCGTTCGTGTGCTTAAACCACGTGGCCTGTTTTGTGCAAATATATGTGAGTTGTTTTCTTCAGTTTTGCTTTGAAAGTTTTTTTCTGTGAATGACTTTTTCTGGCAAAAATTATTCATCTTCTCATTAACTGAACAAGATAGTCAAGTAAATGTTTAGAACCATAAGATTCCTACTCTGTGGATGATATTGCAGACCTTTTTTATGCAAATAACATGCTTGACTTTTTGAGGAAAAATGATGCTGATAAGGATGCCATATTTAGGAAAATAGTTCTCTCTTTCGTAAGGAAAAAAACTTATTTTAAAATGCTAGACCGCGAAGCTTAGAAGGCATGAACCTACATCCTATAAAAGCTTCGTCTGATGTCACAAAGAATTTCTGACTCAAATGGTCGTAAGTAGAGTGATTTAGTTTTACGGGATAGGACTTTTAATCCATCCTTAAGGTGTAATCCTTAAGGCTTTTTTGTTAAAAGGAATACCTTTTTTCTGTAAAAGTTACAAAATACTTACGAAAGTTTTCCCATAGTGCGCTTGTAAATCATGTTTGGACATCAATTTAAAAAGGCAAGGTGTTTAATTAAAACTTCGTGAAAAAAAAATGTTCTGGCCATTTCTCACAGCTTCGTTTTCTTGCCAATTTCGAGTTTTAAGTTCTTATCTGTTACAAAATTAGAAATCAAATCCAGACATTTCACGACGTGTCCTTAGAAATGCGTGGAATACAATATCTATATATATTTTTGGAGACTTGAGATAAATTTTGTGTTAGTGTTAAAACCATAGTTTGCATTATCATGCAACAGATTTGCCTCGTGCCTTTTTCAATTTGCTTGAAGGAAAAGAAGATCTAGTCAGGGTTTTGTCACAGAAGCACTAAGAAATACAATTGTACTAAATGAGTGTTCTTCTGTGTTTGTAGACGTAGACATATTTTTATTTTAATTAATCTATTTTGATGAGTTATAGCATCAAAATTGAAACTACGTACTGAAGTGAAACTCTATCTATGATATTCTAGTTGCCAGGTTATGTCTGTATAGCAACTTTGGTCTCTGTCTTTTAATACCTACTTAAGAAAATCACGCTTGAACTTCTGTTGCACTTTTTTTAATCATAGCGATATTAATTTGTGTACAGGATTTGTGCTTTTCTATTTGGCGAAAACAGAATAATATAATAAGGAAAAACAACTGAATTTATCGGTCCTATTTTAATACCAAAAGTTACGTAACAACTTGTGGGCAATTAAAGGACTTGTCATGCATCACAAGACACACAGGTAGGTGAGATCTTGTACACACATATTTCGTTCATACAATTAAAATAAGACATTGTTTATAATATGCATTCAAATTTGTCTTCCGTGGTCTAGGGGTAACATTCTAGTTCGTGACTTCAGAAGCCCCAATCCTATGTTAAATTAGCCATAAGCAATGTAGCTTCTCTATGAATATAATATTAAAGAAAATTACACACGGATTTCAAAATATTTTGTTTCCTTATTTGAATATCGTTTTGTTTATTTTCATGTCACCCAGGCAAATGATGGATGCTTCATAGGCATGGAATATAAGGTTAAGAAGCAACTGATTGACGGGTGACACCGAAAGATTTTTGTGGAAGAGAAAATCAAACATAAATTCGCCTTTAATTCCAAATTGTATTTGGGACACAAAATGTCTCCTTTACAATTTCATTTTCTCAGTAACAGTGTGACAATATTAAGGCCACAAGTCACAAGATATAAGGTTTTCATTTTGTAATTTTATTATTAAGTAGTATTATATAGAAGTAGCTAGACCAATAGGTTCTGCCGACGTAATAGAGCTTTTAACATCATTAGAAACACAAACAATGCATAGACCAAGTAACAATAATTATGAAGGTGACACTCAAAGTAACTTTAATGGAAACAATCAAAATACGCACAATGATAATCACACAACAACACAAACTAGGAATCAGGAAACACAATGTTTCTGAGGGAGGGGCACCAAGAAACAGACAAAGCAAGAAACAATGCTAGGTAAATATACAATAATGACACCCTACCAAAGTCATTGACCTATAGAAACAAAAGAGCTGATGGAAATGATCGGAGGGAAAGTAATACTCTTGGTGTAAATTACTTAACTTTGGAATATAACTGCGATAATAGGAGAGGCGGTAGTTTCCGATGGAATT
Organism: Hymenopus coronatus; assembly: GCA_030762935.1. NCBI lineage: Eukaryota > Metazoa > Arthropoda > Insecta > Mantodea > Hymenopodidae > Hymenopus > Hymenopus coronatus. Next base: position 456,807,034 of record CM060900.1, on the reverse strand, counting down.
ATCAAACTAGGAGGAACTTTACGAATGATAATTCTCGGAAACAAAGGTTCGATTACAAATCCTAATGGACAAGCACGACAAATGGAAACCCAAATTGGGACCAATGAAATTCAAAGTACGACGTATGACCCAGTAAACAGCGTGCAACTAAGACACTATGCAGCTCCTCATAGCGATCTTGTGACATATGGATTCGATTCCACAGGGAATACTTTAAATAATTTGCAGAAAATAGAGGAGAATGGAAATGTGACAGCATCAAGTAATCCACCAGAGATTCGGATTAGAATTATGGGTGAAAGCTATGAAGCAATGATAGTACGTCTGTCTGCAGTGATATATTGTTTCAAAGATTAATAAAACAAAAGTATGTAAATTACTTGCCAGTCTGTGGAGTATATTGTAGTGTTGCTATAGGTAAACGTAAAGAAAGAGTTAAGTACCAAATACTCATTAACTTAGAAATAGAAGGTATTTTTACACAAATAATTGCTCTTTTTACACTAAACTTAATAACAACTATAATCTTAGGATGTGGCCTATTTTATTTCTGGAAAGCCAAGTTAGATTTCGAAAAGCACTTACTGTGTCTTGAGGAAGACGGTAATAGAGTAATAGTACTCTTAACAGGAGAAATTACACTGATATAAGAATATAGATGCGACGAAGAAATAAATATAGAAAAGGAGACATTTTTATAGAAGTTATTGACTTAGATGAGATGAATGTAATAATGAGTATAGAAATACACAAGATTGGAGAGGAAAATATGCAGTATTATGACAGTAATACTAGTGTGGGTATATGCGACAGTATATGTTGTAGTTGTCAAGAAGAAATAGAAATAGGAAAAATAAACAGAAATAGTAGGCAATCAAAGCTAAAATGTATGAGTAATGTAGAAGAAATGCGCAAATACCAAAACTAATAAACACCAAGGTAGAAGAAACACACAACTTGACCCCAGAACAAAAGCATAAATTTTGGGAATTGCTAAACAAATACAATACATTGGGGAGATGTAATAAATATACACACTACTTTGAGGTGAAAGACAGAACCATACACACATAAATGCAGGCCTATACCGAATGCAAATCTTATGAGGAGTATAAATAGCAAAGCTTGTCTAAGTAAGATAACAAATAATTACATACCAAATTATGGTAAAATGGATGCCGTACTATCGGATAATGCTAGTGTACATAAAAGCAAAATTGAATCAGGTACATATAAAACTATATAATTCGCCAGCTTATTTTCCCCAAGGAAACCCCTGTGAACGATCCATCAAAGTTATTAGTACCTACCTACTTCCACATCCTATGTCACAAAATATCACGAGCTGGGTTTCTGAATGACAAAGAATAGAAGATTTAATAAACAAAACAATAAACTTAGCTGCTGGATTCCAGCCCTTAGAGCAGATGCTAAATACAAAAGCTGAACCTATAATACCAAACTTACCAAAAATAGTACCGGTGGACTAAGAACTAACACCGGAGGAGAAGACCGCAATTGCATTTAAAAGATAAGAGAAAAAGCAGCGAGAAGAAAAGCAAGAGTAAAATGTGACAGACACAGTTGGAATCCTTCAATAGGGGAAAAGGTATTGCTTAAGGAAGAAACATTTCGAAAGCAGCGCAGAAAAGATACCACAGATTAGAACTGCTATGTCTAGGACCGCTAATTATTTGCAAAATATTTGGAGATCATTAGTGGACGCAAAAGGAAAAACAGTCGGGCGTTACCATAAGCAGATATTGAAGAAGTGTAATGAAATAGAAACCGAAAAAGAGGATGAAAGGAAAGAGCTGAAGAATATAGAGAAAAGGACAGAATGAAGAAGAAAAGTTTCCTCGAAAGTTACACTACAAATAACAATAAAATTTGCACTAGTAATGTCTAATTGATGAATTATGCATTTTTTGTAAAAAAAAAAAAAAAAAACCTATGTTGAGGGATATTTGACAGCAATATTTTTAATGTGAAATGTATAGACAATGACAACAACAATATAAAAATGCAAGAGAGGCCATTGCACGACTTAAAAAAAAAGGTTGTCAAAGGGCGTTTGTGACAATATTAAGGCCACAAGCCACAAGGTATAAGGTTTTTATTTTGTAATTTTATTATTAACTTGGAATTTATTTGGCTAAATAGCTAAAAGCATACATTTAACTGTTAGTTTTTGTGTGAATTAATATTGTTGAACTGTTTTTACTTGTGTTATTAATATATTCTGAAGACGCTGTGTTCATTCTAATGCAAAAAGGTTTAAGTAAAGGAGTTTATAATGTGTTGGCTGGAGACGTGACCAACAATCACAACAATGATAGAAAGAGACGGAAAGACTTATAAGTATTTGCATTGTTGAAACGTATATACATTACACGGCTTTGGAATGAACGCACGGCAACACAAATATTTCTGTTTATAAATTATTGCTGTAAAGAAAAAGAAAGATCGTTTCTGACTTAACAACGAAACAAGAAGGACTAAAGATGTATTCTTGTAAAAAATAAGTGTTATAACTTGATTCTCTGTGTGCTTATGTATCTGCAATGATTTACAATTAATGCAGAAAGAACAAAAACAATATTTATTTATGGTAGTTGAAACCAAAATAGAGAACGCGTCTCGTATACCACAAACCTGAGAAGAGAGAAGAGTCTCATGGTAGAAGTAGTACAACAAATTAAGAAAATTAAATACACACGAACCAACTTTTTCGTTGCAACAGTTAATAACAAAACTGCACTCCTTATTTCGCTAGGTGTGCATAATGTTGGTAAATGTCCACCAACATCAAGTGTTTATTTTAAGTAGTAATTAACCACATATCTTTCATATAGTATTGTGCTTATAATATTGTAGGTGCACGGTTCTGTTTTAATTATTAGTATTATTTTATTTGATAGTCCCCAGCACTCTCGCAAGGAATTTCTGTTTAACCAGAATCTCACGAAAGATTTACAGTCATCATATTCATTTATTAGATCACCTCTACGACGCATTGTCTTGCGCATGCTATAAAGTAATTCATCATCACTATCGAGAAAATTTGCATCTAATACCCAAGCAACCGCTTTCCTTTATATATTCTATTCTCGTAATAACGAGTTACCCCCACACGGTATCATGGAATAAGTTATTCCATGTTTATTCTTTTGATAGACTCTATTCCAATTTAGTGCCTAACCATGGAATAACGCCTAACAAAGGTTTATTCGCATGATAAGTGTATTTATTAAGACATATAGGACTAATTTCGCAAATATACCTACCATATTTATTAAAATTAGTAAGTAATTACTTTTAAAACATAACCAAACAATATATTGATTTCAAAATGATTAACAACAGCACTTACAAGGTTTTTATTTCTAAAATTTAATTCAAGTATCTTCAATAGTTTCTGAAACACCGGTCATTTACATCAGAAAAATCATTCACACAGAAAGCTTTTGAAGCCGGAGAGAGAGAGAGAGAGAGAGAGAGAGAGAGAGAGAGAGAGAGAGCTAGCTTTGTTTGGTTTTTGTTTGGGGGGGGATCAGGGAACCTCAAAACGGTGAAACCTCGACATGGAATTTTTTCGTGGAATACAATACCTTCTCAATACACTATGTAAGTACATAGTGTGGAGAGAAAGTAAATGAGCAAACAACTTTACGTTTGTGTAACACACAGAAATTTAAGGCTTCACGTGAGCGTAAACATTAAATCTCCAGTGTTGAGAAAATTAAATGAAATAAAAAACTGATGAGTTCAATATATTTATTTTAATCTTAATCAAGAATCCAAAGTGGTTTTGTGAGACACCCCTAGAAACTGCTAAATTCTTAATAGATTCATTCTTTCCTTCTGACAAGAATGCTGGCTTAATTAAATCTTCTGTGCGCTCAGATACTCCTACTGCTCCAAATACAAACAATAATGTAGGTAAAGTTTAGTGAAAAGGAGATGAATCAAATAATAGAAATTCAAAATGATTAGAAAGCACCGGAGTTGATACAATTACGCTAACATCGACAAACATGTGTGCTTCGCACTTCAATTACTCTTTGTCAGATTATATAATAAATTTTTGGAACCGGGAGAATTCCCTAATCTTTGGAGAACTGGTATAGCTAGCATTATACCAAAATCAAGATGTAAAAATAAACAACATAGAACAAACAATTACAGGCCTATAACTGTATTAACTGTGATGGGAAAAATCCTTGAAAAAATGTTAATAGATAGAATTATGAATCATCTGCTTTGTCATCCAAACAACATGGATTTATGCCTGGTAAATCCACAGAAAATGCTGTTTATAATATTGTACAGTGGATGAAAAGTATTATTAAATGAAAGAAATATGGACTTTTAAACTCTAAAGATGTTACTGGTGCTTTTAATAATGCCAGGTGGTCAATGATTTCAAAACAATTGAAGAATAATAAATGACCTGTAAATTTATATCACCTGGTGAAAAATTATTTCACAAATAGAAGTGCACAGTTGAAATTATGTGGAGTGACAATAAATAAAGCTGTTATTAAAGGTTGTCCACAAGGATCCGCTTGCAGCCCTTCTGTATAGGTAATATGCCGATCTATTGGAACAAAGCCCACCAGAAGGATGTAACATCATTGCTTACGCTGATGATGTTCCTTTAGCATTTGGAATCTAATAGTACTCTTAGTAAGTAAATACAAATTCTAATGAAGCATTTCATCTAGGTATTTTGTACATGAGAATGTAAGAATAAGCTGAGTAAAGACTACTACTGCAATGCTTGTCATTAGCAGAAGGAAGGTTGATGCCCTCAAATATACATGAACAATGTATCCATAGATTTGGTTGGTATTTGGTATTTCAAATGCCTTGGAGTAATTCTGGACCGGAAACTCACGTTTCGATGAAATTCTAAATATCTGGAAAGTAAATCTAATGTAGTATACAATAATAAGCCTTTTATGAGCGTTTAGGTCCACTTGGGGATTTAATACAGAAATATTAAAAATATTTATCATGCTGTAGTGAAACCATTTCATATATACCGTGTCGCAGCTTTCAGAGATGTTTTAGAACAGAACTGGGCTTGTACAAAATTTTCGGGTTCTCCGTATCACAGAAGCATTTCGTGGTATATGATGCAGCTCGGGAATACCTGATATTAGACCTCAATACTTCTCTGACCTCCTCTATATTTCAATGCCCTCGACAACAAATACGATTAGCATCAAGAAAGATCGTGAAGTACTTGCAGAAATACAACATGGTAAACAGAACATGTACATCGTGTACATCGTCTATAAGTAACATGTTATCCTCTATTGATTTAATTGTTGTTGTTTTTTTTCTCACACAAACCGTGTGTAGAACAGGAGTTGGATAGGTAGAGTCCGGGGATCAATGGTTCAAATCCCGGCTATGGCATTGAATTTTTCAGTGTTATCCTATCCATGTTACCCTCTAGTTTCTAAGGTCTCGGTTGCAAACCCAGTGGAGGGCGATGTATTTCTTGCGGGCGTTAAACGCAATACTCTCGGTTAATACGTTACCTAAATCTACCCAGTGACCGAAATTCGACCAACATGCAACATATTAACGTATTGCACTTGACAAGTTTTGTTAAATGATGACAGCGTATATGCAGAAAATGTTCACGTTTATTTGCCGTAACCTGTAGTGATTCGAGTGCTACGTGAAACTATGGTAGACTTTTTGGCAAGTTAGGATAAACCTTACCTCGTGTATGATGAACGTTCTTCAGAGTGACGCCACACCTAGGTACTGTAGGTACGCCAACACACATCAACTCACTAAACAAAATCTTCAAGAGCTCTACCGGCCACAGTCGACTAGACACACTATTTTATTCCAACTAGCCTGTTGACTGAAGACGAGAAAGAAGCGAGCGCATCTCAGAACAACCAGCTCTACCCGAAAATAAACGAACATTAACGAACCCAAGGGGACATTTTCATTTGGTTCACAGATATCACCAGAGGTAGTAAAACATTTCGGATGCCCGTTAGCGAAAATGCCGTGTCATCGGTAATGTAGATAACTGCATGTGTATATAGTGTTTAGAAGGTATTGTAATTCAACAAAAAATTCGATGCCGAAATTTCACCGGAAATACATGTTTTGGGTCACCCTGAATCGAAAAAAAAGCATTCTTAGAAAAAGGTCCGTGTTTGTGCGATTGTGGACAGCATAGCCCAAAAACGAAAAGACTGTTAAATACCAAACTTGGTATTTAAGTTTAGTATCTTCCAAGGATGGGACACGAAAATTTTCTAGAAAATCCCCCCCCCCCCAAACTATCCTTCATATGAAAAATTTTTCGAAAATTTGTATTTTCTCAGAAATGGCTTTAACGATTTTGATTAAAATACCTTATGATGAAGATATTTTTTTTTATGACAAACGAAACGTATATGTTGAATTTTCTGGGAACAGCCTCTGAAAACCTATTCATCCTGGCCGACTTTTATGTAGCTGACAAACCGTAAAAGGTATTCAACAACTTACTACACAAAAAATGTAGATCTCAATGAAACACACAATTTATGTCATATACATTTTTTTTATTTTTGTAGAGTTAACCGTTTTCGAGATATTTCGGATAATTGGTTTCAATTTTAACCACTTTTCTCAACCGGGAAGACATATTTCTTCTAGTTTCTTGTTCGTTTATTCCTGGCAAGCAAAGAAATTAGAATTTCAATTGTTTCATTATGGAAACGGAAGAAATATCCCTTCGGAATTACAGCAAGATATAACTTTAATAGTTTCACCCTTATCTGAAGATGTCACAATTGTGATCGCTTTTGACCCCTTTTCAGCGATCATCTACCCTGGACGATTATTCAGCTGTACACCTGTTTCATCCCTGTTAAAATAGCTGATGGTTTGTTGAACACACATTTCTCTTCTAGTATTTCTTCTAGTAGATGAAAGTAATTTTTGACTTCCTTGCGATTCATTCCTCGAATTCATGGTAAAGAAACGCCTTCGGATTTACATTAAGAAAGACCAGATTGCCTGAATAGAAACAGCTTCAGCCAATCATATCCTGCTTTTTCTGTTTCTTTATTAAACCTGCGTTTCAGGCCAAGTTCTTCAGCAGAATAGTTTGCTAGTATGCGAATACCATCTCTTGTTAGAGGAAAACCATGCATATATCTTTAAAAATGCAAAATATGCATTCGAAAAGATTGGCCAACTCTTCCGGAATATTGTAGGCCTTCTTTACCTTTGTAGAGGCGAGAAGGTCACAGTCCACAACAAAAATAGGAGAACAAGATAATTATGCAATCAATGTCAGTAAAATACTCAATGCGCTTATCCTTTCCACAAAGTTTCCTGCTGCTATCTTGAAAAGGCTTTGGGTTTTCACTTAGTTCATTCACCAGTGGAAGAATAATTGACTGTGTGAAAAGTAATAACAGCCATAAACAGTGCACGTGATCAGCAATCGATAACAGGGACTGAAAGCTTGCCGGCAGTCGAATTTCAAAAGTATCACTCCACAGCTGTGACAATGAGAGTCATTGGTCATTTCTCCCGTATGACCATTTCTCCCGGAATTACCCTAGCTTTTACTGTGGAGTGAATAGCTCATAAGTTTCACTCGCACTTAAAGCGTAGGTACTGTACAAAGCTTTATCGAGATGTTTTTTATGAGAGTTTAACGCCCGCTTTTACTACACATGGCACCGCAGGCGATGGCGCTGATGATACATGGAATAAAGATTGAGCACCGGTGGAATGCAATGACGAGGGAAACCGGAGAACCCGGAGAAAACCCGTCCCTGAGCCGCTTGTCCACCACAAATTCCACATGCGGTCTCCTGGGATCCAACCCTTGGTGAGATGTGAATGGTGTATCCACTCGGCCACGGTGCGGCTACTATCAGTATGATCAAAATGTGAAGGTTATTGTATGGCGGATAACAATTTGTGTCTTTTAGTTGTTTTAATGCTGTAAAGTATGCTACCATTTTTTGCCAAATCCTATAGCTCAAAGGTAGACCTTTGTGCCTGATCAAGCTGTGCAGTTTTGTCTATAAGCGGCTGAAAACAATGCAGTTTTTAATATGTTCGTGGTACCATAGATGTTAAGGTTTCAGTGGTATTTGGAGGTTACAAGATAACGTTTGCTGTCTCACAGCTCGTAAAATAGGAATAAAACATAAAATGTTTTGACGAGATGATTTGAGCAGTGCAGATAACCATATAAGGGTTTGATATAAACGGTGGGTTTTGAGATACGTAAAACAGTCTAATGTTTTGGTTTCCTTCAATATATGTACAACTTTTGTAGATATGCTTACTTACCTGGGAGCTTTTAACATATTATATGCTAAACGCAGGGATTGCAAGTTACTTAAGCAATTGTTTTCACAGTATAAGTTAGTTTATCACTGCAGTCAGTTTCTAAAGCTCCAGAGTAGAAATATAGGTGTTGTTATCAGGTTTCTTCCAAAACATTTCTTTATAATGAGGTTCACCGAACTCAAATGTAAACATATTTATATAGACGTCTTATAGAACACCACACCTACTTTTGTTATATTTAAAAATCCTTTGTGCTGTTGTTATCCATCTCTCTAGCACTGATGGCCATAGATAGGTATACCAATAAAATTTATTGTAATCAACTGACCTCAGTGAACTTGACATCTATGATCCAGAATAGATAGGTAAAACGTTTAAGTAGGAATAAGCAAACGTTTCCATTACTGTTAAGTAAAATAAGCAGAAAAGAAAAACTGTATAAATTATTAAAATACAAAGGTATGCTTTGATAGTGTTTAACACCCACTTTTACTACCAAGGCAATGATGATACATGGAATGAAGGTTGAGCACCGGTGGCATGTGATGGCGGGGAAAACCAGAGAATCCGGAGAAAATCCGCCCCTGCACCGCTTTGTCCACCACAAATCTCACATTTGGTCGCTTGGGCCGCTTAGGTGAGAATCTAAGAGGTTTAACCACTCGGCCACAGTGCAACCAATAACCTACAAAGGTAGGCACTTTAATATATGTATACCATCTTTCACTGCCTGGTTCACTTTAAAACTTAGCACGTTTAGAGACTTCAGTATATCAAGCATATGTTTGGGCAGAGATACATGAGCTCTAAAAAGATTCCCATAAACAGTCTTGTTGCCAATGCGAATGTTTATAGGAACACAGAGTTGGCGAATATTCTACTTTTATTCATTTCTGTCTATTCTGGTTAAAATTTCTTTCATAACGAACTGTCGGATCTAAAACCATTCCACTTAGGCTGTCGATAGTCACTATATGAACATGCCTGTTGGAGTCTTGGTGAGAAATGGCTACAACCTCCTCATGATCTTGCGATGGTCTGTTTTGTTTCGAAGCAATTTGCCCTTTCTGCAAAACTGCGCTGCTGGATGACAGCAACGGTTTTTGCTGAAGGTTCTGCCTGGAACAGAGCGGACTGTTTACAGGTTACATGACACCTTGATGGGGTTGATATATTTAGAGGATGAGAGGTTATTCTGGTTACTGATTCATGATTTGGCGTTCGGGTAGTCTGCGTACAGGGTCAAACTGTTGCTTGTGTGGCAACCGACACCAATCTTGAAATTATTGAGATCCTGATATTTGCCAAATTCGCTTGTGTTTGGTGTTGAGTGGCGAAGTATCACTAGCTATATGAAGTTCTTCTAGTGCGAACTCTTCGTTTTTCTTCAGCGACTCACATGATGTAGGTGGACATCACCAACTCTTTGGACAGATATTGAAGTGCTGAAGACCGGCTTTCCATTCCCCTCTCATTGGTAACTCTTATACTCATTTTCTTCGGTGTGATATTAGGAAACTGCCTTAATTAACTGTTTTACTGTGACTCATATTATTAAAACAATCTGACGCGTTCCATTCAGATGACTTTCTCTAACTGTTCTACAAACAATTCCTACACAGATTATTCTTTTACATACATAATGCTAATAAAGATAAACATTAACAGGAATAACCTTATTACGTAGGTAGAAGGATAACAAGAGAATACACTAGATTAAAGATACAGTCAAAGCTTCTAAAAGCTGTCGCTGTGCGATTGTCATGACCAGGAGGAAAACAATAGAGATACGAAACGGACGACGACTTTGCGTTCGATGAAATGATTTAAGAATTTTAAAATTGAAACCAATAAGATGGGACATTTCTGAAATGGCTTGCTCCACAAAAACAAAATAAATTATGTATTTTAACGAGATACACATTTTTATGTGGTACATTTTTGTCTATCTCTTTACGGTTTACCAAGAATGCAAAAATCATTAAGGTTTCACGAGCTATTCCAAAGAAATTCAGAATATACATTTTATTTACCATGTTAACATCTTTAGTATAAGTATTTTAATCAGAGCCGTTAGAGCTTTTTTTTTTAGAAAATCGAAAATTTCGAAAAACCTTCCATGTAAAGGGTAGTTTGCGGTTGGAAAAAGTTCCTAAAATTCTTCGAGTCGCATCCCTGGAAGATACTAAAGCTATATAATTTCCAAGTTTGGTATTTACCGACTTTTAGTTTTTGAATTATGCTATCCACACACACACACGCACACATACATGGGCCTTTTTCTAAAAAGGCTTTTTTTAATTCTGAGGTCCTCAAACCATACATTTCCGGTGAAATCTCGCTATCGAACTGTTTGGTAGAATACAATACCTTCTATATCTACTATGTGGATTGTATAAACGTGCTAGAGAAAGTAAAATTGAAACTTTAAAAGGCTAAGCAGATATACATGCAGTAGTCAAATGGTAATGTTTAATAAACCTCTGTCCCAAACACATAGGTATATTCGTTTGCTGATGTAACAAGATTCTAAATTGTGTATGACAACCCCATTTACCTGCTGACCTCCCATTGCTATTAACTGCAATAAAATTGTTATTCAGCACATGCAGCACCAGATGGAGCCGCCCAAAGCTAAATTGAACTCATTCCTAAGCCCTGCTTCTGGTAAAAACCAATACCTATCAGCTGAATAATTACATACAAATATATAAGAAAGTGAGTTGTAAAATAATGGATGTTTATGAAATGGCAATATAACGAATACTCCAAGAAGTATTCAATCCTACAGAAATAACACTATTGCAGATCATTTCCCCTGGTTTTTAAAACAAATGAATGTGTTAGAAAAGAGTGAAAGGTCTCTTTGCACAGTGGAAATATGTATTAGTCATGCGCTTGGAAGTCACACCCTTTTCCAACCCATGCGCCCTTACACCACTCAATAAACTGAATCCTGTGGGACTGACAGAAATGAATGCGCAGTAGAACAAAATTTAGAAGCCTAAAGATAGATTTTATATCAGCAATCGGAGAAAATAAAGTAAATAAACGTTTCTGTTTCTATTGGCTAAATAACCTCATTCGTTTGGGGTAGCTTATGATTCTTAGTATTATCGATACTGAATTTTCGAAAATATTTTGGAGAGAATATCTCAGCTTCAAGAAACTTTTTAGAATAAATACTCAAATGTTTTGAAATCAGAATCAAGCTACGGTTTTGACTTTTGGATAATTAAATGCTAAAACGAGACGTTTAGTACCTACTAAAGAATGAATGTTTAAAATTTCCGACTATTTTCCACTCTGTCCCTTCAAAGAGGTCTTACTGCATTTTTTGTAGTTATTCCTCCGTGTTTTTGGATTGTTGAACGTTGTTTTCTCACGTAGTAATTTATTACGCAGTGCGCATATTTTAAACTACAACTAACTGGAAATGATTTCTAAAGCTCTCATACACGATAATAACATTTGTGAGTTGGTACACAGAAAGTTACGTGTCATTTAAAAATGCTTCCCATGACGTCACAACCTGCTGAACAATTAAATTAAGGATGCACTATTTCTGTGAAATAGCTTGTTTAAAAATATACCTACAGCTAAACGTAGGTGTCTGAACATTTCTTTAAATCATTTCCATTTAACGGTAGCAGAAAATATGCGGTACTTCATATTAATCAAGATAAAAATTAGCAGAATTGGTCTTACTACTTGTTTTCTTGTTAGTATAGTACGTTTGTTACAAAACTTGGCCGCCAGTAGCACGGCCCATATGACCTTCACTGCATTTCCCTGAGCACATGCTCATACCTTGAAACGCACTGTACAAAGGTTAAATTGTTTCTGGACAAGAATATATTGTGAATACCTAACGAGGTAACAGGTTAAAATATAACACATATCTGTATATTTGTATATTGGGGTCTTAGGGTCTTCTTTATTCTTTTATTTGACCAGTAATTTCCATCGGTGGGGGGGGGTGTAAGCAGGAAAAAGAAGACACGAAAGAATAAGGAGACAAGGATAGCAGAGGAAATATTCACACATTTGGGAAGTTCCGCAAAGTGCATCTGCTTAAATACCTATCGGAAAGTGCACTGCAGTCATATGAGCAGTAGCGCACCTTGACTGTTGGCTGTGCTATATTGATGAACGCATGACTGAAGCCATGTCTATACCCATAGCGATGCTGCGAGCTTTACGGAAAAAAGAAATGAATTAATGTATTCATAAGCTCACCATTCATTGGTATCAATAACTATTCCGTGCAGTCTTGTATTCATAATTTAATGTGGCACTATGATGGATCAAATCACTGGATGAATGGGTGGGTGGATGGAAGTATGCGTGGTTTGGTGGGTGGGTGGATGGAAGAATGGGTGCTTTGGAGGTGGGTGGATGGAAGGATGGGTGGTTTGTTGAGTGCGTGGATGGTTTGGAGGGTGGGTGGATGGAATAATGGGTGGTTTGGTGGATGGTTTAATGGGTGGGTGGATGGAATGCTGGGTGCTTTGGAGGGTGGGTGAATGGAAGGATGGGTGGTTTGGAGGGTGGATGGATGGAAGAATGGGTAGTTTGGTGAGTGGGTGGATGGATGGAAGAATGGGTGGTTTGAAGGGTGGATGGAAGGATGGATGGTTTGGTGGGTGGGTGGATGGAAGAATGGGTGGTTTGGTGGGTGGGTGTATGGAATTATGGGTGGTTTGGAGGGTGGATGGAATGATGGGTGGTTTGGAGGGTGGGTGGATGGAATGATGGGTGGGTTGATGGAAGTATGGGTGGTTTGGTGGGTGGGTGGATGGAAGAATGGGTGGTTTGGTGGGTGGGTGGATGGAATAATGGGTGGTTTGGAGAGTGGGTGGATGGAAGGATGGGTGGTTTAGTGGGTGAGTGGATGGTTTGGTGGGTGGGTGGGTGGGTGGGTGTGTGGATGGAATGATGGATGGTTTGTTGAGTGGGTGGATGATTTGGTGGGTGGGTAGAAGGATGGGTGGATGGGTGGTTTGGTAGGTGGGTGGACGGGAGGTTTGGAGGGTGGATGGGAACGAATTATATTAATTACTGTTAATAATTGATAACAAAGGCCGTGTCGTGTGTAGTGGTTAGACCGCTCGCCTCCCATCTAGGCGGCCCGAGTTCGCTCCTAAGCGCCCGCATTTGGAATTCGTGGTGAACGAAAGGGTCTGGGCTGGTTCTCTCAGTGTCCTACAGTTTCCCCCGCCACTCAGTCCACCAATTGTTCCATCATTACCTTTCCAATCGTCAATTTCGTTTACATGTCAAATCATCCACTTCTTCATGTTCATGTCTGGCTGCAGGCCGACCACTCGTAGCAGGTTCTCCACTCTGTGGTTTCGTGCCGTTGACTTCCCGACAGGCTTCTGACCCCTAGGCATTGGCTTGTAAGTCCTAGGGGGTGTCAATCCTACAAGTACGGGGAGGTGAGCCAATTACGAAACGAAAATTGATAACAAAATCGTTGACTTAGTATGGGTTAAACCCTCTTGTATACCAACAAATTCCCAACTTTTGCCATATTTTGTAAACAAGGGCTTACTCAGTACTGAATCAACTACAACGTCAGTAAATCAATCGTCATCCATTCCAATTGCAAATGTTCCAACATGCCCCTTCGAACGAATTTACCGCATGTTAGATTACATACTTTACACGCTTAAGTTTTATTAGTTTGGATGGAGCTGTGAATAGGATTATTCAAGAAGTTCAACTTCTTAAGAGAAGAGGAGAGGGTTAGACGGCTAGGATTGAAAAAGAGGAGTAATATTTCATAAGGTTTGGCTTACTGCGCCTGCTAAACCTCCAGCGGGACGAGAAGGAGTGAATACAAAGGGCGCGCCATGCGCACGCGTGTTGGTGGTGGTGGTGGCGGCGGCGGCGGCACAGGTCAATAATGACCAAGACATAGTCAACGAATATTTATTAACTCATAACAACTATAATAAAATGTACCTACATCTTTTGTAATTCGTTTCTATTCTCTTCTAGTTATTTCCCTTTAGATATAGCAACCCGAGTAAGGAGGAGCTCTTCTTATTTATTTTAATATGTGTATTTATTCTACTATCATCGTATTCGCTTGAATTTCATATCATCCAGCTGGGGCGGTAACGTGGTTACGGGTTCGTATCCTGGGTGCAGGTTTTGGCTATTAGGAATGGTGAAGATTTGTTGGTGCCATAGCTCAGAATTTTTACTAGCATGGAAACTCTTTTCAGGGTGTGGTACGACACAAGTGTTTATTCAATTAGTTCGGCCTTTTTCCGCCGTCGAATACATTCCTCTTAAATTTCCTACTGTGAAACTATGCTTTAGGCGCCCGTGACTAGTATTACTTATTACTTTTGATGCAGTGGTTCATTCTGTAATCAAGTGAGTATTAAAATAACTATTTCCCTCACAACTAAAGGTAGCCTGTTCCGCTCCACCACGGACCCTAAATATCACATATTTGCTCTGCCGGTGTTCTACACCAAGTGCCTCAAAAAGTGTCTCCTGGCCAGCGGTAGCTTTGTTTTCTCTTTTCCGTTATGCTCCCCTCGGGCAGTGTTCTCTCATCCCCTTCGGATCAATGCTCCAACCCCTTTACTGGTAGTGCTGGTATTGTGCTACCAGCTCGTGACAACTCGGCTACTTAGACGTGTTTGAAATCTTTTTCCTTCCCATTTTCAATATACATTTATATTTCTCTTCTTGGTATAAGTTATATCATTAGCTATGATTTATGTTTCCCTACTGAATAACTCTTTGCCCCGTAACAAGACATGTTCTGTCTCACAGCTCATGCCTGGCCACTCATTCCAGGTTCTCCATTCTGTGGATTCCTGCCGTTGGCTCCCCGACAGGCTGCTGACCCTTAGGCATTCGCTTGTAGAGGGGCATCAGTCCTAACTAGGGGGAGGGTGAGCCGGCTACGAAACGAAGCATTTACTCTAAATTATAAAGTTTTGTAGTAGTAGCTTTACCAAATGTATTCATAAGCGCATAGGTATTATGACTTCTTTCCCAAGTGCCTCATTGGAGAAGCCAATCAAAATAGGACCTTATTGCCTATTCCCTAAGTGGTATAGGGAATATTATTAACAGCTCTTAAGGTGACAAGCGACTCTGAAATGCTCATGTTTTGGTTTAGGTACTAATAAAATCCCCATTGTTTCCAGTTTCAGAAAATATATACTTTTGGGGGTTAAGAGGATTTTAAGCATTTAAATAGCATTTAAATGCTAGTCTGCATTCCTTTAATCCTGCTATGCAGGACATTTGTCATTTATGACATTTGTATCTTTAAATTCAGTTTTCTCAAAACAACATTTTTGGATATTTAAGTCAATGCCAATTAAATGGCTAGAAATAGGTATAGATAGATATTTGAGGACCAGGTGAGGTCACTTTGGCAGAAAGCAGAGCTAGTTTTACCATTGCTAACATTAACATCCGTGTTCCAGTATGAGCCATTTTTTGTGCGCGTGAGTGTACGTTCAAGCTCGAAATGTTTTTTTCATTACTGCATGTTAGATCGTAATATCTAGGTATTAAAATACAGGTTTTATATGAAGAATCGTTTCCTGAAGAATATTTACGGAATTTAAATAGCACTTCTAGCCAACTTAGAAATCCACGCCTTTTAATGCAGGCAAGCTAGCGTGCATGTGTTGTTTTCAAATGGCTGGAGCTTGGTTTCTCACCAAAGTACTGTTTTAAGGAAAATCTGCGTGTATCAGTAAAATGAGTCCGTGTGTTTTGTGCTGCAACACTTTATCAACACTGACAAATCTGAGAAGGCATGTAAAACAACACTATCATAACGATAAGCAAAGTGATCTATGTAATACTACACTCTCAGAATAGCCATTATGACCTAAATATAAAATCTGAAAACAATTTGTTTTCCTAATTATGAAACATTTGCATGTTGGAAAGTAAAGGTAAACAAAGTGCCATGTTCTACTGCATTGGAGGGGGGGGGTGGCAAAAAAACAAACAAAAAAACAAAAAGGCCGAACATTTCTTAGACACAACGACCACTGCCAATGGGTATATACCGAGAATTATACATTAGTTTCTAGACTTTCCTATCATGCAGTTTAAACAGACCGAGTCGCAATCGCTTCTGCAAATTGTGCGAAGCTGTCTGTGTGTAGTGGAATAAAAAGTAGGTAGTAACTGAATTCCTCAGTCTGGAAGAATGAATGTGGGAATAAATTTTCGTGCGTTTAATAGAATATAACAGAAAAACAACATGAAAATACTACAGTTCAGCGAGGAAAACACCATAGTTGTTTCTTAAGTCTAACCCCATGGATATGACCATAGAAGTTAAAGGGGACTGTATAAAATAGACAATAAAACTAAACAATAAAAAGGACAGGAAAATGCTCCCACCCCAAACTAATCTTTACATGGACGATTTTCCGAAATTGTCTCAAAAATTGCTCTATTGATTTTGATTAAAATGCCACACATTAAAGATATTTACTTGACCTATAAAATGTACCTACCTATACATACCTACCTATCTTGGATGCTCTGGGAATAGCGTCTGAAGCTCTCTTTATTCTGAATGAAAATTTTAAAAGATAGAAAAAAGTCTTACCTACTACACAAAAAATGCACATCTCGTTGAAGCACACAATTTATGCTATTATTGGATCAAACGGGAAATCGTCATTCGTTTTTCTGTTTTTACTTCTGGCCGTGAAATGAGAACCGAATTTCAATGTCATCATTTAGAGACCAGTTTTAAAAATATTTCGCTAAAACTTCAGCTTAGTATATTCCCTTCTTTCGTTTTACTTACAAGAAACTGAGGCAATAATGACTATTTTTGCTTATGTTTATCTCGATTAACATGATGTAGGGTAAGCTGGCACAATTTCGATATAAGTACAACTACGTTCAGCATAACGTTTTAGGGACATTTTTAGTGTCGTAGTATTGGTAGCACTTGCCTTACTGTGACATTGCAATGCTGAAGGTCTATGCCTCTCTTCCAATCCTTTTCACGAGATCAGCTGTTAGTGCCACAAAGATATAACATTTTTTTGTTAAGAGACAATTAAGTTACTTAGTTTTATGCGCTCTTATAACATTGCCTGGTGTCTATGTGCTTGCAAATGCTGTATTAGCCCGCCTGGGTAGTGTGGTGGTAGCGTGTCTGCCTCATGTTCAACAGGTCGTGAGTTCGAATCTCGCTTAGGGTGAGTTACTCGGATAAGGCTTTTTTCGGGGTTTTCCCTTATCCTGAGAAGACGAATGGACGCCTAGATCATTTGAGCATCATTTCACCAGTTGCATTCATCGTCCGATAAGACCAACCAGGTTAAAGGACGTTAAGCTACAAAAAAAAATGCTATATTAGTGAGGTTAGAGACTTGCATTCCCGTTCCCGCGTGTTTTGAGACAGCAATAAAGAAAGACAGTGTGACATGTGCCTCTTTCTCTTGTAATAGGTTAGTGATATTTAATCGTAATTTCACTCCTACAAACAGTACATTTTCGATTAGAAAAATGCTACAATTTCGATACCCTAGTACAATTTCGATCATTGGCTTATATTTAAGAATATTTCAGGGTTTTTTCTTCTTTCTTTATCTTCTGCAGTAGTAAGTAAATACCGGCAAAATTTGGAAGAAATTTTTTAAAAAAAAAAAAAAGGTGATTTGTTTGATAAATAAATATGTACTCTTCCGATGAAAGAGCGCATATCTTCAAAATGAGTAACTAAAGAGCACAGCAAATCCTAATACCGGCATCCAATAAAATTTCTCCGCACAACGTTGTGAAGGTCATTTTGCCAACTCCAGAGTGAAACAGTGTCTTGGGGGAAAAAAAAACACACACACACACATCAATTAGACACACTTCAGATGGAAACCTGGATAAAGTACGCAGCAAAAAATAAAGTTTTTAACAGGGAACAAATGCACAAACAAATAAACAAAAGCAACAAGAACAACAAACAGCAATACACGCTTATTTGTAATGAAGAGAGAAATATTAAAAACATCAAATCACCAGCCCTAGACGACCCGGGCTCGATCCCAAGCGACCGCAAGTGAGATTTGTGGTGGACAAAGCTTCACAGGGGCGGGTTTTCTCCGGGTTCTCCGGTTTCCCCCGCCATCACATTCCATCAGGGCTTCATCTTCATGCATAATCAGTGTCATCGCCAGAGCAGTAAAAGCGGGCGTTAAACACTACAAAAAAAAAAAAAAATCACCGGCAAACAACGAAGATTATGGGTTTGTTTCTGGAATTATTTCAGTGCGAAATCAATAGGGTAAGGCACCTGGGTTTGTTGCCAGAAATGTAATTTTTGATACTGTTTGAAAAAAGTGATTTTATGTGGAAGATATCAGTGTTTAGAATTGTACCAAAAAGTGATCAGAATTTACATTTTCGATCAATTTTATTAAATTCTATAACCTTCTCTTGTCTTTAAACGAACTCTTGTAAATGTATGATACTTATGTTATATATTCATTAAACTTAAAACAACAAGTGCCATGCTTGAAATTGTTTCTTTCCTGAATATATTTCCGGTAACAATAGCATTTTTCCGAAATGATCGAAGTTGTAGCACCCTACCCTATATAGAATAGTAAGTTTTTGTAGGAATAGTGTTACAGAATAGGTAGAGAAAGTAATGTGAGTGGAACATATCAGGTTTTTACACATAATTTCGAGCACGGTGTTTTATATATAGTAATATGAAACATCGTTAAAGTCATTGCTTAGACTACCACAATATAATGTAAATATGTAGATTTAAAATGCGTTAAGTACAAGAAACGTTGACGAAATTGTAGCTCGATGGTAATGCTGTTTGTTGATACACTTTGTCCGCAAGACAGCACCACCATCGTCATTCGCCTCATTTGTCTCTTTCGTTGTGACGTCACTCTACCAGCTCCTCCTCCTGTACTGCTATAGGTAGTCATCATTTCTCCTACAACTGGTTTCTGCACTTACTGGGCCGCTAGATGACGTATTCTCTGCGTGTATTATTCTCTCATGCACGCTGACGAGAGAAAGAAAGACAAGAAAATGGAGTTTTGTTTATGGACGCTCTTTAATTGCTGTGGTTTTCAGCGTCCCATTCTATACTTTTTTTTTTTTAAACAGTAACGGAGTCTGATCAGGACTCCGGTACTGTATCCCTATTTACATTGGTTTTACTGATTACTGGTTTACTGGTTTTACTGTTTCTTTTACAAACATATACACATTGCACAAACATATAACACCCATGCCCAAGGCGGGACTGGGAGTGAAAGACCGCTTAATTTTGCTCTGAGACCCCTTTATCAGGTTTGGGGTTCTTTTATGTACCGAAAATTTATGACACGGGACTAAACACTTTACTGCCCTTCCGAAGGAAGTCATGCTAAGGATTTTTACGCCCGAAAAAAATTCATCGTCCTCCGCCGGGTTTGAACTTGCGACCTTGGGTATATGAGGTTAATATGGTAACAATTACACCGTGGAGTGTACGCTGACGAGGTAATTTTGATGCAGGCCCTCTGTTGTTGCTTTTTTTGTTTGTTTTTTGTTTAACGTCCGCTTTTACTACATACCTATGACAAAGCAGGCACTGCTAACACTGATGATACATGGTATGAAAATGGAGCACCGGTGGAATGCGATGGAGGGGAAAACTGGAAAACCGGGAGAAAACCCGCCCCTGCGCCGCTTTGTCCACCATAAATCCCACATGCGGTCACCTGGAAGCGAATTCGGGCCGCCGGGTAAGAGGAGCGGGCCTCTCTTGCTCCGTCTTCGCCCATATTCGTCCTAGTTTCCTTAAACTTGGATCTTCCCATCTTGTTATCTAAAGTCGCCGCTAAAGTCTTCTGAGTAATTTCCTCTCTGCCCAGTTGATTCCCCCTTAGAGCCTTCTTGTTCATATATACTGGTCTTTCTCCACCGATCCACAGCTGAAAGTTTGTAAAATAAGCTCTTTTTTCCTGAGTCCTTGCTTCTTTCATTTTTACTTTCTCTATAGGTACCTACTATGTACCTGAATTGTGTATAGAGAAGGTAATGTAATGCACCCAAAAATTCGATACCGAGTTTTGGGTCCCCCTGAGTCCAAAAAACAACAACACATTTTTAGTAAAAGGTCCATGTATGTGTGTGTGTTTCGTGTGTGTGTGTGTTGTGTGTGTTTTGTGTATGTGTGTGTGTGTTGTGTGTGTTTTGTTTGTTATGTGTGTGTGTGTTGTGTGTGTTTTGTTTATGTGTGTTTTGTGTATGTGTGTGTGTTGTGTGTGTTTTGTTTGTTATGTGTGTGTTTTGTTTGTTGTGTGTGTGTGCGTTTTGTGTGTGTGGACAGATTAGATCGAAAAGACCGTAAAATACCAAACTTGGTATTTAAGTTTGGTATCTTGCAAGGATGCGACACGAAGATTTTCAAGAAAATCCCCCACCCAATAGGCTTTGATAATTTCTCATTCATAAATATACATTTCCAGCTTTTCTTTCGTTATTTCCAGTATTTCTTCTGTAGGCCCTTTATCTATTCTTATCCTTAAGTTCTAGGAAGGCTAAATTAAATCTTCTCTCCCTCTCCTCGAGTATTTACAATTTTTCCTTAACTATTTCAACTTCTCTTCTTGTTTCTTGCACCTCATCCCTGACATCTTCTTTAATGTCCATTGCCATCCTTTCCATTTATTCGCCTAGTCACTGTTCCATGCCTTCTATTTTAATAATTTTCTCAATATATTTTTTCTAGCACATTTACGTGGAACATTTTTAGAAATATTTGGTTTTCTCAAAAACGGCTCTAACGATTCTGATTAAAATACTTTATACGTAAGATATTTGTATATGGAACGAAATGTATATCTTGAATTTTCTGGGAATAGCCTCTGAAGACCTCTTTTTCTGGATGACTTTTATACAACTGGCAAACAGTAAAAGCTATACAAAACTTACTACACAAAAGCATGTAGATCTCATTAAAACACACAATTTATGGCATAACCATTTGTTGTTGTTTTTTTTTTTTTTAGAGTTAACCATTTTCAAGATATTCCGGATCATTGGTTTCAATTTTAGCCACTTAAACATTTCTCAAACCGGAAGACATCTTTTTTCTCGTTTCTCGTTTGTTTACTCCAGGTAAGCAAGGAGATTGGAATTTCAATTGTTTCACATAGCGGCCGGCTTTTAAAGAACGAAACTTTCGTTTTAACCTGTGCAGTTTCTTATTTTCCTTTTACTTACAAGCAAGCTAGTATTAAAACTTAATTCTTGTTTATCTTGATTAACAATGATGTAGATAAAAGAATAATCTTTTAATAAAGGGTTTATCTACAGAACAGCTAGAGGGCGTCATGTGAATGGAATACATACGATTTCCTCCCCTTCTTCTTACAAGGAACCAAGTAGAAAGAAGAATTTCTGATAATGTTTATCTCGATTATCACGATGAGATAGAAGAGTGTGCTTTTTAACAATAATTTGTTACAGAGATGTAGAGAAAGTTATGAATGGAACACACCAGATTTTGTACTAATTTTTTTCTAATATTCTCATTTTGAGCATAAATCTTTATTTGTGAAAAGATCTGTTCCCTTCAAAGTCTTTGCTCTTTTACTTCATATAGCTACTATGTGAGATGTTGCTGGCTTCACTATGATTGCCCTCTTTCCTGCTTGTCTCCCAACTAGATAAGCTTTAATAATCTCTCATCCATACATATCCATTTCCAGCTTTTCTTCCATTATTTCTAGTATTTCTTGTGTAGGCCATTTATCCGTTCTTTTCTTAACTTCTAGGAAGGATAAATTAAATCTTCTCTCCCTTTCCTCCAGTATTTACAATCTTTCCTTAACTATTTCAACTTTTTTCTGGTTTCTTGCACCTAATCTCTGACATTTTCTTTAATGTTTATTGCCGTCCTATTCATTTGTTCTCCTAGTTGCTGTTCCATGCCTTCTATTTTATTAATTTTCTCAACTAATTTTTCTAGCATAGCTTTAATTTCTGTAGGGCCAGAATTCACCCAAATTCCTACAGTTACACAAAAAAATTAGTAACGCATCCTAAAAACAATGTGTTTATCACCATCACTCTAAAATTGTTTTTTTAATTAAAAAATTATATTTTCCTGAATTGTCCAATTCTTGCTCTACACACTGTGATGTCCGCTTCCATCGTGACTTAGGCCCTTCTTCCTCACTCACAGGATCACCTAAAAAACTATAACTTTCCACTCTCGCTGCTGGCTTAGCACTCATATAGGTTCAGTTCAACAGACAGGGATTTAGTGTTTGCTCACTCCTGAAAAATCACTGATTTGGAGTTGTAACACTTTAGCTCTGAGATATGAATGCTTTTATTTACTCTGAAGTAGAAAGTAATTATAACTGTCATGGAAACTCTATGCCGAAATATATGTAAAATTTGCGCATGACTTTAATGTCTTTCTTACTCCTTAGTGTCTACTGTACGTCGCTTGGAGTAAAGAAATAATTCCAAAAAATGGGATAGTCAACTAAACCACACGCACACACACACATATATATACACATCTATCGGAATTACACTCTGAGCCTAGACACGTGCATTAAGATGTGTTTAACATGGACATGTCATTTGAAATTTGTGAAAACAGCAGCACAATAGAGTGTTTGTTCTTAACTTAATTACAAATGTTTTACATGACCCGTTACGATCTTACCTTCCAATCCAGCGTTTAGTACTCAACCTATCGATAATATGATATATACTGATACTAGCTGATCTGTAGTTCAAAACGTAATATTACATGCTCTGCAGAAAAGAGCAAAGACAAGGCCAATCTCTGTCATATTAAGAGACGCTGGGACACTCAAATTTGCTCACTTTAAAACTGGCACACTTAATATGAGTAAATAAAGATATGACTGTGCAAATCTTGTAAGCTCTAGATCATGTGGTTTCTCAAATAATGGAAACCCACATTTTAACTAAGGAAAAAAAATGCACATTTTCTAAAACTGCCATGGCCAATCACATTTGTCAGGAAAGTATGACAGTTATATTTTATATAAAAATAGGGCGGCACCCTGGCCGAGTGGTTAAACCTCTTGACTCTCACCTAACTGACCTGGGTTCGGTTTGCGGTGGACGAAACGGCGACTGGGTGAGGTTTATCCGGGTTCTCCGCTTCCCCGCCATTCATTCCACCAATTGATCCATAATCATCTTTCCTGTCATCCATGTCCATTTCAAATTATCCACTTTCATACTCGGGCTGATCGGCCACCTGGCCTCTCTCTGATCCAGAGCCTCTGTTCCTCAAGAAGTTCCGACCCGAGGCGCAAGCTTTAATTCTGGGGGTGTAAGTCTACATACGAGGAGGGTACAAGGAGAAAGTATGAAAGAAAGAAAGAAAAAGTAAGGAAAGAAAGTAGATACATTAAAAATAAATGTCAGGTTTGGACGTAAGTTGATTATATTTGTTGTATACCTATGAATGAGTTTTGGTTTTATAAAGTGGTTGATTTTAAAATGTTCCCTTTTTCAGTATAAATTACTTTTTTTCGAGCCAGTGAATAAAGCAATCATGCGTCCTTAAATGCATCCTTAAATCTTTAGATAGCACATTTAGATTAGATCAGAGCAAAACTAAAATGAAAAATAAAAAATTCGTGTCCAAAAATGTAAACTCAGAAATAGGCCCCAACAGAAAGAAAAGGTAAGATTAAAAGGTAACTCATGGTTACTTTGGTAGTTTTACCTTTGGAACACAGATAGTATAGCCTTAGAAATGGTTCGATTTAGGTGTTCCCCGCCTTTAACTGCGTGGTCATACTGGTAACGGTTGGCAGTTTTTCTGAGCGTCAGAGCAGTTTACGCGGCATAGGTCTTTATAGGTTTTGTGGATGTCATCGTTATGGGCGTAATTGCGGACGTGACATTTGAAGAAATAGAAAAGCAAATATGCTTAGGGAGGCCGGAGTGAGATAGTCAATGACGTAATGATCGCAGGTGGTGCTATCAAAACCTCAGTCATCTGGCGTTTGTTGACCATCGCGTCCCGCAGACCGAATTTAACAACCGAAGAAAATGAGGCGAAAGAGGACCTATGCCATACCTGTCCCTGTTCATTTTTGTCCACTAAGATGCAAACCTATTGTAGACCCGATTTGGGGCTGATGTCGGTGTCATCCACTAGCGCCAAAGGAAGCGTTTGATTGCCGCGAAGTGAGGGTAGTCTACCGCAAGGGCAGACGCCTATAGTTGGGGGCGCGTTATACAAGGAATACTCGAATTTTTTTTCAGCAAGGACAATATGTATTGTAAAAATGCTGAACAAAACCATACTGCTTTCTTCATTGTGTCATATCTTTAAATGTATATTTTATAAAGTATCCTATGTGATCTTTTTTTGGGGTGGGGTGGGGTGAAAGGAGAGAGGAAGATCCAATAGAAAAGGCGGGATCAAGCGAGGGTTGTTTATATTATTATTTTGTTTATGTTTATTTCACGTAATGTTATTGTGTTAACTGCGCAATTGGGGTCAGTCCTATTTCATGTCTTGGAGAACTTTGTTCTTTTCATCGGTGCTGTTTGCAATTTTGTAGAATGAGTCCTCCTCACAGCAGCGGGAAGCTTAAGATAACCGCATTGTCAGTGTGCGTAGTGTTGAAGTGATTGTCAACAGAGGGACCAACAATATTAGTTGGTAACCTCAAACCGTGGCTGCAAATCGCCGATAAATCCGGACTTCAACTTCCAGCGTGCTTGTCTCAGGAAGGCGAACCAGTCTTCCCTCTTTGCCATAGTGCCGAAATTCTTTTACAAGATCTAATGGAGGGTTCCCACTACCAACCAAATCATACAGCGTTGTAGGTAGGAATTCGGGAAACGAAATTCCAGGCGCCAGAGTTTCCCCAGACATGGCGGGGCCTCCGGCTCGCACCATTTGGTTAGATAACTACTAAGCACCAACCAAATGCCAGCAACCTGCCGACAAGATATAAGGCGATGCTCCAAAGTATCAACGTCGGAGCAGAGTGCACAGAGGTTAGATTGTGCTCGCCCATGTCGTCAGAGTTTTTTCTGCTGTCAGTATGGTCTCGTTTATCACTTCATAATTCGTCTCGTGCCAATCAGCTGAAAAATGCTTACAGAATAAATTCTGCCAATAATGTTCCATCTCCGAGCATGTTTTTCTTCAATCCTGGGTGCAAGCGGAGCATCAGTCAACAGATGGTAGTGGTTCCGGGTTTGCTCGAAAGTTGTGATCTCCGTGCATGTGTCCAGAAGGCGCTTCAAATGTGTGACGATGGGTTTAAAGCCTGGAGTACCGTATGAGGATCCTGCAACTTCTCCTCACAGAACGCTCTATCGATTGAAGATCCATTACCACAGAATGACCGGATGGCAGCTTTTCCCAATAATGCCAGATATTTCTTTGTGATGTCCACTAATCCACATCCACCCTGGGATTGTGACAAGCGCAGTTGAGTTCTGTTCATTGTGTGCTCTACCAGTCCATAAGAAGTAACCGATAAGTTGTTCAATTTTCTGTGCGTCATGTTTGGTAATCGGCTGAAACTGTGTTAAATACCAAATTTGACTGAGGCCATAGGTATGTATATACCAGATGCGCTGCAGCAAATTCAAGTTCCGAGACCGCTCATTGGGTAAGGAATAACGCAGGTGCATGCTTTTATCTCTCCAGTTAAGAGTGATGGTGTCGTCCACATTTCCCATGAAGGGGATACCGAGTATTCGTGTAATGGAAACAATTTTCATGCCCAACGTATTAAGCCGCTCTGGCCAGTTTCCTACTACCAATATCTCCAATTTTTCCGCAAATAACGCTGCACCTGACATTCTCGTATACACCTCCAGCCTGTGGTGTAATTCTGCCATTTCTAGGTCATCAGGAGCTACATTGTCACATCGTCAGCATAGGCGGTGACAGTGAAGTGCACATTTAAACACAGTAACTCCTCGGAGGGTGTCTAGAAGAATCTGGAGTAAAGGATTTGATGATAGGGTAAACAATTCCATGGATGACAGGCACCCCTGACGCACTGACTGGCTGATTTGAATCGGAATAGAAAGCCATTCGTTCCACAACTCCCGAGACCTCACTACTCTGTAGAGACCTTGAACCGTCTGCACAGGAAAATGTACTGCCTTCAAGCATTTCCATAAATATTGAAGGCGCACTATATCGAAAAATTTTTGGAAATCGAGATTGAACAAAGCCGCTACTTGATGTTCCTTTCGGAGCTGTATTAATACATCCCGAAGTTCCACTAACGTAGCAATGATATTTTTCTTTGACACTGCCTGATTGTAGTTAAATATTTCAGCATAAGCACTTTTCAGTCTATTAGCCAAGACTTTAGCGAATAATTTATTGTCCGCATTGAGCAATGTTATTGGGCGGTAATCATTCATTGTGGTTGCCCGAGCTGTCTTTGGGAGTAATACTATAATGCCATCTTCAAAGGTGTTGGGAAAACAAGCTGCGTGCTTTATAATTGGTCAACACGTCCTATAAAATTCATAGGAAAGTCCATCAGGACCCGGAGACGTGTGTTGACTCGCCTGGAGAAGAACATCTAGCACTTCACGTTTGGATGATGGAGCAGGTTAGCATCTCAGAGGTTACCTGCGAGACGTCAGCTGTAAACAACTGACGATCAGTATATATATATGCGTTGTGCCTTGTGCTGGTTCCTCGTGAAACAAATCCTGGAAATGATCCGGGATGAGTTGAAGAATAGCACTGGTCCCAGAGCATGTGTTTCCAGTGACAGCATTCTGAAGGGTTTTTGAATATTTTGCACGCCCCTCTTTCTTTAGCAAAGTAATAAAATGAATGACGTACCTATCGTGTATGTGCCGGGCCTTAGCTCGTATTTTATGGCCATCTAGGTACTGTAATTGTTTCATCTTAATAATTTCCTTCATTTGTTTTATCGCTACCGTCACATCACAACCCTCTCGTTGCTTCGCACACAGGTCTCCCAGGGCCTCGTTGTAGAGATGCAGCAATTCCTTTTTCACCTGTGCCCGTAAAATACTCGAGTATTAAAAAAAAAAGTTGATAGCCGGTTTTGCAGTTTCAGTCCACCAAACACTCTTCCGAGGCGCGGTTCTGAAGGAGGTTTGCAACTGGTTCCATTTAACTTAAAATTGCTCCAGGACTTCTGTATCCTCTAAAATGGCATTACTAATCTTCCAGTAACCGCGCCCTGCCTTCTTAATTCTGAGTTGTGGAACCTGTAGTTGACATATTACGACATGATGGTCACTAAACGCCATAGGAATAAAGCAAACGCGGTGTACAGCAGTAGATATCCTGGAGATGCGGAGGTGTGATCAAGAAAGGTAAATGCTACAGTACTGCCATACTTAAGTTCCCATGCACCCTGAAGCTGCAGCTGCGTTACTAGCTGATGTAACAAAATGCTGAAGTTGGAGTACCTTTTTGATCCTTAGCATGCAACATACAATTAAAATCCCCTGCGAGGAAGCATTCATTAGCGAGCTGTAAATGTGGAGTTATATCATTTTGGAAAAAAAAAAAAAAAAAAAAAGCCGCTCTCACTCCTGTCGATGTTGTGTACCTGCAGGAGCGTATATATTCACTAACACCATATCATTCAAGGTCGCAGAGATGATCCTCCCAGAGGGGTCCATTTGAAAGTTCTGTAAGTGAAGACCTTGCCGATAGGCAACAGCCGTGCCCCTTCCGTCTGATCCCAGATTGACTTAATAGTTATACCCATAAAGAGCGTCCAAATTATAACCGTTCACTTCTTTCAGAAAACAAATATCAATATTATTCACTCCGAGGAATGTGTTGAGCAATCTCTCTGTGACAAGATTTCCACAACCGTTCACATTTAAAGTGGCTATTGTTCTCAGGTAAATCATGCTAAGGAGACACGAGAATAAGGACAATACCAGCAGGAACAGCATAGTCAAATTCCTGCTATTAATACCACGAGCATTACTGGCTGGTGTCACTTTCTCCATCTGAAGGGACCTGTTGTGCATTATATCCGAGAATCCTAGGGTCATCAGAAAAACTCCTTCCCTCCCCTCCAAGCGGAGGAAGAAGCAACGGGTCCGATTCTATCTTCACCGGGGCGGAAAGAGATTGTTGGGTCCCACCGGTCGCCACTGCTGGATGTTGAACTGCGTACTCCGCGGGAGTAGACTGGCTACCACCTGGGTGACTGTGTTCAAGTTCGCGTACTGAGTCGAGGATCTCGTACAGAACAAGACCCCCGTCCCGCAGGTGAAACTGTCTCGGATATCAGCAGGTACGTTGGGACAACTGGCCCCAGAGCGGGCCTCAACAGAAACCTCCACTGGCAATTGCGCATCATTCCGCTCTGGCGCCAGCCCTCCACCATCGCCACAGTTAGCATTTCCTGTGTCCCCTCCAGTATCTTGGGAATCGCATGAAGGCCTGCTTGCTGTTCCATCCATGCTAAACGACGCAGGAGACAGTACCATCTGGTGGGAGCTCGAAATAGCCGAAGCCACTGGCGTCATTAGGTGCTGTAGAGGCTGTTCTGCCGCAATATTGGACTGCTCTTCTGCCTCCGTGATTTGCTCCATTTCCAGCTGGCTGCTCCAGGACAATTTTGCACCACTCGTTTTGCGGAGCTTTGCCCGCTTACCACTCTGTTGTTCATTCGGCCGTTTTTCCACCCCTGCAGCTAGATCAACCAGTAGTGGACCAGGACCGACTTGCTCCATCCCCTCGGAGGTGGGTGGAAAACCGCGTTTACCCAATAATTCGCGGAGCACAGTTGCATACGCCCTATGCTGCTTAAGCATGGACTCATTCTGGATCGAACCATGCTGCTGCGGTTCACTTACCAAGGAAGTCTATACACGGACATTCAGAGGTGGGAAACTTTCACTTTGCATGCCAGTTACCGGAGAAACGGGTGTCAAGTCGTTCCGATGTCCAACAGCCACCGGGCGCACATTGATGGAGCGGTGAGGGCAAACTTCCTTCAGATGTTCCGCACTATTACAGACATAACAGGAGCGTTGTTGTCCAGCATAAGACGGAGTACAGTTGCATACTCCCTATGCTGCTCAAGCATGAACTCATCCTGGGTCGAACCATGCTGCTGCGATTCACTTACCAAGGAAGTCTATACACGGACATTCAGAGGTGGGAAACTTTCACTTTGCAGGCCAATTACCGGAGAAACGGGTCCAAGTCTTTCCGATTTCCAACAGCCAGCGGGCGCACATTGATGGAGCGGTGAGGGCAAACTTCCTTCATATGTTCCGCACTATTACAGATATAACAGGAGCGTGGTTGTCCAGCATAAGACACGCCAATGTCGACACACATAGCTGCCAATGACAAGAAAGCTAGGAATAGTCGTCTTCAGTTACATTTTAACCTACGTATACCGTTGAATAGCGGAACACGATAATAACGGTCCCATTGTTATTTTTGGACATATACACAGTCCCGTAACTCTGCAGTGTTTGCTTTAACACCTCGTTAGAAAGTTCGTGGAACGTCTAAAATACGCACAGATAGCGCACTACCGGTCGCGTGGTCAAAGATCACTTTAGTTATTTCCCCAGTCATGTAGGTGAAATTCGTTTCGTCCGAGAAGGTATTTAAAATCTTCACCAACAGGAGTGCTGATATACGTTTTACATAAATTGCCCTTTCACTGCCGATTAACTGTATGGTGTCCACTTGTTCCGCATTTAACCGTAAGGTACGGCAATAAAGTGATAAACCTCATAGATCGTCGGCCTCGTTGCATTTAACGCAAATTTAACTCGAATTGTATTTTTCCGGGCGTACATTTCTATTTTTCACAGAGAAAGTACTCTGTAACACAGAATAATGTACACAAAAGTTGTCTCAAAGGGTTGTAGACAAGGCGCGTTAAGTTCCTCTTGCACTCACTCGCTGTCACTGCAACACCACTTGTAAATACTAGAGCTTCCTGGCAGCGTCCGTTCGGAACGGTCGCACAAACCAGACTGACTTAGAATACATGCAATGTTAATATGATTCTCTCCACAAAAAGCGGGTAAACTTAATATTATTTTAACAAAAGCTGAAAGTTTATTCAATATAAGATCTGTACAAGGTACACTTGGCATCCTTGATTTAGAAAATAATCTGTGAATGATATTTTGCATAGAAAGAGAGTAAAGAGAATCTTATTTTAGCAAAAGCTGACTGTTCATACAACTGTTTTACCAATAACTTAGTGTTTATACGGTAGGTATAAGCTTGTATATACATCTTGCACTGAAGTAATCCAGATCTTTCACTTCTTTGTGTTCAGATGTGCTGCCATACAACGCTTCAACTTGAAATGTCGCAACTAATAGTCTTAACTATAGGGATATCTGAGGTTGTAGCGTCTTATGTCACTTGGGAGGTCTCGAGATCGATTTCTGCTGGACCGGCTACCCGCTGCCATGACCTCGTGCACTTTCGTAGTTTTCCCAGGTCACTAGTCAATTGTTGGCGTTGATCATATTCCACCGAGTTTTATCCGTTCTCATTTCCTCTCATTTCATTTCTCTCTTCATTCTTTACGTTTTCAGGTCAGGCACTGTGGAGTCTGGTAGGTGAATGCGGTGGGTGTGATTTGAGGAAAAAAAAACTTTCTTCCTTATTATGGAACCATTTACCCCAAATCCATGGGAGATTGGGTACGTCTGGGCGGGGTTGTGCGACGCCTCAATGTCCTCCAGCACTAACCTGGAGAGTTGTAGACAGAAGCTGGTAGTTGTCGCTCGCACCGAGGACTTCGGCAGTTGACGCGCATAAGTGGCGCATCCACTTCTGTTCTTGTGGGAGCAAGGGAGCTGGTTTATAAAATAGGTTCCGGCCTAATGCAAAACCCGACGGGATTCCCTGGGGTGCCTGTCAGTATCTGAATTTGCAGATCAATGTTGTGTGGTTTGGTCCGCAACGATATGGGGCAATGAAGGGGCGACCGAGGATGCTCAATCTGAAGAAGTTAGGGAGCCCGCAGAGCTGCACCTGCGACCATCAGATCTGTGCCTACTTTGTACACTTTCTCATTACTTTTTTTCGGAGTTCAGTAAGAGCACTTGACGTAGCCATTATACGAGTATCTTGAAACAGCGTTTGGAATTCTTGCACGTATCCCTAATAGTTTTATTACATTTTTACGTTAGTGTATGAAGGGACTCCTTCCAACGCAAAATCTATTTCATTTTGGTTGTTTTAAACCTTATACTACCCACGCTGTAAACTCTAAAGCGGCCTAAAGATATGATAGTATTTATAAAGTTGA
This sequence comes from Hymenopus coronatus, assembly GCA_030762935.1. NCBI lineage: Eukaryota > Metazoa > Arthropoda > Insecta > Mantodea > Hymenopodidae > Hymenopus > Hymenopus coronatus. The sequence goes on along the minus strand of CM060900.1, from coordinate 456,775,388 downwards.
AAAACAACTGTAATTACCTACCGAAATCCAAAATTGCACACGTATGCAAAATATGAGCCAAAAAGCGCTGAAAACATAAACACAGATAATTTAGAAGGCAAAAAATAGGTACATGCCAGAATAAACGGATATTGCAATTTGTGAAGAAAGCAACACTAACTAAGAGCTCTCCGTTGGATATGCATCGCTAGAAATGCGGAGGTTAAACATTTAGCATGATTGTGGAATCGGTGCAGTATCTAAATTGCGTGCCAAATACACAAAGGAAAAGCAAAGAAAATAGAGAGAGAGAGAGAGAGAGAGAGAGAGAAAGAGAGTATATACTATAAACAGCTTGTTTCCTTCTGTCAGTAATTTAAATGAGAGAGAAAGAGAGTATATATTATAAACAGCTTGTTTCCTTCTGTCAGTAATTTAAATGATATAAATTTTAAAATTAAAGAGAAAAATTAGAGTATAAAGAAACTAGAAGGGAACAACGAACAGTTATGACAATCACGGTAAAATAATAATAATAATAATAATAATAATAACAATAATAACAATAACAACAAAAACAAATAAGAATAATAGTAGTAGTAATAACAACAATATTAATAATAATAATAATAATAATAATAAATATATACAATGATTACAGCGTTTAACGAGACACTAAATGGTGAAGTTTGCCAGAAAATTGACATTTGCAATTGTTATGTAGTCTTATTAATGTTGTATATCTACCTGCCTCTATCATTGTAGTTGGAATACTTATCTTTTAAATATATAGATAAAAGTGGAATTGTATCTGTTATTTCGTACTGTGAGCTCTCCAGCGCCAAAAATGTATAACGTATATCCTACTATTTGGTGTAAAGGGGTAAATTTCAATTGATCTTTTAGCGGACCTTTTGATAGATATAAATACCAATTATATACCCATATTAAGTGTGGTAGATTCTCTATCTCCAAGCCATGTTTCTATTTCGTTGCAAATATATGCAGTTGTTTTCTCTGGTTTTGTTTGGAGAGCTTTTTCTATGAATTACATGTTCTGGTATAAACGACACATTTTCTCATATACTGCTGTATTGAATTAAATTTTACAGCGATAAAACAACCTCTAAGTGTCATTTTATATCTGCGTTGGTGGCTGATTACTTTTAAGGTGTATTTTTGATATATTTTAATCAAAACGTTACATGATTAAGAAAATAATCCTATCTTCCTTAATAAACATTTATTGCACATAGCAATTTCATTCTAATACCTATATTTAATGGTTTATGAAATATTGGGCTATGAATTGATAGCACAGGGATTTTAATTTCTCCTCTATGAGTTACCTATTACACTAACAAATGTGCTTTAAGATTCAGCCACAGTTATGATCACGGATGTTAAACAGTCCTGTACAATTGAAGTAATTAAAATAGATAAATGAATAAATAAATAAACATATAAATAAATCATCCCCAAATTGCACAAAAGGAAATAAGACACTAATGCTTTATTCAAATTTGTGAGCATTACTGTAACAGCAGAGCGAACGATCATAAATGACCTTTTGAAATGATGCAACACAAAATAAAGTCATCTTGAAATGTTTCAAGCGCGGTAGAGCATTTATCGCATTATTAAAATCAAGAGCAACTAATTAGTTTATAGATATATAGATATAGATATATAGATATAGGGCACGATACAAATGTTATTGAAATTTATATTATTTCCATATACCTACCCATTCTACGTAAAACACTTGAGTGTGTTGTGCATATATGAAATTGTATTTTGTTTGTGCAAATTTGCTCTTGTTTATTTTTAGCATCATTACATATAATAAATACGTTGCTGCATTGACAAAGAATTGCACTGAAGGGCATACAGCGCATACAACACAGTTCAATGTTCAGAGGTCAAGGTCGGAGACGGAGTGCCACATTTTGCTACTAGCTCTACATGTGTTTCACGGGAGCTCATAAATGTGCAGCTAGTTTTTCATATTTTAGTAAGCATCTCATAACAAAGATAAAAAATCTGAAGCAGATGCAAAACTGTGCAACCAGTTTTCATATTATTCGGGAGCTCATAGGAAACGTGAAGGTCGGAGACTGTTAACCTCTTCAGTCCCTAGGTTCACATTATGTAGAACCCAGTTCATTTTTTTTTTTTTTTTTTATTTTTTAATTTGTTTTGGCGCCTCTCTAGATTGGGAAAGCAATTTTATTCAGACCCGAGGATACACAGCTGGGACCTTTAGCTCAGAATTGCCAGATTGGGCGAAAAGTCGCGGATTGGGCCACTAAAAATCAACTTTGCGACTGATTTTCAATTGCTGCGCTTTGCGAATCTTTGCGCTACTTCTGAAATCAAGAACATAATTTGAATTTATTCTAATCCCGTTCTACAGCCACTCGCTGCAGCGGCCCTACGTGGAGCGTAGGGTAATACGGGGCCTTGACTCCGACTGCACCCCTGAAGATGTCAAGGCGGCCCTTCAGGACGAGTACAACATCACCCCTACCTCCGTGGCACGTCTTAGTAAGACGGTGGCAACAGCCGACGGCACTCAGCGAGTGCCTATGCCCTTATTCCCGGTCGTGGTACCAAGGGAACGCGCCCAGACAGTTCAGCCGGTGGACGCCGTCCGTCGGCTTATCTTCACCGCCGTGCGTATCGAAAGATACCACGGCAAAGAGGGACCTGTGCAGTGCCATAGGTGCATGGGCTTCAATCACTCTAGCAGTGTGTGCGAGCGCAAGCTCGCATGCCTGCGGTGTGGTGAAGCCCATCTACTGAGGGACTGCACAAAGCCCCATGAAGCTCGCCACTGTGTGAACTGTGGTGAGGCGCACGTGGGCTCATATAAAGGATGTAAGGTGCGGAAGCGCCTTGTTGAGAGCCGCCGTGAAGGCCCCCAGGAGCCAGCTAATGTGCGCCCTGGGGTGTCCTCAGCATTAAACCGCGCTGAGGGAACGCTGCGCGCCGCTGAGGCAGCAGCAACTCCCACCCCCGCAGTCACTGCAGAGATTGTGCCAGCTCCGTCCTTGACGGAGACCCCAACCCCCCAACCTGGTCCGTCTACGTCAACGGAGGAAGCCGCCCCGACGCCCTTGGCAGAGGGCCCACGCCGGACTTCTCCAAAAAAGAAGTCCAGGAGGAGAGGAAGGAAGAACCGTCGGGCGCACGGCCAGTCGGGCCAATCAGAGGCTCCCACCTCTGTGAGACCCGAGGCCACGCCCCCAGCACTCCAGCAGCTACCAGTGGCGGAAGCTCCAGCAGCAGCCGCCACAGTGCCGACTCCAGCAGCGGAGGCTCCCGCTGCACCTACCACCACAGCGGCTTCCTCGGCCTTTACAGCGGCCATACCACAGGCGGACCTGGATGAACTTCAGGACCTAGCCCTGTGGTTCGGTGACCTCCTAAGTAAGGTCCTACCTGTACTGCGAAACTTCAAGTTGCAGTACAGTGACCCCAGACTCTCCCCCCTCCAGAAACACACCCTGCTCCTCCAAACCTTGGAGCAGTTGTACCCGGGTTCCGCTAAGTAATGGCCTCTAGATTCGCTCGGAGACCATTGCGACTCGCGTACTGGAACGCGAACGGCATCCGGGAGCAACGCCCAGGCGTCATTGAGTTTGTACAATCGTACGGAATTGACATCCTGATGGTTTGCGAAACCCATCTGGATGCTGTTACGGACTTCTCGCTGCCTAGTTACGTCACCCATCGGTCCGATCGGGTCGGCCGACAGGGTGGCGGTACAGCTATCTTCATTAAGAACCACATAACCCATACTCCTGTCCAACTCCCAGCACTACAGCACATGGAGGCCTGTGCAATCCGGCTAACCGTCGCCGGGCTAGACGCGCTGCTGATAGCTGCATATGACCCACCAAACCACCGCTTCCATGAAGCGGACTACACCAACCTACTCAACCTTCACCCAGTGGTATGCATCGCAGGAGATCTCAACGCGAAACATGCCCTCTGGCACAGCCGCACCAACAACCCCCGAGGCCGCGGGCTCTACCGCCTCATCAGCGGCAACCCCGCCCTCGTCGCGCACGGACCGAGAGGACCTACGTGTCATCCGGCTCGCGGCAGACCGGATGTTCTTGACATCATAATCACCAAGAACACACCATTTCATCTAGACCTCTCGGCGGTCAACGAGTTGGACTCCGACCATGACCCTGTCGTGGTGGATACAACCGAGACCGTATCAGCTCTGGTAACACCAGACTGGATAAATGAGATCGACTGGGACGCAGCCGTCCTAGACCTAAACCAAACCGTGGACCCGCGTCCTAGACCTAAACCAAACCGTGGACCCGCGACCGCGCATCGATTCCATCGAAGCGCTGGAAGCGGCAGCCACGGCCTTCTCCCGCCAACTCCTGAATGTGGTACGCACGCATTCCTACCGCATCCCATCTGACAAACCTAACCCGAGAACCATACCGAATGAACTCCGTCAGCTGCTAAAAGCCAAGGCAACCGTACGGAAGCTATGGCAGCGCTTCCGCCATCCCAGGATCCAAGCAGTGTACCAGCGGTTCAAATCCCTGGCAAGGCGCCTGCTTCGCGCGCACCGCAAAGCGGCCTGGGAACACACAATGGCACATATAAACCTGGAAGAGAAACAACCCTGGAGGATCATCCGATCCCTCAGGAAAGACAAAAGTCAGTTTCAGCATCCCATCCATGGCACCCGTGGGAGACTCTCTTTTGAGCCCCAGGAAAAAGCCACGGATTTCGCAGATTATCTGGAGTCCCAATTCGAACCCCGCGAAGACCCCCAGGACGAGGACTTTACTGAGCTCGTGGAAGCGACGGTAGACTACCTCTATGAGGAGCCCCCGCCGCCCCATGAGGAGATCCGCATTCCTTTAGTCACCCCGAAAGAGGTGGCTTCCCAACTCAACAACCTAAAGCCTAACAAAGCCCCTGGACACGACGGCGTTACGGCGCCTATGCTCCAGCACCTACCCAGAAAGGCCGTAATCCACCTGACGCGGATTTACAATGCATGCCTGCGCCTACGTCACTTTCCAACTGCGAGGGTGGTATGCATTTTGAAACCCGGCAAGGACCCGGTCTTCCCGTCAAGCTACAGATCTATTAGCTTACTTCCGATTGTCTCGAAAGTATTCGAGCGGTTACTCCTACCTCGCCTCACCCCTCTCTTCGAAGAGAGACTCCTACTCCCGGATCATCAGTTTGGTTTCCGTACTGGACATTCCACAACCCTGCAGTTGCTGCGACTGGCTGAGAAGGCTGCCCTGGGCTTCCAGGACAACTTCAAAACAGTCGCGGTACTCTTGGACGTGGAAAAGGCCTTCGCCACCACGTGGCATCAGGGACTCTTGACTCAAGAACGCAGAAATCCCTCCCCCCTACCTTCATCTGCTTAGTAGCTTCCTTCGGGACCGCACTTTCAGGGTGAGGGTGGAGGGGAGGCATTCCACAGTCAGACCCATAGCGGCAGGAGTGCCGAAGGCAGCGTGCTGTCGCCGTTACTCTTTGCTGCCTACATGTCCGACTTCCCCACAGAACCCAGTACAGTTACGTGCCAGTATGCCGACGATGTCCTCATAATGGCGCGTAACAAGAACGCCCGATATTGCTTCCCCCCGCTACAGAGACAGCTCCAGGCCATAGGCACATGGAGTGAACAGTGGCGGATGGCCATCAGCCCGCAGAAGAGCTCAGCTCTACTGCTGGCCAAAGTCCGTGGCTGGCGACCGGAGAGGTCGCTGAGGTTGCGGTGGCGGCGGATCCCCTGGGTCCGCACCGCCAAATACCTTGGAGTCCTCCTCGACCGCGGTCTTACTTTCACTCCACATGTCAGGGAGAAGGTCGGTTTGGGACACGCTGCCCTACGGCAGTTGTTTCCCATCTTCCGCTCCACCATGCCTACACACCTGAAACTACGGCTGTACCGCGCGGTCATCCCGCCCCTGATGCTGTACGGCTGCGAGGTCTGGGGTTCGGTGGCTCGTTCCACCATCCGCAGGCTGCAGACCGTGCAGAACAGGGCATTGAGGATGATATACGGCATAGACCGCAGATTCCCGTCCCACATTCTCCATTCCCACTCCGGAATCCCTTACATAGTGGACGTTGTGCGAGAAAGAGCTCGCACAATATACACTAAACTTGCTCCCCACCCAAATCCCCAGGTGAACACTCTCGGTCTTTACGACCACACGCTACCTAGGAGACGCGTAAGCTACCGCCTTCCCAAGGACGCCTTGGGATGGTAGTTTTCCGGCCGCCTCTCCCCTTATTGTTCTACCCGCCAAGTTAAGCAGCATCGGGCCCGGTCACGACTCGGACGGGTGACCGTCCAGTTGTACTCCGACCAGATCCGCAACACTGGCTTCCCCCACCCCGTACCTATATCCCTTCAGTTTTCCCCGCTAGCCGGCACTGCTTTCCTTGACAGCCCGCAAGCGGCTGGCCAAGGTAAGCAGCATCGGGCCTGGTCCCTCTCTGTGTGGGTGGCCACTCAGGTAGGCAAACCAGCCCGCGCCGACTGCACAGAGGGAAACACCCTGCCCACATTACTTTGACACAGACAAAAACGCTTGCATAAGACTACATCTTTTATATCACACGGGTAAATCCGCGAGAAAAGCGGATAGGTACCGTGGTGATTTGCCCCCGCCCGAGTACACTTGGGCGACTAGTTCCTACTCCTGGCTCCTGAATTTATTCTGTGAAAAATATATTTTATGCTGTTTCGTAAATTAAATAATGTATTAATGGATATAAAGGTAGATTGTATATTCGTTTTAATCACTACTATGAAAATAATGCTAGTTGTAAAATACGTGTAGTCAGCATTGTGAGAAGAGAAATTAGCTGCTAAATTTTATTCTTGGTTCACTTTTCTTTGTTAGGTCGCTGTTAGTGAATAAAATAAAAATTTTGAATAAAATGCAACAGATAAGTGAAAATATAATTGTAATGCTTTATGTAGTGTTTAAATAATAAATTGTTGTTGATGTATAATGTACTGTTTAAATACAGTGCATGTTCAGTAATTTGAGTACCTATTTTTTTATTTGAATAAGGTCCCAAGGAGCCCTTGGGCTCCTAGTAAGGGACAGTCATTATTTACAACTATGGCAGTGTCATGATAATTACAATTTATATTTAAATAAGTTGTCATCAAAAATAATTAATAAACAAGAATAAGTTGAATACAATCTATCATAATACGCAACAAGATGCACAATTTCACAAATCACATTATAGCATATATATTAATAAACAATGTGCTTTAATTTATTGGAGAACTATTATACTGACAGAACTGTAATACTGGGTACTATAAATTTGTATACATTATAGTTACTTTCAATACTTAAAAATAAATAGACTAACAAACAAATTGCACGTGAATATATCATTCATTAGGCAATGTATACTAATGATTTGACATTTGCACAAAACATTATAGTATTTAAGTTATGTATTTTGATATTCCAGTAGTAAATGCCTCTTTACCTCCCTCTTAAAAAGTGTGAATTTATTAATTTGTTTAATTAATATGGGAAGTTCATTATAAGCTTTGGTCATTATATAAATAATGCCCCTCAATCCATATTTAGTGGTAGCCATTTGTTTCACCACTATAGTGTTAGAACCCCTGGTGTGATGATAATGAATGTTATTAGGCTTCAATATATTGTTTGTGTGGAAAATTTTATTAATAATTTTAAAAGCAAATATAATCGTGGACAGGCTTATACACAGTAGAGTAATTCCTGTTAATAGGTATACATGTTTAGTGGGGTATAATAATCTGAATTATAAATTATTTTAATAGCTCTATTTTGCAATATTTCTAATTGATGTAATCGAGCTTTCATGCACGATTGCCAAATAATATCCCTGTACTTTAGATGGGAGTGAATGAGTGCATAATAGATATTTTTTAACAGTGATCTTAGAAGACCCGCACTTCTCAATTTTGTAATTGCCCCAATTACAGAAGATATTTTATCCTCTATTCTTTCAATATGATAATTCCAGCTAAGCTTAATGTCTAATGTAAGACCGAGGAAGGTAATAAACTGCATTTTATATGTTATTTCATTTTTAAATATATGTTGAGGATGCTGTAATATAGTATGGCTAGGTTTAGTGGAGATTATATACTTAGTTTTAGCTTAGCTTAATGTTTATTATTAATTTATTAGATATTATCCATTGATTTAATAAGTTTAAATCCTCTTGCATATTATTAATAAATGTTGTTTCCTTTTGTCCCATGTAGACTAATAACATGTCATCTGCAAACAATGTAAGTTTGTCCTTTAATTTAAGATTAGCAATGTCATTACTAAATATTAGAAAGATAATTGGTCCAATAGTATTAATAATGGGTAAGTGGAGAAATGTAACAAACACTTAACAAGAGTTGGTTTTTCTGCTTTGCGAGGGGTCCTGGGCTCGATTGCCGTCAGGGTTTGGGATTTTTTCCTCTAGCCAAAATTATTCCCTAATCCTCGCTAGACCCTTGGAAGTATGGACGAGAGTGTGAATATGTGGGTGTGAGTGCGTGTGTGTGTGTGTATGGGTGGATGCGCGCGTGCGCGTGTAATCTAGTGAATAAAATCAAAAGAGAAACTGAAACTTAAACCTTTGTTCCAAAGGGAAATGTCGCCAATAGGACCGTGCAGTTAAAGGGTGTAAATAGTACATTAATTTAAGAAACAAAAAAGAAGAAAGAAAAAAAAAAAATAGGTTTCCAGGAACATCATATCGTTTACTTATTTGTTTTTGTAAAGTTTGCAACTAGGGTCCAATGGTCTCAACTTAAGAAACAACCAAAAATAACAAAAGAAAATTATGCAGCAGTAGTTACCAAATTAATTTTATGACTTTTTCAAAGAAAACGTGATAATATATAGGGAATATGTAAGTGAATTAGCTATAATTATCACTTGCTGGTCATACACTAGGTATAGATATCACAATTGGTTTTCGGTAAGGGTGCAGGAAAGGACGACGGCATCTATCCTACACCATTACCTTGGTTTTGTTTATGATAATAATATAAATATAATTTACAATTTTTTGCTTGCAGAAATAAATGTGTTTGATGAGGAGTTCCTGCTTCAGATATTTAACAGAAGTGATGCTCAGCTGCCAGGCTGGGAGGAAGACTTAGAAAAAGAGCTGAATGAACTGTGACAATCTCCGGAATTAATTGATGGTGAGCCTGAATAGGATGATCCAAAGCCTGAGGTTAAGAACCAGTAGCACCTTCTTCCACTTCTGTATGCAGAAGGGAATTGAAGTAGAAAAGCAAAACATAAGTTGATAATTTTTTACTTTTTCTGTATAAGAATTTTTGGAGCCATTCATTTGTGGTGTAAGTGCTTTGGTTGCAATGATATAACACAATTTCATCTCATTGTTTCAGAATGCCACAAGGGTTGTGTGGGGATGATGCTCTTCTTCCTGACTATGAGGATGAAAGGGTGTACTGGAATATCTTCCTTTGAATTTCTGGGAGAATCACAGCAAACTAATTTGTAATCTTTGCAACGCATGACCATAAATCTGTAAAAACAAATGCAGATGCACTTAGCTGGGATACCTACATCTAATGATGAGCTGCTTGGGATATCAACAGCGCAAAATGTGTTGGCAACATAATACCGAAACGTGGTTTATGCTTTAAATCGTGATAATATATAGGGAATATGTACGTGAATTAGCAATAATTATCACTTGCTAGTCATACACTAGGTATACATATCACAATTGGTTTTTGGTAAGGGTGTAGGAAAGGACAACAGCATCTATCCTACACCATTACCTTGGTTTTCTTTATGAAAATAATATAAGTATAATTTACAATTTTTTGCTTGCAGAAATAAATGTGTTTGATGGGGAGTTACTGCTTCAGATATTTAACAGCAGTGATGCTCAACTGTCCGCCTGGGAGGAATGCAGAAGGGAATTGAAGTAGAAAAGCAAAATGTAAGTTGATAATTTTTTACTTTTTCTGAATAAGAATTTTTGGAGCCATTCATTTGTGGTGTAAGTGCTTTGGTTCATCTCATTGTTTCAGAATGCCACAAGGGTTGTATGGGGATGATGCTGTTCTTCCTGACTGTGAGGATGAAAGGGTGTACTGGAATATCTTCCTTTGAATTTCTGGGAGAATTACAGCAAACTAATTTGTAATCTGTGCAAACGTATGACCATAAATCTGTAAAACCAAATGCAGATGCACATAGCTGGGAAACCTACATCTAATGATGAGCTGCTTGGGATATGAACAGTGCTAAATGTGTTGGCAACATAATACTGTGGTCCTAGTGATCACAAACTATATGCCTAAGAATAGATTTTTTGAGCTGCGAAGCTGCATGCATTTTGTAAATAATGAAGGATAACACAAGAAAACAATGGATTGTGGAAATTTAGGCTTTTGATAGACAAGTATTAGGGGCAAGTGTCTGTCTTCCATGGCCAAACCATTTATCGCTGGATGAACAGATGGTGAAATTTTCTAGTAACTGTTTGTTTCAACAGTATGTTCTTTCCAAACCAAACCCAGTGAGTTTGAAATTTTTTGTGCTAGCTCCTCTGATAGATTAGTTTGGATTTTCACTTTTAGCAGATTTGAAAAAAAAAAATAGGCCTGGGAGCAGCTATTTTTAAACTTTGTCAGAAACTATGCCTAAAAATAGCAGAATTGCATTTGCATACATCAATTTTTCACTAGCATTATAATCACTAGATTATTTTACAAAGAAAAGGTATTTACCAAACATGCACAGTTGTAAAAAATCATGTTGGTGCTGTGGCAGAAAGGCTGAAAGCTAATGCGCAATAAAAAAGGGGTGAATGGGTTGTGAAAGTAAGGGATGTATAGTTAAATGGGTAGGCAACAAGAGTGTGCTTCTTCTGTCTTTTTGTGTTATAAGTGAACCAGCTTAGAAATGATGGATGCAAATGAAACACTAGGGTGATGTGCAACAAGTGTCATAATTATTTTATGGGTAATAATTACTTTAAAATATGCCATACAGTGAAGGGGGCTCTTATGGAGTATTTGCTAAATATTGAAGCAGGACATACATTAAGATTAGTATTGTTTGTGTATTAATTTGAGTTAGTTTTTTTTAACACTACGTCACTTATATAGTATTGTTATCCTTTTATCTATTAATATTGTCAATTTAGTAGCTCTAGAATATCTAAGTGTAATTCAAACAATGGTCCACGAATGTAGGCAACTTAATTTTCAAAAATATGTTCATAATAAAATAATGTTCAATATTTTATTTGTGTTTCTATTGAATTTTATTCATATAAACAGTAGCAGATAATTTTTTCATAGTCAAAATAAGTTTCAGTACTGAAGAGGTTTAACCAAATTTTTCATATTATGGTCAGAAGCTCAAAAGAAATAACTATAATGTGTATGTAATTGCTTTTCAGTAAATTATTTCTGTTTATGGCATTATAAACATATAAGGGTGAATACTTTGTAAATGCTTAATGCAACAACACTATGTGAAAAAATGTCACTTTATAACAAAATATATTGCGACTGTTTCAGTAACTTTTGTTTTCTAGTTGCAGTAAATTCCAGAAACAGGATTTTACAAATATGATAGGAAAAATTTAAGCTCTATATATTATTTGACATGCTTATCTCCAGAACTGATTTTGTTAACAGCAAACCTTATGAACAATTTAGGATCAACGCAAACAGTCTAATAAAAATGTAATGAGAGTGAGAAACACACATGAGGTCTTCACCTTCGATCCTTCAAAGATGCCCAAGTTAAATAGGTTGTTTTAGTTCATTTTTTCCACAGTCAAAGAGTGTACACAGTAAATAAGATGTTAAATGAATGCAGCTGAGAGTGGACAGCACAAAATGCAATTCAGATGTGAGTATAACTTAGTGATTCGATTCTGCGGAACAGTTGTATTGTGCACTGAGTGTGCAGCATTGGTGATGAAAGTGTTGAATCTTAGTGGAAAATATATTGTGTTTAGCAGAACTGGTGTTTCTCATTTGTTACAATGTGCAGAGACTTTTTTGTAAGTATTGTTTGGTGTCCATTATCTGGAAGACAGACTTTGTAATGTAAATTTACTTTGCTGAGGGGCAGAAGAGTCAGAGAGACTGGAGTAGCTGGTGCAAGTGCCATGATTATCCCCTCATTGAATGTCCATTCATATGACTTTCTCTATACACTGTCATATCTATCCCAGAAAATATTGTAGCAGTAGCTTTTCTCATATCTAATACCTGTTACTGATCAGAAATGTACACAAAAATTGGACTTGATTGCAGCTACACAAGGGTAGACATACGTAGTCGGCCCCAGTAGCCCTGGTTGTTGGCGTGTTTGGGCATTGACATTTTGTCACAGGTTCGAATCCTGCAATAGGCATGGATATTTAGTGTTGTGTGTTTGTGTTCTATATGAGTCATTGTCTCTTCCCTGATGGCCAGTTAGGTTAGGCCTGAAGGCCAATAGAAAAAAAGTCAATTATTTATATGTGCCTGTTCTAAATTGGATATTCTTTGCATACTTTGTAAGTCCTTGAACAGCGTTGGTTAAAATACCAATATATTCAAAGGAAATTTGAATATATTTGAGATGGCTAGTGTTGCAAGAAAGAAAAAAAAAAAAAAACAAAAACAAAAACCTATATGTTTTAAAAATTATCTGCATTTTGTTCTAAATTTGCAGTATAAGTGTAGACCACTTTATTGGCTTTTCACAGAAACTTTTAGACAGATATTTAATTGTTTCGACCAAGAGAGCGAATTGACAAAAATCCTCTATAGATCCAACTTTGGTTTGTGCTTACAATTATGTATGATGTCTATGGATTCTTTATCTGTATTTCCAATGCATCAGTGATTCATAGACATTAGCAACACCTAGCTTTATGAAGATACCTAGACACAAGATCATAGTAGGATTTGCAATTTCAAAGCTATTTTTCTTGCTTACCGAGTTTGTATACTTTCAAATTGATTCCCTGCATGCAATCTTTCCTGAGCAGCTTTCAATACTTTAAGATAATTACTAAAAGCTATAAAGAAAATAATGATACATTTGATTTTTCTTTAATCCTTAATACATAATGGTATTAAATTACTATAACTGTTGGAGCATCTTCATAATGTATTGAAATTTTGTGTATTGATGTTTTACATATTCTCTTCATCAACTATGTTTCTTAGTTTTTTTTTTTTCTGCAGTACTCACCTGAACCAAATGTAGATGGATATAAGCTGTTCTCTCTCTTCTTCACCTGCTTACCCTTTTCATATGGAGGACTTACATCCCCTCAGGATTCACTAATACCTAGGGTCATATGCCTGTTGAGGAGCAGAGAACTGTGGATAAGATAGATTATCCAGAGATGGGGGATCAGTCCAATGCCTTATGTGAACATGAAGAAGCAGATTGTGTGAAATGTAGGCGAAATGGATGATAGAACAGGTGATTATGGTGCAATTGGTAGAATGAATGGGGGGGGGGGGGGAGCTGCAGGACCTGGATAAACCCACCCAGATGCTACTTCGTTCACCACAAATCCTGCATGCGGTCCTGTAGGTTTGAACCCAGACTACCTATGTGGGAGATGGGCAGTCTAATCACTGTGCCACGGGGCTACCAGATACATACTCGTTACATGAACAATGCATATTTGTCAGGAGTGTCTCCTGTACCTAAGTTAAAACAATTAGGTGTTAATTCAGTACTTCAAAACTATGAAATATACTACATAAAATGTGTGGGTAAGTGCTATTCTTTGCATGGTATGTTGTTTAAAAACTTGTTCACTACAGTCAAGTTGATGCGTTTCTTCTATGGCTACCCTTTGATATTTTTAGAAATATCACATTATTATTACATTTATCATAGGCATTTTTGGGAGGATGAAAATCAAATTAAAAAGTCTTCCATAAAGAGGTTGGCTAATTGGGCTTTTGTTTTTTCTTTAAAGTCTTTGCCCAGCATCCTTTGATGATGTCCAACTCAAATACAAACATATTATTTATCTAAAGTTTTATTTTGCTATTTACAAATGCACAACCACAAAGTCTCTCTCTCTTTTGCTCCTAGAGACCTTTTTCCAGAATTTCTTTTATGCTCTGAGCATCTCCAAACCACCTATTTGTAGTGAGATCTTGACATTGATTCGGTAACCTGGTAAGGTATTTTTAATGTTCATTAAATATTTGACAGTAACATGTACGATCCCAAGTTGAGGGAGCACTCAGGTATACAGCAATATCTTTTTGGAACGTATAGCCTTGCTCTTATTCAAGGTAAACAAACTGTCCCACCAGAGAAGTTTCTTTAATTTTATTGCAACTTTCATCCTGTTTTATTTACATGCTGACTATTAATTGGACGTTGCTTTCCATATTATATAACACATACTTGACCAATGAAACATTTTATATAATATAATCTTTTGTTTGGTGACACTGTGCAGCACCAAGTTTTACTATATCTAGGCATGTCTCTTATTAGCTGTATCCTATTGCTTTTCAAGTTTTTTGGATTCATTATTTCCTTCATTCTTTCTTTTTTGGCTGATCTTGAAATTTGGTCCAAGGTTGCTTAAATCATTGAGATTTTTGGAGGTGGATAGCAAACTACACATTACACTAAAGGCTTATGAAGTCACTAGAAATCATGTTATGTGTGGCTTTGCTTTGAAGGGAAGAATATATCAAAATTTCAGGTAGATTATAGGAAAGATGGGAGGACCTTTGATAACATATTTGTTATTAAGACTGATGAAGAAGAGGGTCAAGTGTATGTGTATGGCTACTGTGGGCTTTGATAGGGCATTTGATATTATCAATATAAAAGCGATATGACTTAAATTGGAATTGAAAGAACTGAGTTAGAAACTGAGCAAAGCATTCATAAGTCATATATTAATAAATATGTACAAACCACATGTCACATGATATATGGAGAATACCATGGGCCTAAGGCAAGCCTGTAAATTGACTTCTATACCATATAGTTATGTACTAGAAGAAGTAAATGAGGAAAATGTACATATTGTATCTAATACTAGAGAGAATCAATTTTTTTTTTTTTTTTTTTTTTTGAAATGCAGATGCCTGAAGGTAGTTTCAATGTCAACAGGAGATTTACACTGACCATTAATGATTAGAAAAATTTGTAAACAGTGGGGTTGAGGATTACCTATTAAAATCCTATAGTGTTCAAAAGAACTAAGTTGAAAATGAATGAAAAAGGAAATCTTGAAGAACAGGATGACATACTTAATTATAACAAGAGAATTTGAAATTAATGAAAATAGAGAAGCTCTTCTCCCAGTAATAAAAGCATTAATTTTTTTGTTGACAAGAAGCTTTTAATAGGTGATGCGGATAATTCCTTAATATTGTCAAAGCCTAAAACAAAAGATGGAAAATTATCATCTTTTGTTTTCATCATGATGCTGGTGACAGAATCTTAGAAAAGCATGTGGTTAAGGTGAAAAAATGCAATTTATATTGGCCCCTTAATTCAAAATGAAGTCCTGGGCATATTTGCCAATGTAATAGAAGAAAGGTCATCAATGCTGTAAATGAAGCACGAGGTTTTAACATCAATGCAGATGAAACTTTTAGTTATTTCAGGAATGGAGCAGCTCTCTCTTTGTTTATGATATATCAACTCCGGCTATTTGTGAGAGAAGATTTTGTGGGTTTTGCCCCTGCATGTGATCTCACCATTAACAATATTGCTAAAACAATCATAGAAGATACATTAACTTAAGAGCAACCTAATGGGACAAAGGTATGATGGTGATCATCTACGGTTGAAAAATTCAACACAGTTCAAACTTAAGCAAAATATCAAAAAGATTTATTTGTCCATTATGCTAGTCATAGACTGAACTTAGCTTTGTCCTCTCCCCTGACTGCAAGTCACAAGTACAATTGTATAGGTAATATAAGTGAGATTTATGACTTATCTCACAAATGCCCTTTTGTCAGGATATTTTTTTTAATAGTGTTTAATGCCCACTTTTACTACATATGTTTGCTGGCATTACTCTAATGAACAGCTTCTTAGAGCCGTCACCTTCCAGTAAGAAATCTGAACTGCTAGGTTTTTGCAGTTTACAATGTGAGTGAATAATTTTATTTTGCTATAAGAAGACTGAAGTCCTGAAATAATGAAAACGTAATTTAACCTAAAATAATATCCAACATAAATATTGAGTTAACACTAGAATCTCATGTAAACTTTGAAATAAACATCTGGTCATTCAGAACCTCTACCACTGCTGAAATTAGTCTATTTTGCTCACAAAGAAAATGTTTGGTGTGAAAATGTACTTTTGCTCTTTTAAGTGCATTTGTCCATTTTATATATCATAAGTGAAATCTGCACTTGAGTGAAGAATTCCCCTTTGCTGTATTGAAGGCTGAAGACCTGAAATAGTGAACATTAAAGCTTATCTAAAATGAGTACCTATATTGTATAAGTAAATGTTGAGTTGCCAGTATCACTAGTATATTAGGTTAACTTCAAAAAAAACGTTAGGTCTTTCAAAACCCTTAACTATGAGGTGAAATTATTTGTGTTTCTTCACAGAGCATATCTTATATTTCACAATGCACTTTTATACACATTTTGTCCAGCTTCCATATTCAAAATAAAGTATAGGTACACATGTTGGGGAAAGAATTTCATTTTATTATAAGAGGATAGAAATCCTGAAATAATTATACTTTAATTTAACCTAAAATAATATCCAAGAAAATGCTGAGTACTATTAGAATGTCCTGTTATTTTCACAGAGAATAGCAAGTCAATCAGAGCCCTTAATATTAGCCTAAAGTAATCAAGTTGGATTACAAAAAATATCTTTGCTGTGAAAACGCCCCTTTGTACATAAGGGAAAGGTGTTTGGCTATTGTCCAAAGGGGTCCCGATACAATGCAAAATACCTGACTTCACAATTCCATTATGGTTGCATATCTGTCTTGTGTTGCGGCTGGATGTCAAGGGATGGTCGAGGTGTGCTGTGACAGCTTGCCAATACACTGAACGGTGTGCAGTAACAGTAATACTCAATAATATTTTGATTCCCTCAGTGAGGATGATATATCCTGATGGAATTGTTGAATTTGAAAAGGATAATTATCCTGTTCACACATCTCAAAAGGTATCAAATTGGTTTTCAGAGTTGTAGGCTGAAGTAAAAAGGAAGCTGCACACTAATTTACCTGTAGATGGGCAAAGGACAAAAGATGGCTTCTGGGCACATATTCAAGATGCCTGGGATCTTGTAGCTTCTTGTCCACATTACTGTAGGCATTTTAATGTGTCTGTGCCCCAAAGGTTGAGGGCAGTTATATGGGTAAGGTTCATACACCTGATATTAATTATGTTTATTTTTTTAGTTTTAGAAGTTTATAGTCTTTTTATACACATGTTTTAGTTATTTAACTGCATATTTTTCTGTGCATAGATAGGCCTATAGCTTCAAATTCCAAAGTTATATTAATGCAATATTATGTTCTACATAGCCAGTAGTGAAATTAACAAACATAAAAAAATGACAAGCAGTGCAAGATTTGAATCTAGGAACTTGTGAGTGGAAGCAAGTCCTTCTTAACCTCTCGCCACCATAACATTCTACGATCTATTTTCAGCAGGTACTCAAATTAACCATTGCACTGTCAGTCACAGACCATTGTACGTTCTTTCGTGTGCATTGTAAACACAGATTTTACAAATATATACAAAGCTCTTTGATAGATACATGGAAACTAGAGATGACTCATTTTTGGTATCCTCAGCTGTACATTTGCCATCATGAGATAATGACACACCAATCAACTGTCTGAATTGAACCAGGTAGAGCCATGAATTATATAGTTGTTCAATAAATGCCCACCAAATTAACACATGGCTCTTTATAGCAGGAATTTTTTTTTTTTGTGGGGGAGGCCCTTAGAGTGTACATTTTATTTGTCATGAAAATATCTTAAATATATTATGGTATTTTGAATAAAAATTGTTAGTTATTTTTGAGAAAATAATAATTTTCGAAAAATTTTACATCTAGAGGGTATTTCTTTATATCTTTTTGTTGCATCCTTGAAGGATGCTGAAATCAAATGTCAATTTCTTATCTAATAAACATTTATGTTTTTGAGTTATGGTGTTCAAACACACGCAGATGGTTTTTGAAAATGTTTTTTTTTTTTATCTAAAATGCGGGACTCAAAACATACATTTTTGGTGAAATATTCATATTGGATTTTTGGGTGAATCCAGTACTTCCTCATACCTACTAAAGGTAGCTGGCTAAAAGCATAATTGATTAATTACTTCTTATTTGGTTTTTAATTTTTAGGTAAAATAAGTTTCTTTAGGTATGTGTTTATCAATTTTACTTGATTAAAACTACCACAGATAACTTTTAATAATTATGATGCTAAGGATCTCTGGTGAAAAAATCTAAGTATTTGGTTGAACTATACACTGCAGCAAGTTATTTTGAGCATACATCTGAACCAGCAAATCCTTTGTTAGAAAAATTACTAATAATGCTTGTGGTCTGACATTTTGCCGTTAAAAACTGTCATTTAATTGCCTGTTGACAAGTGCTTAACACACAAAAAACTGAAAGTAACATTGGCACAGTAATCATAAAGAACCAAAGTTATTGGTTAACCCTGATAATTTATCTTTACAGGAATTTCTGATGATTTTCAGAAACTGGTCTTCACTAATGGTTCCTAAAAATGCTATACACTTCTTATCCCCACAGGCAGTCAACTTTCCTTATTACAGCACTGAATTTTGCATACAGGCTGTTAGGGTATAGGTAGAGAATATTTGTGCTGGTAATTGAGGATAATGTAGTGGATAAGCATTGCATCAATATTTGCCTCATTTGCACTGTAATAATAATTTTATTTATTATGAATAGTATGTTTACAGACTTAGTACCTGCAAGTAAACTCAGCATACAAAAACCATACATGTTTATTTTTCTCAAAAGTGAAGGGCCAAAAGCGTAATGTTGAATGTGCAGGCCCTGTGGAAATGAATGTTGTATCAGAACTGAGTTGGAATGTTTTCTGCAAGGCCAATGACCTCACTGTATCTAGGCCAGCAGGCCATATATTGAGGTGTTAAAACTGGAAAAAAAAAAACACATACTCTATACTGACAGATGTTCATTTAGCAACACAGTTAAGACCATGCAAAAGTAGTAAATTATGCAATTGATTTGTGGAAAAACTGTTAGATGAACAGAAAGAGCAACTAACACACAAAGTGAATACCTATTAATGTAGGTATTATTATGTACCATTTATCAAAACATCTGTAGGTATCTATATTCCTAACATCCTGTAAATATCTTTTATGGCTCATGTGCAGGACTTAAGTACAAATCCAGCCTCTTCCATTTATCCCAATTCTCTGTCCTACACTTAACACATATGAAATACTGTCTTACCTGATATTGCACAGATGTGAATTGCAAACAATGGTTTAGAAATAAGGATACTGCTGTTTTTTGGAATTTGTGGGTAGCCTACAATTTTCACTTGTACCTGCAACATGTCCCATAAAGTGGGGGTAAATTTATGTTAAAAGTAGATTGTTTTATAATTTTTATCTATCCTATAAGTTTCTCCACATTCTGTAGCACAAGTGCTCAAATTTGTGAGCTGATTCATCAACTGTTTATTCACAGTTGAAAATAAAGTTAAAGATAGATGTTAAATATTTCTGGGTACTCTATTATTGAAAATAAGTTTTTGGTAGTTTCTGGAGGTTGGAAGATAACCCTTTGTTTTTGCCAAGTCCCATAAAGTAATTGTAAAACATATTGACAATATGACTAACATTTTGGATTTCTGCATAAGGGGTTGAATGTATGTTAGAGATAGTTTCTGAGAGATATTAGATAACTTACTATTTTTTTGGGGTCCTATAAGTTCTTTTGAAAACATGAATTAAAAATAAGGGTAGCATAGGTTTTTGAAATGCATAAGTTAGATAATTTTGCCAGGTTCTAAGCTACAGGCTTACAAATTTTGGTAAAAGTATTATCAAAACTACTCACTGACAAAGTTCAGTCAAATCCGAGGTAAATTTAGTGAAATGTGTCTCCCATTCTCATTTCAATAACTGCAATTTTAAAAGAATTTAAGCCTTCCTATTTAAACATTTATGCTGGAAGTGATTAAACATCTACCAAAAACCATTTGGTACCACTGGTGTTTATGGAAACCCGATTGAAATCTGTTGGTGCATTGTGTTTACCTGACATTCTCTACATGTTTATTTTTGTATAGTGTGTATAAACTATGGCAGTATAGTGGCTGAATGGTTAGACTGATCACCTCCCATCTAAGTGGCCTGGGTTCAATCCCAATTGCCCGCATGTGGAGTGGCTGAATGGTTAGACCGATCACCTCCCATCTAGGTGGCCTGGGTTCAATCCCAATTGCCCGCATGTGGATGAAGCAGCATGTGGATGGGTTTTCTCTGGGTCCTCCGGTTTCCCCTGCCACTCCTTCCACTAATTGCTCCATCATCTCCTTTCCTATGATCCATTTCCCTTGCATTTCACATCATCCACTTCCTCCCACTTATGTTTGGCTGACCACTCATTCCAGTTCTCCATTCTGTGGTTTCAAACCGTTTGCTCCCCAAGAGGCTGCTGACCCCTAGGCAGTGGCGGCTCGTGGATTAAAAATTTAGGTGTTCACAAAATCAGCAATTTACCACCGCCGCAGCCGCTGCCGCTACTGCTACCACCACCGCCGCAACATCAAATCTAGTGATATTAGAAACAATGATAGTGCCTAATAACAAGAATTATAAATTTGTTACGCAAATCATCACCCACCCAGTATTGTAAAGATGTTGAATTTCTTAGTCTCTGAGAGTTAACAACGATATGAGGTGATGAAGGGGTAAAATCATGTGAAGAATGGTATTTACAGTGAATAATATTTACATTGTTTGAATTACGCAATTAAAACCAAATTTATTTGTACAGAAATTCCACGCCCCGGTTTTTTCAAATTGCAAACTTTTCTATCACTTGGTGATTAAAGTCTTTTATGCTGTTGACCAGTTTCTTCTCAATAGCAAGCATTGCCAGTGCTGAAAGTCAGTCTTCACCCATCGTATTCCTAGTAAAGGTTTCAATTCTTTTTATTGTGGAAAAGCATATTTCTGGTTCTGATGTAGTCAAGGTCGTAGTGCTAACAATCTTCAGTAGCTCAGTTAGTTGCGGTAAAGTTCCTTCGTTGAGGTTGTTTTCTGTTTTGAACTGCTTAACTCTCTCTTAAGCTTAACTCTCGCATAAAATGTAAATTACTAAGAAAAATAGCGCCTCTCACAAAGACTGCAGTTGCACTTCCGGATAGTTTCAACCAAATCTCCAAGATAGCAGCACTTCCCGCTGATAAACAGAACACTGAAGGTGTTAATGGGCACGGTCGCACTGTGCTCATTTCTGGCTGTAAGATTCCAAGCTGCTTTGTTGCCCGCGCAAGAGCAGAGCTGCTAAACATTAGTTATACGCTAGCACATGAGGCCTGTGCTACAAGTGTTGTTGCCACATACTCGGGTTCTCGGCTGTGTTCAATCTGAAGAGCAGAGCGCGGTATATTTAAACAAGTGGCACCGGATAGAGCATTTTATTAAATGTTTCCTGAAAGAGAAAAAGGAGATCCACTAAGAAAGTTTGGAGGTTCACGTGCTCTTGTGCTCCTACACAGCAGCCGCCCCTGCCCCTAGGCATTTGCTTGTAAGTCCTATGGGGGGGGGGGCGTCAGAGGGATGGGAGGGTAAGCCAACTATGAAACGAAACCTATAAACTATTTTTACAAATATATTTCCCTATATACTTGAGAGTAATCAAGATAAACATTTGCAGAAGTGGTTTCATTACACATTTCATCATAAATTTATGGGATTAGAGGAAGCTGAATGGATAGATTGGTAGCTAAATGCTGATCTTAGAATTCCATACTATTTATGTATTTATTACCGTAAATCCAAATACAAACATTTGTTACATTTCTTACAATAATAATCCTTTCTTCCTTTATTTTTCCCTAAACACATTCAGCTAAGTTTCTATTCTTCAGAGTTGCTTGTTCAATAGCAAAACTATATTTTGCATTTCTTTTAGAATTTAAACTCAAGTAGTAACAATTTTACAGCCTACATATTTTGGAATAAATAAGAAGATTAAAAAGGAAAAAAGCAAATGGTATCACTGGAATACCGCAGGGAATTATGGAAGGCATAGAACACAAGTGAAAATACACCACCAGGTCTACTAGTAAAGATTGTAAATAAAATAGTTGAAGGAGGTAGCAGTCCAAAGAGTTAAGAATAGCCAATGTGGTGCCAAGGAGATGTGAACAAGGAGATGTGAACAACTCAGCAAATTAGAGGGGGATTAGCTTGTTATCTGTTCTGTGCAAGATTTATATAAGGGGTTTTGGAAGAAAGCATCCAAAAATGAACAGAAGATGAGGGAGGTTTTGGATCTAAGCAGGTTTCAGGCCAAATTATAGAAGAGTGGATAGTGTTTTTGTGATAACACAATGGTAAATAAATACTTAGAAGAAAAGACAGGAAGGTTATGCATGTTACTAGAATCAAACAAAGAGTGTATACCCATAATGATATCTGTATAAAAATAGAGAATAGTAATGTAACCAAGAGTATTCAAAATAATATAGTTTCAAAGCAAAGGTGTAAGTTAATTTCTGTATTGTTTAATTTATATACACAGAGTTAGGGGTATGTGTGTGCAGACTTCAGTGGCAACTTCTTGACTTTAAGTTGAAACATAAGTTTCTGAACAGTTTTCCTCTAAAGTGCATGGTTGCATAAATAAAAAACAAAACAAAATTGGTCAAATGTTTGATTGCAAGTATGGCACCACTCCTTTATCGTTTACTTCTGCGATTAGTACAATCAGATAGAGCTACAAAAAAATGAGTTATTTGTGTTTTTACCATTTTTTGCCAATATGAGTCATTTAGTCACAAAATGATATTAAAGATTTGGATTCCAGCATGTCTACCGGAATAAAGTTGTCATATGCTTGGCAACTGGGTCACATTGGGCATTGTATGTAGAGAAGAAGGTCAGGAACGTTGACAGGGATAGCATGAGAGAAAATTATCCCACACCTCATTAGTGGCAGTAGTTGATAATAAGCACAGGCATGTGGAAAACCAGATTTCAAGCACAAACCAGAACAAAACATTCAACTCTTAAGTCCCATTCTGTTGCCAGACTATTACAGAAAATGTATTCAATAATGTTTAAATGTATCCATTACCTTTCAAGATAGATAAACATTTTATTGAACTTTTATTATTTGTCACATTACGATCTCCCAGCATGAGAAATCTGTGCATTCATAACCCTAACATCCTACATAGATGATATTACAGAAGCAATACACAGGGAGCATATGCACGTGCCAATTAATTAATCATAATAAAATACCTGGTCATTTAGTCATAGATAATTTAGTAGCTGGACCTAGATCAAATATAGGAATAGTTAAATCTGATACTACAATAGAAACATTTTGCAAGAAATGGGAGTATATGAATTAATTTAAATAAAACACAAATTATGGTATTTAAAAAAGGTAACGAGCTAAGAAAAACAAGAGATGGCAAGGAAAAGAAGTTAGGTAGTCAATAACTTTGATTACTTAGGAATAAAATTAAACAGTAAAGTTGGCTGGAGTGAGCAAAGAAAATTGTACTAGCTAACAGAAATTTGTATTAAAGGACATATATTGTCAAAATACCAGGGATGGAAATATGGTTATAGAAAATTTATAGGGCAACATTTGAGGCAAGGATTATTTTTGAAGTGGAGATTTGGGGACTGAGAAAGGGTGGGTGAATATACAGTATATACAAACTTAGGGCTTGTCAAGAATTTTACCCAATAGATGGCACAAGCAGAACTAGGAAAACTTTGAAGCAGAGGGAAAATTGTGGAAGGAGTGTTGAAATGTTGGACCAGAATCAGAAAACTGCATGAGCACAGTGTTTTACATCAATGTTTATTGGTACAAGAAAGGATTAGACAGAAGATACCTGGCTCAGTGAGATACAGGAGTATGGTGAAGAGGGATTTTGGTGGTAATTGGGAAGATAGGAAATTGTTAGAAAATTTTTCCTGGAAACAAATTAGGTTAATACTGGAAGAGTGAAAGACAGAAACATATGCAACGTTTTAATTTCAAAGTTAATTGGGAACATCTAGAGAAATGAAAGTGAAATGGAGCAGGGAAAATTATATTGATATATGTGACAAAGCACCAGTATTCCAGCATGGGCTGGAATACTGGTGGTGAAATTGAAAGGCCAAAGAATAGGAGTGATTTAAAGAAATGCCCTTTATTGAGGAAACTGAGATACTCCGACAGAGAAATTACATAATAAAAATGCAATAGGGATGTATGGAACTAGTACCACTAGAAGTCTCCACTGAATTAGCTGCTAAGTGCTTGTCGTCGTTTGTTTGTTTCGTATAAGAAGTTTGAGGTTATGTCGTGTATGAGTTAATATTTAAGCAAACTGGCCTATATAAGAAGCGAATTTGGGCAAAAATAAAATATTATCAATAATGACTGACCATTGCTGTGTTCCATTGTGTGAGAATCAGGGGCAGCCCATTTCTTTTCATCGATTTCCTGGGGATAAAGTTTTGAGAAAAGCTTGGTTACATGCCATAAGAAGGAAAAACCTCACCGAAAAGAAGTTGAGCAAAAACATTAAAGTATGCTTGTAGCACTTTAAACTGGAGGATTTTGTCACTTCTTTATTAGTTAAGTTATGCAAATATATAAGCTGATTAAATATGATTTTATACACTTATAATTGTTCTAATAAATTATTTTTTAAATTGTTCCTCTATTCATATTTTAGTGTACATATTTTATTTACATTTAAATCAGATAATTGGGTTTTAAAGATTTGCAATTTTTAATGTTAAGAATAATGTTTTTAATTTGTGGCAAAAAATTGGTCATGAAACCCATTTTATGTGTTCAGAATTTCAAGGCCTTAACACCTTTTGGAATGATTTTCTGCACTTAAAAATACCTCAAAATTTTACTCTTTGATCTCATTTTACAGGTTTTTCTACCAAGATTGATCAACAGGTTTTATTAATTTACATATTTCCTAGAATAAAAACATTATATTTGATAGTGATCACTCAACAGTTAATGTTCATTATATTATATTTTATTTATTTTGTTTACATATGTCATGAAAAAATATAAATGGCGTGTTATTTATGTTTCATATGTTATTCTTTAACTGCTGTGGTTCTCAGCTTCCCATTCTAAATTGGGGGTGAAAGACTGCTTAATTTTGCTCAGAGGCCTCTCTATCAGGCTTCAGGTTCTTTTATGTGTCGTAAATCTACAACACGGGACCAACAGCTTTACTTCCCTTCCAAAGGAAGCCATGCTAAGGATTTTTACAGCCGAAAAAGTCCATCGTCCTCCGCCGGGATTGAACCCGCGACCTTGGTTATATGAAGTTAGCATGGTAACCATTACATCACGGAGGGCGACACATATGTCATGAAACAAATATTAAAGGTAATGGAGAATATTCTTATTAAATAGATAACCACTTTGCAAAAGAATTATTTTCAAATGGAAAAAGCAATAACTTATAAACTAGTTATCCCAGGTTGTAAACAAACTGTGTACAAAAAATGAAGTTCATACCTTTAAAACTCTAGAAAGTAGAGATTTTACCTATCTGCCCCTTGAATTGTATTATTGTATTATTACTATTATTACTATTACTATTATTTGCTGTGTAGTGCTTTCCTCACAAAGAATTAGTTAAGCTCTATGTATGCTTCAGTCAATATGATACAATATATGGAATGAAAGTTAATAATATGGTTACCTTATTTCAAATCCAAATATGTTGCATTTTAGATGAAAGGAGAAGGTTAAAACATGGTGCTATTCCATCACTAGCAGTTACAAGCCTTAAGCTTCTAAAGCACAAGGATCAAAATAATGATCATGGAACGCATTAAAGGCACCCACTTTTTTATGGCATTTTTTTTTTTTGTTTTTTTTTTTTGGATGCTCTGTAACTGCTGTGGTTCTCAGCATACCTTTCTATATTTCAGTTTTATGTTTGTAGCTGGTCGCTAAATTCTGAAACATGCTATTGCTTGGATACTGCAGAACTTGTGTTTCAGGAGCAGGTGCAGCTGATTGAATTTGTAATTTTTTGTATACATTTAACCTAGAAAAATAAAACAAAACTTATAAATGAAACGAAATGAAATTTTATATGATTATCTTGTAGTACAAAATTTGAAATTTCCATAGAATATTCAACTAAAGACACAATTATATATTAGTGTAAATCTATATCTCTCCAATAATTCATGTTTTCTTCCACTAGTTTAGCACCTCTCTTCTTCAATTCCTGTTTCAGATATTTTACTTTGAGACTATGAAAACTATCCATCATAACTAAAAGCATTAAGTTCTTAAAATAATCAATTTAAATGTTAATCTTGAGGAAAAATCAGAAAGTTTTATCGCTTGAATCAACCGAATAGCATCGCACGTTAAATAGCATGTAATAGCAAACAAAACAGAACAACGATTTGCGCTTACCGCCTAGTACACTAGCACTATTTGCAGGGAGAAACTTTCAGAATATATCCCTATTCAATGCATTGACAAGAAAGATAAGTGCTCAACTATTTACAAAACTTGTGATAAGATTTATGTTTAGTTACTAATTCCATTTTTATCAAAAAATGATTTGTAAATTTCAATAAATTGCTACAGCTCCTACTTTTCCTCCATCTTCTACTAATATTACCACAAATACATGTAAAACAACTGTTAACTGTTAGTTTTAACAAATGTTGAAAAAAAAACAAAAAACTTTTGAAGAATTAAACTGCATACAACAAGCGCAAGCATTACATTTAGTTTGTTTTAAAGTGTTCTAAAGGTCCTATTTTTACGAACAGTTTGCTAATGAAATTATTTTACCTAAATCTTACTTTGAATTTCCTTATTGAAGTCATATCTAGCATATCATGACCTCGTGGTCATGTACTCTTTCTGAGTGTAAAATTACAGCATAATGTGCAAGTATAAAAGAATCACATAAACTCCCTCTTGTTCCTCTCTCCTGCTCTCATTCTGTATCTCCTGTTAAAACAATAATAGTATTAAAGTTTAGATAGTGTCTAAAAATAGATGTGATTTAGACATTGCTCAGCACTAAACATTTTTGCAATGAGTGAAAGAATGTCTAGCACTATACATTGACAGTTTAGAACAAGACAATTGGCAGAATATAAGAATAATTTGGGCGAGTACAAAAGGGCAAATAAAAATTCCAAATCAACTTCCTGCAAAGCATTTTGCGAGGGATTGGAGGAGACTCCCTTAAGAGGCACATCTCCAAGTGTCCTCACTGAAGTCCCAAAAAATATAGGAGATACTATACGAAATGAGAATACGGAATATCCCAGATCAGCGTATGGCTTACCAAGGGGCTCTTCAATGCTGATTTCTTATGCTTTATAAAAGAGAATGTAGACCAATCTATAGAACTACCAAAAAGATGTCTTGTGACACCCAGACAGGAAGAGTAGAAGTATCTTAACAGTGTGTTGATTTTCAGAAACTCTGGTGAGCCTTCGAATCTTTTAAATCTCGATGTCATTGTTGTCCAGATGATTGAAATACAGCAGGTCAGGATTAAACTAATCCAACAGTTCAGCAGACCCTTTAGAGCAAGTCTGGGCATAGGAAATGTTCCAAGTGGTTGAAGGCTAGTGTGAGTAGTCTTCATCCCAAAGCTGGGGAAACTTTGTCATACCACATCCAAGGATGTAACAGCAATTAGTTTAACATCTTTTCTATTAAAGATGTTAGAAAAACAGTAAATAGGCATATAGAGATTAGGTTAACAGTGGTCCCACTATGCCCAAATCAACATTGCCATCAGAAAGAAATTTTATGTGAGACAGCCATTGTCATTTGATTAACCTTTTCACTGCTAACATTTTTTAGGTGAGAAACAACTCCTTGCCAAGTTAATTTCAGAAATTTTCCAAATTTTTAAACTCAGAAAAACATGCAAAACTATTGAAAATTGAATTTGAACTCACCAGAAATGAGTAAGGCTGCTTTGATGTTCTAGAAGTTTTCAGAATTTACGTTTTGAAAATATTTTTATATGAATATATGCAACACACACAACAGAACTTAAACATCAGTCACTATCCCCAAACTCCGATAAATCCAAACAATTTTACAGTAAAGCCTTAAAAGCTTCTAATAATTCATTATCAGCAAAGAAACGCTGCACACTGCTTGAAGAAACTTTTGGAATATCTTGATTATGCTATGCGCATCACGTGATTAGAAGCATTTGGAGCTACAAGACGTAGTTTTCCTCCACCGGTTTGCTTTATTTCCTTTCAGATGCAGGGATATGGTTGAGAGTTATTTCTTTTCAATCCTAACAGATGTAGCATTATGCCCACACACTTCAAACACTATTAAACATAAAATTCTAAGACTTACACACGTTCAAACCTATAGTCGAGCTAACTCGACTGTAACATGGCTAGGATATTTTTCTGTGATCAAGTTATCTCGACCATAGCAGTGAAAAGGTTAAGAAGGC
Organism: Hymenopus coronatus; assembly: GCA_030762935.1. Taxonomy (NCBI): domain Eukaryota; kingdom Metazoa; phylum Arthropoda; class Insecta; order Mantodea; family Hymenopodidae; genus Hymenopus; species Hymenopus coronatus. Next base: position 456,746,629 of record CM060900.1, on the reverse strand, counting down.
AGAATTATATTTCCAAGAAACTGCTCTAAAAATATTTTCAGTTATCGAAGTGGCTTTTAGAATTATATGACCTTAATTTTTTTTTTGGTAGTTTTAACTACTTATGGAACTACGCCCGTTTTAACTACTTATGGAACCGCAGGCGGATATGACCTTAAAAGCTATGCAGATAGGCAAGGGGAGATACCACTCTTTGCAAATGGCTTGAGGCCATGTTAAAAGATGTAGACAAAAGTACGGTAGTCAGTACCACAATAAGTTGTCTACAAGGGGGAATGTTGTCATTATTGTGAGACTTCTTAGTCAATGGTGTCATTGAGGAATTAATAACACTGGATTATATTTTCAAGGCTACTGTGGACGATTTGGTCATCCTGGTCTTTGAGAAATAGGAAAACACTTAAAATACTGGCATAATGTACTTAAAAAATTGGTTAGAGGTGGTGCTAAAACCAGGATCTTGGAGCTCATTCCAAGAAGACTGGTGACACCATTTACAAAGAATTGTGTCCCAGAAACATATTAGGACTTAAATTATTTGGTAAAATGTAGCCAGTAAAAGAGGAAGTGAGGTATCTGGAACTAATGCTAGAGTCTGGGCACACTTGGAATCCTCACCTTAAGCAACATGTACCAAAGCTAAAATGTCATTTATAAGTTGCAAAACAGCCTAGATAGTAGCTGGGGTTTAAGTCCCAGGTGCATCAACTGGATTTATATGTCCTTTGTGAGGCCCACAGTTAGTTATGAATCACTGATCTCGTGGAAAAAGATAGGGCAGAAAAGGGTTTTTGAGGAACTGGGGAATGTACAAAGATTAGCCTGTCCAGCCATAACTGCTGGAATTGATGGCACACCTACAGCCGGAAAGGACATTCTGCTTGGCTTATCAATAAAGAGTATACTGAATTGACATAATCACTTGTAAGCTTCACAAATTTTATTCAATACCTTGAGCATGTTTCACCCTCACTTGAGGGCATCATCAGCAATTTGTCAATGGGCAGGTTTCCTTGTTGACTCCTACGGCAAACCTAATTGACTCATATGATGTCATCTTTGTGAGTTTTAGTAAAATATTCTCTTCTGTTATTATATCGAAGGCAGTTTAAAGTTAGTTTACCTCTGTTCCACCTATGGGTTAAAATGGAGGCAGACTGGAGTATATAGATTAAAAACTATTAGCAACTGGACACTCTGTGTAGGGATGGAAAACTTGTATTTAAATGATAAGTCCAAAAACATTAAAATCATGAAAACATAGTGGGAATATAGTTTGGACATTGCAGAATTTGCCAATTTTAAATCGTGAAATAATGCGAAAATTGGGTTTTTATGCGAAACACTGTAGTTTGCATTATTTGTAGTTTGCATTATTTTCTAACAACAAGAGATTTATACAGCTTAAAGTTTTTTTTTACTTGTAGTTGGTTTACCGATGTGAAGGATTTAGGTTTGATGCTGATATAGTACTGCAAATACTTTCTGGCAGAATAAATACCATATTTATCCAAATAAAAGACAATGATTTTTTTCACAATATTAATGTCTATAACTGGGGTCGTCTTACACTCACAATATTTGTGTTATGAATAACATGCAGCAAAAATAAGTTCCAAATTTCGCAGGTACAGCAATGGCGAACCCTGGGGGGAAATGGTAATGCTTACCACCAAAATTGTAATCAATGTGGCAGATTTTGTGCCTTTATTTTGCACCAAAATATTTGCTGTTGATGGGCCTACAAGAATTCTCATTAGGAAAAAGATTTCTCTCTGAGACTAAAATATAAATAGAGGTCTTTCTTTCACATCAGTGGTTGCACATAATGTTGATTGTGAGCCTAACAGTCAAGCACAAAGACAGAGGTTTAGCTACATATTTCCCTCCTTCCGCCACACATATACTGGTACATTTTGTTCGCCACTCTATTTCTCTCTGCCATTCACAATAAGAATTTACGCAAATTCAAATAGGTATAACCATAGAAAAACAAATTATAGCAATGTGTTATATTTGAATATTAGTCTAAACAAAAAATTAATTTCATTGTCGTTACAGATAAGCTGCCACCATCATTGCTGTGTGCAGACATAGTGGTACATTTCTGTTCTTCTCTATCTCTCTCCTACTCACAAGTGAATTTCTTTGTAAATTCGAATTAGATATCCTTTACAACAACATTTAATATTTGGTATGTTTACTAAATAGAAAATCATATTCATCATAATAGGTATGCTCCTGTGCTGTTGTCACATTCTCCGACAGCACACATACCATACATTTCTGTATTCTTCTCTTTGTCTTTCTTGCGCCCAAAATGTTAACTTTCAAATTATTAATTTGGATAGAACCTTTTGCAATGGTGTGTTATATTAGGTAAGTTTCTAAATAGAAAATCTTATCCATTACATTCTTAACAGTTGCGCTGTCGTTGCCATCACCTCTGATTGCATACAATAGGTAGTGGTATATTATTTTTGTTCTCCCCTCTCCTACCCACCACATGAATTCCCACACAAATTCAAATTAAGTACAAAAAGAAAAAGAATATTTAATCAGTTTAAGTGTACCTTAGTTTCTTCAAAATATATGGCAAAACTTTTAAATGTCATTTAAAAATTAACTTATCTTCTTTTTATATAGATGATATGCTTAATTCCAAAACTTATTCTGAAAAATGGGGGCTGCTTACATTTGAGGTCATCTTGTATTTGGATAAATGCAATAAGTATTTAACAGTTAGCTGGCTATTTAGCAATGTAGGTAATACTGTTTCTAATTTCCTCATTGCACTTTTCAGTGTTGTTCCATATTTAACGATGTGTTACTAAAGTATTTTGAAATAATGACAATTTTTGTAAAATATGATTTACAATTCTTCTACCGAGTTTTACTTTTTTGTTTTTCTTTTAAATTTGACAATTTGACTTAAGTCTGGGCTTTGACTTAAGTTAAACAATTCGATTTTAACATGGTTAAGTTGAAGCAGTATTCGTTAAGGAATGTGGTTGTGACCTCACAGCACCTGCACAGCATCTTGAAGCCCATGATTTATACTCAAGGCTAAACAACTTGGAGCATGGTTTCAAATTGATCAGCCAGGGTATTTTTGAAGGTGAAATAAGTCAACTTTTAGAAAGTGTTGGCAACCAGCTGCTTCAAGCAGACATTAAGCATTCTCTTATGTGAGTAGGTTTACTAATCAAAATAAACTCTCAGAACTTTTGAGTTCTGATCCCTCAAAGCTTGTGTTCACAATGCTGAGCAAACCTTTGAATTCTAAGAACATTATGATAAATGCTGTAAATGGTCGTCTTGTGAAGACTGCATCAATTGCTGCTTCTAGAATGTAATCACTCAGTGGAGTCACAATTCTGAAAGCATACAGACAGCTGCAATGCAGTCAAGTTACAATTTTCAATTGGAAAGGTTGATTCTGAAATGCTTACAGGCAATGAAATCAGATAACCCTGAATTTGCAGCTGCAGCACTACAAGCAGTATGAATTCCATGTTCCAATGTGGACAATGGGCAACTATTTTCACAGTACAGTGAGTATCTGACTGAAGACACAATCTAAGCGAAGAAAATTTGGAATTCATGATCCTGCTATTTTTTTTTTTTAAATGATTTATTGATCGATCAGCGCATGTGCGCTCTACAAATCATTGATTTTAGACATTACATGCATGGTACTGAATAACATTGAAATGAGGTACATGGGCCCCTCACAAGTAGGTACATTTTTGTTTTTATTTTACAGAAAATCTTGTAAGAGCTGGTCCAGTGATAGGCAACTCTTGATGCGAGTTGGATAGCTAGATTTTCTGCCATCCATGCTATATTTGAAGTGTGACTTAGTGATCCATAAATATGTTGTGAAGAATATATTTCATAGGAGTGCAATTAATATGCAAGTAAAATCGCATCATAATTCTTGATAGTTTGTATACTTATGTAAAAATGATGTACTTACTTTCATGGCTTGATACATAGAATGTTTGTATTAGAGATAACTTATATTAAATAATTTTCACTTATAATGAAACTTTTAAAATGGTGCATTGCAATGAAATCAACTTTATTACACTAAAACCCACTGAAAAATAACACCAAAAATCATTAAAAGTAACACTGAAATGTTCTAAAAAATAAAAACAAAATTCTGCTGTTCCTACCTTTGGGACATCTGGGAGTCCAATTGTTAAGACTAACATAAATAATATATTTGTAATTATTCAAATGTTTATGTTTGATCTAGTTAAGATAATAGCCAGTGGCAAAATAAATGCAATTTCAATATTAAAAGTTAGGGAAATTATTGCAATTAATCATACCAGAATATTAGATAAATGGGGATAAATCTACATAGTAGCAAACATTTTAAGAAACTTTATGAACTATTACTGATATATGGTGGACTTTGTGACAGTGATGTGTTATAACAATTGAAAATTAATTGAGTTGATTTTGTAACATTACATCACTTACTTTTTATTTTGGAAAACATGTTTCCAGAAGTTAATAAGGCCGAAAATAGGAAGAGAATTAAAGAAGTCAATACACTGCCTCAAAACCAGAATGAAAACAAGATCTACAAGAAGTTTACATACCACCCTACAACTTTCTACAAATTCTAGAGGATCTTCAAATGACACATCATTATTCTAGCCCCAAAAAACAATTACTTCATAAAAACATTTTAAATTCTAAATTAAAAGATGATATCCCACAAGAAAATAAACCAGGAATATATCAGTTCAGCTGCAATGACTGTAAAAAAATCTATATCGGCCAAACAAAAAGAAATATAAAAACAAGAGCAAAAGAACACCACAAAAATGTTAAACTAAAACACGAATACAAATCCGCTGTAGCTTGGCATTTTTGGAAAGAGGAACACACCCTAAATAGAAGCCCAAAAATACTCAAAAACATCACAAGGAAGACAGAATTAAAAGTTTGGGAAAACATATATATTTGGAAAACCAAGAACCGCGTTTTCAATTTTGAAATCCTACCAGGCGACTTACTGATACAGAGGTTCATCAAACAACCACCGGGGACAGAGACAACCACCATAGTAAGCAATGCCGGCAGTTGACCAAAAGAATTGACAATGGAAGCACATGGCTTCTGAAACATGTTTTCTGAAATAAAAAGTAAGTGATGTAGTGTTACAAAATCAACTCAACTAATTTTCAATTAGACTTTGGAGCTGTATCATAAGTCCTTCATTGCTATAATTGATGGCAGAGAGCATTAAAAGGTTAATCATTAACATTGATGGGGAGACATTGCATGGTTCATTAATGGATCCAAAACAAAAAATGGAATAGAAGCTGTTACATATAAAAGACAGTTCACGCTGGAGAAGTGATATTCCATGGGGGTTCTGACAATATTTCTGGCAGAATTATATGCCATCAGGAGACTTAGCTTTGACTAGCTCATGTGAAGTATAGAACTTGTACAAAACCACATTCACCAAATATGGGGTTCCCTAGATGTACACAATCCTTTCATATAAATATAGAAATTTAACACAGTGAGATACTCTGGCTAATTGAAAATTTATAAGAAGCATCATGCTTGTCTTGTGCTTCTTAAAGCTGTTCAGACAGCTAATGCCAATAGTAAATGTAGGCTCTCCATATTGAAACACCCATAATACTCAAGGGCTTTTCATAGTAAATGAGCCCTAAAATGGGTGTTCTTTTATCTTTTGCCACCAAAATTACTAATATAATGCCTTACTTACATTTTCATGGTCACCACTTTGACACTTTTTCTTTCTTTTAAACCAACAGTACTGCTCATTAGAAATGACATTTTGTCTCCCAGTACTCTCTGAGGCTAACTGTACTGTAGGTTAGAGAACCTGTGTTTACTAGTAGATAAGAGCTGTCCATTGATTGACACAGCATAACGTCACCCTAATTCGCAAACCTCGTAACTCCACTTTTTTGTCATTTTTACAATTTTGCAGCATCTGTTGACAAAATATTGGATTTCTCTGTGTATTGAGTATTATGATGCCATCTGTTCTTTGAACGTTTGAATTACAAAATTAGCATAACTCATATCTCCACTGAATATATTCTTACTTAGCAATGCCCGTAACTACAATAATTTGCATACCTTGTAACTCCATCTCTGCTGTTTTATACGTAAAAACTCATAACTCCATGTACTCTCATGCCTTAATAGCTAAGTTATTTAGCACAGTGTTTTAGCTGCAAGCTTCTCACATCGTTTTTCATTGATTTATTTTATAATTCTCTTCAGCAACAATTTATGATGTATTATAGCTGTGCCTCATTTGATGTGGTGTGTGATTATTTAGTGCTCAATTAATTTGTACTGTACTGTACCTATGTCCAGGTAAGTCTCCGATGATTTAAAAATATAGTATTTAAAATTAGATTCATATCACATTAGAAAAAGATATGTTTATAAATACTCACTTCCTTGCAGCCACGTTTCGAGCCAAAAGAATGTTTAATATGGTACTCCAAGGAAATGAACACCTAGACGAAGCAACAAAAAACGCATTTGATACTATAATGAATACTGAAATTCTCATGATGCTAGGAATTCAACAGATCAAACCAGTGACAAACATGACAGAGAGCAAAGATAAAGGCTGGAAGAGGGAAATTGAAATAATAGTGCATTAGAGTGAACATGATGATGTACTTAAGACATTTAATTTGACGAAAAAAGGGATTAACATTACCTACAATGGTAGGCATTATAGGAGGAAATTATGTTGAAGGACTCTAGATTTTTTAGAAGAAAATGGAAAACAGGAAGGTTCCTCAGAGAAAAAAATTCAAGAACATGAAAATCATTAGTAAATTGAGAAAATCTGACAGAGAAGATTCATATATCCATTATTAACTGACACGAATCAGGAAATAGAAGAAAATTATGCTCAAGAAACTCCAGAAAAAAAAAAAAAAAAGGTATATATACATAATGATGACAACAACAATAATGATAAAAGAAGCAGCATCAAGTGGATACTTCTACTTGGAAGATCAATCAAAATAAAAATATCAGGAAAATGGGCAAGTCCTATAAAGGAAAAAGAAATGTGAGTGGACAGTGGAGCTATAATGTGGATAGAGAAGGCCTTAAAGCCCCATTGCAAATGTTCAGATAGCAATAATGTCATGAAGTGTTAATTGTTCATAGAAAATTACAGAATACTCATTTCCAAAGCTTCTGCAACATGGGGTGGAAGGCGAAACCTGCTTATGTTGTTTATTTAATGGAAAATATGCCAACCAGAAGGTAAAGGGAGAGAAAAACTGAGAAATCAAGGAGACATTTTCCGATGCACTATTTTCTCAAACTTCAGTGAGTAAAGTTGTGCATATGCAAAATTATGTTTTTCCATACTTTTTAACTATGAGAATGGTCAGCTCTGCAATGGAAGAGCTAGCATAAGGAAGCTAAGTCATCAGAAGAAGAAACTGAGGATAGTACTCAAAACTATAATAAAGAACAAATAAATAAAAGGGCCTGTTTGGGAAACAGTGAAAGAAAACAGTTCCTTTTAGAACTGCCTAATATGGAATCGTATTCCACAGAGCATCTATTAAAAAGAAGTACTTGGATATCCAAACAGCAGCTATACAAAGCTTATAAAGATGACTGGTGTAGATCCCAAGGGATATTGCTACTTTCCATCAGCAATTTAAAGAAAAAGAACTGAGCTTGTTTCGTCCTAAGAAGGATGAATGCGAGATATGTATGGGTATTCAATTAGAAACCTTAATGAACAAGAATACCCAGCTCATTCTCAAAAGAAAGCTGAGGCTAGAGAAGAAAAAAACATGGCAAAGAAACAGGATCTCACGTTTATGTACTGGATCTACACTGTGTGCTGCTCTGCTCAACTTCAAATTTTAAAGTTCATATTTCAAGACCAACTTGACAACTGACTTGACAATTTTCATCTTAAAGAACAAACATGGGTGTTGTTATTTATGGCATGAAGTCGAGGGTGGGGTTACTTCACGTGGATTTTCCAGTGTAACGGTAGATTTACTTTCAAGCCAGTACCACTCGCAGTGGCTAAACTGATTTTGTACAGTGATGACTACTGTTAACAAAACAGCTAACAATTTCAAGAAGTGTGCTTATAGAACAGAAATAACTTGATAGGGGACATGCACAGACGTGAGAGGATTCAGTGCATCCACCATACAGCAAATTCTGTGAAACAGGAAGATAAATGCTCCAGCAGAAACTCGAATGACTCTACAATCCATGTATTGAAATCTGGACCTTATTTAAGAGTTTTGAGGGAAAACATACATATATTTCAATAAGACCAGGAAATAAAGCAGGTGAACTGACAGTAACAGACTTGAAAGCACCTGATGACACAATTCATTACAAACTGAATTTTTCACAGGACTGGGGCTTATTGCCCCACCGCAAAAATAAAAATAAAATTGTTTATGTGAGTTTTGAAAAAGTGTTGCCACTGTATAAAGACAGGCTCAAAATATCAAAACCAAAGTATGAACATCTAAGAACCATATTGGAGAGTTTCACCATTTTTATGATACTTTATGACAACAAGCCTTAATTATACAAAATGAAGAGAGTTTTATTTTCTATTTGAATTTCTTATTACTGACGGTATAGTATATTTTACGGAATTTAATTTCAGTTATTGTTAATTATATTTAATATAGTGCTATAATAACCATGCTAATATTATCAAAAGTAGTGCTAATAAGAAACATTATAACATTGTTAAACTTGAATTTATTTATAGAGACGAATGTGCTAGAGGTTCTAGTAAGAAGTTAACAGCTATAATTTAAAAAAATGTATCAATTTAATTCTTATTTAGCTTAAATGATGCTTCCTTATGTAATTACTTTCTTGAATTAATAAAAGGTATTTAAAATAGTTATAAACTGCTACCTTTACTTGAAAGAAAACCTCGTAAATCCATCTTTTATTTAAGACTGTGAGATAGAAAAACTCATAACTCCATTTTCTTAAATTTTAATACTTGTATTATTGAGTAAGTTTAAAAAGGATTACATTTCTAGGACTACAAGATAAACTGTATACTGTAAAGAAAAAATTATTCACAAACCTTTAAAAATGGGAAATTAAAATGTTTTTCAGAAAATTAAAATGTTTTTCATCCTTTCTGTAAAATTTCCTTAAATGGAGTTATGAGGTCTGCAAATTAGGGTGATGATAAGTAGGTTGTGCTTGCCTTTCACAGCCAGTGATGAGTACAATAAAACTTATGTTAATCTGTAACAGAATTACTATTGGGAAGAGGCATAATGTTTTTATGTGCATCAAAGAATATTCTGCCAATAGTAATATTCACCCTATTTCTCTTCAGAAACTTAATGTGATTTCTAGTAATAAGTTAGGAAGGCACCATATAATCTTTGATGATGGCATTTAACGATTTTATCACATTCTCCATCAACATTGGTTCTATTCTTAACACATCTCTCTTCATGAAGAGCTGCATGAAAATGATTTTGAGAATCATGTTACCTTTTGTACATAGGCATTAAAATAAGATACTCCAGATTCATCATGGATCTTATTTAGTGATGAAGCAACATTTAATAATCATGGACAGGTAAACCGCAGGAACATGCACTATAGGTCTGTTAACAATCCCTGTTGGCTTCTTGAGATGGAACATCAGCATTCATGGAGTTCAAACATATGGTGTGTGTGATAGTGAACCATCAGCTCATAGGACCTTTTTTCATAGAAGGAACACTGAACTTGCATAACTATTGCAGCCTCCAAACCGATCATCTTCCAAAGATGCTAGATTCCTCTGCAGACTAAGAGGAACCAACATGATGGCTGTCCAGCCCATAGTGCATGAATTACTGCAGCTTGTTTTCATGGATTGTTTCCAAATATTTGGATTGGGCAAAAAGGGCTGTTATGTTGGTTCACCAGAATTGACATCTTTAGACCTTTTTCTGTGGGGGGAAAGCTGAGAGGCACTGTCTACAAAGACATACCAATTACACCAGATGGTATGAAATGATGTATTACTGCTGCCTGCTCTGAAATTTCCATTGAAATGCTTGTACAGCAGTCTTTCCATTGCAGACTGGAACTATGTATTGAAGCTGAGGTGGTCATTTTGAACACAATTTCAAAATAAGATATACTGTAAACTACTTGCACTAGAATCCTGAGACGAACACCATTGACATTCTAATTTATTTTGTTTATATTGTTGATGCAAATAGGCATTGCCCCATTTAAAAAATGGTATGTTTGTAAAAAAAAAAATACACTTTTTAAGTATTATAAATGTGTTTAAAGGCTAAAAGTACAATCCCCTGACTACCAATCAATGCTGTGAAAACTGCACATCAATAGCATTTTTCATTTTTGAAATATTTGCAGTGCAAGTTATAGGTGATTCACCTTGTATACTTGGCCATGCCATGGCCGAGTGGTTAGACCACTTGCCTCTCACCTAGACGGCCGGAGTTCGATCCCAAGCGACCACATGTGAGATTTGTGGTGGAAATAGCAGCACTGGGGCAGGTTTTCTCCAGGTACTCCAATTTCCCCCATCATCGCATTCCACCGCTGCTCCATCATTCATGTATCATCAGTGTCACCACCAGTGGTGCCATGAGTAGTTAAAGCGGGCATTAAACACTACCAAAAAAAAAAAAAAAAAAACTTGTATACTTAAAATGATGGAAAAAATTGCAGCATGAAGAGTAGATTAATATGGTTTAGATGCATTCTATACTGCCTCTATTTTGGTTGCCTAACAACTTGCATCTAAAAACAGACTGTACTACTTTCTCCTTGGAAACTGGTTGCACAAGATGGTCTGCCTTTGATTCTTGGAAATCACCAGACACTGCATTACATTGCTTATTCTCGTTACAAATACTCAATGCTTTTTCATGCCATGCCAATGAGCATATTGCTTCAACCAATGAAAGCAAAGAATTTGTTAGTGGGGGATTACCATATATTTCATGTTTAATAAATATTTCATTGTGATGCGGTCTTTACAGCAGCATAACAACAGCTATATATTATGGATTTATTTGTTCAGTTTGTGTTACTCTTACAACCACCAGGCAATAAATCAGCAATTACTAAATATTTCCGTGGATTTTAAGAAGCCATGAATGACGTAGACAGTCAAATGCTTTCTAATGCATGTATCCTGCAGGAGTATATAGCACAGTTATTGCGAATCCGAGATTGAAAATGAAAGCAATGGCTCCCAAAACTACTCTCTTATAAATTAGTGTAAGTGATGTATTAAGAGAAAAGACTCACAAGTATAAAAGTACAAGGTTCATAGAAAGTGCGTTTAGGAAATTTCTTCTTATCACCATCTTTGTAATGTTCTGATGTAGCAAGAGATGTTTAGATTCAAGTATCATTTGTGTTTGATCTATGCATTTTGTTTTATTGCATTCATTTCTGTGTTTTTGCACACAATCCGCACATATTTATGCATGCCCTAACCTGTTTCTGAACATTTTACTTTTTATTTCCTCATTTGCACAACATGCATTTGTTTAACAGTGATGTTCCATGAGCGAAGACATTATTCTGATTCCTGAACCAATCGGAAATCAGCATTCCGGACAGTTGGTCATAAAAGGGAAGTGGAACTGAAACTGGCATGTTGTCAGATCTAGCTATTTCCAACTATATGCTTCAGTTTGTGATCACTAACATGTGCAATTTGTTGTTCTTTGTAATCTGTATATTATTGGTTATTTATATTTGTGGTTATTTTTGATAGTGTAGATGGTGTTAAATATGTATATACTGCATTTATCCAAATACAAGGTGGCCTCGAATGCAAGATGATCCCCATTTTTCAGAACATAATTTTGGAATTAGCATATCACTTACATAAAACATGCTTAAAGGACATAGGTATATAAAAAGAAAATGTTTAAATTAGATTTAAAGGTTTTCCATATATTCTGAACAAACAAATGGATGTTTAATCTGAAAAATGGATGTTTAATCTGATTAAGTCCCTTATTTATTTTTTGTGCTTAATTTGAATTTGTGATGAATTTATGTTTTGAGCAGTTGCCAGAGAAGTGAGCGTGGAAATGTACAGTACAGGTGCAATGGTACAATATGACGGAGGCAGTAGCAGAACTGTAACAATGATGATGGATAAGATTTTGTATTTAGACAATATACTTAATAGAACACATCGTAAATGTTTCTACCTAATTTGAATTTGCACAGAAATTCACACTGACAGTGGGAGAGACGGAGAAGAGAGAATTAAATGTGCGGTATATGCAATGATAGAATGTGACTGCAGTGGTGGCAGCAGCATAACTGTAACAACGATGATGGATATAATTTTGTAGTTAGACAACATACTTAGTATAACACATTGTAATGTTTTTACCTAATTTGAATTTGTGCAGAAATTCACATTGCAAGTGGTAGAGATAGAGAAGGGAGAAGGAAATGTGATAATGGTGGTGGTGGCAGCATAGCTGTAATGATGTTTATTTATGGATACTATTTTCTGTTAAGATAATATAATATATCGCAAACCATTTTACGTAGTTTGAATTTGTGCATAAATTCACATTACGGTATATGTGTGCCCTGAGGGGAAATGCACAGATAAACTCTTCCTTTCTGCTTGATCGTTGACTTCCAATGCAACATTACGTGCCACCATAGATGTGAAAGGAGGTTCTGTTGTTTAAAATGTCATTTTAGTTTCAGAGAGTAATGTTTTTACCAATGAAAATGCTCATAGGCTCCTTTAACAGCTAATTTTGGAGCAAAATGAAATGCTCAAAATCTGCAGCATACGTTGCAACCTTGGCAGTAATTTATTCCCTTTCCATCATGCTTCGCCACTGCCATACCCACAAAATTTGAAACTTACTTTTTCTCCATATGATGGTATTTGGAAAACATATATTATGAATACAAGATGACCCACAGTTCTGAACATTAATATTTTGGAAAAAAACATAAGTCTTGTATGGACCTCGAATGCAAGATGAGCCCCATTTTTCAAAACTTAATTTTGGAATAATTTAGCATATTATCTACATAAATAAAAAGGAGACATGTTTAAAAAACATGTAAAAGAAGAATTTTTAATTGAAATTTAAATGTTTGCCATATATTTTGAACAAACTAATGGACACTTAACTGATTAAGTCCTGTCTCTCTCTCTCGCTCTCTCTCTCGCTCTCGCTCTCGCGCGCGCGCTCTCTCTCTCTCTCTCTCTCTGTCTGTCTGTCTTTACTGAATCTAAATTTGCATGGAAATTCACATTTTGAGGGTTGGCGGAGAGGGGAGCATGCAAAGTATGGGCGCTATGGTACAACATGACAGCAGGGTGGCAGCATTGTAGCTATAACAACGATTATGGATGTTATTTTCTATTAAGACAACATACATAGAAGTCCTATAATTTTATTTTACTCTTGGAGAATAATGTTTTTTCCAATGAGAATGCTCATATACCACCGCCTCTAAATCCATACTCTTGACAGTTCAAGTGGTTTTGCCTAAGGTTGGCTATGCTGTCTTTGCGGCATTGTCAAAGTAACAACAGCTGATTACAAATGTCTCTATCGTATATAAAAACGAATATGAACTATGTAATAGTAAATGAATGCTGAAAGTAATTCATTATTATCAATGTTAATTGAAAATAACAGTGATACTACGATGCATGTAGCATACTTTACATATTTACGACAACATAGAATAAATTACTGCAAAATAGCTTGTTACAATAAGAGAAAGTATAACAAAGTGATTTTCACCTGTTTACAATTTTAATGGCTCAATTTCATCCAAGTTTCTTTCGTCATCATTCTCGGAAGCATTATCATCACTGTCATAATCAACATCATCATCATCACCAAATAGTGGTTCACATTCACTGATGATTCCATCTAATTCCTGTGCTTTTTGTATTATTTTGTGCATGTGATTCACCTTCTTCCATGAAACTGCGTCCACCCTCACCATGCCTTCCCGCAAAAGTCTATCCACCTCTATAATTGTGAAAGTCTATGTTCCCTCATGTAAACAGCAACAAAATTATCAACAATAACAACAAATATAAATAACAACGAATAATATGTAGCTTGCACAGAACAACACAACGCACATGTTAGGAGTTCACAAACTAAGCATGAAGTTGGAAATAGCCAGATATTGCAACGGTGCAGCATCTAGATCCATTTCCATTGTCTGACCGACCAGAATGCTGCTTTGTGATTGGTTCAGAAAGTCGAACGGGTAAAGTTTTTCATCTGTTGTTTATGGGTGTACCAACTTAACTCCCAACTGTCAAGTGTAAGGATTCAGTGGCTAATTTTGGCCGCGAAATGGAATGTATTAAATCTGCCACATACGTCGCGACCTTGGAGGTAATCTATAGTATTTCCCCCAGGCTTGGCCAATGCCATACCCACAAAGTTTGAAATTTACTTTTTCCCACATGGTATTTGGAAAACATATCGCAAATGCAAGATGACCTGGAAAAAATTGTATTCAGATAAATACGGTGTGTGTGTGTGTGTATATATATATATATATAAACATGTTTTTTTTGGTCTTTTTTCATATTATTCATACAATATTTGAAGTTTGGCAATGTCTTAAAAATGATGCTGACAACAAGCGATGATTCACAAAGTGAAAATCCTTTATATCTAGGTATGCCACCTCACAATATTATTAAGAAGGGCTCAGAAATTCTTTGAACAGGAGTATGAGAAGGTTTGTGGGAATCTCTCTATGCCTATTGATCAAACTGTACTGTGAAATGCAGCAGTTCTTGGAATTAGCAAGAGAACTGTTATCGGCAAGGGAGTGAAATATCAACAGAAGATAACATCCCTGAATCATAATAGGACGTTTCTGTCAACTCCAGGAAAGAAAGAAAGAAAAATCGATAAACAAATAAATAAAACAAAATTACACCCCTCATCCAGCAAGGTGCAAGTTTGCATTAATTTGTTTCTATATGTGTTATTTTAATTTAACAAACATAATAATGAAACTGAAAGGAAATTTCTCATAATTTAGCAATAAATTACATTTAATTATTAAATGAATCACACACACTCTTATGCTTCATATATTAAGTGGTTACCTAGAACATATTTTGCACATCCATTTCATATATCTTCAGTTTTGTGACTGCACTGTTGGTTTGCTGTAGGACCGCCTGTTGTTGCAGAAGCTGGTAGTATGACAAACTTCAAATTCTGCCCTTATCAAGATTCTAGCACATAAGTCAGCCAATATTCCACTGGAAAAAACAGAGCATCAAAAAGAATTACATCACATAGTAAAGATAGAAAAATATAATGGCTATATTAAAGAGCTAGTTTACAGTAAAGTAAAAGAATTCAAAATGCTCCAACATTATGACTAAGTAAGTTTTCTCTAATAAGCAACAAAACTAATATAAGTTCACATATCACCCAAAAGACACGCACCAATTTCAAAAAATGCTTAAAGTTTACCACATCACTTTGGTACCAAAGCAAAATTCAGCTCAGGAAAGTTACTAAGATCAACCATGAAAGACCAAAAACCAAAAGAACAGAGGCAGGCATTTATAAGATCAACTATGAGGGTTGTGAAAAAAATGTACATAGGAAGAACCAAAAGGTACATATGAACTAGGCTTAAAGAAAATGTTTGTCACGTAAAAAAGTGGAGAAATGACTGAATCAGCAGTAGCATAGCATATTTGGGAAGATAAACACCATATAGATAATTTGGTGTACATGTTAGGGAATGTATAAGGAGCAGAATTAACACCATAGGAAAAATATAATGTGCAAAGTTTAGCAATAAACCAATGGACATTGACATGCTTCTGGGCAATGACCCAAATATGAAGTTTGTTCAGACCACCAAGACAGGAGCCACAAGTATCTGCAGCAGAAGGTCTAAAAGGAAGAACTGCAATGCAGTCACAAAACTCAAGATGTACAAAATGGATGTGCCAAATATGAGTTAGGTAACAATGTATTACATAGATCCTAAGGCCATGTGAGATTCATATTTACTAATTAAATATAATGAATTACTTTTTATTGGTTGAGTATCATTCTGTTTGTGTGGTTTGATGATACAAAAGTGCATAATCAGCTGTTTCACTGGCAACATTGCAACACAATATAGCCAATACTACAATATGCCACACAAACTATCAAGTGCAAAACTACAGCAGCAGCCTTAGAATAGTAGAGAAAATATACATGTAAAAAATGAACTCTAGAAATGATGTTCCACCTGGACTTAAAATGCAAAATAGCATCCTGAAGAAACAGAAATGTGTGAATTAGGGTTGAAATGAGCTTTTTGTTTATGATGCTCTTTAACTCCTATGGTTCTCACCGTCCCATTCTAAACTGGGCATAAAAGACTGCTTAATTTTGCTCAGAGGCCTCTTTATCAGGCTTCACATTCTTTTACATGCTGTAAATATTGACAAGGGCCAATAGCTTTACTTCCTTTCCGACGGAAGCCATGGTTAGGAATTTTACACACCAAAAAATCCATTGTCCTCTATCGGGTTTGTACCCGCAAACTTGCGAGCCATGGGATAGCATGTTATCCCTAGACCATGGAGGATGACTAAATTATGGTAACAAAATATTCATTCAGATTCATAATTCATATGGTGCATTTAGGTTCTAGCTGACATATTAAGACATGGATAGATAAAAGTTCAAATTTAACATTATTACTTAATACAGAACATTCTTTCTGCTGGAATTCTAATACAAGATACTGTTACCACTGGGAAGATTTGGCTCCGACTAAACATTGTGCATACTAGGGGTCAATCAGTTATAAGCCCTTGTACCATTACAAGAATGTGAGCTACAAGTGCAGGATTCTTCTAGAAATAAAACATATAATGAAATGTATAGTTACATGTATTTCTTTAGGATAACATTTTGTTTATTGGTACTTGCAGTAACAAGTACAATAATCATAAACCAATGACTAATAATATAGCAGTTACTGGAGCAGTCTCTTCATATGAAATATTAAGAGCATAACAAAAAGTTTCCTAAACCTTAGTGTTTATGGTTTACCTACAATATTGTTAAAACTTCTATATGAACTGAAAGCAATAATTTCATTAAGTGGTATCTAAAGAGGAGGCAGTGACAAAACTCCATATAATTAAGTTCTTTTAGTTGGAATTTTGGAACCTGAATGTTAAAAATCAGATATAAAGGGCTATTCTGTAACCTTCTGCTTAAGAAGATTGCTGCCATTTATTATTACTGCTAACAACCAGCCATGAACAACTTTGGCAGATTTTGCTATTCAGTAACTGTAATGGTTATGGCGATGGATGTTCTTAACCATGTTGTTAAGCACCCGGAGCGACTAGTCGCAAATTCGTTTGCTTTGCATGCATGTTTTTTTTTTCCACCGCTCTCGGTGCGGCATTATGAAATAGAATAATTGTGATTACTTTGTTGCCATTGTGTGAGCCGTGTGGCTGAAAATGGAGCGCAAACGATCAATAAAAGCTAGTCTTTTTTTGGTAGTGTTTAATGCCCGCTTTTACTGCTCTGGCATAGCAGGCGATCACATTGATGATACATGAAGATGGAGCCCCAGTGGAATGAGATGGCGGGGGAAACCGGAGAACCTGGAGAAAACCCGCCCCTGTGCCGCTTTGTCTACCACAAATCTCACATGCAGTCACTTGGGATCGAACCCAGGCTGTCTAGGTGAGAGGCGAATGGTCTGACCACTCGGCCACGGTGCGGCCTAAAAAAAAATGGTGAAAAATACAAAATTTATATAGAATTTTGTAGGAATAATCCTCTTATGAGGATGGGGAGACTCACTTCATCAAGTGATCCCAAAGAAGTTGAAAGTAAATGGGCTGATTTGGTGCGTCTGCTGAATAGCTGCAGCAGCGGACCACAGAAAGACGTAAAAGGATGGAAAACGGTAAGTTTCACACATTTTACTTTATATTTTTATAACTTGTATGTACTACATTTTTAAAGGTTGTTAGTTAATGATTTTTATAATAACAGACACGAAAATGTAATACCACGTGGTAGCCTAACAACACATTGCAAACATAGCATGGCGGTTACTATACAGCACACAAACCAAAAGCTAGCAACCAAAATGTTGTCCAAACAGTAATCAATGCTGCATATATCATTATTAATTAATAGAGCACATTTTTATAATAATAGAAGTGAAAATGTTACACACTGGTACCCAAACCCATCGCAGAAGCTGGTTGGTCGTTATTATACGTTGCATAAACCAAAAGCTAGCATACCAAAATGTTACTCAAACAACAAACAATGCTGCATATATCATTTCTAATTAACAGAAAATATTTGTATAATAATAGACGTAAAAAGTGTTATACCTACACGTGGTACCCATGCAAAAGCAGCATGGCCGCTATTATTATTATTATTATTATTATTATGTCGCATAAACCAAAAGCTAGCATACCAAAATGTTGCTCAAACAACAAACATGCCACATATATTATATCATTTCTAATTAAAAGAACATGTTCATATAATAATAGATGCAAAAAGCGTTATACCTACATGTGGTACCCATGCAAAAGAAGCGTGGCTGCTATTATTATTAATATTATAATTATGTCGCATAAACCAAAAGGTAATACACCAAAATGCTGCTCAAACAACAAACAATGCTGCATATATTATTACTAATGAATAAAATGTACACGAAAATGTTAAAACACATGGTACCCAAGCAGCACCTCCTAAAGGACTCTCACAATTTATATAATACATAAATATGTGCAAATGCAGTTTAAATTACAGTTAAGTGCTTCATTCCCTGATTGTGGATTGCATACATTCTTTGTACAGCATTTTATGCTAATTTCAA
This sequence comes from Hymenopus coronatus, assembly GCA_030762935.1. Lineage (NCBI taxonomy): Eukaryota > Metazoa > Arthropoda > Insecta > Mantodea > Hymenopodidae > Hymenopus > Hymenopus coronatus. The sequence goes on along the minus strand of CM060900.1, from coordinate 456,727,672 downwards.
AAGCCATCTTGTTCATTTCTGTGCATCACTGTTGTAATTATAGCAGTTTTTCAGTGTCAGTTACATATCCTTAAAACGTAACATCTACTTTTCAAATCATTGCTACCATTTACGAGGGCCGTTCAGAAAGTAGCCTCTGGTTGATTGCAAGAAATTCACCAAGTTAAATAAAAATATTTTAATATATACATCTTACAACTACATCTTTGCACTATTTTTCTACATAGTTTCCATAACGATTGAGGCACTTATCGTATCTGTTCACAAGCTTTGAAATTCCTTCTGCATAAAAATCACCCGCTTGTGCCTGGAGCCAGCCTGTGACCGCATCTTTGAGCTCTTCGTCGTCATCAAACCGCTGGGACCCGAGCCATTTCTTCATATGCATGAAGAGGTGATAATCGCTTGGCGCCAGATCTGGGCTGTAAGGTGGATGATTGACAACGTCCCACTTGAAGGACTCAAGAAGGGCTGTTGTTCTGCGAGCAGAGTGAGGACGGGCGTTATCGTGCAAAAAAACGATACCGGAAGTCAGCATACCACGGCGTTTGTTCTGTATAGCCCGTCGTAATTGTTTTAGTGTTTCACAGTACACGTCTCGATTAATGGTCGTCCCACGTTCCATGAATTCAACCAACAACACCCCTTTTGAATCCCAAAACACCGTTGCCATCAATTTTCGGGCAGAAAAATCTTGCCGGGCTTTTATTGGTTTGGTAGGCGAATTTGAATGTGCCCACATCTTTGATTGTTCTTTTACCTCAGGGTTCACGTACTTAATCCAGGTTTCGTCCCCGGTCACGATTCTGTTTAACAATGGTTCACCTTCGGCCTCATAACGTGACAGAAAGTCTAATGCAGAGGCCATTCTTTGAGTTTTGTGGTGGTCGGTAAGAATTTTGGGCACCCATCGTGCACAGAACTTACGGTAACCCAATCTTGCTGTCACTATCTCGTACAAGAGGGTCTTAGAAATCTGTGGAAAATCAGTAGACAACTCCGACATTGTGAAACGTCGGTTTTCACGAACTTTTGCATCAACTGTCTGAACGAGTTCGTCCGTGACCAATGATGGTCTACCACTCCTCTCTTCATCATGAACGTTTTCTCGTCCACTTTTAAATAAACGTACCCATTCACGGACCACTCCTTCACTCATAACTCTTGGTCCGTACACGGCACAAAGCTCACGATGAATAGCTGCTGCAGAATATCCTTTGGCTGTAAAAAACCTTATAACAGCACGCACTTCACATTTGGCGGGGTTTTCTATTGCAGTACACATTTCAAACGGCCACAAACACTAAACTAGCGCAGGTACGACTTTCACTCGACCACGGCTTGATGCCGACTGACCTGCTGAGTGCGTGAATGCACAGATGGCGTCGCTACTCCCCCCACTACCCGCACTGTGACCGATCGGAGGTTACTTTCTGAACGGCCCTCGTAGATTCATGTTAACTGTAAGGTACATAATTGGTCAGTATAAAGCTGCTCCAAAGCTACTAGTAAATAAATGTCTATACATGCTTTTTGGTTTGTTTGTTTTGGGTATTTACAGAATGGAAAAGCTCTGTAAAGAAAAAGGCGAGGCTGTTGCTTGAAGAGCGCCATTAGACTGGTGGTGGTCCACCAAATGTATAGCAGCTCACAGACTTGGAAAATGAGCTGCTTTCACTTATTGGTGAGGTGGTGATCCTTGGCTTTGAGGATGTCGCAGAAAGCCTTGATTTAACCGTGAGTATTACTTTACATTGGTATTTTCAAGGAGTCATTCATCAAACAAGTGCTTTTTGAAAAAAATCATATGCTGTATCAGAGCATTTACACCTAATCTTCTTTTTAGATATAATAATCATCTTTGGGAGAGCAGTGTTATATTTATTCATGGTATGCCACTGTTACATCTGTAAGGAGCGTAGATCACACAAATGTAAAAATCACTTGAAATTTGCAATTTACATCTTTAAGTTCTAAAAATAAACGCTGCTTCTTCAGTGTAGGGAAATCATTAAATTTTTGTTGCTCTAAGTGAAAAAGAAGACATAAGATTTGTGTGATTACACTAGGAATAAAATGCCCTGATTATCCTTGTGAACAGAACTTTCTTAATTTCATTGCCAAATATCCAAGTATTTGAGTGGCTCCTTTTCATAGATTTTCTTAATACACTAATTTAAACATCAACTGCTATTTTCTCATTATGTAAAATATTCTGTGGGTTCTCTTTAACTAACTAGGACAACAGCAATATGCTATGACTGCAAACCAAAATATGGTAACAAATGGAAAGGTGTGCAGTGGAAAAAGCAGAATACAAAACTTCCATCATCTATCCACTTTCATAAAATCCAGGTCATAGTAAAGCTTAGTAAAGTAAATGTTTCAAATGTTTGTGTCCTATTTACCCATTATCCTACCAGCATAAAGCAATTGGATAAATGTCTACTGTTTTGAGTTGTATGTTCTATTTCTAAATTTAGCTAAAAATAAGCAATTTTATCTGTCTTGCAATTGGAAAATTCCAATTTAGAATCTCGGCTGGGGTAGTTACCTGGATAAGGTTTTTTTTTTTTGGGGGGGGGGGTTCCCTTATCCTTATAACACAATGTCAAATAACTTTTAGCTCCCTGGACCCTGGGCTCATTTGTGCGTCTTATCAATTTCAGTGTCTGATGTGACATACTAGGTTAAATGATATTAACTACCAAAAAAAGAAAAAACGAAAAGCAATGTTAGAAGCATCCGAATAAATGTAATGTATTGTATGTTCGTGTAGAGTAATGGTTAAACTAAGTCAAGTTTGAAGTTTTGTCTAACGAGTCTCTATAAAATAATAATTAATTATTATTATTATTATTATTGACATTCCCTTCTCAGACACCCAGCTGTTCATTCTTGGAGAGCAAACTTGTGGAAGCGGTTCTTCAAGCACCGTTACCACCAGAAGAACAGCAGTCACCAGCATCAGCACCATCACCAGCACCCCGGTCTTCAACGCCTCTGCACAACCGTGAGTCAACAGGCAGGAGGTAAGGAAAGGAGATGTTATGTTTCATGTATCTGTCCCTGTCACAGTGTGAGCTACTTTATAAATCAAGCCAGCACCATTTAAAAGGATGTAGAAAGACCTGTAGTGTAGTATAACATCTCAAGTTTTACATTCTATAATAAATTCTTTTGGTATCTTTAACCAGAATATGTTGCAATCATTCTAGATCCAATTATAGTCAAAAGGTAACAGTTTGACTGTTGAAATTAACATTTTGTTTCACCACCTAAACCGTAATGATGTTAAACACCACTTTGCTTTATATCTCATATCTGTGATCTTGCCAAAAATAAGCTGGAGGTAATTACAACATTGCAAATGTTAAATGTCCCCATTAACGAATGAACAGCTGTAGCAACAATGTATTTTAAATGTTACTAGGAAAATCTTTTGGACAGTATAAGCTTCTAAACTGATGTTAAACAAGGTTATATAAGCAGCAAGTTGTCTTAACTTATACTGTTTGCTTTACATTTTAACAAAATTAATTAAATAAATCTGCAAGTTGAAGGTCACCACAACATTTACATCATAAAGAAACACCTATGAGGGAAAGCTTTCCATAGCTCCTGCAATCTATAAATATTGCTCGCCATTCCCCTGTTCTCAAGTGTAGATTTCTTCAGAATTTCTGTTTTTCTGTGTGAAGTATACAATGTAAAACTCAAACTTCTTATATTGAAAAACAAGACTGGCTTTTTACCTATCACCTTAGTAAGTAGGGAAAGTATTACATTGCACTTAAAAACTCAATATAGAAACACCAAAACTTGATTAAGAATGTGACACATATTTTCAAGAACACCCCCCCCCCCGGCGTGCTTTTTAAATGGGACATTTTTTGTAAGTGTTGATTATCTCAAAAATGGTTGTATTATGACTAAATATCATATGTTAATAATATTTTCATGACAAAATATATATCATTTGTTTTCTGGAAATAGTGTCTGAAGTCCTCTTCATTCTGAATGACAGATAAAGCATAGAATTTATGTCAAATGCACCTTTTCATGGAATTAGCCATTCTGGGATATTCCATAATACTGGATTAAATTTCACAATACTTATACTGGAAGTCATTGCTGTTTCTTTCCCTTCTCCTTGTCATTCAAAGGGAATGTAATATCAAAGTCTTCTCATAGCGACCCATGCTTAAAATATCTGACTACACTTTAGCATACCGTGCTAAACATTTGCAGAAATGGTCTTATTACATAGTTCCTGATATACTCTCATTATATCAGGAACTACATAATAAGACCATTTCTGCAAATGTTTGTCTCAAGTAGTATGAGGTAGATAGAAGAACAAGCTTTTTTAAGAATAGCTTTTGAAGAATATAAAATGTGATGTATATGAAACACATCAGATTGTTTATTTTTGATAGGTACTAAGGAAGTTGTGCACATCTGCATAGACTGTACACACTGTACTGTCTTATTCTGCTGTTTCAAGGCTTATATTGACAACACTTTATTTACAATATTAAGATAAATATCATCATTATAATGAATGACTCTGTTTTGTTACAGAAATAGAAGGTATGAGCCCTATTACAACACTGAGATTTTGGAGGCTTTTAAAGAGCAGCAGCAGCAGCAGCAGCAGCAGCAGCAACAGCATGAAGCATTTGAAAAACTAAATAAAAATATGCAAAACATGTGCATTAGTTAAAACAGCATGTCCACTACCCTAAATTCCATTGCAAAATCTTTGCACAAAATAGCTAACAAAAAATAAAACAATATTTGAAAAAAATTTGCATTTTTATTTTTTTGTGTGCGTTACATTTTACAAGAAGTACTGCCTTATTACTCTTGCTCTCACATGTCTTTCTTCTGCAACTGCACCCTGATCTTGCTCATTTGCAGCTGAAAAACACAAGTAAAAGTTAGGTGCCATGTGGTTAAAGAAAAAAAACAAAACATTTTCTTTATTAAGCAGGCTAAAAAATAGAGCTGAAGCTTTGCATGCAATGTTAAATGCTAAAATATTGAACATAGCAAAAGCAAGTTTTCTAATGGAACCCACTATAAAATGAATGACTGGAATTTATGTAATGGCAACAGTATACTATTTTTTGCTTAGTCTTTTAGAAAAATTGGCATAATTTAGTTAACTTTTTCATCCAATTGATATGCTCATTTCTTTTATTGTTATATTTATTTAGCCCCCTTTAAATCTAGGATCACATCGGAGGCTTTGCACTTGAAACAACTCGTCTGTAGGATCTTTTACGTTTGGTTTACATCATTTCATTTTCCTCGAACACACACATTCATTCTCACATATGTGCTTCCAGACTATGTGGGGGATAGGGAATAATTCTCACTAAAGAAAAATTCCCTGCCCCAGCTGGGAATCGAACCTGGGACCTCTGGGTCAGAAGTCAGCTCCCTGACCACTGGCAGTCGATATGCTCATTTGTTAATGAATAGTTTAGTTTCTACATTTGCTCTGTATAATAAAGGCAATACTTAAACATTCCAGTGACTGCAGCTGAACTGTATATTTCCTTTATTATTGTTAGTTGCTCATTATGTTATGCACGAGTACATTAAGAAACCGCCTCAGAATACTTCATTGGAATATAAATTGTATATTGATAATTACTATAGCAAACCCTTCAAACAAGTCTTTCAAAACTGCTATACATAGATATATGCATTTGTCTGAATCCCATAATTTAGTGTAACAATTTCTTAAACTTTTAATTTTTAATTCTATGAAGAATGTCCCATAGAACAAAACTCTGGATATAAAATGTTATTAATAAGGTGGTATTACCCAGGCAGAATAAGGTAAGATAAGCAAATGGACTGGGAGGGAAGATAGATATGCCACTTGTGCAACCTTTCTATGACTACGTGAATTCCTGCTGCAGAAAATGTGATAACAGTATAAGGTTTTGTTGAAATATCCTTTTAGTTTTTATGTTTAGCACTTCTGAGAAAGATTCATTTACTTTGAAATATATCGAAATTGCACTTAAAAGGCTGTACTTTTATATTCCGAAGGAGGAAGTAATGCATTATTTTGTTTTTAATTGGGCATATGATAGGAATTCAACCACTGCCTGCATTTGTGAAGTACAAAGGCAAATCACCATCTCCTGAATGAAACAAACATTTTTCTTACCAGTATCAACCATTATACATTTTCTTTACAGTGTGACATACCTGCATTTTGTTCATCCTCCTCAAGCTCAACTATAGGTTCCTCCCAAGGAACATTTCCTGTTGCCAAGAAATTGTGTAGCACAGCACATGCATTTATTATACACCCTGCCATAGGAGGAGGGTAGTGCAGCACTCTGTCTTTCAGAAGACATCTGAAGCGGCCTTTCAGTACACCAATGCATCTTTCTATGCAGTTTCTTGCACTTCGCAGAGAAGCATTAAATCGATCTTCTGGTGGACCTGGCTCTGCATTCAAGACTGGAGTTAACAGCCAAGGCTCATTAGGCTATCCAGAGTCACCTGCAGGAATACATTGATCACAAATATCACTTCTGTAGTTTTATAAATACTGAGTGTTACTGCTGTTAATAATGGTGCATTATTTCAGCAATAAAATTTTGATATTTCGAAAAGCACTGCTTTCAAATCAGATTGATCTAAGATGCTTACTTTCAAATTCATTTAACCTTTAATGAGATCATTGTCTGTTCAAATCAAGTAAGTAACTTTTTCTAGTAGTAGTTAAACTTACCCATTAGCCACAAACTTCAACGCTGTCGGTTGTGCATTGCTTCCAAGAACTGTTTGGGAGCTGATACCATCCAAACTGCAGCATCATGAACTGATCCTGGGTATCTAGCATTTATGGATAGTATCTGCAGATCCAAATCACATATCTAAAAAGAAAATAAGTTTTATTAAGTTATGAAAGCTATACAAGCATATTAACATATTCATTTAATGCAAAGAATGTACAATTTAACTTAAGTTCACTGACAACACTTACAATTGCGCATTCACACTGTGATGCCCCTTTCTATCAATAAGTAAATGTGCAGGATATAATGCATGATGTATTGGGGGAGTTCTGATCATAACCAATGTTCCATCGATAACACCTATTAATCCAGGAAAATTAAATTTCTCTGCAAATCCGGAACAATATTATTTCTATCATTTGAGTAACATTTAAAAAAAAAAAAAATAAATAAATAAATAAATAGAAAATTATTTCTTTGTCACCACAATAATTGTACCTCTGTTTGATCCTGTTTATATGCTCATCATTCACAATGAACTTAATACATTGCTGCATTAAATGCCTGTTCAATACATTTGTAACTTCACTAAGTGCCTTGCTTGTAGCCGGTTGACTAAGACCAAGGGAATAGTTTTGACCAACAGAAAGTTGATAGCTTCCTCGACCATAAAAGTACAGAGTTGTAAAAACCAATAATGTGAAACAATTCACATATTAATATTACACTAATACACCTAATGAATACTAGTATTTAATGAGAATCAACTTTTAACTGTCCCCTTTGCCTAGAACTAGCAAAAATTTTATTAATATCTTGCATTTAATTGCCTATTATTGTTTTCACAGTTAGCTTCTTTAAATGAAGATGAAATTATCCTTAGCATAATGGGAATGCCAGTAGTCTGCACAGGATGCTGCATAAATGGTTCTAATTCTGAAATTATATCCAAAGCTGCAGTTTTTGGAAACCGGAACAAATGTTGAAAACTAACATCCGGATGTGAAAAGGGATCATTTCTGTCCCTTAAACTCCTGTGTATCCTTCGCTTTCTTTGCCTGCAAAATGAATTAATCATGGGTTGCTTCAGTGTACAATTACCATACCATCACCATGCTTTAAACACTTTTATTTAAAACTAATTATAGTTAAGTTCTTTTTCTGTTAACTTTATTTTGGGTAAAGAACGTCTTATATGGAAAAAAAAAAAAAAAAATCAAATGTTTTGCTGTTTTATCAGCTTAGGTGTATCAATGATTTGTCAGAAAACAATGCAAATCAGCAAAATATAGGTAGTAGCTAATACAACAGCAAAATTAAAACTGATATCAATGATCTCCAACCTGCATTGAAAAGAAGTATGAGTTCTGATGCATCTTAAACATGCACTTCTACACCTTCTGCCATTTAGCTCTGAAAAGGAAAATACTTTGCACATTGTGCCAGAATTTCATTAACTGTTTACTACTGGGAGAGTAGGTTTAAACTTTCTGAAGCAGGCCAACATTGCTAGGGTTGAATGAAACTTAAATGTAAAAACTTGATTTTCTAGAGACATAATTTTGATAAAATAGGAATAACACAGAGAGCTAATTTCTTCAGAATGAAAGGTCAGTTCTGTGTAGCATTGGTAAAGTTGTAAATGATATTGCTGCACAATTAAGGATGTTTTGTGTGTTATAAAATAATATAAATCGTCAAAAGTTAGGTTAGGATACTCTTTACTTATTTCTCATGTGAGCATACAGACATAGGACGATATATTCACACTTAACATATATGGGGTTCACTTTATGTATCTCCAATGAAAACAGTTAAAAGGTTTTGTTGTGATTATAAAGTATGATGTTTCAGCGCTTTGTCTCAATGCAAATCAAACATGCTTTCTCTGAAGTTACTGCAAAGCATTAAGGAAGTTGCCATCCAAAAGCTTCAATAATTTTTCAAGCCTAATTTTGGCTTTTATGGTTCAATAAAACACCCAATTTATTACATTTCACATGGAAAGCTAATTTCCTTGCACCTTGAAAATTACTGCATTACAAAAGTATTGTAACAGCATGACCCCATGCGTAAAATTAGTCAAAATGATCTGTAATTGATATTTTCCTAGTAATAATAGTAATAATATTCAACCAATACTGAAATGATGCACTCTAAATATGCAGTTTGTATACATTTATACCCCTTACTGTTTGGTTTGAAAGATATTGTTTTTGCATTTTGAATTTTGATGATTGTTTACCACACATCATCTGGTGTGGGAAGTTTAACCTATAAGACTTTCTTTCAACCTGGACCAAAATTTTGAGAGTTGAATGGCAGAAAATTAAATATAAACACTTAGGTATGATTACAGAAATAGTTCTGGGGGGAATGAATTATTACAGAAAGCATACACAGCAAGATGAAATGTTTATTCTATATAGTGATGTAATGCTGAGAATGATAATACTGCTGTAATATGTTATGAAAATAAAGAAATCAAACCATTTCTTTACTTCTACTATGTGAGCGGTTTATGTCTTGGTTACGAAATCAAATAGCTCACCTAAAGTTAAGTTATGAAACTTTTGCGTACCTATTACTTACGCAAGCACAGATGCCTTGAGAGTTTTTACAATTAGCATAGGTATCTATGGTTTCACTTTAGGATACATGAAATAACATAATTTTTTTTAAGTTACCTACCTCCAGTGGTGTTCTTCATTCCTTTGAAATTCCAGATCAAGAATCACTAACAGTGCACCCATTTTCAATGGTATGGCTAGCGCTAACAACAGAGTCGCAACTCTGGTTATCCATAACCATAATTTTCTTCCTCTCATCAAGATGTTATGGTTATGGAGTTACTGAATACCAAAAACCGCGTAGCAACTTGTTAACGGCTTAACCATAAGTTACAGAATAGGTGTGATAGTTTGTGTTGAATATTGTTAACAAAGGTAACACAAGGATAACTAGGTGGTGAAAGTTACATAATGATGGGGATACTTTGACCAGCATATTAACATTTTCTAACTGTAAATGTTATTACTAATTGCACACAAAAAAAGTACTGTAGATTTTGAGATACTTAAACAATGTCAAAAAAGCATAGTTTATGAGGAGACCACCTTGTTGCTGAAATATAAAGCATTATGTATATGATGGTATGAATACAACAAAGTATTCAAGAAATGTTTGGAGTACAGATTTCAAAGTAAGTTTTGCTCACCAGTTGGTATCATGTTAAACTCATCAATAATTTCTTTTACCATCATTGCCAGCCATTTACTAAATCAAAGTCTTGAATAGATTTTGTGGACATATAGAATTTATGGTCATTCCATATGTGAGAATGGTTTAGATGCATTCTACATCATCTTTATTTTAATCACTAAAAATTATGCAACTAAAGCTTTGAAACAGACAGTACTACTTTCTACCTGGAAGCTGGTTGTGCGAGATGGTCTGCCTTTGGTTCTGGAAGGTCAACAGACACTGTATTTCATTTTTTATTCTCGGAACAAATGCTTAATGCTTTTTCATACCACACCAATTAGCATATAGATTCAGCCAATGAAAGCAAAGGAAATATTAATGGCAGATGCTATTTATTTCGTGTTTAGTAAATGTTCCATTGTGATGCAGCCTACGCAGCAGCTGCACATATACAGCATGGTCAGGAATTATTTGCTCACTTCATGTTACTCTTCCAACAAACATTCACTAAATGTTTCCAGGGTCTTTCAAAATGAAAGCACTGGCTCCCGAAACTACTCTCTCACAAATTAGTGTATGTGACATAGTGTTAACAGAAACAAGGACTCCACAAATGCACAAGGACAAGGTTCGCAGAGAGTGGTTTTTGGAAATTGCTTCTTATAGATTCTTGTCATTTTCTTACACAGCGAGAGATGTTTTGTTTGTGTTTCATCTATGCATTTTGTTTCACAGCATTACTTTCTGTGATTTGCACACAAACTGCACATACTTATGCATACCATAGCCATGTTTATGAATATTTCACTTTTATTTCCCTGTATAGAGAACACACACCTGTTTAACGTTAGTGATATTACATAGCAATTGGTATAAAGTGAAGACACCGTTCTGATGTTGATAGTTTATTTAGCGCTATGTACGGTCATTATAAATAGTCATTACAAGAATCCAGAATTTGTTGGATTTATTACAGTGCATTAGAGTAGTTTTTCAAATACAAGATTGTATAATTTTTTTCTTCTCCACCCACCCCTTTTTCCTTACCTAATGTATGCTTTCACGTATGCGTTTCTCACAGCTATGCTTTTTTCCTAAGACCCCTTAAAAATGTATAAACAGAGCTTTACTGTAATGATTTGTGTATAAAAATTAGTAATAATAGAGTACTTAAGATTACTGAAAATAATGTAGGTTTAAAGCAAGGCTGTAAGTTAAGTCCTATGTTGTTTAATTTATTTATAGAGAATACTATGGAAGGACTAAAAAGGGAGAATATGCTTGTGCCACTTAATGTATCATAATGAAATACCTGGTTCGTTATTCAAAGATGGTTAGTAGCTGGATCTTTATCTAATGTAGGAATAGTCACATCTATTACTGCAACAGAATCATTTTGCAAAAATGGAGTAGAAGAAACATGTAACAAGCTAAGGAATGGCAAAAGATGGCAAGGAAAAAAAGTTCAATAAATGTGATTACTTAGGAATAAAATTAAACAGCATAGGTAGCTGTAGCAAGCAAAGAAAATTGTACTAGCTAATGGAAACTAGCACTAAAGGCTATAAAAGCATATATGCACAAAATACCATGGATGGAAATAATATGGCTAGAGAAAACTTATATGGCAAAAGTTGAGGCAAGAATGGTTTTGGATTGCAGATTTGGGGATTGCCGAAAGGGTGTGTAAACATAAATATGGCATATACAAACTTGTGTATACAAACCTAGAGGGCTTGTCAAAAACCTTACCCAATGGTATGGCACAAGCAGAACTAGGAAGAACTGAAAATAGAGGAAAAATTGTGGAAAGAAATGCTGAATATGGGACCAGAATTAGAAAGTTGGATCAGCACAAAGTTTTATTCTAATTCTAATGTTTATTGGTAGAAGAAAGGATTAGAGAGAAACTCTGTGTGTGTGTGTGTGTGTGTGTGTGTGTGTGTGTGTGTGTGTGTGTGTGTGGGGGGGGTGCATGTGCGTGGGGGGTGCATGTGCATGGGGGGGTGCGTGTGGGTGGCATGTGCATGTGCGTGTGTGTGTGTGCGTGTGCATGTTTGGTCTTCTTTCCAATATGTGACACAGGATTTTTTTCTAAGTCCAACATGAACAGAATATTTTTTCTAAGTATATCTTTAAATTTTAATATTTAATATGGATTTAAACTCACTTTTTACTATGATATAATGCCAAAAAATGCTTTCTTAAGTTAACTTAAGATTTACGATTCTTTATTTATTTACTTACAGTGCAATAGCCATTCTGAAGAATGGAGTGCAGCCAAATTATCCATTTTGAATCGCATAACGCAAAGTAGCCAACAGTCTTTTATCATCAGTAAATTACACTAGCTACACAGTTTGTCACTAAATTATGACCCGCTATTGCACTAACTATGTAACTATATGTTTGTCCCTAAATTACTAGCTATGTACACTAAACACCTAACTCACTTGTTAACTAAGCCTAGCCTAAACCAGATCTCTACACCACAGGGATACCTGCCTAATATCTCCCAGTTCCTGAAAAGGATCTACTAAATGATTTTTGGTGTCAATATGCCACAAATACTCACATATGGAGCATCTAAATGTTCGCGTTGAATGCCTCCCCTGGATAGGTGATGCCATAGAATTTACCAGTGAGATTCAATATTATTTATGTGCACATTTTCACTGGATCTACAAAATGCTTTGCTGCCAGCAGCAAATCCTCCAACCATCAACCACTGGAAGCCCTTCCAGGCATCCGCATGTATTATGTTGGTGAACTCTACATGCACTGCAATTTAATTGTAGAGTGTGCTTGCATCCCTATTATTATTTGGACAACTGTCATCTGCACCTCATTTGCACATCTATCATTCCAAGGATTCAGGTGCCCTCAATTTCTTCCCTTTGCAGTTTTAAAAGTATAAGACTTAATTTTGGTTTACAAGACCAATGTTTTATTTTTAAACTATTAAAACATTTATTATGTGCCCTGATGGAATTTCCGTTGTCTTATTTTGCATTCATTGATTTTAACGTGGCCAGGACCTCCAATTTTCCCTCTGGAGGTGCATTTGGCACACTTTGCAGCAGTAACCAAACTAATCATATACTGTCCACGAGCTCACATTATTGGTCTCCAAACAAACAATCCATTATTGTCCCCTCATATGCAAAGCAGTGAATAAGGAAAAGAATTTTCCCCGTCAAACCACCTTCCTGGGCACACAGACTGTGTGACTTTTTCATATCCAGTTGTAATAAAAGAAAAAGAAAGAAAAAAAATTATAATAAAGCAGATTTTTGTTTAAAGATATCTGTTATTCATTGGAATAAATTTAAATTTTGTATCATTGTTTACTTAAGTTAATTTAAGCACAAAATGCTTGTTAATTTGTTTTTTCACACAAGCTGTATGTATGGCAGGAGTTGGATAGGTATAGTCAGACGAAAAAATTCAATGCCATAGCCGGGATTATTAAACTAACCTATTTGACCTAACAGTTCGTTAAACTATAAAGCCCGGAACTTAAAATATTTACTTTATTGAAAGTTGCCATTGGGGATGTCATCTCAACATAATTTAAGATCACCTTGTGGTTTAGTGGGCAACATGTGAATCAGTTAAGTAATTTAATACCATGGCAGTATGTTGCCATGGTTGCTCAGTGGTTAGAACTGGAAAGAGACCAGGAGATTCATGGTTCAAATCCCAGCTATGGAATTTAATTTTTCAGTCTGACTCTACCTATCTAAAAATGCTCACATACCAGATATTATTAATAACTAGTCATAGAATTAGTGCTCTATTTTAACATTCTCCTACCTACAGAAAAACTCAGGATATATATGATCCCACATCTTTATGGGGTACAGGACTGCATTGCATTCAGAAAACAACATTCTTGTTCTTAGCAGACCCTCATCAAATAATAATTGAAGATGAGTCTCTGAATCATTGGGGTAAAATGAATGATGCCTTATTAACTGGATGAGCCATTTCTAGAACTATTAGAATATATATGAATATTGCCAGTGACAATACAACCTTTCCTTCTCGCACTACAATACATACTGCTCAGTCACATCCCCATTTTGTAAAACCCAAGAGAAAGAATGGACAGGATTTTTCAAAAATGACCAGTTGTTAAAGGCTTCCAGGTGGTGCTACACAGTTTGTTGTGGAGATATCTGGGGATTATTTGCAGAGTTGGCTGTGATTGTTTGAAATGATGTGCAGTTTGGCTGCTTTGCAAGATGCAATATGGCTCACAGTTTTTGGTTGGCTCTGTCTGTTTGTGCATGCACACTGGTGCACCTTCGTACTTAGAAAAATTTCTTGCCATCTCATATCACGCTATAAAGTATCCATGACCAGAACTTTTACATTGTAAAAGTGTATTGTGTAAGAAAATGACCCCAGAAGAAATGTTGAAGATATTCAAAGAGCTTCCAGAAGACGACATAATAGATAACAGTAAATCTGATGAAGAGGGAAAATAATTGAAGAATGAGATCACAACACTGATTCTGAGCAATGATTCTGATGTGGAGGATTCAGTGGATGCTCCTTTGGAAAACTATTACTTAGGGAAAGATAATTGCTGCAAATGGAGAAAAATGGATTTTTGAAGCATGGTAAAACCAAAAAGAACACTGTAAAAATTTTCTGTGATCCGAAAACCTCTACAAGAAATATAAGGGATGAACTCTCAGCTTTTCATGTCATCATTGATTTACCCATGCTTGATGATAATACAAATCACACAAATTCATATATCAGTTTCACCGTGAATCAGTACAATATTCAAGAGATAGGGATGCCAAAGAAACATCTAGGGCTGAAATTAGCGCACTTATTGGGTGCTTATATCTTATAGGCCTAATAAAAGGGGGCAATACGAATGTTCTGGTACTATGGAATTCTGATGTAATGGGAATGGAAATACTAAGAGCTTTAAATTGAATTGAATTTATTTATCAGTCATTGGGTAAATATAAAAATTTACAATAGACTTTGTCACTTACAGCTATCTATACAAGCATATTCTCCTTGGCTAAACAATATATAAAACAACATTCAAACTTATATGCTTGTATGAGTTACAACTGATTCTTATTTTTGCTTCGGGCCCTGCTATTTGACAACTAGGGCTGTGGCATTGCAGTTGAATTGTGAGGAAAGCTTATAGAATAGGACAGGTCAGGGTGTAGCAATAAGAGCTGGCAGACATGGTATGGTAGTGTCCAAATGACCATACAAAAAGAATTATGCATTCTCATTAATATTTACTTTATTTCTGCAATACTGTTTAAAGTATTTCTGCTAGCTTGTACGAGGGCGATCCAGAAAGAAACCACTGTTTGGTCGTAGTGCAGGAAGTGGTGGGGGTAGCATCGTTTTCTACACATCAGTGTGCACAGTGGTCAGTATGCCTCTAGCTGTCTAAGGAAGAGCATTATACTGTCACGCGTTTGAGAGATATAATCTCAAAACATGAGTGCCACAATAGAAAATCCAGCCAAGTGTGAGGTGTGTGGTGTTATAAGCTTTCTTTTGGCAAAACATCACTCAGCAGCCAAAATTCATCGTGAATTGTGTGCAGTATATGGTCCTAACATTATGAGTGAAGGTGTTGTCCGTCAATGGGTACAATTTTTTAAAAATGGAAGAACTAACATTCATGAAGAATACAGGAGCAGTAGGTCTACTTTTGCCAATGATGACCTGGTGGTCAAAGTGGATGAAAAAGTTCATGAGAACCAACGGTTAACGATAACGGAACTTTCCGATCATTTTCCCGAAATTTCTCCGAGTCTTTTGCATAAGATAGTGACCAAACATCTAGGCTATCACAAGTTTTGTGCTCGTTGGGTACCAAAACTGCTGGTACCAAAAGAATGAGTTCTGCCATCGACTTTCTTTCTCGATATGCCACTGAAGGAGAAGCATTTTTGAACAAAATTGTTACTGATGATGAAACTTGGGTGGCCTAATTGAATGTTGAGACAAAATGGCAGTCAATGCAATGGGGACATGCCACTTCTCCAAGCAAACCAAAGAAAGGCTGTCAAACTTTGTCTATGAGGAAAGTCATGGCTACGGTTTTTTGGGATGCTAAGGGCATCTTACTCGTTGAATTTATGGTATGTGGCACGACTGTCAATTCTGAGGCCTACTGTGAAACATTGAAAAGACTAAGAACGGCAATCCAAAACAAGCGTTGTGGTCTTCTGTCATCTGGTGTTGTGTTTCTGCATGACAACGCTCGCCCGCACACAGCTCAAAGAACAAATGAACTTTTGGCCTGTTTCAAATGGGACGTTTTTGACCATCCCCTCTACAGCCCGGACTTAGCTCCCAGTGATTTTCATCTGTTCCCATACATGAAACAGTGGCATGCATCTCAGTGCTTCAGCAGTGACTAAGAGCTTCAGCACGCCGTGACGGGTTGGCTATGTTCACAGGCGGCAGAGTTTTATGCAGAGGGTATTTCAAAGACTGTTAAAAGGTATGACAAGTGCTTGAATTTGTTTGGAGAATATGTAGAAAAATAGAAAAAACGTATTTTTCATGTATAATAATAACATTTTTATACCTCAACTGATTTAATTTTTATTTCCATACGGAGGTTACTTTCTGGACCACCCTCGCATAACTAAAATATCTTTATTTAATAACAGTTATGCAAAATTTAACTTTTTGTCTGGGGTTTATATTTTAATATGTCATTATCCCTAATTTGAATGTGCTGAATCAGAATATGAACTTAGTTTTTCTCCAACACATACCAATTTTTCACAATATAAGAAATAGTAAAATATGAATTTTTATACTCGGCTCTATCGAATTTATGTTAAATTATTAAATAGAAGTTAATAAATCCATAACTGTCAGCAAAACACTCTTCAGAATTAACTTTATTTCACATCATTGCTTACATTTGAACATTAGACCAGTTTTTTACATGCTGCCTTGAAATTTTAGCATTCCTACTATGGAAATAATTTGATAAACCTCTTTTCAGCGACCAGCAATAAGTCAGCTATCATATTCATATTCCACTTTCCCTGGTAATGCCTTTCCATTTTCTTTATGTCCTGCCAAGATTTTCTGGAAAAAAGCCCAAATGAAAGTGTAAGAAATGTACTTTCACACTCATATTGCAGCCAGCTTTTGAACATTCATAAGCTTATTTTTTACAATATTTTTGTAATTTGGGTCCTGTAATTTTCCAGAAAGTTTTCAATGACACTTTTAAAATCAATATGTGCCAGCTTTTCAGTATTTGTCACTGTTACTTCAAATAAGGTATCAGAAATGAACTTCCTAATTTATGGCCCAACAAATATTCCCTCTTTAGCTTTAGATTCAGATATTCCAGGGAATTTCTTGCAGATATATTTGTATCAGTTGCCATCCTTATTTAAAGCCTTCACATATTGCTTCATTAAGCCTAATTTTAAGTACAAATCTGGTAAAAGAGCAATTTTGATATCCACAAGACCTCATGAATTACTTTATCATTCTTGTAATGAGACTGTCTCCCTACTTTCAATTTTTTCTTGTCCAATGATCGGATCAGGCTCTACTATCCCATTCAAAATAAATCATGGCATTTTAGTGTAGCCCATGGGTGCACCAACAGTGCTCTTTGAGTGTGAACGCTGGTAGAAGTGGGCAAGCCATAATGACAGCTCATAGAGTGCTGACTGTGTGATAGAGACTGTTTTAAAGCAGTTGTCTGGTGGACTGTGTGTTGTGTGCAGCCAGTTGCTAATGCTCCCTGCTTACATATCCTTCTATAATGGAGGAATCTAAAAGGTGTAAAAGTGACCATCAGGCAAATACTTTCAATTTTGCATTGGAAAGCGATTACTTTTTCATAGCACCTGGAACAAATTCTCAGTGCCTTACAAAGTGCTTGTGATGGAGCGGTGTTCAGTGATTACATTGAAGTATTAATTGAAATTCAAAATGAGTTTGATTCCAGATTTCAAACTTCGATCACTTGAGAAGGAATTTCAAATTCTCACAATTCCTTTCTCAACATCAGTTGAAACGGTGTCTCATGATTTGCAGCTTGAACTTATTGATTTCCAGGGTGATAAAAAAGCTGAAGATCCTTTCAACAGTACCACTAACCTGAATTATTTTTACAACCTTGTACCTCAACAAAAATATCACGACTACACAGGCTAGCTGCAAAAATGATCTCAATGTTTGGTTCCGACATATGCCTGTGAACAACTGTTTTCTATCATGAACTTAAATAAAAACAGGTATCAAACATCTATGACTGACCTTTCATTATGGTCAATACTTTTTCTTGCTGCTACCAATCACATAAAACCACGTTTTGATGTATTGGTAAAGAGACATTACATATAACTAGTTTCTACGTGGATTTAATCTGCTATG
Organism: Hymenopus coronatus; assembly: GCA_030762935.1. Lineage (NCBI taxonomy): Eukaryota > Metazoa > Arthropoda > Insecta > Mantodea > Hymenopodidae > Hymenopus > Hymenopus coronatus. The sequence continues at coordinate 456,709,286 of CM060900.1, read as the reverse complement.
GATGGCAATAATTTGTTTAAAATAAATATTTTCGATAACCATAAATTAGTAAAATAATATTTTGAGAAATCATTTATGAAAGCTTGCACTTCTTTTCGTGTACATACTGTACGATACCTCTCCTCTCTGTCCACTCATAAACAAGAGTGTGCTGCCAGTATCTGTACTCCGCTCGCAAACTGCGAGCCGGCTTCGGGAGCACAAACCCTGTGCAGGGCTGGTACAGCCTGATTGCTGACTAGTAGCATACCAATAACTTAAATCTTCATATACCTGCCACTTATGTTCTGCATATTTTACTTTTTCTAGAAGTAATTTTAAGTTATTATATGTTTCCTTGGGGTGAATGAATGGGTTACTGGAACTGATGCATATTTATCTCCATTATACAAGAGTGCAGCTTTCAGTCTAATTTAAGAGGAATCTATAAAAAGTCTCTATTCACCTGAAATGTATTCAGCAGCTCCCAAGACAACCATGAATACTGTGACAATATATAAGATTTTCTTCCTAAGAGAAATATAGAACAAATTCCTCTTCATGGTGTCTGTACCAAGAATATTATGTTCCCAGAGAGAGATGTTTTTGTTTTAGTCTGGATCCCAATAATTCAGCAGCATCCTTAGGTAGATAAAAGCCTCTAACCAAATCATTAAGTTCTGCCTGTTTGAATTGTTGAGGTTGATGAAAGCCCAGTTTTTGGATATCTAAATCACTGCTGCTGTCTTGAAATTTTTTTTCAGAATCTGATGACGATTCCGTTCCAAAAGCTTCCAATGGAGAAGGCACAGGAAGACCAGGACCATGTGATATGGGTATTTTTGTTAACAATAAATTTGGATACGTGATTTCTTTCATATTTTTTGTTGTAGACTGTAACATCACATACACAAAAATAGCAAGCATCAAAATGGTTTCGGGGTTCATGCCAAATCATAGGAATAGCAAAGGGTATACTAGCTTATTTTCCTTTACTCCATTTTCTTAGTTGCTCTATGCAAGTATGACATACTTTTTTGGAGCCCATTTTTTGTCAATATCTCTAAGCTTCATATGAAAATAGGCATTGTAGGCCTTTTTAATAAATTTTGTAATATTTTGTCTTCTCTTTCGAACAACCAAATTGCCATAGATATGGCAAAATATATCAGGGTTATTTTTACATTTTCTAGAAGACATATTGCTTCAAATTACACAAATATATGATATACAACTGCCACTCACAAAAATAGATCCTCACTATTTGAAAAGCAACTACAGACTGAGCTAAATTTGAACTTATAAGGTGTGTATTGTTGTCTAATGCATCTGTTACATTGTTATGGAACAAATTAATTTCAACAATAAGTTTAGTAGTATTTTTTAGTTTTGTAGTAGTTTTTTAGGTAATACTGCTAATTGTAAAAAAAATTGTACATAGTAGAAAAAAAATTGATTATAGTTTTGGAATCAGCACATCAAATTTAGTAATGTAGACATATTTTGGAGGAAACCCCAGAATCATGCATACCAGGACAACTAATGCAAATGTGCACATGGATTAATGGATTAATCTCTATGTCTATGTCTATTTGTAGCAATGAATTACAACCACATTTCCAGGTTTTTGAACAAAAATGATTGTCTCCTTTCCACTTATAGGCTGAAAAGCTATGTTCCACTTCTGCTGAAATCACAAGTGCATATGTAAAATCTGTTACTCACTTTCTGTCCACATCTGGGTACCTTAAAGCACTGTTTTTGTATGCAATTACATTGGAAATGTTACACAGTTTATAGTATTATTATTTTTCTGTAAAAGATTTTGCAGTTTCACAGTCTTCTTATTCCCATGCTATCTACCATGCGTTCAGCTTTTCAATAACTCCTTTCTTCTCAGTCATTTCTTTTACTAGTTCTTCTCCAGACTTTACTAAAGCTTCGATTGCAGAGGGAAGAAATCCAAAATTTGAGGCAATATATATCAATTGATGTCTAATGTATCAGGGTGCCACATAAAAGGGTTTGGGCTGTGTATATTGCAGTTGCAGTGTTACTTTCAAATGTATGCACCACATGTTTAGCAGCACCAAAATTTGTAGAATAGTATTAACATGCTTCCAGCATGTTCGCCGTGAGGGAGCAAGAGAAACACCAGGATAAAGATCCTGAAATACTGCCACACATGAAGACATTTTCACAAATATCTTGTTGACAGTCCCTATAAGCTTATCAATGGCAGGAAATTGAGATCATATCTCTTCTACTAGTCTGCGGCAGACATGAGCAAGACATGTGACCTGTATAAGCTTCTGTAAGTGATTTGCAAATGAATTCTTGCCTTTACAATATAGGTAGCTTCATCTGTAACAAATAGACATACTCTATTATTTAAGAGTAAAATCACAGATTCGCACTCAAACTTCACTGGTTGAAATAAGTTACTTACTTCAGACATGTTTTGGTGGCTATTGCCACCATCTTCAGCAGAGAAATGAAGTTACATATTTCAACTGGTGAAGTTTGAGTGTGAAGCTCTGTTTTTACTCTTAATTGATTTAGACACTTCTGCATTATTAATGTTTTAAATGCTCTATAGTGTTTCACACCCGGATAGCCATAGTGTTTTCATGGCATTGTCAAAAACTGCACTAATGGTAGAATAATTCACAACACTGACTACCTCACTTGTTAAAAGATACAGTCCAATGGGGGTCTTCTGCATCTAGTTCCCCAACAACCACATTTACCATAAATTGCCTAACAGCATCCATTGTTTCATTCATAGAAACCCATATGTTGTAGTTATTAAGGTTCATTCTCATACCATCAATGCAATTATTACCTAATGCCTTACAATGAGAAATTGGTTTGATATGTACTTTTTTAAAAATGCATGCAACTTTGTATCCTGTAATTTATGTAATGGAATATCGGCAGAAATAAATGCTGCACGTAGATCTTCATTAAATGTTTGATTTGATGGAAGTCAGTTTTGTTGTAGCAGTGCATCCACACATTTTGCAATAGTGCTTATGTGTTACTGTACTGACATGTCTGCACACATTATTCAACTATTATTAGCACAGCCAATTGTTTTATTGCAAGGTTTCAATAAAGGTTTTTATAAATAACAGAGAAAACATGTTTCCCATATTGCAATATACTTTTGCAACCTTGTGGATATTTGTAACCTTTCCTTTGGCATTGTGTATGTATGCACTCTGTGCACCAATATACTGTGCCTCAACCGTACAGTTAATCCTTTCATAAGCATTCGACTACCGGGCGCCTCTCCACAAATGCAACTACTCCGATGTTGCTGCCCTACTGATAAAAAACAGAGAGAAGGATAAATGATAAACAGGTTGATGTGTGTCAATTCTTGAAAATTTGTACTATACTGCATAAATTCTTACAATTTTATGATGTTTGTCACAATTGATGAGAAGCTTGAACCTTTTTGGGGGCATTGCAGCTATATACAGTACATACCAAATAAGCTTGCCAAGTAAGACAGAAAGATTTTGCATTACGTGATGCTAAAGCTTTTTATACTAGCAATTTTGAAATTTACTGTGGTAAACAAGAACATGGGCCTTATTTAATTTCCAACAAACCTAGTGACATTGTGAAATGGCTTGTAATTGATACTGAAGACTAACAGAAATGTTAGGTTTAACAACTTATATACACTAGTTACCCTCTGGCATTGAAATTGTTGGAAAAAGACTCACATGCATAGGTACATTGAGAAAAGACAAAAAAGAGAGAAAGAACTTTAGGCAAATAAAACTTGAGATATAGGATCACCAATCTTTGAATTTCAGGAGAGCATAACTATTACATCTTATGGTCCAAAGAAAAATTGGCTGTGATTTTACTCTTAACCATGCATGAAACCCCTACATTAGATAATGTCACTAAAATCCAGAGATCATCAGGGATTGCAATATGAGAAAAGGGTGAGTAGATACTGTTGATATAGTATTGCGTGGCAAACAAGAAGATAGCCATTAGCAGTGTTCTATGCCTTACTGAATGTCATTTCTTTAAGAAATTTGAATACATTTATGTATTTTTTTCCTTTTTACAGGATTAACAGTTTGTTATTCTTTTTGTTTATTTTATTATGTCTGAACATAAATGCCCAAGTTTTATTTTTTTTCTCTTGAATCAAGAAAACCATAAAGAGCCAAGAAGAACTTTCTTGAAGAAATTGGCACTTGAAATGATTACGCTTTATCTTTCCAAAAGAGGAATGATATGATCACTTCCAAGTGATATTACAAATCAGTATTTGCATATCAGAAGCCTTTAGCTAACCCTACAAAAAAAATGTGGAACATGCATTTTTTGTGTATGTGCCAAAGACATTGCTGCTACTATAAAATGTTCTTCCTCTCATAGATTTACTGGTAAACAACATGCACAAATAACATACATGCATGACTCATGTAACAAAGGCTGTGAATCTGTATCTTGAAGTGTTAGAATCTTCCACTCAAAAAGCATTCATAAGGGGGGGGGGGGGTGTTTAACGCCCACTTTTACAACTTACGGCATCGCAGGCGATGACATTGGTGATAGATGGAATGAAGATGGAGCACCGGTGGAATGTGATGGTGGGGGAAACTGGAGAAAACCTGCCCCTGCGCCACTTTGTCCACCACAAATCTCACATGTGGTCACTTGGGATCGAACCCGGGCCATAACAAGTATATTTTAAAATATAGGGAACTTTGTCAAATAAAGGACTTTGAAAATGCTTATATGCAGCCATTTTCTGCATAAGACTATTACATATATTGTTTTGTATCATCATGTTAATTTTTATTTCAGACAGTTGTGTACCATGTCTTCACTGTGTGCTACATTGTGATAATTACGTTTACATGTCACGCAAACCCAATATAACTAGAAACAGTTATTATAATGGTAATAAAATATGTGATAAAAATATTCAGAAATGAGAATGGAGTAACTGCGCATCTGCTCCTGTGATGAAAGCAGGCATGCCCGCTCTTGGGTTAGTAAGATCCAAAGAGGCAGACAATCACACGTTTTGTCTCTCTTGGGCCTCAGGGGTCGCAACAACCCAATGTAGTAACAAGAAAAATAAATGTAGAACTATTATGCAAAATTTGTGACAAGATTTATGTATATATTACTAAGTTTGTTTGCATCATAAATGGTATATGGAGGTATCAATAAATTACTACTACTCCTATTTCTCCTTTACCTTCTACTACCACTACCACCAATACATGTAAAAACTCAGTTTCCAACACAAATGATAAAAAAAATGCTTAAGAAGAATGAAACTGCATAAAGAAGTCCAAGTATTACATTTAATTTGCTTTAAAAAGTGTTATAGAGGTCCTAGTTTAAAAACCACTTTTTAATGAAATATGTATATGTATATATTACCTAAATCTTCCCTTAAATTCCTTTATTGTACAATTTTCTAAAGAATTACATCTGCCTCTAAGCACTACATGTAGTCAGTCATATCTAGCTGCTTCTTTCTGGATGTAAAATTTCAACATTCATGCAAACAAATACCCTTCAGTGCCAATACTGAAAACTCCCACAATTTAACATGGGAACAGCTGACATCACAATTTAACATGGGGAATGCAACAGTGCTACCATCTGGTCTAGCATTTTGGAGTACACATATCAGCTGCTCTAAATCAATGGAAATTATTCGGTTGCAATTTCTATTAAAATCAGAATAAATACGGTAATTTATGGATTTTCTATAGGTCACAAACAAGGAGGCAAGCTATAATATATTTCAAGTGTGGGTTGAATTAACTTTTACAGGTCACACAATAAATTGTTTACTTGGCCTTCATTTAGGCATGCATTACCAGGAAGAGTATGAATGATAACTTATAATCTATGCTCTGAAGCTAATTTTTAAATTATTTATATGTTTTCGGTGCTGCTGAATAAAATCTAATTATAACACAATTGTTTTATGCTGAAAATACAAATATCAGAAACTCCCAAGGCATATTTTAGAGAAAAGCTGTTTTTGATTCAGAGAGTCTGTCAAAACTTAGAAAACCTGATCAAATGTGTGCACTATTTAAATCATACTTAAAACATGAAACACATAGAATTTACTTTACTCTGATCCTCAGCAGTCTGATATATTCATAAGTTAAATAATGTTAGGTTTTCAGCTTAGTCATTTTGGGAAGTGACAGTGGGAAGAAAGAAAGAAAAAAAAAAAAAAAAGCTGTAAATTGCATATATGATCCAGATTTGATTATTCTGCCATTACAGCCACTTTGTAGTTACTGGTCTGTTACAAGCTTTTAGGGCCCTATGCCGAATCTAGTGGATATTAAATCTGGACATGTTAATATTTTCAACACTTTAAAATCTGGATTGCCTGTGGCGTTTCACCTTCAGAGCTAATATAACCTATCATTGCCTTTAGTTACCAGTTTATATTCATTCCTTTTAAACTTTCAAATGTTTAAAATATAAATTGTTTACATAAATGAAATCAGCAGATATGTATATGAATTACAGAAGGCGACAAGTTTTGGTATACTCAACCCATTCCATTTAGAATTGTTATGATGAAAAAAATTTACTTACCCTTGACCAATAAGATTTGGATTTTGGAAATCTGAGATCTTGAAATGTTTAGCAGAGAGCCTGTGGGAGCTGTTCAACTTAGCTGGTCCATGAATTTTAAAAACACTGTCCAAGTCAGCCCTTTGACACTTCCTTACGTGTTGAGCGCTGCTGCAAATAGAATGAAAAACAAGCCTCAACCAATCTTTTGACATTAGATATGTACTATACTCCAATAATTGTGATTGTGTACTTTGGAGTATTTTCTTAATATGCCCTTATACTTCAACTTTAATGAAATGTAACCTCTTGGGAATCACGGATACTATGCATTAAAACAGTGCTTACATGACTTTATCTCAAGCAAATCGAAAGAAAGAGACAGCATTACTTTGCCAGGTATAAATCTGGCAATAAAATACTGCACTCACTTTCCCATCTTTGAAGGTTTTCATTGCCTAAAACTAGAAAAAGTAAATCTACATACCTATTTCACCATATTATCTATACAGCTTATACCAATATTCCAGACCACTGCATTAGGATCCTTCTTGCCACTTTTTTGGCTGAGTTTCCAGTATTGGTACTGAAGGGTATTTTGTGCAAAGTATAAAAGATTCACATGCACTCCCATCTGTTTCTCCTCTCTTATTCTGCATCTCCTGTAAAACAATAATGGCATTTAAGGTAAAACAGTGTCAAAACTGCCTGTTTTGGAATGTCTAAAATTGGATGAATTTTAGACACTGCCACATAATTTCTGAAATGACTTAATTAAATAATGGCCAGACAACGACGAGAGTATTGGAATGACTTGGTGAAAGGGGTGAGTGTCAAAAGATTGAAGTGGTAAGGAAATCAAGACTATTTAGGAGTGAGAATGAATAGCAATGATGAGTAAGAAGCACACAAGAGGAAAGTAATACCAAAAAGGCACCATCAACAGGAATAAGGGTATGCAAGTATAAACTGGAGATGAGAACCAGGTAGTTGGAAAGAATGCATAAAGCAGTTAGAGATGTTATAGCAGTGGAAATGTGGAATATAGCAAAAGCAAGCAGGAAATCTCATAAGCTTTTTGTAAATAACTACTAGGATTACAAAAATCTGCACCAAGAGAGGTAGCTGTAGTTGAGCTGGAAAACACAATAAGGAAGGGAACTGCACAAGAGAAAATATTGAAATTTTGGAATAAATGTAAAAAAAAAAAAAAATTAGAGGAGAAATGTTAAAGCAATTTACTGTGCAGTAAAATATGTTAAGAGCGTCAAAATAGCTTGTGGAATGGGATAGAAAAAGAAATAGAAAAGTTAGGAATGGGGACATATGGTTGCTTAAGAAAAAGGTATGGAATTTGGAAAGAAGTGAAAATCAGAATACAAGATATAAAAGAACAAGAAATAAGGGGAAGTTTAGAAAGAGGAGTATGTTCATTATATGGGGGCAAGAGAGCACATTATATTATTTAACTGAATGCACAGAAATAGCAAATTGGTGGGAAGAAATATGGGGGGGGGGGAACAAAATGAGCACCAAATTAGTGACTTTAAAAATGTTAATCGGAAAAGAAGAAATGAGGAGTATAGGGAACTTTCTGGTCAGGGTAAAACAGAAATGGATTAGGATGGTATAGGAAACAAGAAGTAGAGAAGATTTCAAGGAAGATAGAGAGGAGGAAAGTAGAATTTAAGGTAGCTACCCAATTAAGCCAAAAGTCCAGGGAGCCAGACATACTGAGGTAACAATAATTATTAGGATGAGCAACAAAATTCTACTGTACAGAGATGATTGTAATTAATGTATGTAATATGTAAATGTACAAATATATTTTTTCATTCATTCACATACAACTGAGAAAATTAGTTTCTGAGCAAACCGCATGCAGGCTAATGGTCAAGCCATCTCATAAGAATATTAGTTACAAATGCAAACTAATTTGCGAAATGATAGATATAATGAAATGCATTGTTATGTATATGTCTTTAAGATAAATTATTTAATAGCACTTGCTACAAAAAGAACTACAATAATTATAAACATATTACTACTGACAAAACAGTTTCTGCAGCTGTCTCTTCATATGGAATATTAGCAGCATAACAAAAAATGTCCCCACATGTAATGTTTAAGGTTTAACTACAATATGTATTACAAATTAGACACAAACCATAATCAATATACTGATCAAGAGCTATCTGAAAAGGGAGACGTGACAATGCTGAATGTGAATCAAGAACACATCTGCATTGTTAGTTATGGTATAATGCTTTTATTATTTACTGTAAACTGGTAATCCTTTGACCAATTTTGAAATAAAATTTTTCTTAACATATATCTTAGGCCATTAACTACACTTGTCTTTTTTATTGCAATTTTGGAGTCTCAGTGCTAAAAGTAGATATAGCTGATGGTTACCATTAAATATTGTTAACATAAAGTAAACTAAGTGCTTAAAATTACACCATGATTGAGTATTCTTGGACCACCACTTTAGTTTTCAGTACCACTGAATTAAAAAATGAACATTTATACCTTTGTAACAGCATTCAAGAAAGAAGGTTAAGAAAGTGTGTTTGAACTGAATGTGGTGTGCTTAGTGACTTTTGACAATGCCTACATTTGTTGTGGAAAGGAACACGTTTTTTAGACACAAATGCACAAAAAAATTAGCAAATTTCCAGAACCATCTACCTGCATGAAAGATTATGGATACAACTGAATGCATGAGGTTTTTTGTGCTTTTTGTCACAGGAACCTTGGGAGTCAAAGTAACCCTGGGCTTAAGTTACTTCATTGTTCATATGCCTCGTTCAAAGAAGAAAAGTATGATGGTTGGGGCAAAAGTCGGAACTATTTTTTTTCTCTTGCAGATACGTGAGCATATCACAAATTGCTATTTGTTACATGGAAGCTATGCAGGTATAGTTTGTATTCACAACAATTGACTCTGTGATTGCTGGTAGTAGCACAGAGAGTGCTGTGAAATCAGTTGTATGGCAAGCATCGTACGAGATGGAAGCAACCTGTAATCAACAGCACACACACATCAAAATAGCTGTTCTTGTAGGGAGAAATGCAAAAGAATGTCACAGAGAATTGGTGGAAGCTCTTAGGAATAATGCCCTCCCATACCATGCAGTAGCATGGTGGGTAGGATAGTTACATGTGGCAACCAGTGATCAGCAATATTCGGGATGACATGTCAAATGTGCAGACTGGCATGGCACATGCTGTCATTGAGAAGCTCCTGGACGAAGACAGACGACGGATGCTACTGGAGTTACGGCAAGTGGCATTGAGAAATGCAGCATCCACAGGATATTGTGGTTACTTTTTAGTTACCTTCTTCATTAGGAGCAATCTAAATACATTGCTGGCCAAGAAAGAGCTTCTATGAACATTTCTATAAGTTTCTAATGCATATAATTCCACTATTCTTTGTTTTAGAAGGATTTTAAAACCAAAGAAATGATATTATAAAAAAGTAAGAGGAATTTAAATTATACTCAGATCAAAGATTTGAAACAGTAATGGAAATTGAAAAAAAAAAAACTTTTTCCCAAATTTCTTCAAAGTGAATCATGAAAATGAGAATCCAATCTATTATTCAACACTATACAACAACTTGTCCTTTAGGAGCTTCAGCTTTTGTGCCATTAGACTACCAGGAGATTCAAGTAGCAGCAGTACAGAGTGACATTTGATATTTTGGTATTAGCTAATCAAAGAATTTTTACTTTTGTTTTGTTCCTGTAATTTAGAAAGCTTGGTATATTCCAATTAAATTACCTGTACTTGCCGATGGCTTAGCTCATAAGGTTTGTATTTTTTGTAACCAATGGAATGTTTTAGTTTTGTTTTTTTAGGGATGGGGTCCATTGACCCAATTATAACTTTGCTCCAGAACTCTGAATGAAGGCCCTGGATTTCCTCAGTGACGCCTGTCTGTGGTGTTGAAGGTGGTAGCAGCAGCAAAGTTTGTCAACAAGTCCCTTGCAGTGGCATAGTGTTGATGATATTGGCAGTGTGTTCCTGCGAGGACGAAGGGGGCCAAACCATCTGGGCAGTAAAGTGCAACATTCTTCATAAGTGGCGCAAAAACACCAACAAAGATTGTACTGGTTGTACCTTGCCATTTTATGGCGGTACTTACAGATACAACAGTGACAGCACTTCTGGTGGCTGGCTCCTGCACTGAACAGGCCTCCCTAACATGGAAGGCTGGATTCAAGGCAGCTTCCAGGTACCCTTGGTTGGCAAGCTCCAGTCAGATAGGAGCGTGGGTTCCAAGCAGAAGTGACGCAGGTAATGTTGACAGCACATACCATGCTGGCAGATCCTGGGGAACACCACAAATGACTATGCTCAGGTGGCTAAAGCTGCAGTAGAGCTCCTAGGATGTCAGTGGAGACAAACTGGCACATTGGCAGCTGAGATGGCTGCTGCGAAGCCACAGCTGAGGTGAAATTAGCCTCGCGTACATAGGCATGCCTATGTCACCCTTGGTGGATGTCATGGGAGCAATGGCAGTTGCTTCAAGATCAGGTTTGGTATCTCTCTCCTGTTTCCCCCTCAGCAGCTCGACTCTCGAGACTCCTGTATATGCCATTACCCTAATTCCCTTCCAAGACTCCAGAGACAAGATATGGTTTCACTAGTTCACAAAATATATACTATTGAGCAACTCAAAATCCAAAACTTGTGCATCGAAATCCACCACATGGTCTAAGGTCAAAGTCTGGCATGCTGTAAATGTAGCCAGAACAGTTAGCCTATTTTTTTTCATTAAACAACTAATGCTTAATGGTACCAAGCCTTTATTTTGGAGCAATTTATTATCTCTCAACTGACAGATAAACAAATGCATTGCATATTTCAGTAAGACAGGGCTATAGTTCAGATTTCTTTTGATGCATATGTTGACAGTGATCAGTATAGGGACATTTAATGTTGTTATTTGCAAAATAGCTGGCCTTATGCTGTCCAGTCACTATTTATTTTGATGCATAAGAATGGTCTGTGTAGGAATGAAGTGTTGGCATGCAAGTGGTGTGTACCTACAACTCAGGTGCCGCTTGATCTCTTGACCCTTCACATGGGTCAGTTTAATTTACACTGCATTGTCACATTGTGATCAAGACAGTGGAGTTAGTGTTACCACTTTGGAAAACCCGGACTAAAGTTTTCACAGTTTTGGATGGTTTGTGCTTTCATGTGTTGTGAAAGTGAGTTGATTTTATCAAGTATGCATAGGGAACATTTTATAAAAGAAATCTGTATTAGGGGTACAATTTGGGATAATGCCTCAGAAAATCACAAGGATCGTAACAAGACACAATTTTCTGTAAGTTCCTAAACCACTGTCAACAAATCTTGTCTTGTTTGTGCAATAGTACTATAAACAAGGAGCCATGTTAGCTCTACAACCATAGGTGAAAATGGGCTAGTAGAACTTTCATGTTGGATATTATTGGTTATGGTATCAAATTTGAATCAGAAGAGCTCTCATGTAATTAATGACCTAGAAGCCCATGGCAACATTTTGCATTATGCCTATGACAGCATTGTGATTGGTATTATCTCATGCCTGTGCTTATGGTGTGTTATGTTAGCATTACTTCATTTAAGGGCCCTTACATAGCAACCATAACAGGCGTAGTGATAACTAAACGGGATATGGAACCAGCAAACTCAACTGATCAAATCGACTGTGATCTTGGTGTGCCAAGTGTTCAGATGACAGAGAAGGAAATTTTCATTACCATGATGGTCTACAAGCCAAAATGAATTACCTTTTAGGTACTTTCATTATACAGGGACAAATTCAGTACTTTTTCATTATTTTTGTTACCTTTCTTTACCAGTAGGTACTTTGACAACAGAACAGTGACCACTTCCTGTCACAAATAATCGCCACTGATAAATTTTAGGTCAGGGCACACAAACCGAAACTCAAAAACCAAGACTACAGAGTCAGAGCATGCCAGATCACCAACGTGGCAGTTTCACCACAATCCTTCCCTTGTGATATTAATAGTAATCTTAGTATATAATATCAGGGGCATCATTATGTGTCCCTGCAGTACCATTTTTAATAAAAGTGGATGATAAACACTACATTTGTGTGCCACTCCATTCCACATGGCAGAACAGTGAGTATGTATTTCCTGGTACAACAGGTATGATGTGTTAGGAGAAATATCCAGAACTTGTGGATCGTACAATTATACTGCATGACAACACAAAACCAGATAAAACAGAGTGTGTACAGCATCAACTGCAACATGGGGATGGGAAGAATTGGAATACCCATTGTAATCTCCTGACTTTTTACCATGTGACTTTCATCTCATAGGAAAATAAAGGAATAACTGCATAGTAGGCAGTTCATTACATGAGAGCTAATTGCCAATGCTGTGCAACAACAGACCCGACTCTCATATGATGCATCAAATGGTATTCAGTGCCTCCCACATCATAGGTAGCATTGCTTGGGACTTCTTTGAGGGCCTTCAGACACAGATTTGTGATATCAACATCATGCTTATGTGTTCTTCAATGTTCACACACTAGCTCCCAACTTGCCCTTTTATCTGTATAAGTTACATTTTCCAGCTGGGCTGGTACCTGCAAGAAAAACAATTGTTGCAATGACTTTTGCTCCAACCCTCATATATCATCTCTCAGTGTATAGTATATCCTCTTTCACCATTCCTGTTGATTTCTAAGTGTAAAAAATGCTACCCTACGTTTTCATTTCTTATTGCAACATACATAGAAGAAGCATCTTATATTAATAAATCATAATTTTCCAGGAGCAAAGGAAACAAGACACAATTATAGTACATTGTGATATTTTTGCAATTGATCAGACTAATGACTCAGCTGGTTAGGTGCTGGCCTGATCTCATGGCTGGCTGCCTAATCAACTCCAGCCCAAACTGAGGGCTTTTAAACATGCTTAAAAGTGAGTCTATGTTGGTAGATTTACTGGCATGAAAAGAACTGCTATGGGAAAAATTCCCTCCCACTGGTGGCACTGATATGATCCTGGCAACTGACAGCATCATTTTCTGCCTATAAGTTGGAAAGGTGATGATCATTTTCATTCAAAAACCTGAAAATGTGGATTGTAATTCATTGCTACATATACACATAAAATTTAATCTTGTGTACTTTCTGAATTAATATTTACATTATTTATTTAATACATATGTTTCAGTTATATAATCCAGCAGAAATGCTATAAACAGTATTGCAGAAATAGAGTAAATATTCGTGAGACATGTATAATTCTTCTTGTATAGTAGTCATTTAGACACTACCACATGGTGTCATTTGCTACATCCTGATCCATCCTATTCTATATGTCTTCCTCATGTTGTGACTCTGATGTCGCAGCCCTACTTATTTCACAATCCTAATAAATTGTGTAATAAGGTATTGTCAACTACTGGAATTAAAACAAATTTGGTGACAGAAATAATTTATGGTATATCAAAATTCATTGCATGATTTTTATTCTTTAAAATAAATATTTTCTCTCAAACCAATAAATCTATGGGTCTGTTTACGTGTTTTAATAATTTAACTTCTGGATTTATTTCATGGTTAAATTCCAAAAGTGATCTGTCACAGCAGACTTATCAATCTGCTTGTACTTAATATTTCTAAAGTTCTCTTTAACTCCGGTTTCCAAATGACATTTGGTCTTACCAACGTAAAGAAAGTCACAATTTAAACAATTTAATTGATAAATGCCAGATTTTTTTATTTTTTGAAAAGTATAACAAAAATTTTATGATTTATTTATTATACAATGTTCTTTAAAATATTTGTGATTTGTTTATTTACCCAAGGGTGATAAGTTTTTTAAAAATGCAATTATCTTAAGAGTAGAAACCTCTTTAACAGTTTTCTGATATTTAAACTTCTCAGCTTTTTGTTTATAAAATCAGTGTTAAAACCATTAATCAAAGCAGTGTTGATTATGAGTTTAAATTCTTTATTGAATTCATCTTTATTAAGGGATAAATGAAGCTGTAAACTAAACTATTAAAAACAAAATTTATGTGAAAAAGGGTTAAAGCAATTGTTTTTATGCACTTAGTGCTCAAAATGGGCCGATATTGCCAGTATACCACACCAGTACTTTTCTGCATCAGCAAATTTCATACCAACATTTTTTATTTGATAAAATTCATATTGGTATGTTATTTGTCGTAAGGTATATCAAACACAAACTAATAAGAGTAGTACACTAAATCATGCTCAGTTTATGCTATTTGAATCACAATTCACACAATTTTGGATCAGATGGTACTTACATCTGCAAATGCATGCTACTCCAGCAACAATGCAGTAATATCAACAAACTGTCTTAATTGGTTGGAGTTTGTAAGTACCAAAGTTTTTGGCCATGCCAAGCGACATTCAACCTTTAGTAATAGAAAATTATCTCAAGTGGATCCATTACATCCTGAAGTTTATAATATGATCACCAGTTTATAAAGAAACATAACAGAAAGAAATACTCATAACAAAGATGAATAGATTAAAGAAATTTATAATCAAAAAGAGAAAAACTAATGGTGATATACATATACTTGATATTGCAGTAGTTAGTGATAAGAGTGGGTAGTGCTTCTAGTACTAACATTTATGTTTCTGAAGCAACTGATTTAAATTCAGAAAATTTTCCTACATATTGGAATTGAGTGCAGTGGCTTGGGAAACTGAAAGAAAATAATTGGCTCATGATTCATAAAGAGAAACTAGGTTGCAGGGTGTGTCGTGACGTGTGTTCTGTCAGTTTTATAAAACTTGGGGTCTTAGGCTTTCTTAGGAATGGAAAAATTGTAGTGTTATGCATTTCAGTGACTGATGAAAAAAGGAGGCAATCTATTCAAAAGAAAATATTTCACCACAAAAATAGTAATGTACATCAAACAGCCATTAAAATTTTAACTGAAGCAAAAGAAGAGAAACTGCAAAAGGCAGTATCCACACAAGAAATTGCTTATCACGAAAATATGTGTTGTGTGTTTAGAAAAGTGTACACGATAGCAAAACTTAATAGGCTTGCCGATGCTATAAGATATGCAGACTTTGAATGGGTTGGAAGTAGGTAGAATTCTCCAATCTGATCACGCGTGTGCAGAACTTACAAAACACATTTCAGAATCAACAAAAGACAAATTATTTAAATCTATAATAAATCTCAATTTAAAAACTGGAGTAATGATTGATGAATCCACTACAGTTAGTAAGAAAACAGCATTCGCTGACTGCAATAAAACTGTGTTTCCTGATTCATCTGAACCCAGTACATTCTTTTGTGACTTATTAGAATTAAATATCATTTTTGTAAATAATGTTTTAGATGCCATGTTGAACTTTTTATATAAACATGGTTTCACAAGAGAGTATCTTTCACAACATTTGGCTTCATTTGCTTTGGATGGTCTTCAAATTGTTGGGTAAGAGGAAAGGCGTTGCAACTATGTTGCTGAAGTTATTTCCAGATGTCCTCGTGTGGCATTGTAGCAATCACCATTTAGAGGTTGCTGTTAGTGACATAGTTAATGAAATTATCGAAGTTGATCATATGCAAAATTTCTTTGATAAACTCTATAGTTTGTATTCTGCCTCTCCAAAAAACCAATATGAACTGTAAGAATGTGCTCAGTCATTATGTGTAAGATTAAAAGCTTCAGGCGAGTACTTGGAGTTCAATGGATTCCAGCGCTAGATCTGTTCTGAGCGGTTTGGCATAATAATGAAGCTCTTTAAACTTTGTGGCAGCTAGCAATGATCCTTAGCAGCAAAGATAAAGCAACCAACAAAGGACTTAAAATGACACTGACTGATAATTCTTTCATAATAAACATAGGATGTTGGATGCCCTGATTGAGCTTGAGAATTACAGAAGCACACTGTATCGCCACATGCTCATAAATTATTAGTTCATGTGTTTAATTCAATGTCTTCTAATTTGGGTGAGAACTCTAAAGAAGCTGTACAAGCTCTCTATGTAGGAATCTTCGACAATATCCCTTTGCACGAAGGGAAAGTAACAAAAATTGAACAAGGGCAGTTCTTCCAAGGTCTGAGTAATAATCTGGCAGCACGAATGCAAACAACTAT
The DNA here is from genome assembly GCA_030762935.1 of Hymenopus coronatus. Taxonomy (NCBI): domain Eukaryota; kingdom Metazoa; phylum Arthropoda; class Insecta; order Mantodea; family Hymenopodidae; genus Hymenopus; species Hymenopus coronatus. The sequence goes on along the minus strand of CM060900.1, from coordinate 456,692,564 downwards.
TGCTGCACATTGTTCTAAAGATAACACTGTGGATACAGAAACTGAAATTAAATTCAAAGAACTGGTGAAAAATCTAGAAGTTTTAGATATTAGCAAAACGCCTATTGATCCAGATATTTGTTTTGGAGATTCTTCCATTAGAAGTCTAGGAAGAAATTTCAACATGGTGCCAGAAGATGTACAGGGTATTCGTGGGTTCCATTATGCTATGTCTGAACCACAGTCTGCAGCTCTTCAAAATCAACGTGATTTGAAGCCTTTGCTTGACATTATGAACACATTGATCATATCAACAGCAGAATGTGAACGCATATTTAGTAGAATGAATGACGTGTGTACACAAAAAAGAAATTCGGTACTTCTGGAGACATTCGCAAATTTCATATTTATCCAGAATAATGGACCCCGTCTCCACATTTTTCATCCAGAAGGATACGTATGAGCCTGGATTGGAAAAGGAAGGCACCATGCTGACATCACAACTAACAGGTTCCGCTTTACTGAAAAAAGGAAGTTGGAAGACAGCCGTGGAATGGAAGCTGTATGGAAGCACCGCTCTTAACTTGTAAGTAGATAAGTTTACAATTCAGTATGCATGTATTAGATGTTTTAATAATGCCAGTCTACATGAAATGTTGAACTTGAAAATTCAGTCTATTCTCCATCATTAAATTGAGGTTCTTCTTTCCTGCATGGCACGTATGGCCTGATTGCATGTTTAGATGGTGGATACAGTTGCCAAAGCATCACATTTTATAATTTTCTGCAGACTATACACAACATGATGCAAAAGGCATAACTAATTTTATCCTAATAAAGTATACCGGCACTTATATATTTCCATTTCGAGCACCATGTAATTATCAGTGCGAGTTCATTTTCTGTATATTCCAAGCTTCAATTTATTGCTACTTTTTTATTATTTTTAAATCCAGAAAAGCACTTTCAATTTCCAGTGTGAATTTTATAGCTTTATCTTGTAAATTTAAAAGATTTAAAGCAACATTTACATGTTTATCAGGAGTGATATCAAAAATAACATTTACATATACATACCAAGTTTAAAAAATTAGAGGAAATGCTTTAGTGACCTGTATTTCAAAATAGCTCATGAAAAAATCAGCAAGAAAAGGTGAAAGAGGAATACCTATTGCTAAACCAGAAGTTTGTTCATAGAATCTTCCATTAAAACTGAAGAAGTTTTGATACAAATAAAGATTAGTAAAGTTAACAACATCATTTATTAAATCTTCATTCAATTCAATAGAACTTGACCATTTGTTTAGTTGTTTCTTTTTTTGGGTAGTGTTTAATGCCCGCTTTTACTGCTCTGGCACCACAGGCAATTTGTTTAGAAATGTCAAAAGTTTTTCTCTAAGAATCGGAAACAAAGCAGTTACCTATATCAAAAGAAAAAGTTTATCGTTAGCAGACAATACTGTGTTGTAGATTTTTTTTCTACTAGCTCAAAAGAATTTTTAATACTTGAAAGTTCTCAAATTTTTCAAAATTACTGAATTTTTATTTAACCAATTAGCTACATTGTAAACAGGGAATTTATGTGATTTACAATAGATCTTATTTTATTTCCTGGTTTATGAATTTTGAAAAGAGCAAAAATTATAGTTAAAATTGGATTATTAACTTTTATGAAATGTTTTTCTTTATTTGGAATAATTTTCACTTCATTAAGAGTTTTACTAAAAGTTGAAATGTATGATTTTAATGGGTTATTATCAATTCTTTTGTAATCTTCACCATGAAGTAAGAGTTCTATTATGTTAATGTAATACATTTTATCTAAAATTACAATGCTATTGTCCTTATCAGCTTTAGTATAGATTATGCCTTTTTCTTTCAATGATCTAATGATTTGTTTATTGTAATTTACTTTAGGGTGATTTATATTCAAATTCTCTTATATTTTAGTGCATTTTTCTTTAACCATTAATTTATTATTTTCATTTAAATCCTGATTGGCAATTTCTGTATCTGCCACATAATCATCCATATTTCTTGAAAAATCTATACAGGTTTTTAACCTCCAATTCAAAAAGTTAATTTCTTTCTCATTGAAATTATGATTTGAAAGGTTAATTACATTATTTTTAAGGTTATACTGTTTAGTTAGATTCAATTTTGTTTTAAGCATAATTTATTTAATTTATTTTTTAACTTATTTGATTTATTTCTCACACTAAAGTTCAGATTTCCAAACAATTTAGATTCCAAACTAAGCCAAAATGAATTACCTAAAACATTTATCAGTTTAAGATGCAAATTATATAAATTTAGTTCAAGTTATTTAAGTTTTTAAAATGTTAATTTTTTTCAATTTCAATTACTTTTTTCTCTATTGCGTTTTGATGAATACTATTATTATCAAATTTAAGTTTTTCTGATGAAAATAAGACTTACTTTATGCTTTAAACAATGATTTAAGAGACAAATATCTGCAAGAACATGTCTTCTTTTTTCCTGTAATTTTAAATATAGATTTATTTCAAGTTTAGAGCTATTAAAATTGAGATTAAACATATACCATATCACAAGACGACTCCCATTTTTCAGAACTTAATTTTGGAATTTAGCACATCATCTAAATAAAAAGAAGACATAACACAATTATTACTGATATGTTGTGGACTTTGTGACAGTGATGTGTTCAAACAATTGAAAATTAGTTGAGTCCATTTTGTAACACTACATCACTTCCTTTTTATTTTGGAAAACAAAGAATTGACAATGGAAGCACACGGCCTCTGAAACATGTTTTCCGAAATAAAAAGTAAGTGATGTAGTGTTACAAAAACGACTCAACTAATTTTTAACACAACACAATGTTTAAATGAGATTTTAAGGTTTGCAATAAACTTTGAACAAACTAATGGACAGTTAAGCTGATTAAGTCCCTTATTTAATTTTATTTTTTGTAGTTAATTTGAATTTGCACAGAAGTTTTCATGATTTGAGTGGCCGAAGGAGAGGAGCATGGAAATGTACGGTACCGGTGCAATGGTACAGTGTGATAGTGGCGGAGGAGGTGGCGGTAGCATAACTGTAACAACGATAATGGAAGTGATTTTGTATTTAGATAATACACTTAATAATAACGCATTGTATATATTACCTAATCTGAATTTATGCAAAAATTCACATTATGAATGGGAGAGATGGAAAAGGGAGAACAATATGTGTATGATGATAGAACATGATGGCAGCGGTGGCAGCAGCATAGCTGTAATGACAATGATAAGTATGATCTTTTATCTAGACAACAATGATAATTTTGGATACAATTTTAAATTAAGGCAACATAATATATCGTAAAATATTTTACCCAATTCAAATTTCTATGTAAATTCATGTTTTGAGTGGGTGAGATGGAGAGGAGAGTATGGAGATGTACAGAACTACAGAATGCATGTTATAGTAGAATGTGATAACAGAAGTGGTGGCAGAAGCGTAGCTGTAATGATGATTATGGATGCCATTTTCTATGAAGATAACATTCTTAATATAATATATCGTAAAATATTTTGCCTAATTCAAATTTGCACATAAACTCTCATTTCACACAAAAAGGCAGAGGGACAACTGGCATTGGACCGGTATACGTGCAGTGAGAGGAGGGGAAATGCGCAGCTACCTCACTCTTCATTGGCTTCCAATATAACATTACATGCAACTACTGATGAGGAAGTAAGTCCTCTAATTTTATTTTACTCTCGGAGAGTAATCTTTTTTCCAATGTGAATATTCATAGTCCCTTTAACAGCTAATGTTTGGCACAAAATCTGCTGCATATGTCACAACCTTGGCAGTAAACAAGCAATTTCCCCCAGGCAAAGTGCCCGCAAAGTTTGAAGTGTACTTTTTTCCTGCATGGTATACAGAAAACTTATATCGTGAATGTAAGACAATGCCCCCTTATTCTGAACATTAATATTTTGGAAAATAACATTGTCTTATATTCAGATAAATACTGTAATTATATTGTAACACATTCATCTTAAGTGGTAACCTAAAATGTACTGTAAGTGAGAAAGAAATGCGTCAAATCTAAATAATAAGTAAAAATGAAGCTACTATGAGTGAAATCATAAATATTAATATAAACAATTAATAATTTGTAACAAAACTTCACTTATCTTTTTTTAAAATTCAAGGACTAATTTTGCATTTTTGTTATACCTCCAATTGATTCTACCACCAAATTTGTTTTAATTCTAGTAGTTGGCAATACCTTATTACACAATCCTCACCTAGTAGCATCCTCACCATAACAATTTAAATAAACAACAAGAGCAAGCAGGAGAAGTTACGCTGAAGATGCAATAAGAATTTAATTGCAAAACTAGTCCTTGAATTTTAAAAAAGGTAAGTGAAGTTTTATTACAAATTATTAACTGTTACATTAATATTTGTGTTACTTCACTGCTACCAGCTTCATTTTCACATATTACAGCAGTGGAATCTTTACCAGAGGGAAGAAGGTTGATTTGTCCAGGCTCTTTGGTGAAGCAGTATTCTATTCAACAAGGTTAAATATCTTGGTCTCATTTTAAACAAGTGATTAAACTGGAAATTCCATATGGAGCATTGTATTACCAAAGCCTACAAAGTCTTTTGGATATGCAGAAGTATGTTTGAAACCTAGAATAGTATATTAGATATTGTAATGGTCAGATATATTTTCTCTTATGCCACACTTATGTGGTGGCCCAGAGTTAAACCTAGGATTTGCAGACCAGAACTCAGTAAATTACAAAGGGTTTTCTAACTTCAATAATGGGAGCTTCTAAAACAAATCCATTGCAGCAATGGAGATGCTGACTGCACTCACTCCTCTTTATATAAGGATTGACATAGAGGCCATGTTGGCATATCAAATTTGCCAGCAAATCAAAGTGTCTGATACTGGACATATAAAATATCTCAAGCTACCCTGGCCCAGGAGTTGTTATGAAAAACACAAAATGAGGAACCAAGAGTTAAGTTTGATATAAATCTTGCAGTCTCCTATCCACATCTTAGTGAATGGGACAGACTAGTAAAACCCTATAATACCAAAGGTCCAATCTGGTATTCTGACAGTTCTAAAACTAAGTCAGGAATGGAGGCTGGTCTACATATATTGCAATGATATCAAAACTTCTAATAGTTTAGGTACACTTCCCACTGTATTCCAAGTAGAGTCTTTCTATCCTTTTAATACCTTCCATCAAAAGGAGATAAAAGAATAAGAAGATTCTTATTCTCTCAGATAACCATGTAGGCCTTAAGGCTCTTGAGTCATCAGTAATTAAATCATAGCTGGTCTTACAATGTAAGAGTTTTCTCATGACACTAACAGAACACATTATGGTTCAATTGATGTAGGTGCCTGGACATATGGGGGTTCAGGGCAACAAGAAAGCTAATGAGGCAGCCAAGAAAGACAGTGAAATTCCATTTATGAGACCTGAGCCTTTGCTGGGAGTACCATACAGATCAGTAAGGTAGGCTATTAAGAACTGGGCTCAAAATGAGCACTGGAAACACTGGAATTCAATAGAAGGTTGCACACACACTAAGGAGCTACACAAAGCAGGGCTGAGCACCTGTTCAGGCTTAGAAGAAGAAAGCTTTCATTATTCTACTGGACACTGTGCCCTTAAGCACAATCTATAACAGCTGGGACTACATAACAGCCCAATCTGCACCAGATGTTTTCAAGGAGCTGTTACTCATCTATTATGTGACTGCCTTGCCTTAGCTAATCAAAGGGCAAGTATTTTCGGCAACCACTTTCCTAAGTTAGCAGTCTAGTCAAGTTCATTTCAAACAACAAACTTCTTAACTGGGGGTACACAATGATGGAGATAGATCTTAATTGTCACAGTACTAGGGCTATTCAAGCCCTCTCCTTAAACTCAACTCAACATCTTTTCTACTAAAGATGTTACAAAACTGGCAATGCACTATGAGTCATTTTACAAAAGGCTTCATCAAGATTGTTACCTATACAGCAGAACTGGTATCACTGGATCTGCCCTACATCATCAACTGCATATGACTGATGCAGGTCCTACGATACAGGTTCTGCTGTTTAAGGAACAATCTTGATAAAGCCTTGTGTAGAAGATTCATAGTACATTACTATTAGCTGAGCTTCTCAGTGTATCACTTCAATTCTTATTACTAGAAAAACTGGCAAATAGGGATATGAGGTAGTTGAGATTAACAACGGTCCCACTATGCCCAAGTCAAAATGCCTATCATCAGAAAGGAAAACCATGCAAGATAGCCTTTCAATACTTGCTTAGGAAAATAGAAAAGGCTCATTTCCACTAAAAGTGGCTTTTAGTAATAGGACTTTAAAGCTGGATACGAAAGGCATGGGTTAGATACCACTCAGCATAGATGGATTCAGACCATCCTACATGAAAGTATGGTAGCACCACAAAAGGCCCTACACATGGGGGAATGTTGCCCCCAGTATTGTGGAACCTTATAGTCAACGACCTCATTGAGGAGTTAAATAGCAGGGGGTTATATTGTTAAGAGTCTGTGGATGACTTGGTCACAAAATATGGAACAGAAGCTGGTATATATGGAAGACAGCCCTAGCTGGGGAAGTGGTATCCCATGGGAGCTTTTAACCATAAAATTCCAGGCAGAATACAATGCCACCAGGGCTTCTTTTGTGGAGGAGAGTTTAGGACAGATGCTACTGGAATTTAGTATCTAGGTACACACAGCCAGCCATTTAGCATGGCTTTCTTTAGAAGGGAAGTAAAACTATTGTCCCATGCCATAGATTTATGGCATATAAAAGAACCTAAAGCCTGATGAAGAGGTCCCTGAGCAAAATTAAGCAGTCTTTCACTCCCAGTATAGAATGGGATGTTGAGAACCGCAGTAGTTAAAGAGCATCCATAAATAAAACTCCATTTCCATTTACAGACAGCCAGGTGGCAAAGTAGACTAAAACAAAAGACCTTGGAATTGTATTACTAGACTCATCACTGTCGCTGGTGTGCTGTCGCTAATTGAAACCTCTCATGCATCGGTAGGTGAAGGGCAAACATGCTTTTCTGCCGCATGTTCAGTATGTATAAAAGCCTTTAAAAGTGAGGTGGTTTAAGGGTATTAGGGTTTAATAATTACATTGTGCACTTCTATGCTGCATAACTGTACCAACCATCGGAAAAATAATTCCGAGACACTTTCCATCGGTAAGAATAATTTGTAACATGTGTGTTCCAAATTTATTCTGATTTATTCTCGTTGGTATCCTTGGTCGCTAAGCGAATGATAACTTATTTTAGGTTCCAAATACATAAACTAGAATTATTGAGTAAGTGGTCAGCTGCTCTGAGGCATAACAAATTTGTGCCATCTAAATATCACAGGCTATACTCTGTGCATTTTACAAAAAATTGTTTCCATGGGAAAAAAGGCAAGAAAATGCTAAATCCTGACACAGTTCCTTCAGTATTTGGTTTCCCTTCTTATCTGACGAAGGTAACAAAAACACTAATTTATTTCTTATAACTATTTTGTATATGTTTTATTAGCATTAGAAGGCAGAGCTAAAATATTAGATTGAATATTATAATTTGTCCTAAAAAAAAATACCCAAAATCTCTATTAAGTTAATTTTTCAAATCTGTAATTTCATTTTCAATTTGAAGCATAATCCCACAGGGTGCAAAAAGGAATTTTGCAAAACATAAAGAATATTAAGTAATAATCGATTCTAATTTTAGATTTGTTTATAAATTATTTCAGGAAGCACTGACCATAATCTCCTGTTGAGCACATATTAATATCCTGATATATGGTGGACTTTGAGACAGTGATGTGTTTAAACAAATTAAAATTTAGTTGAGTTGATTTTGTAACACTACATCACTTACTTTTTTATTTCGGAAAAATGTTTCAGAAGCCATGTGCTTCCATTGTCAATTCCTTTGGTTGACTCATATTAATATACCTATCTTATCTAAGTCAAATATACCACAAATACTGATAGAAAATGTTTACTTAATGCCTGGAATATAGTTACTGAAGAGGAATACAGGTACCTAATTTCCATTTATTTTATTTTTATACTGTGCATACCATATTTGAAAATCCAATATTATTGCAGGTTTTTTTCTAAATAATTTTATTTATTTGTTTTTATTTATTTACACACCACCTTAGGTAATATTGTCGTATTACCACTTTGACCTTCTATAATAACTGCTTAAATTTGAGGTGTACATTAAAACTGTATTTCTCGATTAAATTAACACAAATTCAGTATCGCATTCATATTTCCAGGCTCTTGAGGGTGGGGAATAAGAATGGTTTCATCAGTCTAAAATTCATCCATCATTTTTAATTCAGCATTTTGACCACTTTACTACAGAGACACTCTTAACAAACCCTCTTTATAATTCTTGTTGACGACTCTGTGCATTAAAGAAAAAAGGAGGAAGCATACATGGAATCGCTGAGAAGAAACTGAGAAAATGGAATTAAAGCTGAATCATGCTCTCTGTGACGCTTACATCCTGTTCGTAAAACACTTTAAATGCAGGTATGCAATATTAAGTTCAATGATATTTACTTCTGTTTTGTTCAGTTGTGGGATGAAATTCAGTCTAGTCAATGAAGTGATTTTATTCAACTTCCAACAGGACATTCAAGGTCTAATCCCTGAGCATAGATGCTGATGGTCATAAAGAACATGTTGTCGCAATTATTTCCTAATCCGGTATCATTATGACGTAATTATAGCTGTTTTCCCATTAGAACCAATTTATTGTGCCCGACCTAGGGAGTCTCTTGCCCTCCACCTAACTTCTTCATATTACAACATTTTATCTGGTTTGTGCAGCTGGGCATGTAGGAGCTTGGCTAAAACAGCACCTTATATAAAAACCAAGATCATAATGTCAAGAAGCCCTAGAAAGGCTAGGGGAATGCAATAAATTTAACTAGCATAGGTCCTTGGCCACACTGGGGAAACTGAAAATGAAATTGCAGATGGACAGGCAGCTAAAATGGGAGCACAGGCCCCTATTCAGAAAACCAGAATCTGTCTTGGGTATCACCAAATTAATGGCAAGAACAAATCTATTCGACTGGATTTAAAGAACACATGCAGCATACTGGAAGTCTATCCAGGAACAAAAACGTGGAAAGCTAATAATGTAATAACCATTTCTTAAGAGTACTACCGTCTTTAAATTAAGTAGGAAGCAAATGAGGCTCATGGTGGGTTTGATGCCTTGTCATGGGATTTTTAAACAAACACCTGCACATAAAGGAGCCTTCAGAAGATCCAAGAAGCAAGATATGTAGAGCAGATAAAGAAACAGACTTGCACATAATATTTCTATGTGAAGCAGTTACAAGTGAAAAGGTGACATCAGTTTGGAGCTATCAATCCAAATGAGATGGTTTCTAATAAAAGCCTAATCAATGGACTTCTAAGACTTGTTAAGAGTTTAGGGAGGTGATGAATGGAAAAACAGGGGGGAAATACAATAAACCTAAAATGTTTCAGCACAAGCTGGTAGGGGATGTTCCTCCTGCTCACCACCCTATCAGATATCTAAACAAGGTTTATCGTTTTGTTTCCAAAAGCAGTCCTAAACCTTTGCTGCCCATTTTGTCCCTATGGACTTGACGGTTTAGTATTACTTTTATCTATTTTATAAATATATTCTTGAGCTTTGAGTATTAGGCTATTCTTTTCCAAGCTCCTTACTTGTTGAGTTTCGAATCTCTCTGGTATGTAGTATTGAAAAATTGATGCTTTTGTATTGAGTTAAACAATGTCTGATGCTAAACATTGTGTAAACATTGTTCCTGCAAGCAGTTCTTAAGCCATAAGCATACTAAGTTTTTATGCAAACAAATTTATGCATATTTTGTTTGTGCAATAATAATGTTAATTTACTAAGTGAAAATAATGAACATACAAAATAAGGTAAATGTCTCTCTAATGGCATTTAAAAAACATTAAATTGTAACTTAAAGGATAATAATTTCATAAGTCAAAGAACCATACACACCATATGATACCAAATAACATCTTTAATGAGAGAATATATAGACTACTACTAAAACATTTGCTTAATCTTATGTATTAGAAAATTTGAGGACTCTTTACAACACGTGATGCGAGATGCCAAAGAAATTTTGCTAAGTCAGATGGTTTGGCAATGTGCATGTGCAGGCACACAGAACCTACCAAAGACTGCAAGCCATATTATGTCTGGCAAAGCAGCCAACCTGCAAACAATTGTAGCCAATCTGTAAATAAGCCCCAGTCATGTATAAAACAAATTGTGTAGCACCATTTGGAAGCGATTAACAACTGGTCATCTTTGAAAAGTCCTGACCATGCTTTCTCTCAGATTTTATTGTTTTACAAACACAGGGATGTGATCAAACAGAATTTATTGTAGTATGAGAAGGGAAGGTTGTATGTTACTGGTGATATTCTTACAGATTTGAATAGTTTTAGAAATGGATCATCCAATTAATAAGACAGATCTGTTGGTTTGCCTCAATGATTCAAGGGTCCAGTCTTCAATAATTACTTGATGAGGGTCTGCTGAGAACAAGAATGCTGTGTTCTAAATGCAATGCGGTCTTGTACCTCATTAAGAGATACAATTGTACATATCCCGAGCAGTCCTACTCTTGTGGCTTTCGTTATTAATATCTAGAAAGCGACTTTATTATGATTAATTGTTTTTAAAACTGGACACAAAAGGGTCACACAGTATTGCCCAGATACATTTTTTCCTAATACACTGCTTTGTATACAAGTAGTCATATGAGATGGAAATAATGGAATGTTCGGTTGGAGACCAATGTATGAGTTTGCGGACAGTATCTGATTGATTTGGTTACTGCCACAAAGTGTGCATGGTCCCTAATGATACCAAATACACTTTGAGAGGGAAAATTGGAGGTCTTGGCCACATCATTCAAATTGACGAATGTAAAATAGGACTGAAAATACAGACACCAAAAATTGTTTAACAGACCCTTGTTAAGAACTATGCAAGACATTAAGCAGCTGTACCCAGTGGTGTAGAGATTAGGTTTAGGCTAGGTTTAGCTAATGAGTGAGTTAAGTGTTTAGTACACATAGGTAAAATTAGTGTACATGGTTATATAGTTAGTGCATTAGTAAGAGACACACTATATAGCCCGTGTAACTTATCAGTGATAACAGACTGTTGGCTGCCTTGCGTTATGTGATTCAAAATGGATAATTTTGCTGCACTGAATTTTTCAGAATGGCTGCATGCACTGTAAGTAAATAAATAAATAAAGAATTGTAAACCTTAAGTTATATTAAAACACGTTTTCTGGCCTGAAACCATAGTAAAAAGGTAAATCCACACTTCAAAAGAATATTCTGCTCAAATTGGACTTAGAAACAAACCTGTGTCACATATTGGAAAGAAGGGCCAAAAGTTTTTTAACCAATCTGTAGGCCGCGTTGTGGCCGAGTGGTTAGACCATTTACCTCTCACCTAGATGGCCCAGGTTTGATCCCAAGCGACCGCATGTGAGATTTGTGGTGGACAAAGCGGCGCTGGGGCGGGTTTTCTCCAGGTTCTCCGGTTTCCCCAGCCATCGCATTCCACTGGTGCTCCATCTTCATTCATGCATCACCAGTGTCACAGCCTGCGATGCCATAAGTAGTTAAAGCAGGCGTTAAACACCACAAAAAAAAAAAAGTAATCTGTTACCAAACAAGGGTAGAATTTTGTAACCTCTATTACACTGTTTAAGGAAATTTGTCATTACATTTTTGCATGGCCTTAACTAATTTCATAAAATAATGTTTATTCCATTACAGCATAAAATTGTAATAGGCATTAAAGGTTAACAGTATGTTAATGTATAGCAGCAATTTGCTGGATAGCTTACTGAGTTTTCAAAATCATTATTTAGGGAGAACAAGGATTGGGATGAGATACAGCAGTCACTAAATTATTATAAGCAGTTTGATGGCTACTTTTTCGTTACCAAAATGGAAATTACAACTATGCTTTTAATACAAATATTTCATTCTTTCTACCTCAATTACTGATCAGATCAGATTTTAGAAAAGTGACATTTCATATTTCATGCTGTGGTAAATCAGAAAACAAGTATCTAGGGAAGCTATATAATGTGAATGAAGTAGCCAGGCCAATGTGCTATTTCATACTCTTCAGTGTATAAATGACTGATTAACCAAGTACTTTATTCACGACTGTCCAACCCTATGACTCAAAACATTACTGCATTCTCATACAAATATGAGAATATATATGAATAGTTCTTCACAGTTTAATATCTTTGGATTTATGCTATATGAAACAACAAGATGACTGATGAAGAAAGAACACTTTTAACTCCAGATTTCAGTGTGCTTTCTCTGTTTCTGTTCATTGAATTCTAAATTGACCCGGAAATCTGCAATTCACATATGGTAATATGAATGCTGTGTATACACAAGCATGGAGAACACACAATGCGTAAGCAACACAAACGGCTAGATTCTGATGTGAATTTTCATTCTCGGTCAAACTCAGAAGCTTTCAGAGACTCTGTGGCTTGAATTTTGGCTATATGCTCAATAGCAGTCTAATTATAGTTATTCTGCACTCTATTAATTATATCTTTCAGCTGCATGGTCAACCGGCAGTCTGATCACCATGTACTACTGCAGAAGGCAAAAGTCCTCAGACGCTGACTCAGAGTAAAAATGCATGGCAGGTCTAGATGCTTACGGTAGTACCTAACATTGTCTGGCCCTTTGCTTGTATTCTTTTCAGGGACTGTGTGTTGTTGGTCTTGTGACATGTATGGAGTTTCTTGCAAGTATACAGTCTATGAGGTGTGATCAAAGATTCCTAAATGAGGACATAAACACAACACCCACTTTGATTCTTCTATCCTACACTCTCACCCTCAAAGTATCTCCTTGGGAGTCGATACACTTATCCTAGCACTTTTGCCACTACTGGAAGCACTTCTAGAAGTCATCTTCTTTACACATATTCAGAGATTCATGATGCATAACATCAATGTACTCGAAATGGTGTCCTTGAAGCCATATTTTATGGTGCAAGAAAACAATCTACCCTGGAGCCAAATCTGGAGAATAGACAGGATGGGGAACAGTATTCATCCTATTTTTATCCAAAATTGGCATGCAGAAAGGGCTTGTGCACAAGCGCATTATCATGATGCAGGAACCAGTCGCCATTCCTCCATTTCTCCAGGTGTTTGTATCACACACTCTCACTCTCCCTTAAAATTTGCAACACTTGTTTGTATTGCACTTCACTGTTTGACCCTGTGGCACAAGTTTCTTATGTACAATTCCTTTAACTCTAAAAAAAAAAAAAAAAGATCATTGATGCAACTTATCTGGCCTGCTAGGGGCCTGGAGATGAAGGACTCTTCCATTGTAAAGATTGTTGCTTCATTTCTGGATCGTACCCATAAATCCATGTTTCATCACCAATAAAAACATTCTCGATAAACTGTGTATAATTTTGAAGCTTTTCTTTGAGATCAAAAAGGGCAATCACATAGTTTTCTGTTTGGTCATTTGAAAGTGGAGCATGAACAGTGCAACAATTTTTCTTGTGTCTAAATCGCCCTTTAAGATGCTTTGAACACTTCCAGAGGAGAGTCCTAATGAGTCATAAAGATCTCATTGTAATGCACCTATCATTTAATACAATTTCCGTACCTGATTAATGTTTTCGTCAGTTTTGGTGGAACAAGGTCATCCCGAAAGATTTGCAGCTTTAACTGATGTCATGCTACTTTTAAATTTTGAAAACCAGTGAAATGATTTGAGTTTCACCCATTACTTCCTCCCATAAGCTGTTCTTTAACATTTCATAGGTTTCTGTTGCAAATTTACAGAGTTTAAAGAACAATTTGATCTTTGATCTTTGCTCTTCATGAGCTGACATTTTTGCTTCATACACATTCTGTGGCATGTGCAAAACATGTGTTTACTTCAGAGCTTTAAACTCAGCACTACAAGGTCACAGAAAGTCACATGACTTCTCATTTATATCGGGAAGAAATGCTGCAAGTACAGTCTGTGTAGGAATTAAGATAGCTCATTGGCAATGTTGTTGCAAAGCCGTTCCAGAAACCTTTTGATCTAGCCTTGTATTCCAATCTACAATAGAGTTGCAGAATTTATACATACTGTATTCCAATCTAGAATGGAGTTACAGAATTTATATATGCATATTTTCTTTTTGAAATTAAAAACATGAAATCCTTCTTGTTGAAACTCATATGTATATCTACTCACATTTTAGAAACAGAAATGATACTCACAGACTGTTTTTTTATCTGTCCAAGTCTCAATGAAATTCTCGTCTAGCGCTTTGTCCACTGTTTCTCATAAATATAACATCTAACAAGAAAAGCTTCTCATTTGCTCGGTAACTGTGCCAGTGACAACATCAACTGCACTAACATTGAATTCCAATGTTGAACTGAAAGAGGCAAAACTAATTGTGACTAATATAGCTGCTTCTGTTTCCCAGATGACACAGAGGTTGCGCTTGGTGATCATTGCACATTTTTACTGTTCAGGAAACAATGGTAAGCAGATCAATACAAAATTACAAATGGGTTCTTTATGAATTTTATTACATTTTTTGTGATTACATTGGAAATGGTGATCAATTTCACAAAAAATTGTAAATTACAGGTAAATTCACAAAATAAACCTGAGGTATAAAAAAATTGCAAAATGTCATGAGCGGCAAAATGTTTACAAACTATGTAAAAAAATATAATAATTTATACCTATCTTTATTTTATGTACATGCCTTATAAGGTCCTGAGTTGACCTTATTGTTGTTCTGGAATTTTGTAACAGTATTTTATTGCTGTTTCTAGTAAAATTTTCATCTACAGATTACTTTACATTCAATAGGTGAGCGTTGTTCATTATGAATCATACAGTTTCTAGTACTTTGGGGCAGCACTGTTTGAATCCGGGAGTGCAGGTTATGGTTATAGGAATGTCGTGGATATGTGGTTGGCTTAACTCAGGGTTTTGATTAGCAAGGAAACTCTTTCAGGTTGTGGTGAGACACAAGTGCCTTATTAACTGAGTCCGGCCTTTTTCAGTCAAATTTTGTTTCAGAGGCATACTGTATGCCTTCATTACTGTATATATGTACAATTTTTGGTTCTAATGATGTATTTCCTGTAGGAGTGTGTAATGCAAATGCAGTGAAATTTTTCTTTTCCATTTAATTCTAGTTTAAGATACTGAAATAGAAGTATTTAAAACAGTGAAGAATCATCACTAATACTATTAAAACTGTGAGCTTGAAAAACATGCCAGTTTCACTTACATTCTTTCAAAACAGGACATGTTTCAAGGAACATCATCAGCAGATGCTTGCCTGCTCCCCTCAGTTGACTGGACTTTTAAAACAGGGCATATTTCAAAGAATATGGCTGCCTCATTGTCAGCTCTAATGCTCCACTGCTCCCCTCAAGTGACTGCAATAAAAAATTAACCATCAAGACCCATGAAATTCTAGTAGAATCATTATTTACCAGTATATCCATAGAAAAATTAACCAACTTGTTAAAATTATGGCTCTCAGGCCAAAGTTTCACTTCATCTAAAATTGATGAATACAGCACATATTTTTTTTTTTGCATCCAGCAAAATAGTTTCATGTTTAACTAAAAGTTCTATCAATAAACATCAGGATTGCCCGTTACTTATACTGGCTTACCTGTGTATGAATAACTTAGAAACACGACTGACAAAAGCATTTCCTCAAATTTTTAGGGTAAGGTTTTGCTATGCATATGATATATTAGCTAGCAATAGTTCCAGAGATGTTAGTCCAGGATGCATTAAAATGACTGAATTTACAGAATAGATCAATACAGTTCACTACTGAAAAAGTAAAGATGGACAGTTACCATTCTTGGAATCAACAATTATTGAAATAAAGATAGACTAGAATTTGGTATATATAGATATATATATTGTAGATAACTTCATTGTTTATGATTGCCAGGCTTGGAAGCCCTGGTGATGAAAACATTTGGACTACAACCTACAAGCCCAGTGATCATATATAATAAAGTTGATAATGCTGTTCATGAAAGCCTAAGCATTTATACGTGAGGATAAATATATAAAGAACCATTATCTCAACCCTAAAGAACATCAATATTCCATATTTCATAGTCTTAGTTTAATCCAGAAAAAGTTTAATATCCCATTGACAATTGAAGAATATAATAAACCATATAAAACATAATAGGTATTGTTGATATAAAACACACAAAGGAGCATTACCAACACTACAACATAAAATAAGTTACAACTATGAATGGCTTTAACCAGAAATTTATAACAAAAATGATAAACACAACAGATATAAAATGATTAACAGATATTAGCAAATTAAAGCATGATGCAAAGAAAGGGTATCACAAATACATATTCCATCCAAAACCATTTAATAAATATAAAAACATGTTTGATGATTTCAATTTTAAACTGGTTCCACTTAACAGACATATTGCTAGAAATTTGCTTAAATCACCTACTTAAGAACACTGGTTCAATTAAGGAATTATCAGGAACACATAATATCAAATGTGAAGATTGGCATAAAATACATATTGATAAAAAAAAAATGGAAAAGAGAATGAAAGAACATATGAGATGCATAAAATATAAACAGATAGATAAATGTAGCATAGCTTATCATTACTGGTCAGATAATCATAATTTTTGTAAAATAGACATACAACTTTCAAAACCAGTAGAGAATTATTGGGAATTATCTGCGAGGGAAAACATAAATATTATTAAGAATGAAAAACAAGTTAACAACTTTGACATATAGTTGATGACATTATATGACTAACCAATAGCAACCAACATGAGGCGAGGGAGGCAGTCACCTGAGGGTAGTAGTTTAGAATCAACTGACGATGAATGCCTGCTACTGAAGCTGAGGACAGATGCTTTTGAAAATGTTTTAACATTTTACATTTAAAAGTGAAGGTGAGTGTTAATAAATTTGACTCATGAAAACTCCAACATTCTTTTTTTATGTAATTGGTGAGCAGAATTATGTGATGCATATTTGAATTACAAATTACTGAGTTAGAATTTTAACACAGGAAACAACTAACATAGTATTTCTCTTTGCAGTATTTGAAGTGAGAAGCTTTTATGTGATTGGTATTCTTTTTATGTATTTCCAAAGGATGCTGTGTGGTAGCAAATCAAAATTCATTAAGCTGTGGATTTTCTCCTAATTATCTAATTCTGCTGTTATCTCGCGGTTTTGTGAGCAATGGCAGAATTGTCTGCTTGTTTTTATTTTATTGCTCTAAGATGTTCTTTTAGTCTTGCTTATAAATTTCTCTTGGTGTCTCCTATGTAGAGTTTGTTGCAGTCTGTACATTCTATTTTTTAAATGCTGGATTTTTTATGCTCGGGGATGGGTTCCTTTAGGTTTGTACTTAGTATTTTTTGTAGATTGAAGTTATTTTTAGGTGCTAATGTGATATTAACTTTTTAAAAGATTTTTTGGAAAATATGACGTGGATGCTATGTAATTTTCTTGAAGAGGGTTTGTTTTACCTCATCGAAAAAATACAAAATATAGAACTGAAACCAAGATTACATTAGTTTCATTTATTGTAAAAGAATTATACCCAAGCATTTTACAGTGTGCCCATTTTAGCATTTCTACAACTTGGTAGTGAATTTACTGTGGACACCAATGCCAGTGACACCAGCATTAGAGGCATTCTATCCCAGGTCCAGGATGGCCAGAAGTGAGTAATAGGCTAACAGCCTACTAGCCTACCACAGCAAAATATGCTTTCTAAGGTAGAAAAGATCTACTACATTACCTGGTGAGAGCTCTTGGTGATGGTAGTAGTTAAGGTGCTGAAGCACTTCCACAAGCATCTGTTTAGTCAGCCATTCCATTCTACCCTCACCTGGCTGCTGAGCTTCAAAAGCCTGGAGGGCCAAATAGTCCATTGGGTTCAGAGGCTCAAAAATATAACTCCACATCAGAAAGGAAGGAGTCGCTCCATTGTGGATGCCCTGTCACGACTCAGTCCAGAAGAGTGCAATCACTGCACCAAAGTTGAGAAGAAAGACTGTGCCGCAGTTGTCTGTGTCATTGTGCCTTCACCTGGATGGGATAGCACAGGTCTGAGGAGGGACACTGGCAGACTTGTCCCCACTCCTGAGAGAAGTAGAGGCAGGGAGGACATTGCACCCAGGAGTAGTGTGTACATATTCTACTGGGCCCAATGGAATTCATTGTAGACAAGGAAAGAGTACTGTTCAGAGCATGATGAGACAACCCAGAGAGAATAGCTGACAGACTAGAAGCCGGTGCATGCTGCTGCATAATGTAGGAGCATGTTTTGAATGTATAGCCATTGATGTAGCATTCCCTGTGTCAGACGGGCAATACGTATCTGTTGGTCACCATGGATTACTTCACCAAGTGACCAGAGGTATACATCATTCCTACTAGGTGGCCAAGACATTGTGAACTGCCTCATAGAAGAACTGTGTACATATTCTACTGGGCCCAATGGAATTCATTGTAGACAAGGAAAGAGTACTGTTCAGAGCATGATGAGACAACCCAGAGAGAATAGCCGACAGACTAGAAGCCGGTGCAAGCTGCTGCATAATGTAGGAGCATGTTTTGAATGTATAGCCATTGATGTAGCATTCCCTGTGTCAGACGGGCAATAGGTATCTGTTGGTCACCATGGATTACTTCACCAAGTGACCAGAGGTATACATCATTCCTACTAGGTGGCCAAGACATTGTGAACTGCCTCATAGAAGAACTGTTTTGTTGTTATGGAGTACTATTGGAGCTACACAGTGATCAGGGCATCAACTTTGAGTCCTATCTGATGAGAGAAACACTAGAGTAACAGTGCACAAGATGCGCACAACAACCCTCCACCCATTGTCAATGGCATGGGTGAATGGTGACACATGAAGGTTCTAGAAGAAAATTTGAAGAAGATTGTGGCCAATCAACAGACAGAAAGATGTGAGGGTGCCACTTTTCTTGCTGGCATAGCACTCTACAACCATGACGCCAACGGATTGACACTGGCCAGTTTGGACTTTGGCAGGGAGCTACATCAACCATGTGCCCTGACATTTGAAAGTCCTGGGGCAGAGCAGCCAGCAGACAGTTACATAGAGAATCTTGTACACCAGCTCCATGACATGCATGAGAAAGCACATCAATACATCCAGACACTGAGCCACCAGATGAAGACCCAGTACGATCAGCAAGCCAATATCTATGGTTTCTAGCAGGATAATTTGGTATGGCTATATCACCTTACCCGGACCAAGGGATGCTGCCCCAAGGTTCAAAACCATGGCAAGGGCTGTACCTTGTGGTGAAAAGGATAAATGATGTTGTCTACCACACCCAGAGGTTGCTCCAAGGTAAGAGGCTGGTAGCCCATTACAACAGTGCTTAATGGGATGACCAGCCCTGAGGAGGGAGCACTGTGACTATGCCCTAAGGCCATAATTGCCAAAATTGTGTGAACAGCTTATTTCAGAAGTCATAGCTGATTGTTGCCATATACTGTTACACATGTGTTAGTAGACACATATGCTGTTGGCAAGTTCCCTAATGTCAAAGCTGCACATTGTTACACCTGCGTGAATTTGTGACTCCTTTCTGGAAGTTTCTTGCTAAGTCGACAGGTGTAAAAAGGAAGAACAAGTCCTGCAGCGAGTTCAGTTTCAACTGGGAATGCATAGTATGCAGCAGTTGAGTGAGTTTTGATGGGAAATTTGCAGCATGCAGAGTTGTTTCAAAAGCTGCAAATAAAGATTTTTATTTGTGAACAGATTTTCATTTGTAATCAGTGGAAGCAATAAGACTTAGTTTTTGTTACAACAATCAGAGAACAAGATCATATAACTTTTGGCACTTACCAAAAATAAACCCAGGTGGATAAAAAACAATAGTTACAATCCCATAACACAAACATGCAGCATTAAACAGCCTATCTCACACCATTAAAAGACGAGTTAAAGATTGTATATGAACACATGATATACACAGCGGTCAATAATGGATTCAGTCCACAGCTATTGATAAAACATTAACAAAACTCAAGCAAAACAAATTACAGACATCACAAAAGTAAACCAAATAAAAAACAAACTCATTTTCAAGAAATTTACGTACCACATATACCTTCAAATTTTTTAAAAGGGTATCACCTCAACACCTCAAAATAACTTCAGCCTATAGAAAATACTATGTACCAAAACAAGAGTCCCATTCCAGAACACCAAAAATCAGGCATTTACAAAACAGAATGTATAGACTACAACAAACTCTGCATTCAAAAAACCAAGAAAAATATAGAAACATGACTGAAATAACATCTTAGAACAATCCAATGCAGACAAATCTGCCATTGCACATCACTTCTGGTCATCAAATTATGAAATAAATCAGAACATAACACATAAGACCTGCAAGATACACAGCAGAATTAGATATTTGGGAGAAAATCACATCATAAAAATCAAGATAGCTTAATAAATTTTGATTTGCTGTCACACAGCACCATTTTGAATTACAACAAGGGTACCAATCACATAAAAGCTTCTCACTTCAAATACCGCACAAAAAAATACTGTGTCAGTTGCAGTCTATTGAAGATGAAGTGCAAAAGCTTCAAAACATATCTAGGTAAAATTACCTTATGTGATGTTTTCTGTGTTACAATTTTAACTCAGTAATTTCTAATTCTTTTTTTAATTAATTTATCTCTTCATGTGTAACTGACCAAGAAAAATAGATTTTTTTTTGTTTTGTTTTGTTTTGTTCTTTTTTTCCATTTCTGTTTAGTTTAGCATAAGGAGGACTACTGTTATTTTGCTGTTGTATTGGTGCTCTATCAGCAGCAATATAATAGTTATTGAAAATGTTAGCAACTTCAATGGGATTCTTGACAAATATTTTAAATGACATATTATATCATGCTTTAGAACTAGCAGTTTTCCTATTTATTACTTTCCATAAAGCTTTGTTTTTCTTTGATGAGTTACTAATGCATCAAGGTACTGCCATTTTGCAACCTAATATTCACAAACAGGCCAAATAGGAGATATGTTTAGAAATATTCAGCTTTGTTAGTTTTACTTAATTCTAGCAAAAAACATTTCGATCTGCCAGATAATTATAATTCCTTTAATAATACACTTTTTGCTTACATTTATCTATACATTTTCGATTGCTTTCTATGAAAGGCTGTACTAAAGTGGTGCATAACATTTACAGAAGATACCATACATACATCCGACCATTCTTCATTGTTTAATAGTGTACTAATATTAGTGCATGTTTTTACTGTGCTATAATTGTTTATATTGTACTTGAGGCTTAAGATTATTGCTAATATTTAATAAATATGTTAAGTTGTTATTATTTCGATCTCAATAATCTGTAGTTCACATCTATTTTGCCTAACATTATGACAGTGATTTTGTATTGTGCAATACATTTCTCTGTAGGGATTTCCTACAATATTTTCGAGATCAAATGGGGCAAATACATATTTTAATTTTTGTAGGGATGAGCTTTCTTTTTAAAAATCTATATTGAATTCCCAAAAATTAAGATTTTTTTCTTGCACGTCTTACTATTGGGGTTAATCATATTTTCCAATTTGCCCAGAAAAGTCTTATAGTAAGGCATGGGAAAATTTTGTTTAAACGATAAGACCGAAAAAACACTAAAATCATGAAAACATAGTGGGAATATATTTCAGACATCTAAAAACAGCAGAATTTTCAGATTTTAAATTGTGAAATAACGTGAAAATTGAGCTTTTATGCAAAATACTGTACTTTGCGCAATTTTCTAATGATATGAGATTTATCTAGGTGAAAAAATGACAAAATTTTCACTTATAGTTGGTTTACCAATGTGAAAGATTCAACTTTGATGCTACTACAGTACTACAAATACTTACTGGTAGAATAAGTACCAAATTTATCCACATAAAACACATTGTTTTGTTTCCGAAAAATATTAATATTCAGAACTGGGATCATCTTGCATTCATGATATATTTTTTTTTGAATAGCATGCAGCAAAGTGTAAGTTTTGAACTTCGCAGGTAAAGAAGTGGCAACCCGGGGAAATAGTACTGATTACTGCCATGGTTTTAATGTATGAGGCAGATTTTATACTTTCATTTGCACCAAAAGTTTCACTGTTAAGGGCCTATAAGCATTATCATTATGAAAAAGATTTCTCTCTGAGACTAAAATAAAAATAGAGGTATTTCTTCCACAGCAGTGGTTGCGCACAATGTTGCTTGGGAGCCATCAGTCAAGCACAAAGAGAGAGGCTGAGCTATGAATTTCCCTCTTCCACCCACACATACACTGGAACATTTCTGTTCGCTGCTGTTTCTCTCTGCCAATGAATTTAAATGCAAATTCCAATTCGGTAAAACCACAGTAAAACTAATTATAATGATGTGATATATTCGGTTATGTTGACTAAACAGAAAATCTTATTCGTCATTATATTAGCTGCCGCTGTTGCCACCTTGCACAGACATAGCGGTACATTTCTGTTCTCTGCCTCTCTCTGGCTCACAATGTGAGTTTCTAAACAAATTCGAATTAGGCTATTTAGCAATGTAGATAATATTGTTGCCAATTTCCTCATTGCACTTTTCAGTATTGCTCCATATTTAGCAATGTGTTGTTAAGGTATTTTGAACTAGTTCTGTGACAATTTTTGTAAAATAGGATTTGCGATTCTTCTAGTGAGTTTTAACTTTTTGATGTTCTTCTTTTAAGTTTAACAATTTCACTTTAACACGGTTAAAGTTGAAGTAGTGTTTGTTAAGGAATATGCTCGTGATCTCACAGAACTTGTACAGCATCTTGAAAGATCCAAGATCCCCGCTGCCCATGATTTATAATCAAGGTTAAACAATTGATTGATGTTTGGAGGAATTTAGTAACAGTGACGGTCAAAGCATAGGCTTTCGAAACTAGTCCCTCATAATAACAATGTAAGTGACGTAGTGTTAAAAAAACCAACTTAATAAAAGGTTAAACAACTTGGAGCACAGATTCAAGTTGATCAGCCAGAGCATTTTTGAAGGTGAAATATGCCAACTTTTAGAAAGTATTGGCAACCAGCTACTTCAAGCAGAAGTTAAGCATTCTCTTATGTGAGTAGGCTTACATCTTCAAAATAAACTCTCAGAACTTTTGAGTTCTGATCCCACAAAGCTTGTGTTCACAATGTTGAACAAATCCTTTAATCCTAAGAACATTGTGATAAATGCTGTAAATGAAGTTCTTATGAAGACTGTGTCAACTGCTGCTTCTAGAATGTAATCACTCAGTCACAATTCTGAAAGCGCACAGACAACTGCAAGATGCAGTCAAGTGATATAAATATCCTTATTTGGTTGAAATTAAGTAAGAAGCAAATTAATTATAATCAGTTTCAACCAGAATGAAATAATGCAGATACAGGTGTAGGAGCTGCTGTAGCAGCTGGTAATCATGCTTAAAAAAGGACTTTCAATTGAGAAGGTTGACATTGTGAAATTCCTACAGGCAATGAAATTAGATAACCCTGAATTTGAGGCTGCAGCTCTACAAGCAGTATAGATTCTGTATTCCAACATGGGCAGTGAACAACTATTTTCACAGTACAGGGAGATTCTGGCTGACCGAAGGCACAATCTAAGCAAAGAAAATTTGGAACTCATGACTTTGCTATCATATGAGGTGAGACGCAGTGATCCACTTGGTAAATATGTTTTGAAGAATGCATTTCATAGCAGCTGATAGAAGTGCAATTAATATGAAAGTAAAATCACATAATAATTTTTTATAGTTTATACATTTATGTAAAAATAACATGCCTGCTTTCATCACTTGGTACATAAAGTGTTTGTGTTTAAAATAAATCATATATTAATACATTTTCACTTATAACCAAACTTAATATGATACATCAAAAAATGTCTCTAAAATTAACTTTATTACACTAAAAACCATGAAAAAAACACTGAAAACCATAAAAAAAACATTGAAATATACTAAAATTTAAAACGAAATTTTCCTGTCTCTACTTATAGTACATTAAGTTACTGATATATACACTGAATAGTTTAGTATCTGCAATTTCTATTACACTGTGTTTGAATAATTTCTCTTCCTTTAGCATAGTTTTTACACTAACTTTTATATTTAATGCCATTTTTATTCCTATCATGGTAATCTCTTCATTGAGTCGATGGGTTGAGACCATGCTAAAAATTGCAGATTTGTGCTACCATCTTAGATGAAAGTATAGTAGTCAGTGCCATAAGAGGTTGTCCACAAGTGAGAATGTTGACCCCATTACTGTAGCAGTAGGTTATATTATCAAGGGCATGTGGATGACTTGGTCATTCTCATCCTCGGCAAATATGAAAACATCTTTAAAATAATGGCACAACATGCATTAAAATTTGTATAGAGGTGGTGCCACAAACATGATTGTGTAGTCAATTCCAAGAAGACTATGGTGCTACATTTACACAGCAACTTATCACAGAATTATATTGGACCTTAAATTATTTGGTGAAATGTTTCTGGTAAAAGGAAAGTGAAATGCCTGGACTAATACAGCATTCTGGAATCCTCACTTTAAAGCAACATGCACCAAGTTA
This sequence comes from Hymenopus coronatus, assembly GCA_030762935.1. Lineage (NCBI taxonomy): Eukaryota > Metazoa > Arthropoda > Insecta > Mantodea > Hymenopodidae > Hymenopus > Hymenopus coronatus. Next base: position 456,667,763 of record CM060900.1, on the reverse strand, counting down.
AAATGGAATTAAAGAATACCAAAATAGTCAGCAATGGAAGCTGGAGTTTATACCTATGTGTATCCACTGGAGATATATCACCGTAGAGAAGTCCATAGTTAGTTATGGGTCATTGGCCTGGTGAAAAAGATTGAGCAGGCACGAAGGAGGAAGGTATAAAGATCACACTGTCCAGCCATAACTGGTGGAATTCATAGCACACATACCTACAACCGGAATGGAAACTATGCTTGCTTTACCTCCAATGCACCTATGGGTTAAAATGAGACAATGGCTAGAGCACGTAGATTAAGGACAAGGAGCAATGGGAAACCTACGAGATATCTGGGGTGTCATACCAGAATATTAGATGATGTGTGGATCAATCCAATTGCTGAAATGTCAGGAGCCTATCTCTGCCTTAATAAGTCCTTTCATGTTATAATTGAAGGTAGAGAGCATTGGAAGGTAATCATTCTGATCAGGGTACACTGCTTCACACTGATAGATGCAAAACAAAAGATGACACAGGAGTTGGTATATATGGAAGACAGCATTACCTGGAAAAGTGGTATCCCTTGGAAACTCTGATCAAAATATTCCAGACCAAACTATATGCTATCAGGACTTATTTGGGGGAGAGTGAGGTCAAGTGCTACAGAAATTGTAGTCTCTGTATATACTCCAACAGCCAGATGGCATTGTGGGCACTAATAGCTCCTTAGAAGGGCTAGGGGAATCCAATACACTTACTTCAGCATGAGTCCCTGGACACAGGACACAGAATATACAGAAAGGAAACTTGACTGTAATCTGTGCGCCATATTGGGACAGAGTAAAAGATGTGTTGTTGAAGTTATACACACTCCATTATATACATTTTCTTAATGTTATTAATTTTGTATTCCAGCTGTTGAACTTATATGGTACTCAACAGTTATATTATACACTGTAAAAGTTAGAATATTTGTTAACTCTTAAAGCTTTACTGCTCTCATAATGAGCAGTAGTAAGAGAAAAGGATGACAATGTTGCTCCACAACTAATGAAAAATAATTCAAATACAAATAAAGTTTGCAGTAAGCTTCAGTTTTGTTTTATTTATTTGTTTCGTGTAATGACAAGAATTATAACATATGGTATAGAAACATGGAAAGTCTCCTGTAAAGCTAGTAATGTGTTGCACGATGTTTTGCATGACAAAACTGATTCATTCTGTCTAACCATATTTATTGTCCATTCTTATTCAATGTCTTAAGCTTTTTTTTAATCTTTTATTAAATAAAACTTGGCAGGTGTTATTAAATAAAAAACATTGAATCACTTGAGTATTTACTCCTACCTACAGATTTTCCTAACCAGCACTGCATGTTGCTAGGGTTTGTTTTGTAATATGAACAGCAAACAAAACAGTCTCAAAAATCTTGTGTTCCATTCACATGACTTTCTCTAGCTGTTCCACACACAAACTTGTATTACAAAATACTATTATTTTATCTACATCATGCTAATTAAGTTAAACATTACCAGAATTAGTCTTATTACTTGCTTCTTTGTAAGTAGAAGGGAAATAAGAGAATGGACAGACTAAAGCGTTAGTCAAATCTTTTAGAAACCAGTCGCTATTTGAAACAATTGAAATTCGGCTCTTTTGCTTACTAGTAATGACTTGCCGTTTGAGAAAAGTTTAGGTATCTTAAACTGAAACCAACAACTCGGAATATATCTAAGATGGCCAACTCTATAAAAAAAGTAAATTACATAAATTGTGTGCTTTAATGAGATCTACATCTTTTGTGTAGTGAGCTGTTACCTATCTCTTATATAAAAGTTATCCAGAATGAAAAGGTCTTTAGAGGCTATTCCCAGAAAATTCAAGATATACATTTCATTTGTCATAAAAATATCTTAGCACATGATATTTTAATCAAAATTGTTAGTCATTTTTTAGGAAATCACATATATGTTCCATATAATGGGTAGTTGGGGCTGGTGAAATCTCTGTATCAAATTTTTGGGTGGAATACAATATCTTCTCTATCCACTATGGGCTAGAGAAAGTAAAACTGGCTTTAACGATTTTTATTAAAATGCCAAAAGTTTAAAACTTTTGCTTGACAAACGAAATGTATATCTTGAATTCTCTGGCCATGTGCTTTGAAGACCTCTTCAGTCTGGATGACTTTTCTATAACTGGTAAACTGTAAGATATGGATAAAACCTTACTACACAAAAAATGTATATCCTGTTAAATCCCATAATTTCTCATGCACATTTTTTTGGAATTAACCATTTTCGAGATACCTCCATTAGTGATTAAAATTTTAAAATACATTCACATTTTCTCAAGTGGAAAGTACCATTCAGGCTTGTTTTTCTTTTCTTTTTTCAAGTTCATCCAAATAGAATGTGATTTTAAAGCATCATATAGCAGCTGGTACCGAAAAGGTTTGATTATCGTTTATACCTATAAAAAAATGCATAGTTAAAATGTACCTTTATTAACAAGAAAACAAAAGAATAAGGAGCCATATAAATAGTTTGTAGGACAGCAAGCAGAGAAAGTCATGTATAGGCCACACATAAGATTTTATTACATATGTCGCCCTCCGTGGTGTAATGGTTACCATGCTAACTTCATATACCCAAGGTCGCGGGTTCAAACCCAGCGGAGGACGATGGATTTTTTCGGGTGTAAAAATCCTTAGCATGGCTTCCTTTGGAAGGGAAGTAAAGCTGTGGGTCCCGTGTCATAAAAGAACCTCAAGCCTGATAAGAGAGGCCTCTGAGCAAAATTAAGCAATCTTTCACGCCCAATATACAATGGGACGCTGAGAACCAAAGCAGTTAAAGAGCGCCCATAAATAACAGGCCATTTAATTTTATTACATATGTTTGTGCTTTATTATTTTAAATGTTTAAATTTGCTTAAAATCGTAAATAAACATCAGGGTTCGCTCTGCATTTACTAGGTCTCAATGTGGCGTCTAGTGCAGATCTTGGCTTCATGCACAACAAAGGAGCTGCCCTCAAGTTTCCTTTCTGTATACTGTTTATTCTGTGCTGGCACATTGGGATAAATAGACATGAAAGTGCTGACAGGTAAACTACTAAAATGGCAGCACAGACCCCATTTATAGGACAAGAACCAGACTTGGGTATTACCAAATAAATGATAAGGACAAATCTATTAAACTGGGTTCTGAAACAGTATATATACATTTATCAGAACACAAGACAATCTTTTTTTTTAAAAAATATTAGTGTTAAGAACTGGGGAGGTCATCTTGCATTCATGATGTGTTTTCTGATAGCATGCAGGAAAAATGTAGGTTTCAAATTTTGTGGATGCAGCAGTGCTGAAGCCTGGGGGAAGTGGTATACAGCACTTTCGAGCCTTTTGTTTCACACCATAAAGTTAGCTGTTAATGGACTGAGCACTGTAAATATTCTCATTAAAAAAAGATCTCTTTCTGAAATTAAAATAAAAATAGAAGATTTCCTATCACATTAGTGCTTGAACCTAATCAGTGGTCAAGTAAAAAGAGAGGTTTAGTTGCATGTTTCACTGCAGATATACTGGCTATGTTTCTGTTCTCCCCTGTCCCTTCCATCCATTATATGAATTTTAGACAAATTTGAATAAACGTAAATCTTTAACAGCAATGTGTTACATTGAACATGTTGTCTAAATAGAAAATTTTATTCTTCATCATCATTGCAGCTGCAGTGCCAACACCACTGTCACCTATCACACACAAAGCACTACATTTCCATTCTCCCCTCTGCCACCTATTGCAACAATTCCTACGCAAAATTGAATTAGCTAAAACAGTTTATAACAATGTGTTATTTTAGGTATAGTATCAAAATAGAAAATCTAGTCCATCATCCTCGCACCCATTATGTGAATTTGTGGAGGAAAAAAAAAAACAGCTTCAGTTACCCTTAGTTTGATTATAATTAATGCAACATAAAAGCATAATCAGCATAACAGGGCTTTAGACATGTGGTTGCTACCCAGAACATGATTTTGGGAGTCTAAGTGTTAGAAACAAATACGTTTTAAAAGCACAATAAAGCATAATTTTAAAAAATAAAGCAAAAAAGCACAATGTGTAATACAAAGCATTATTATAAGATTTTGAAAGGCAGTTTATTTCCAACAAAAGATTCAATGCAGAAATTAAACATTATTTCCAGCAACAATGAAAAGTTAGGAAGCTCAACAATGAACTTCTTGTGGGTGAAGTGTAATGATTTTATAGTCAGTATACTATCTGAATCAGAGCAGTTCATATCTGTTGAACACCAGCATGCCAGAAACTGCTGTAAACGTAATTCAAAGGGTTTGTGAGTTTCCTACAGATCATTTTGTGGCTGAAAAGGTGAAACTTGTATGCATGATTTATGTTTGGAGGAATTTAATAACAGTGAGTCAAATTAATACCACACAAAACTTGTAAGTACCTTATGTTTAGGGTGCATTAATTTTGAAAAGAAGTCCATTGTGGAAAAGCATGTGGAAAGTCTTAAACATACATCTCGGAAACAGAGTGATGAACATTGCTCAATCTCAGGCAGTTCTAGCAGTATAGTACTAGTAATATACCTCAAGTGTGGCAGAGTATAGAAAGCCCAAAAGATAATATGAAAGAAATGGTCAAAGCATTCCCTTCTGCTGGTATTCCATTTCATGTCTTCCGCAAAGAACAGTTTCATCAGTGGGAGGCAACAGTTACAAATATGAAATCAGTTCCCAGTGAAACCACTTTGAGAAGATATCTTATCAAATGGGCTGAAGAACACCTTCAGGAAACCAAGTCAAAATGTGAAGGTAAATCTGTTTATGTAGTGGTTGATGAAATGACAGATATATAAAGAATCGTAAGGTGGTGAATATTCTTGTTGCACCATTGGGTGTTTTGGGCGAGAAACCGCATCTTGTGCAAACCAAAATTGTACAACATTGCAATGCTGATGTTTTAGTAAATTTAATACTTGACACACTAGATCTTATTGGTGTTCACAGGTCTAACGTTATTGTTTTTATTTTGGACAGTGCAACGTATAAGCTCCAGTGATTGACTGCAAATGCACCTCAGCTTTTACATTCTACCTGTTGGGCGCATTTTTGTATCTTTGTGTTGAAGAGATTAGATTTGAGCTCAAAATTGCTGATTAATTCATTGCAGCTGTTAAGACAGCTTTAGTGAAAACTCCAGCCAGAAGAGAGAGATTACTGGAATGCTTAAAAGAATCAGAAGCATTTGATCTACCTCCAGAGTTCCTGTAATCCCTTGTTGGGGCACATTGCTGAAGACAGGAAAATATCACAGCACCAGTTTCAATGCAGTTAAATTTTGGATCCAACTGGAAGATGGTGAAGGTAGTGCTCTTGTAACAAATTTAAAACAACTAGTTAAAAATAAAACCCTTCAACTCAAAACTATTTCTGAAATCTGTGATGATATTTGTAACAAATACAGGTCTTAGAATCAGATAATACTGATGCAACTAAGACCTGGCTTATTCTGTCATCAGTTCTACATTACTTTGAAGTTCTGATACATTGATGACATATGTGAATGAATGCCATCCTGCAAAAAGCTTCTGGAAGAAGGTTTTGAATTTAGATCCAACATTAGCCATCCTGAGCAGATATGTTCCATCTTCACTTAAGGTGAACTGAAATAACTTTTCTAACATTGATATTTCATTGAAAGAAATGTCAACAAATGCAGCACTGGAACAGTAAGAATATTTGTATTCTACTACTGCTTTATCCTTCTGGCAGAAACATTCCACTAAGATGCCTACATTAAGTAAGCTAGCAATGAAGGCAATAATAGTACCATCATCTGTTTCAGTTGAAAGAAGCTTTTCGCAGCTCAATTGGATTTTAAATTCTAAACAGTCGTGTCTCCCAGAAGAAAATCTTGAATCTCAACCTAAAACTTGCAATTAATCAACCTCAAGAATTTGGTACAGAGACTAAGAGTAACATAGATGACTAAATTTTCATTCGTTAGCATTGTTCTCTTATTTTCACGTGTTCTCATATAACTTTATGTAAGAAATTTTGCTTTACTGATACGAAAAATAAATCATTTAAGATACTGAAGTTTATTTATATGAAAGAAATACGTTATAAAAGTAGAGAAAAATCAAAACAAGATAAAGCATAATTATAAACAAAATAAAGCATAATATGGCTCTAATAATAATATATGTCCAAAACAGGTGCTTAAAATTAATTTATCATGCCATCCGTTTATGTCTCAAAAAAGGATTTGTCTTGTATTTGCATGAATGCAGTACTACCAGAAACTTATCCTAGAACAAAGCCATGGGAAGCTAATAATGCAACAATCACATCTTAGAAGCAGCACTAAGGAAGCAGATGAGGCTTATGTGACAAGTGGTCATGCGAATTTTATATAACAACTCAGATAATGGACTTTTGAAAGAACCAAGATGTAAGATATGTGGAGTAGAAGAGTAAACATCCATGAACTTAATATTCTGTGTGAAGCACTGGAACTAAATAGACACCTCAATTTGCAACTGTGGATCTAAATGAGATAGTATCCAATAAAAACTTAATCAATGGACTCCTGAAACTTATTAGTGTTTAAAGAGGTGATGATTGTACAAAAAAAAAAAAAAAGATAGAAAACTATACAATAAACATAAAAGATTTCAGTATGGGCAGGTAGGGGTATGCCTCTCCTGCTCTTTTCCCTGTCAAATATCTAATCTAATCTAAATAGTGTTTAAACTTTGTTTCTGCAAGCAACCCTAAGCCTTTGCTGCATATTCTGTTTGACTGCCCATTCCTGGAAAGGAAAAGATTTGCCCTATCCATAACCAGGGAAACATTGGAGCCAAAACACTGAAACTTGTTCAAAGAACTGCTTCTGGAAGACAAACTGAGTGGACAGTCCATTGGGGCAGTACAATAAGTCTTCTAGGCTGATGTACAGGAGGTCAAGAAACTGCACTTAATTCCCCCATTATCTAATTTAAGCCTCTGCTACCTACTGTGTCCCTATAGATTGCATTATTTTAGTATTACTGTGATCTATTTTAAAATAAATTATTGAGCTGTTGAGGATTACGTTGTTTGCTATTCCGACCTGTTTAGATTTTGAGTTATGGATGTACCTGATACAGAATGTCTAAAACTGGATGTTTTTGCATTGAGTTAAACAATGGCTGATGCTAAGCACTGTTTAACATTATTCCTGCAAGCAGCTGTGAAACCATAATGCATATTGAATTTATAAGTGAAAAATTGATACTTTTTTTATAGCAATAATAGTACAAAATTATTAAGCAAAACTTGAGCAAATTCAAAATAAGGTAATTGTCTCTCTAATGAAAAATAAGAACATTAAACTATTAACATAAAGCAAAATACTTCCTTAAGTTATTGACGTACCATTTATACTGAATAATTTGGACCCTGAAATACCATTTTTTTTTAGCAAAAATTAATGTCAAGAGTCACTAACAACATAAGCTTCTTTGGGATTTTCACCAAGATTCCTAGCTGTTAAAGGATTTATTTCACCTATAGATGAGCATTGGACTTGAAATGGAATATTATATATCACATCCCTCACAAATGTTATAAGTTATTATGGTAGCAGACACTAACACTATTGTTCGGTAAAGCCAGTATAATGTACTCTAATTTTCCTTTTCCTCACCATCATCAGATTCTGATGATTTACCAGTAAATATATCATCTGAAGGCACAGCACTATCCTCAAAAGAATAATTGCAAAAGCCCTTGCATTTTCTGATTTGTATGTATTAGACTTTGTTTCTGCTCTGCCATTCACATAATGGCATGTCATGTACATCAAACTTCCATAATAAAACTTTCTGTCCTATCTGGGAACATCAAGAACCACTTCTGGATCAGGAACAATAAATGACTATGTTAACTGATGTTTGATCTTGGATAGGATGACTATTTTCAGTTATCAACTAATTAAACCAACCTGCCGCTTATACTTTCTTCTAAGCAGTAAAAAAATATATAAACTACTTTAAGTACAGGGCTGGAAGAAATTTGGGGCACTTTTCTGGACAACAACTGCTATACCCAACATATTTTGTAAGCACAAGCCTTCAAAATGCTGGCAATAGGTTCCCAAAGTTTGCAAATAATTTTAGAACACTACGAGAAAAAAAAACATGGAAAGAAGTTCCAATTAAAAATCTTTTAAGGATAACTCCAAATTAACTGCAAAACAAGGTTTTGATAACAGTTGTGTAAAATGTACAGCTGATTATCAAGTGATATTTTATATGAAACCAAGTTAAAAGCACAAGTAAATTTTAAGCACAAAAGTAGCATACAGCTATATTTTTATGGGGATAGCAGTAATAGTAGGGCTTTAGGGCACTAAATTACAATGGTTATTAGCAATATTTTTAAGAAACTGATATATGGATTAAAGTAAAGTTAGTAGATATTTAAAAAAAAAAAAAAAAAAACAACTTATGAATTACAGGCTTTTGTCACACCATAATCCTAGGTATACAGCATGTCTTGATCGCAACAAATAACTAAGTATAACAATGTATTTCTTTAATTCTAATTTTCACTATAGTAGCTATGACATTTTTTGCGATCGAGAGAAGCACTGTTGTCTACTCTTGCCACTACTTTGTATACATGTGCTATCTCTTCATAAAATGCACATAATGAAAACTGAAATGTTTACTATAAGAATAACCACAACAACTATAATGATAACTATAACAAACATAACACAGTAAATTGCACACACACAAAAAACCAACCTCAGCTGGACTAAAATAAACAACTACTCTAGACACATGCTCTGCTTACAAGAAAATTGGCAACATAGTTGAACATCCAGTGCTGGCATATGGGGAAGAAGCATGTAATTGGTTCCAGCAGACAGCTTCTAGGCTTGGCATGCGCAACCCTTGCCTCATTTTCTTTAATTTTCTTTCTCATTGTGTTTTGCCAAAGAGCAATGACAGTAAACTATATTAATTAAAAATGTTATAGAAATCAAATTAAGTGCCAAAGCATCTTTTACAATGATCAGTTCCTGTCTGTAGAAGTTCACACACTAGATCGCTAAAGGTGGCTACTCTGATATGTACATCTATCTTTTTTTACCCTCAAGAAATGTCAGAGCCAGAGAAGGAGCAGTAATACAATAGCTTCAGAACTTAAAAGTTCATTAAAACTATACATTTATATGGATAATATATACATATGTCTCATAATTATCATTTTATTTAAAATTATATATAAATTCTATAAACTGAAGTGCTACCCTCATTTGTCAATTTTGTTAAGTTAGATGTAGTTTACCAAACATCATAATTTATTATACTGTTTACTCTGAATTCTAACTACATACCTACACCCACACACAACAGCAAAATGACACAGCAGCCCTGAGAACTGACTTCCTCTGCTGACACCACAGAAGGAGCTGCAAATTGAACATCAGATTTCAGATTTCTGGAATACTACTTTTAAAAGTTGTATGATAATATATAAAAGTAAGTTAAATATCAAGCACTTAAAATGAAAATGCATAACACCACCTTTATGACACTTATAAACTATGTAAGGTAGGAAAACATTAAAATCTTTGTTTTTAACTATTAATTATATAGTAATCAGAGGTGTAACCAATATTTTGGTCAAAGGTATCTAAAGATGAACCACTGATAATGCTGAATGTGTGCTTGAGAACACAACAGCATTGTTATTTTTGTTTTTCCCTTTTTATTTACTGTAAACCATGGACCTTTGGCAATTTTGAAATTCTTATTAACATATATGTAGCTTACATAACCAACTTTAAGGCTTTTTATTGGAATTTTGAAAATTGCTAAAAAATTAGATATAATTGGTGGTTATTGAATATTCTTAACATGAAGGTAACATAAGGAGAGCTAAGTAGTCCAACTTACATTACAATTGGGGATACTTTGATCACTGTATTCATTTTTATTTAAACATATGTTAATTTCAAAGATGTTCAAAGTTAAACTTTATTAAGAAAACTCTGACCACATAAATGAACACTTTAACATAACTTTGTAAACATCATTTAAGGGGGAAAAAAAAAAAAAAAACTAAGATGTGTTTCAACTAAATGGTATTAAGCAATTTTGACAATGGGTAACTCTGTAGAGGGGAAAAACATAGTTTCTAAACACAAAGGTGGGGAAAAAGGTTATCAAGTTTCAGAGCAATGTGGTAGGCTCAAAGAAAACCAGCAGCAGAAGGTGAATGGATATATGTGAGTGCACGTAAAAAGAATATATTTTAATGTTCTTTGGTACCTCTGGTCAAAGTAACCCTGGCTTATGGCACTGCATTGTTACGTGTCATATTCAGTAAGAAAAAACAATATTATCTCTTTATACACAGTGTACTCTCTTTCTTAATTCTTTGTATCTGTAAACCTATCTGTATTCACACTTATGTTATGGCTCTGCCATGGTCGAGTGGATAAACCACATGCATCTCATCTAGGTAGCCCAGGTTTGTTCCCAGGTGACTGCATGTGGGATTTGTGGTGGACAAAGTGATGCAGGGGCAGGTTTTCTCTGGGTTCTCCCACAATCACATTCCACCGGTGCTCCATCTTCATTACATGTATCATCGTTGTTATTGCTTATGCAGTGCCATATGGGCATTAAACAAACAAAAAGTCTTAAGGTTCAGCCTATCCACAATGGGCTCTCATGGCCAGTTCACCGAAAGTAATCCCAGGACAATAATTTAAGCTTCACACAAATACCTAAATATTCTACATAAATACCTAACAGTTTAATTAATGCTGCTTTATGCCATTAAACAGAGCTACAAATCCCAACATGCAGTTCATATGAGTTATCTGATATACTGAATATTGTAGCAAACTTCTCTTTTTACTCCAATAAACAACGCTTCATTTCTTCCACAAATGGATAACAATCAGAATCGCTTCCTTAAATAACTGTCTTTCTTCAATGCTTTTGTAACAATTCTGCTGTATAGTTCCCTTTCAATGTAGGCTGTGGCAATGACTACTATTGCTCACTATGAACTTCCTGCCAAAACTAAACTTTGGGCAAGGATTTATCCCCCTTTTTATACCTATTGCTCACATGCCAGTAATTCCCAGAAGCAAGTTCCATGTGCAAACCACCACGGGTGTCACAAACTCACGCAAGTGTAATAATGTGCAGCTTCGATGTCAAAGAACCTTCCGACAGACAGCACATGCATCTACTCACACAGGTTTAACAATAGATACCAAAAATCAGCTATGACTTTATCTAGCAGGCCATTCACACATGTTTGGCCATTACAGGCACATCTCAAAATTATGTTAACAGTACTCAATGTGTTGTTGTGTAATAATCTTGAAAAGTGTCAGTGAACAATCAGTTCGATTAAAATTAGGTTTTCGTTATTCTCAAAGAAACCAGGTGTGTTTAACTGAGTTATGCTCAATTTTTTTTAAAAAGATGGGTTAGACCACTGTTGCACTGACCCCCTCAATTGCAGTTTAGAATCATGGAGAACAGTCACTGTGAATTTGCTCGTTGCATAAAACAGTAAACCATTGTCTAGTAGTGTTGAATGTTGATTATTGGTTTTGTGAGAAATATCACACACTTCCATTAAAATAGTGGTGAAATTAATTTCTGAGTACATCAGCGTTTTGCCTACAAATATAAACTGTGCTTGTAAAGAAAAAGCAGAAGCAAGAAAGTTTTTACTTAATTGGGAGGATAGTCCTTTATTTATTTTTACTTAACTATTCCCCTCACAAGAAAAATGGTTAAACCTAGAAAAAAAGAAAATGTGTGAAATATACAAAGAAAAAGTGTGATGATTTTTTGAAGAAAGCAATATGCGTAACAGGGCACAATTTATTTTTTTTTTTTTTTTAAAAATGAGCCGCCAACAATTAATGTCCACCAAGTTAATGTTGATTCAGATTTGCCTAATTTCAGAATCTCAACCTCATTTTGCAAAATTTTGTGTGAAACTGGCTTTGACTTTGCCAAAATTGACCAAAAGCTACTTAAATTCTCTATTCGTTTTGCACTACATACAGTGTGTACTAAACAGGTGGTCATGAAAGTATGGCAGCATTTCTGGTGCAATGGAACCAGGCTACATTATAATGGTGCACAATCGTCTGTGTTTTGTTTTGGTATGGCCTTCCAATGCCAATATCCCAGCTGACATAAAATGTAAGATGCAAAGGTTCTATGGAGCATAAACACCTTGACTTCAGAGATACCTGACTTAAAATATCTATTAAGGAAAGTAAATTTAGTTAGCAAGAGAAAACATGCATCAACTGTCAGAATAATCCTGGTACACTAAACAAATTATATTTTTTATGTTCTTAGTTTGCAAATGTTAAAGGAATAAATATAAATAGCCCCAAACTTGCTGATTCTATCCTGATATATTTGAAAACTAATTTTTACTTTCCTCATCTCCTCCGCTTCCAGAAATTTAGATACTGTTGGCTCACTCTGTAGATTGTAATGGAAACTTTTCCAACTCCTCTGCACACTGTAGATTCATCTGTAATGTGTTTACAAAAGTTACATTAAATTCTCCTGCTGCATAATATCTCAATACAACAAAATAACTGCAATGCAGGCTCCAATGTTCCCCCACAAGCAGACACAACTTCCTAAGGAAGCACTGCACCATTTACTTTACTAAACCAAAAAATGTTATGTGAATGTGGTTATGTGGTGACTAAATGTAAGCGCACAAATTTCAGAGACATTTTGTTTGATGAACTGTTACAGTGCATTTTCAATATTTTGTCTACTAATACTTACACTAACTTATGCATCTGATTCATTGCTCTTCCATACATTTAGCTCTATTCACTTAAAGGTGTGGGTTGTCACAGGGTTGATAATTTAGAATATTTCCAATAAATGTTGATACTAATAGAATTCAAAATAATAGCCTCAGCATTAAATTTGCTTTAATTGCATGAAATTAAAGTTTGATAATCTCTGATTATTACAAGGTAAACATCTGAGCACGATTTTGATACCAAAATTCATATAAGAAACTAAATCAAATGTATTAGCTTTGGAGTACTAAAAGTAATGCTGAAATGTATTAATATTTGCCACCAACACTCAGTTAAATGTTTTAGGACACGTAGAAGTGTATACTTAAATTACAATTAAAAACATATGAAAACAAAGAACTGTATATGAGAGGCACAAGACTGTTACCAAGGTACTGCCTCTAAGACAACGTTTACACGACCTGTCCAATATACATATTTATAACTTCGCTAAAGCTATACAACGGTTACAGCACACACACACCACTTTACCTATAAAATAGCTGATAGAAACTTGAACAACTTGAGCTGCACTAAAGTTTAAAATTTGTAACCTCTCTTTACCTGCAGCAAACATTGTTGTAAATGTGCCATGTTGTTATCACTATATCCTCAGTTTTATTGCACAATTAATTAATTGTTTTATTTTTACTATATTTGAAGTTCTGAATATTATTTAACTGACTTCCTGATAAACTTGTGTTAACTCAGGTGATGTATTTGCATTGCAACCAAGAGTAGTTATTATCATACCACAATTCCTTAAAAAAAAAAAAAAAAAAAAAAATTCATTTGAGTAAGACATTTACTCTAAATATAAGAAAATGATCCACTTATACATGCAATTAATTTAAAAACTAATTCATAAAGAAAAATTAAAATTAAAAAACGGAAGATATCGGACTTCAACAAATCACTGAATCTATATCTTTATTTTCGTAAGTTGGTATCCGACGGAAGCGCTCAGGGAGGAGGAAGCGCTGCAATCAGAAAAACAAGTGAGCCCGGCAGGCCGTTGCTATGATAACAACCAGAGTTGCCGATTTACCATGTGCTCAATCCTCGCGTAACGCCTGCCTTGTAATATTTATTTATTGGTGTTACTGTTTGTGCGGCTGTGAAAAATATTACAATCTCTACACGTACTATGTACATAGTGTATGGAGATGATATTGTACTCCAACCAAAAATTTGGTACCAAGATTCCACCGGAAATAAATGTTTTGAAACCCCCTGAATAAAAAGAAAATTAGAAAAAGGTCAGAAAATCAAGAAAATCCCCCCACTCCAAACTACATTACTACATTACATGGAAAATTTTTCGAAATGCTTTGTTTCGTCTAAATTGCTCTCAGGATTTTTATTAAAATATTGTATATTCAAGATGTTTACATGATAAATAAAATGTACGAGTGAATTTACTGGGAGTAGCCTCTGAAGATCCCTTTATTCTGGATGATTTTTCTGAATTTTGTATAACTGGTAAACTCTAAGAGATAGACTAAAACTATGCAAAAATTTTGATATTGTTAGAACACATAATTTATTTCATATACCTTTTTTTTTTTTTTTTATTAAACAACTGGCCGTTTCTGAGTTATTTCTTGTTATTGGTTCTGGCTTTAAAATATTTATACTTTTCTCATGCGGAAATTTGTCAACTCCTGGCCATACAAACAAAGAAATTTCAATCACATGGCAATCAGCTTTTAAAAGATTTGACTATCACCTTAGCCTATGGCATTCCCTTATTTTCTTTCTACTTACAAGGAAGCAAGTAATAAGGCAATTTCTGCTAATTTTATCTCGATTAGCATGAAGTAAATAGCGAAATAAGTGCTTTAACAATAGTTTGCTACAGAGATGTAGAGAAAGTAATGTGAATGGAACACGTCAGATTTTTTATCTTTCTAAGAGGTCGACATAGGCCGAGTTGTAGAGTGATATTAGAAGCTCACGATATGGCAGCGTGTAGCAGAACGCCTGAGTAATTTGGTTTCGTTATATTGCTCTTGTCCACTTACTTGTTTATTTTATTATTTAATTTGTGGTTAAGATGAAATAACCAAAGGTGAGATGTAATTATGATTACCAGTGGCCTGAAGATCCTGCCCTTGTAAACTTGTTTCTTATTCATCTGGGGGATGCACTTCAGCTTTAGAAGAAACTTAACCCCTAACTTGGAGACCAAGATTGTCCTTAATGTCCATTTAGATTTACTTATTTTGATCGCCATTGCAAAGTGTAATGAATATAGAAACGTAATCAATTTGTTTAAAGTAACTAAGTATTATTTCTTTTGGCGAAGCCATCAATTCATTGTATTTCTTAAGGTGAATAAATTTTATTCCATTGTATTTTATTCTATTCATGTTAGACCGGCTCAAAGTAATCGACATATGTTTTTCTCTTTTTTTATTTCTTCATTTCTTTAATTTAACTCTCTGAAGTATTCTTTAAATAATTTTTTTGTTGAGTTATTAACTTACATATAATTAAAACTCACCCTTTTTTGCTCTCTCTCTCTCTCTCTCTCTCTCTCTCTCTCTGTGGCGTGTAGGTATGTCTGGGAGTAGTGCTGGGAGTGTGAGAGCCACAACTTTTAAAACAAGACTATTGCTTCAGCCTATTTTATTAAATTAGTTCCCTTCTGCTTATAAGAAGCAAGTAATAATACCATTCTGCTAAAGTTAATCTTGATTAGCATGAAGTAGAAAGAAGAAGAATCTTTTGTAGGAAGTTTGTATGCAGAGGAGGCAGCGAAAGTCATGTGAATGGAACACATGTATTCAGGGGTCCTCAAAACATACATTTCCGGTGAAATCTCGGTATCGAATATTTGGTTGGAATAATGTAATTACAGAGGCAGATACATAATATAAAAAAGTCTGATGTGTTCCATTCACATGACTTTCTCTATCGCTCTGCAATTCTTACGAAAGATTATACGTTTATCTACATCATACTAATCAAGATAAACTTTACTACGAATGATCTTATAACTTAGTTCCCTAAAGGTAGAGGGAAATAAGGGAATATACTAGGCTAAAGCGACAGTCAAATGCCTTAAAGCTGTCGCTGTGCGACTGTCAATGACAGTCGGCTTTCTAAGGCCAGGAGTAAAACAAACGAAAAAAGAAATGAACGAGGACTCTCTGTTTATGAAAAGTTTAGTTATTTTGAAATTTTAAATAATAACAGGGAATATCTTGGAAATAAAATAACATAAAAAACAAACCAAAAAAACTGCATATCACATAAATTGTGTGTTTTAACTAGATCTACATTTTTATATAGTACGGTTTTGTTTCATCTCTTACGGTTTACCAGTTATGCAAAATTCATTCAGAATGAAGAAGACGTCATGGGATATTCCCAAGAAATTCAGGATATACATTTCATTTTCATATAAATATCTTTAATATGCTGTATTTTCATCAAAGTCTTTAGAGCCAATGTTTAAAAAATCGAACATCTCCAAAATAGTCATGTAAAAGGCAGCTAGCTGTTCCTGAAAATATTTGCGTCGCATCCTTTTAAGATGCTGAAATAAAATTCCAAGTTTGGTGTTTAACAGACTTTTTTTTACTTTAAGTAATACTGTGCACAGACATACACTTACACGCATGCGCGCATGAAAAATGTTTTTACTTCAGGGGGTCTCAAAACATGTGATATCTACCGGTGAAATCTCGGTATCGAAATTTTAAGTGAAATAAAATACCTTCTCTATCTGTTAGGTCCATACCGTACGGCATGGCTCAGGCGCTTTCGTCTATGGCCCTCATTGAGGAGTCCGGGTTCGCTTTCCGTGGTTGGCCTATTTGACCCATGGATTTTCTCGGTCGATTTTCCGGGTTACCATGCGAATGTTGTGTAGGTTATTTTTACATCCCCTGAATTTCCTGTCCCTCCATGGCGTTTCCATTATCATTTCATTCATCCTTCATCCCGTTGGCTTCTTTCAGGTTTAGAAGTGCCGGCGATGGTGCTCGGTGCGGCGTAGAAAAAGGATGCTGAGTAAATAACTCCGTCTCCCGATTTCAGTTGGTTGCCGGGATGCCGTTCCTGGCAGGGGCGTTGATTCCCATATGGGGCAGGAGACTCCGGTCTATCTGTCCGAATTTCTGGATGCTTCAATCTGGAAACTATAGGGACCTTGTCATTTTTTAAGCTTAACGTCGTTTAACCTGGATGAATGAAATTGGAGAAATGATGCTCAAACGATCTCTGAATCCATGGAGCTTAAAGTTACTCAACATTCGTCTTCTCAGGATAAGGGAAAACCTCGAGAGAGAGAGAGAGAGAGAGAGAGAGAGAGAGAGTGAGAGAGAGAGAGAGAGAGAGAGAGAAACACTCATCCGGGTATCTCACCCTAAGTGTGATTCGAACTCTCGACCTGTTGAATGTGAAGCAGACACACTACTACCACACTACCCAGGCAGACAAGTGCATTATTGTTACGTAATTCCATTTAAATATCTGCTTCATTTTAATTGGGATAGACCTTAATAATTAATTACACATTTCGTAGAAAGTGAAAGGCGCCAGCTTGTGTAGTGTGGTGGTAGAGTGTCCTCCTTACATTCTAAAGGTCCAGAGTTCGGATCTCGGTGATGGTGAGTTACTTGAGTAAGAGTTTTTCCCGAGTTTTTTTCCTTATCCTGAGAAAACAAATATCGGACAACTGTTTAGCTCTGTGGACCCTGGGTACATTTGACTCTCATTTCGTTCATTCATCGTCGGTATTGACCTTCCAGCTTAGATGGCGTTAAACTTGAAAAAAATATCTGATATGTTCCATTCACATGACCCTTTCTACCTATTCTGTTACAAACTGTTCTTACAAAAGCCTACTTAATGCTAATCGAGTGAGCGTTACCAAAAACGGTCTCATTACTTAGTTTCTTGTAAGTAGAAGGGAAATGAGGGAGTAGATACACTACTCTAAAGCGACAAAATTGTTTAAAAGCTGGTTGCTATGTGATTGAAATACGGCTCTCTTTGCATGGCCTGGAGTAAAACAAAAAAAAAACAGTAATAAAAACTGTCGTTTGAGAAAAGTATTTTAAAATATAAATCCATAACATGGAGTAACTCGAAAATGATGAACTCCACAAAATAATGCAAATAACATAAATTGTGGTTTTACCGAGTTCAACATATTTTGTGTCGTAAGTTTTTTCTCTCTCTTACCGTGTACCCGTTATGCAAAAATCTTCCAGAATGAAGAAATGTTATTGACAGAAAATTCAAGATATACATTTTATTTATCATCTAAATAAATTTAATGAAAATCGTTAGAGGCTATTTTGAGAAAGGCAATATTTTCGAAAAAAAATTTCATGTATAGGTTAATTTGGGTTGGGGGATTTTATTGAAAATATTACTGTCGTATCGTTCGAAGATGCTGAACTTAATTATCAAGTTTGGTATTTAACTAAATTGGTATTTCGTGTTTGAGTTATGCTCTTCAAAGTCATGCGTGTTTTTCTTTCTTTTATATTTTTCTTTTTAGTTTAATGTCCTTTAACTTGATTGGTCATATCAACGGTGAGTGAAACGTATGAAATGTGTGAAATGATGCTCAAATGAACTCGGGGTCCATGGAGCTTAACGTTACTTGGCATTCGCATTCTCAAAATAACGGAAATCCCCGAAGAAAGAGCTTTATGCAAGAACTTACCTTAACCGAGGTTCGAAGTCGGGACCTCTAGAATGTGAACCAGTAGAACATCCCCACACTACAAAAGTGAGCCACACACAGAAACAGACGCACACATACACACGGACCTTTTTCTATTTGTTGGTACGTATATGAGATCTTAAAATGTACATTTCTACTGAAATCCCAGTATCAAGTTTTTGGGTGAAATGCAGTACCTCTATTTCTGTGTACTATGCACTTAATAGAGAAAGTAAAATGGGAATCCTGATAGTTAAATGCTATAGAACTGGACACTATGCATCGTCTATCCATGACGTCGTGAGAAACAGTTGAAAATCAGCAGGAGTTCAAAGGAATGAATAAATATTGAGCAATTCGAATCATTAATAACCAATATCTTGGAAGTGGCTCCTGCCACAAGAAGTTATTTGAAATAAATTATGTGTTTTCAATAGAGTTATGCCTTTTGTGCAGTAGACACATTTTCGTCTATCGCTTAAAATTTACCAGCTATACAAGATTATATAAATTTCGTTCCGAAAGAAGAGGTCTTCATAAGCTATTACCCGAAATTCAAGGTATACATTTTTTACATGTAAATATCTTTAAGGAGTGATGTTTCGTCAAATAATTACCATTTTTTTATAATGTTAAAAAAATCTAAAAAGTTACATGCAAAAGGTAGTTGGGTGTGAGAGGATATTCTTGAAAATCTTCGTTTCGCATATTTGGAAGCTACTGAATTTAAACACCAAGTTTGATATTTATTCAAATGTCGTTTTTGATTTATGCTCTTCAAAAGAGACAACACAAAACACACATGGACCTTCTATATGTTTTATTTTTCGGTGACTCAAGTCACATATTTTTGGTGAAATCTCGGTACGAATTGTAACGAGGAATACAATACCTCCTCTGCCACCACATGTGTTAGAGAAGTAAAAAAAGAGAAAGATAAAAACTAAATTAGTCAGTAATTTTTGTTATTAAGTAACATCTTCTCTACTTATTATACCATATAACTAACTGTTTGGAGTGTGACCAATCTTCACGTCTGGAATAATTTCTAACAAGGTGATTTATTCAAGTGGCAAAAGTACTATGTCAAAATATTTTATAAGCCGTGTCCGTTGAACTGTTACTGAAAGATGCCTTACAATTCACCATCCATCGCTTCATTTCCGATAGAAAATATCAACCTCCCATCTTCTTGTTACAACAATCCATCTTTACCCTAATGATAATCATCAGTAATATATTTCCTCTCAGTTGATAAATTTTACGACTTACTCTCGCTGGCGATGAATAACATTTTGCCTTCATTATGACACAATTGCTTCTATTGCATCTGCAATGAGTGTACTGCAATGACACCGTGTGAATGGCTAAACTTCATGGCCTCTTCCCATCTTTTCCGATACTCCTCGTCGCTTCGTCGAGTAGTACATACGAGGAGGGTAAACAGAAAAAGAAAGACAGAATAAAATAAATATACTTTCAGTTTCCAGCTCCTCTCCTATTTTCCACAGCCTACACATGTATTTATGCCACAGACCTTATGAAACACCCTGTATACCCGTATAATTAAGTACCTATATCAATTATTTCGATGTGATGATTTTAGTCCCAAAGCTACGGTCTTATTTATATGAATAATCTCCAAGCTGCAGAGCTTCAGAAGCAGAACGCGTTTGTTTGTGCTTCACTATGTTTTTTCCCACATTATAGGTAGAAAACAATAACGTAATCGTAAAAATAAACAATAAATTAATTTTAAAATATTAATATTAAAATCGTGGATTTATCGGCCGTAAACTAATAGTTGTTTCTAGTTGACTATTCTGTAGGCTTTATTGTGCTAAGCATCCACCGTTTTATTATTACAGGGAACAATGCAACCACTTACGTTAGAATACGTTACGCAATGCCAATATTATAAACCTTCTCAGGCCTATGGTCAAAAATGCCTTATTAGCTCTGAGAGCAAAATATTAATTTTAATATTGTAATACTAGCTTTAACATCCCATTAACGAAAATGTTAATACATAATTCCCAATAACAAAAAATATGAAATAATAATAGGCAAATACGTCGATGGAAGTTTTTATTCGCTTTATGGTATAGGCAATTATTAGTTGTCTGTTTGACCTTCAGAGTCCTCCAGATAGTCCTCGCAAGCGACCGCGCAGGGGCGGGTTTTCTCCGGTTTCCCCCGCCATCACATTCAACCGGTGCTCCATCTTGATTCCATGTATCACCAGAGTCATCGCCTGCGGTGCCACAAGTAGTAAAAACGGGCTTTAAATAATTACCCCCCCCCCAAAAAAAAATACTCTGGTTCTGCTCTAAGACACCTTTCCCTTAGGATTGTATTTTAATATTTGTTTGTTATTGATGTGTCAGGCATTCTATCAGTATATTTGTTTTCTATTGTTTTTAAAAATCCCTTAAACTCTTATTCCTGTTAAAGATTCTTAATTTTTCTCTCGTACTTTCGTTTCTAATGTGATGTTTTTTTGTACACATTTTTACACTCCTTGGAAATATAATGTATGGAACCTGTATATCGCTTTTCTGTCTTTTAGTGTCCAAGCTTCAGTTTAATATGCCAGAGCAGGTACTGCCATAACTTAACACAATTTACTTTTGTCTCACTATATGTTTTGTTTCGGAATATTAATTAATTGTTTTGGAATATTCAATTAATTTCATATATTCTCTGAAATTTACATATTCTGTTATCAACATCATATTCTCTATCTCTGCCAATAGTACATCGTAGGTAGCAAAGGGCTCATCTACTCTATACATTCTATTATTGAACATTATTTTACATCTAATTGGATCTTTCACTAAAAGTGCCCTAACCTTTATCTTGGTACTAGAAATTTTCATATTATATTCCTCACAAGTTTCATTAGACTTAAAATAGGTTTTCGTAAGGAGGACTCATTATTTTTATGATCAAATTATTATAATAGTAATAATAATTGATTATCATTATTATACATATTTAGGGCCACTTTTTTACAATTTCAATGTGTATTCACACTTCAGTAAAATTTCATAGAACTAATACACTTAATTAATTATGTTTTCACTGAACAATTTTAATGAAAACTGCCTAATAAATATAGAATATATTTTAAGTTCCATGCACGTTTGTCCGTAAAGCGACCCATTATCTCTTTTTACTATCTATAGTAAGAGGAAATATTACATTTCAACCAAAAATGCAATATCGAGATTTCACCGGAAATACAGTTTTTGAGATCCACTGAATAAACTATATTTAAGTGTGTGCCTTGAGTAAACAGCACAATGCGAAAACTAAACACTGGTTAAATACCAAACTTGATATTTAAATCGTCGTCTTTCAGGATGCGATCCAAAGATTTTCAAGACTATTTCCCCACCCCAAAATAAAAGCATGTTTTTCCCACAGATGGCTATAACAATTTGGATTAAAATATCGCATATTTAAAATATTTGTATCATTAGTAAACGGTATATCGGGAATTTTTTGAAAGTAGCCAATGAAGTCTTCTGAATAATTTTCTCAGAGTTGGTAAAGCGTGGGAGACTAAACCTTATTGCAAAAAACTGTAGTCTAACAAATATATGTGTTAAACCACACAAATTATGTCAAATAGAACTTCTTGTGGCGTTGACCATTACTAATATATTGTTTGTTATCTGTTTAAATGTACAAAAGCTTAGCCGAAAGCTTAGTGGAAAGTCAACTGGGAAGTTACAACTCTCTTTTCTCTTGGTTATACAAGGAGCATGGAACCTCAAAGCCAATCATATACTAATCAGTTTTTCAATAATAGACTGTTCTACCTTCTTGTAATGAAAATATAGCTCAATTAAGAATGTGATAAAAGAAAAGGTTTTTTAAGTATTGTTTTTGGAAGAGCGAGTAAGAAATTAATGTGAATGTATCACAAAGAGGTGTGGTATTATTTTTCATAACAAAATATCTTGTAAAAAAAATACTGAAGTAAAGCCACATTATAATCATTAAGATTGCTTTAATCAATCTAAAAGTTACAAACATACACAAATCTATCAGCAATGTTTCCAAAGTATTCCTTAAAGTAACGAACTAAGGATTAGGATTGCTGCGGTTGGGACCCACATCCACTAGCGTGCAGCACTGGCTCTTTGTGACTTACGTGACCCTTGGGAGGGAGGGATGAGGGGAAAGGGTGACCAGATAAGAATGGTGACTGGCGCGAACATGCACAGGGTTTTCTAAAATATTTTTAATAGTGATTTTTGCCGGCTTTTATTACTGTGGCACCATAGGTGATGATACTGACGATACATGGAATGAAGATGGAGTACTGGTGGAATATGATGGAGGGGGGAAACAGGAGAACCCGGAGAAAATCTACCCCTGCGACGCTTTGTCCACCTCAAATCTCACATGCGGTCACTTGGGATCAACCCCGTGCCGTCTAGATAAAAGGCAAGTGGTTTAACTACTCGGCCACTGCGCGGCCAAGTACAGGGTTCCTAATGCTTTCATACAGATAGCTTTCTTTATTGGTGTCAAATTATTAAAGTTATTACACAGGCACTAGCTGCATGGGTCCTTGACCGTGCATACCTACTTCAGATACAGGTTATGGGTGATAAAAAGAAACAAAAGAGAAAAGTAAAGAAAAAGAAAGTGAAAACATAGAGATAAATTGGGTCTGACTAAGTGAATAACAAGATCCGGCTTTGCGCACTTTAGCTAGGAAATTGCCCAATTTTCGCCAGTTCCTCTGGTCAATCAGCAGATCCCAACATGCCAATCTCCTTCTAGTGGGACTTAAACATTTTTGTTTTAGTTCAATTGTTCGCTGTTTTTCCCACTGTGCACATTCCGCCAAAATATGTACCCAGTATTCATCCAAACCACAGAATGGGCAGATTCTCCTACCAGAACTGTCTTCTATGTAGAAACCATCCAACGTTGTACGACTCACTCCCACAATACCCTGCACCCCCGGTGGCACTGCGATGGAATGCGCCACCCGAAGGATCCCGGAGGTATATCTTGACCGCTAGGTCCTCGCAAGGATGCCAGGCAGAAACATTTACAGAGCACATACCTCTTCCCAGCCACAACCCGCCGAACAACGTCGCTGGTCCTACAATCCTGAAACACATGGTGGGAAGTTATTATACTGGAAATTCATGATAGAAGAATGAACCTTCTACTATTCGCCTGCCGACCCGGGGAAACCATGGAAAAGTCCGTGGGTCAGAATGGGCGTCGTTGGAGATCAAACCGGGATTTCTCGAATGCTGACCACAAACCACACTGTCTGAACCATCCCACTTGGTTATACCTATAAGCTAAACTTGAACAATCTTCTCCAAAGTGTATGAGAGTAGGTAGGTGGGTGGGAGGGTAGGTAGATAGGTAGGTGGGTAGGTAGTTAGGTAGGTAGGTGGTTAGGAGGGTGGGTAGGTAGGCAGGAAGGTGGGTATGTGGGTGGGTGGGTAGGTATTTGGGTAGGTAGTTGGGTGGGTTGGTGTGTAGGTGGGTGGGTGGGTGGATGTATGGGTAGGTTGGTAGGTGGGTGGGTGGGTGTGTAGCTAGTTAGGTGGGTAGGTGTGTGGGTGGGTAGGTAGGTAGGTTTGTGGATGGGTAGGTGGGTAGGTGGGTATGTGAGGTGGTAGGTGGGTAGGTAAGTTGGTAGGTAGGTATGTGGGTAGGTAGGTGGGTGGTTAGGTGGGTGGGTAGGTGGGTGGGTGGATGGGTGGGTGGGTGGTTAGTTATGTGGGTGGATGGTTAGATGGGTGGGTGTTTAGGCGGGTGGGTAGGTAGGTAGGTAGGTGGGTAGGTGCGTAGGTAGGTAGGTAGGTAGGTAGGTAGGTAGGTAGGTAGGTTGGTGGGTAGGTGCGTAGGTAGGTAGGTGGGTGGGTAGGTGCGTAGGTAGGTAGGTGGGTCGGTAGGTAGGTAGTCCTTAGGTTGATTAAATCAATCTTAATGATGATTATGTAGCTTTATTTTTCTGGGGCAAAGTATTTCCTTATGAAAATAATACAGTTTCTCTTAGTGAAATATTCACATTAATTTTTTACTTGCTGTTCTATAAACTATTCTTATGAAACCTTTTCTTTTATCTACTTCTTAATTGAGATACATTTTCCTTTGAAATTGCATGTTCCTTGAGAATAATAATAATAATAATAATAATAATAATAATAATAATAATTAGTATTATTATTATTTTTATTATTACAACTTCTATTTTTATACCATGTGATAAAATTAGCTGTTCAGAGCTCATTATATAGAACAACTTTCAGTTTCTGTTATTCATCCCGCTAAACACAAAATACTACTGAGAGGTCAGGACCCCTTTTTGTTTATGTTCATCAATCAGCGTTTTTAAAACCTAACGTTTCCATGAAATATAACAAGGTATGAATTTATACCTGTAATAAGGAATTTCGTTACGGTTTTTGTTTTTCCAATAGCAAGAAATCACATTTCTTAATAAAATACATTATAAGTAAATTTATAAGCGATTTGGTATATTAGTAGTATGAACTAGATGTATTAGTAGTGTCAGCAAAGATAGTTATTTTAATACTAGCAAAAGATATTCTTATAGATTTCCACAATAAAATTATTTAAATGTTATATTATGAGTTTTACGAGTATTAAACATGTTTCTTAGATTATAATATAAGACAGCAATTTAACTGTTTTATTAGCTTTGGTCTTTTGATATGCAACAACTTTCATACAGTTCCTTGGCGGGAGTTTAAGATACCTTTCTTACACGAGGGATATTAGAAGGATTTGGCCTCCATAACTTCAGTATATATATATATATATATATATATATATATATATATATATATATATATATATATATATATGTATGTGTGTGTGTGTGTGTGTGTGTACAGAATAGAATAAAGGTTATTCAAAGCTACAATGGCAACATGTCTCTGTGAAAAACAATTAATGAACATTAATTGGTCTAATGATTGGTTAAACTATGAAGCCTGGGACTTAAAAGTATGTACGACATTGTAAGTCGTCATTGGGGTATATCATTCAAAATAATTTGAGATCACCTTGTGGTTTACAGAGAAACATGCGATTCAGATGGGGAATTTGATGCTATGCTGGCATGTTGCTATGGTTAGAGCAACCGGCTAGAAACCGGGAAATCCATGGTTAAAATTGATGCAATGGCATTGAATTTTTCAGTCTAATTCTACCTATTTAAATTGTGCCTTGCACACGGCCTGTGTGAAAAAAACAATTAATTAATGCTATTTAGAGGATAATGCAATTTAAATGATTCTAACTAATCAGGCGTTATGTATGATACAGAATTAGGATTTTTGAAACTTTAAAAATACTACTATATTATTTAAATATTAATGTTGAAAACTGGCATTACAATTTTACAATTTTATTTACTACACTATCTCAGAAAAAAGAAATGTTAAGACCTAATATGTAGTTTCTAAAATATAATTAGTCCTTTGGGATTTAATTATTTATGTTATATCTTGAACATTTCAAAGTGTAATAAAAAGCATAGGACAGTTTTTAGACCATTTTCTCTGAGCTTCTCTGAATATTTGTACATGATTGGTTACAAACAGCATGTTGTGAAAAATGTGTACTGTGTAAACTTGTAAGAAAAACCAAAGTCGAACACAAGATACCGGAAGTAATACATGTCTTTCACCCGTGTGCTCTTAGGCATTTAAGTGGCCACGTGTTGAAGCTTTAAAGAAGCCTGAGAACAAAAACCAAGGTATTTATTTGAACCTAAAGATTCAAATTATTTTTAGACAAAATTCACAAGCATCAGCTGACGGAGACACCTAGCGCCTCGTCCCCAGCATATCGCTTATCCCCCACACCTCCGGGAGGAACCGATGAGGTGAAGGAACCTCAGGAGACGTATGAATTGCAGGCTGGCGCAGATGAAACAGATGCGCAGAATTCTCTAATACTTCCAGGACTGACCACCCGGACAGGAGAGTCTCTCTAGGACGTCACTATAGCGGGCCGGGAAACATGATCCTGCCATGTAGACTCGATAAGCTTCCGTCTGGCAGAACCATGAAGGCTTCAAAATCTCAGGCGTCTTCACTCTCTGTCCGTCACCGACCGAACCGCAGCCCCAAAATCAATCTGAACCGTAGCCGAATGGTTAGACCACTCATCTATCACATGTGGGGTTTAGTGTACAAAATTGCGCAGGGGTGGATATTCTCCAGGTTCTCCAGTTTCCCCGCCAATGTGTTCCACCAGTGCTTCATCTTCATTCTATGTATCATCCATGTCATCGACGTCTGTAGAAAAATCGGGCGTTAAATACTAGTCAAAAAACAAACATTACTCACCTTGAGAACCACAGAGTGGGTTGTTGCCAGAAATCGAAGTCATGACCTTCTGAAATCGACTCTCACACGGTACCGCTGCTCGGTTTGACATAAAAGCTATTCTCCCTCTCTTTTAATTTTGAACAAGTTTCAGTTACGGGAACCCTTAATTCTGCTAAACATATTATTTGAAATCTCCAAAACTATTTTAATATATGAAACTGAATTCTTATATGAATATTCTGCAAGTAACCTAATGTTTTGAACTATTCTTTAAATGGAATTAGGGCTAAATTTCGTCCTTTTGGAGGGCTAGTCTCTTGTTTCTTCTTAAACAGCATCCTCACAAACTTATTCACCATTCCGCTGACAAGCAGATCGATATTCACTTCTAAAATCACTGATAAGCTTTTATCTAAAAAGCCTGTTAGTTAACAAAGATGTATTTCTTTATTATTTATATTCTTTAAATGGAATTTGGGCTAAATTTGGTTACTTTGCTTATTTTTCTTTAACAACATCCTCACAAAATTATTCACCATCCCCCGGCAAACTGATCAATATTCAGTTCTAAATTCATTGATAAACATTTATCTAAAAAGTTTGTTTGTTAAGGAAGATATGTTTCTAAATTATTCCATTTCTTTGACTAAATTTTATCAGCAATTATATTTTTAAAAATAATTAACTATCTTATTAATATAAAAATATATCCACAGCAGCAGTTAGAACAAAATATTTTTTTTAATATTTTAAAATTTAATTTAGCTAACTTCAGTAGTTTCTAAGAAAACGGGTCACATACCAAATATGTCATTCACAGGTAAAGCTATTCCGAGCAAAAATGGAGGATACAAAGTCGCATGTAGTTATAAAGAAATAAGCTTGAATACAAAATGTCGTCATACTTAACAGGAGTACCAACTTGTAGAGCAAAACCTTCCCTAACAAGAACTAAAAGTTATATCTCTACTCTAAAATGTGTAGAAGTTACGATGTTTTACCTTGTTTACCAGATACTATGTATATACATAGTAGATTGAGAAGATGTCGTTCACCACCCAAAAACTCAATATCAATATTTCACTGGAAATAGATGTTTTGAGGATGCAGAAAAACGTTTTTAGAAAAAGATCTGTGTGTGTATTTGTGCCTGTGGATAGCATAACTCAAAATATAAAACTCCGTTAAATACCAGACTTAGTATTTCTTCCAAGCATGTGACAGGAATATTTTCCCTTCCTACCCAAACTAGACTTTACATGAAATTTTTTTCAAAATTTCTCTTTTATAAAAAATGAATACACTAAGCTAAAGTGATAGCCATATCTTTTAAAAGCTGGTTGCTACGTGATTGAAGCACTTTGTTTGTATGACCAGGAGTTGACAAAGTCCCGTATGAGAAAAGTATAAGTATTTTAAAGCTGAAACCATTAACAAGGAATATCTCAAAAACGGCCAGCTCCACGAAAAAAAATGTTTATAACATAAATTTTGCGCTTTAACGAGCTCTACAAGTTTTTTATAATAAGTATTTGTCTATCTCTTACGGTTTATCAGTTATGTAAAATGCATCTAGAATAAAGATGTCTTCAGAAGCTATTCCCAGAATACTCAAGATATACATTTTGTTTGTCATGTAATTATCTTTAATATACGATAATTTAATCAAAATCATTATAGCCATTTTTAAGAAAATCAAAATGTTCGAAAATTTTTCCATGTAAAGTGTAGTTGGGGGTGGGGAGTTTTTCTTGAAAATCTTCGTGTCGCATCCTTGGAAGATACCAAACTTAAATATCAAGTTTTGTATTTAACGGTCTTTTTGTTTTTGAGCTATGCTGTCCAAAGGCACACAAAGCGCACACACACGGCCCATTTTTTAAAAATGTTTTTTTTATTCAGGGGGGACCCAAAAATGTATTTCCGGTGAAATATCTGTATCGAATTTTTAGTGCAATATAATACCGTCTTTATACTCTATGTACGTGTAGAGAAAGTACAATAAGTTTAAATGAAAATGTTATGGCTATAAAGATCAAATAAATTTCAAATGAAAGAGGAAATTATAATCAATAAGACTGTAGAACAACCAAAAATATTACTTTTTTGAAATTTTCGGCATTTGATCTGCTGTCATATGAGTGTTAGAAACTTAATATTGTTATCGTGACAGCAGACGTATTCAGCATTTGTTGTTAAAGTATGATTTCTTTCTCCGGAAACAAAAACCTGCCTGCTGTGTGAGGGGTCCCATTTTTCTTTCCCACCAGAGGTTAGGAATTTTTCTCTTGCCAAGTTTATTCGCATCTTCCCCAGAGATCGGAAGTATGAATGAGACTGTGAATGTGTGATCTAATGTATAAATCCCAGAGAAGTAATAATAATAATAATAATAATAAAAAAAAATGTAGGTGAGATGATTTCCAATATGCTCCAAAAGTAAAGTGCTGCTGCCCATATGGCCATTGCCATAAAAATGCTTATTTTGGTTTATCAGCTTTTCCCGTAATCTTGTACTGAAATCGCCAACAAACCATGTTCTGTCATTCTCACCAATACCTTTTTTAAAATAAGTTTTACTGCCGTTCTTACTTCATACGGCGCTGCAGGTGGTGGACACTGACGAAAGATAAGACATGAATTGTGTGGTGTATGGTCAGTCACCCAGGAACGGGATGGGTAGTTAACTTCAACTTTTGCAAGAGGTATAGACGCTCACCTCTGAACTTAAAAGATCTTAAAATTTAAAGTCATTTAGTGTGATGTTTTCGGGTAGTAGCTTTTCCTTCTTTCAACTCAGAGATATAATGTAGCGGGTATAAATGTTATAGGGAATCCAGAAGTTGTTGCTGGGAGATCTTTTCGTGTGAGTTGAAATATAGAGAAATTTGTATATACTTGCACATAAAGATTTCTTCGGGCAATTCATACCAGAATTGGTGTTTTGTACCTATATTTATGACGACTTTAATGGGGAATGTAAATGAGTTCGAACTAGGTGGGGCTTACTATTAAAATATTTATGAGTGATTTTTATTGGGAAGTTCCAATATCATATTGGAGGTGCATTTTAGGAATTGCGATTCGCTTGTTCTGTTTCAAGAATTAAAGTAGCATATTTTTAGAATCTTTCGAAGGGCAAATGAGTGGGAGAATTGGATTTTTTCTTTTGTAATGTCAAATGGGGGTCTATATTTGTTGAATAATTACATTTTCTGGGCAAATCTTATACTACTTGTGTAATACCTGTTTGGAACCAGTGAACTGTGAGGGAGAAATATACATTTTGTGACTCAGTATTTGTCTGATTCCTTTTGTATTGGGATTTTACTACAATAATAGGAAAGCACTTTCTTATAGCATTCATATTTGGGGTGCCTGTTCTTGGAAATCATTTAATAGCTACCAAACGAAGGTCAACATTAAAAGGTTTTCTAGATCACAAACTGAAATTCGTATTTCGTGTGAAACTTTTGCATGTAAAGATTATTACTTCCATCTTGTTCTGAGAGATTAACTGTATGTACTCCAATATTCTAAATTGTGGTTTGAGCTTATGGCATTTTAGGTAAAAATGCCTGTTACAGTAAGATTTAAAAACAATAAGAAAGGAACATTTAAATAATGATTTATTTACGAAAGTGCTTTCCTATTCGTGAATTTGTGTTCTATCTGTTATATTTAATTTATGTATGTGGGTTGAAAGATTTTTCACCCACATACTGAATCTTCTGCAATAATTTAAATCTGTTTGAGAGAAGTAGTTCTTTTGCCAAGTTATAGCTGTTGCAGGGGATTTAACTCGGGTATTCTTTATTCTTTACTTTTATCGGTTTATTATTGGGTGTGATTTAGGGTTATATTATGGGGTCTAATTTTCTTTATCTTTGAGAATTTAGCTGTTGAGGAATTGAAATTATATTTTTGTCGTAACAATAATTTTATTATTTTGGACTATGTTTCTGTGTGACGTTCTTGATAGTTTGTTTTTCGAACTACTTTTTTCTCTGGTATTAGCATGGGATTTAGTATTCTTCACCGGTAATTTTTTCAGCTTAATTACACTGACTTGTTGCACTTATTCAATTAATTTGGTGCCTTGACAAAGGAGCTATTGTCTTACGAGTTATATACTTGCAAACATTTAATTGTCAGCTTTTGGTCTCACTAACTAGTCAATGGATATATGCTTAAATGATTCTTTTTAGCTGGAAATTGTGATTAATTTACCTCTTGTTAATTACTGTTTAATTAACGAGTTGATTATCCTTAAAGGAATAAGAAAATTATGGGTATTCAATTATTCTAGTGAATTCAGTATATAGTCCTTGCCCCTCTAGTAGGGTTGTATTTTCCGTGACTTTTGTTATTATCATTTATTTAAAACAAAATGAAAGCATATATCTATATGGCGCTATATATAGATGTATAGGATTTTAAATCACTTCGTTACAAGGTTTCATGTTATATTTGCTTGATTCTTTTTTTTTTCTTTCTTTTTTTTTGAGGATTGAGGTAGATTTTAATTTAGGTTGGAAAATACTGTCTTCAATATTTAGCTAGCTCCTGGCTTGTTAATTGGGTTTTTATAGGAGGCAATACTGTTCTAAAGGGACATTGTTTTATTGTTGTCCCATGATGCATTGTTATTGTGAGCAATTATTTACTCCAGCCAGATTGGTAGATTGTAACAACGTTCTCCAATTGAAATAAATTCAATTTGGAGCCAGCGACTGGTTGTTTATCGTAACTGAACCTTTTCGTCTTGATGGCTTCACTTTTCCTCAGATACACTTTCTTTCTTTTCTTTTTTGTACCGGCCTCGTGGAAGTATCTCGAAGTTTTCTATTTTCGAGATACTTTCACTGTGCTGTGATGTGTGTAGCGGTCATGCGGCGGCACAATGTATCTTTGATATATTCGTCATTAGCAGAAAACTTAATAAAAAAAAAGTTCACCAAATCTCTGGTATAGCAGATAGTTAAAATATCTCTATAGAAACATGAGAATTAAGAAATAGCATTGAAGGATACTTAAATGCGAATTTTCAAGTGATTATAACTAAACGGGTTGGATGTGCAAAGTGTCCTAGGACAAAAGAGAGTAAAACAAAAGTTATATTGTTTAACTTGCAATACACCAATATGTAGTGAATGTGCAAGAAGTATATTTTATGAGGACTGCTTGTAAATACCTACTGTAGTTTTGTCCATTTACTATATGTATTTCATTTTAACTCTTTTACTAATTACTTTTGTTCTTAAGTGCGGTATTTCAAACTTTTTTCTCACAGTAAACCATGTAGTTCTGTGCAAAGTAACTGATTGATTTTTAGAATTGTTCCGTTTTTACCTTTGAAACTCATGTAAAGTAAAGAGATCATATATATGGACGCAGAATCTTACAATATAGTACAAAACTTAGGTGTACTTCATTATGATTTATCATCCTCATATTTTATTATTGTAATAAACAAAAAAAGGAATAGATCTACTTGACTCCATCATACCATATGTGCTACAGAAAATGTACTATAAGGATTAACATCTATTACAGGAGTATACAAGTCACTATCGCAAAAGCAGTTAGACAGAGTAGAGGAATTAGAAGTTAGAATAGATGAAAAAGATCAAGAACTATTAAAATAAAATTATTTGGGTTGTGATTAAATCTTCGATTCTATTTTAAAACATAATAGACCATCAAAACCTTTCAGCATACTGCTAAAATGTGTTTGATAAACATAGAAACACCAGCTGAATAAGGATTTTTTTTTTTTTTTTTAGCTTAACGTCCTTTAACCTGGTTTGTCATTTCGGACGATGAAAGAAATTGGTGAAATGATGCTCAAATGATCTCGGGGTCCATGGAGCTTAAAGTTATTCGACATTCGTCTTCTCAGGATAAGGGAAAACCCCGAAAAAACCTTATCCCGGTAACTCACCCTAAGCAAGATTTGAACTCAGGATCTTTTGAATGTAAGCCAGACACGCTACGACCACACTACCCAGGCGGGCAAATAGTTTGTATAATACTAGTGCATATTAAAGGCAGTGGAAGAGGAATCATGTCATAACTGGTAATTCATAAATAAGTCATTCATAAATAAGCAGATTAATAGGATTTGGGACATATTGCAATTACATGACTACCGACCATTATATCAAAGCTACAAAGAAGAGATCAAGTTTTTTGGTCAAAATTAAGGATTGGATACACCAAACAAACTCACTCCAATCTGACACCCAAAGAAAATCCATGAATATGGAGCTCTTGCAAAACACTTTGGTCTGTCACGTTATTGTTAATTACCTATGTAATATATATATATATATATATATATATATATATATATATATATATATATGATGTGTCTTAGCATTGTAATATTGTAGTCCTGAAAACCCTGTGATTTAAGGTAGTGCCTCTGGGAAGTTCGACCAAACATTATAAGAAAGATTCAAATTGCTTCTTGATAGTAATTAAAACAGCAACTAACTGAAGCTATAGATGGACAAGTGCATGCATATTAATAGGCACACCTATATTAAACCTTGTTTTCTCACAAACGTTTGTTCCACATGTTGCAAATGTTTACCCATTTGTTTCAACATTTTGTAGTGTCTATCAAATGTGATCACACTTTTTTAATAGAAAACTCCCTAAAGTTAGAACCTACCTATCACTTGACCAAAATTAACACAGAATTATTATGTGAAATAATAATGACTTTGTTTGATTTAGATATAATAAGGCATCATTGTTCATATTAATTGACTAAGGAAAAATATATTTAATAATTTAATTACAATGTTGAACACATAAATGTTTGTTTGCAATACATAAGGAGTCTTAAAATAAATTTAGGGATATAGAATGAATTTTAAAGAATCAATTTTGAACTTCTAAAATAGACGTATTATAAGCCTTCTAACTCGTCATCAAGCTCCAAAAATAAACCAATTTCCCCCCATATTGAGGTTTCGTGTTTCCTTCATGTGCTTTATACATGGCTCATAATGGAACTTCCCTTTACCAACCTTCTTAGCTAGGTCTCCTTTAATTTCAAATCCTAAACATGGATAAACTTTGTTCCAATTTTTTAAAATAAAGTATTAATCTTTGAAAATCTAAAGTTTCAGAGAGTAATAATCCGATTAATTTTTCTTCTATAATTGGGTTAATATAAAAAACTGATACAATAATTCTATTTGTAAACGAATTTACTGTAAAGCTTGAGGTGTTGTTTTAAATACTTTTAAAAATGCTTCATGTTGAACATTCTTATTAGAACAATGAATTTGGATAGTAAAACATTATTTAAATACATATGCAAGCTAAAATTTTGAAATATTGCTGTTATTGATAAAGTCAATATAACTTACTTACTGTCGATATTCCAAATTTCGCAGTTGCATTCCATTAAATATATACCTAAAAGTGAATTACACATAATTATAAATTACACCACACGATGTAAAGGTTATGTTTACTATTACAGTTACACCGCCAAGTCTTTTAAGAGTTGGAAAGCAATACCTCTGAGAAAATGTTCTCAAATGTATTTTCTACAAAATAAAAATATCAGAAACATTTTGTAGGAGTGGTTAGAACGGTTACAAAGCAAAAAAGACTAATTTATGCTGTAGGAAAATTCTGAATAGTCATATGAAGGTTCTTTTAATATAAAACTTTAATTGGGGTTTCCGAGAAAATACAGAATTTCACTTTAAGGTACACTTTCCCCAATTAATTTTCTACAAATTGTTCAAAAATCAACAATTTCACAAATATAAGAGTTTTAAAACTCATGTATGGATTTATTACTAGTTGCCTCTATTATGAACATACAGATCGTAATGACCTAATCTAAATTTTAATTTTAAGAAGTGCACCCCATTATGACGCCGCCGTAAGTAAGCTAACACAGGTTCTTGAGCAAATTTTGGCAATATGATACACATCTACTACTTGCATCCTGTGGCTGCTGAAAAAAAAAGCAGGAAGGTATCGTAAAAACAAACGAGTTCGGCATATATCTGACACCCAAAAAGTGATGTGCTGGGTATATAGCTACCGGAATCTCACGTTAAGAGATACCTTTACTGGCGGCCGCAGTGGTGAGTAAACCGGATGTACGCTAGTGAAAAGTCAGTAGCTTAGACGCCAAAGGTCTTTGAAGGTTCGGCCATCTGTTCATCTATATTTCATGGCCAGTGTTGCTAGCAACCCACATTCAGATTCTCACATGAAGGCGGCATAGTATATTAGGTAACGTTTTTGTGCCGTTTCCAATTTATTTATTCATTTAAATATTTATTAACACTCCGAAAATAGATTTTCACATCATAGGGGTGTTTACAGTCCATCTCCATGCTCAATATATGGTAACTCTCCTTAATTTTGACCAAAAATATCCACATGAGAAAATTCAGTTTTAAAATATGCAAATATTTCCTAGCATTAAATTAAATAGAAGGTCATGCAAGGTGTTTAAGGACACTGGGACTTATTTTTCGAACTTTCTTAGTTTTAAATCTATTTACTTGTAAATTGGTGCACATAATACAAGAAACTAAAGAAATGACTAAGCAACAGCTGAAAAATATACCTAAAATATTTTCTCAGATGATACTAGCGAATATTTCATTTAGCAAAAACCTCTAAAACTGCCTTGCGCATTCACGTTAGTCAGAAAAGTAGGATGATGAAATTTTCTGTTACTTTAGCATAGTAAAAATAAATGTAAGAATTTTATTTAAGTGGAGGTTATTAATTTTAGAAAAATATACGTTTGTTTTTATACATTTGTTGATATTGACCATTTCCTTATTTTTTCCAGTATACTTTAATTTTTATGTCAATGAATAAAGCACACCATGTGCATGATTTCATTTTTAGATAACACTCTTGAGATTATATTTGCATACTAATGGTACGCAAGGAATATATGTGCAAAATGTAAAACTGAGAAGGAAAAACCACACATACAGAAAAGAGAAATATGGTTAAAATGCGTTGATAATTTAAATACGTTGATGGTCTTTGATAAATGGGAATTGTGAAAAATATTTTGCCAAAATGATTCAAAGGGTCTACAGTAGGTATAAATTAAGGGGATTGGCTCATGCTAATATGTTTCTAAGCCCTCAAATTTGTAAGACGACGGTATATTGCAGAGAGTGTACTATGACATAACGTGACGGGGCGGGGCGGGGCGCGGGCGTGATTTAAATTCAGAAGTGGGAATGGATCAAAAAGAAGAAGCATGGATTTAGGGGAGAAAATAGGAGATGCATAAAATAAAAAGATTGAAAAAAAAAAAGTTAAAATACTGTACGCTGTTGAGTATAACACAATTACAGAGAGAGAGAGAAAATAACGTTAGACGGTTCTATAATAATCTACAAAGAATGAAGTAGAATAAAAAAATAATAAAAAAGATATTAAGCACGATTTGTTGTTAAAGAAAATAGGATATGCATAAAAAAATAAAAAGATTGAAAAAATGTTAAAATACCGTACGCTGTTGAGTATAACGCAATTACAGAGAGAGGGAGAGAAAATAACGTGAGACGGTTCAATAATAATCTACAAAGAATGAAGTAGAATAAAGAATAACAAAAAAGATGTTAAGCACGATTTGTTGTTAAGTAGGTATGTAATGACTAAACAGAGAGATACCTCGAGAGGTTATTATAATATAGGTAGAATGAAAAATAATCAAAAAAAGTCTGTTAAGCAGTGAACATGACAAAGCAGAAAAAAAAACTCACAACAATATATGAGGAAGCGTAAGTCATTATTTCTTACAAGCCAGACGTGAGAGCCCTGCGGGTAATTTAAATGAAAGTCGTGACCGTATTATCTTGACCATGATGGTAAAGTCTTCCGGCGAGGAATGCATGGTAAGAGTCATGAAGGTAATTTAAAACGAAGAAAGTCGTGACCTTAGTATCCCAAAGCATAAAGTTAAAGACTTCCGGCTAACGGGGCAATTGGAAAATAAATAAATAAACTTACATACACAGCTGACTAGGAGAAGACTCTGCCCCCGCCATACGGTAAAAAGGTTGAACGATGCCGTTAAATTTAACCAATCACGAAACATATGCATGCGAAGCATGTGTATGTCTCCCACCAACAAACTTTTGAATGAAAAAAGATGCTATATAAGTTAGTGTTAATATCTAAAATCTTTAGTCTTCAAAAACAGTGAACTTATAATGTATTGAATAATGTGAGAAGGAATTGTGTGAGAGGGGGGGGGGGCGGATGTGTGTGACGGTGGGAGGAAGATGAAACTAGGTCATCAGTCACCGACATTATAAAAAGCGTGGAGAATAGCAAAGCACTGCAGCTTACGACATGTCACAGCAGGAGAAACGTACTACAGACAGAATGACGGGTAAGTTATAAGTTTAACTTAATACAATTGCATTAATTTTTTTTTTCAGTAATAAAACAGCATAATTTAATCACAAAATTATACAAGTTGCATGAATTATTCTGTTTTCAGAGGCACGAGTCGTAGCAGAGTTAAATGACATAGCTGCTGGAACAAAAATCCTACCTACGAAAGCATTGGCTGATATGGAACAAGAAATTGCCCACAACATAAAATCGTTAAAGACGATAAAAACCAAATATGGACCAAAGGTGGTCCTATCTATGGAAGAATATCAAGTATTTCTCCCTGACCGTTTTAGCAGGATGTCCGACGAGCAGAAGGCCGCCATCAACGCCGGAGGATTTCAGATGATATACAAAGGACAGGATACATTGAGTGGAGGATTCAAAAGACATAACATCACTTTTTACAGGTACAACCAAAAATATATCTCTGAGGGGGTGGGGGATTAGTATTTTAATTTACAATCATACAGCATCGGTTATTTTGTTCTAAATTGTAAAAAGTCATATATTTGATTCTTTCTATATGAAGAACAATATCAATATTTTGCATATGATACTTTTTGCAAAAGAATTATAATTGTTTATTTTAAAAAAAATGTGAATTTCAAAAAATATATTTAAAAATGATATAACAAAACAAATATTCTAAAACATATGATTCTTGATTCTCATCATAAGAAAAAATTAATTTACTTATTAATTACACACTTGATTCCAGGAAGCAAACTGATTTTAATATTCTGCTAAAGTAACTGAATTCTTTTTTCCAGAAACAGTAAATCCTGATGGTGCGATGTCTCACAAAGCATATACTGAGCTCATAAAAATTACAGGTAAAAAAACTTGTTTTTTAACGGATTTTGTTTTCGTGGATAGTAATTGTATTATTAATAAAAAAAGTATTTTACTTCAGCATAAGTATAAAAAAGCAGGTGAAAAATATAACTTTTTAACTGTAGAAATCGTTTGAGAGAAACAAATAGATTTTAGTATTGTTATTATTGCTATAATCACATTAATTTTTTCAGTATTACAATAAATTATCAATAGTATTGTTGATATTATTATTATTATTATTTATAATAATACTTTTTACAGAAAATCATCTGCGACAATTAGACACACGTTTTTTGATATCCAAAATGTTTGTTTTTTTAAACATAAACTAACATTTTTCTTTTTTCAGGATTGGAAATTACAGTTATTATCTATAAAAATAATAATATTTTTGCTAGCACTATTTTTAATACATACATATGTCTAATATTTTTCTCAAATAACAGTTATTATCTACAAAAAATAATATTATTTTTTTAGTACCATGATTATTAGTAATATTATTATTATTATTATTGTTATAATAGTAATAACATCACTAGCTTGAATGTTAATTATTATTATTATTATTAAAAAAAAAGGTCTATAGGAAAAAGTGCTTGTTCACAGCTCACTGGAGACAAATAAAAAGTGTTAAAAGCAATTAATTTACTGATATATCATATTTCCAGGTGAATACATCCAGACCGTTCAATGTAAAGCTGGCAAGAGACGAATCGAGTGTGAATCTACCGAAGAGAACATCCTTCCCACAAAAAGGAATAGAAGAGTGTTCGACAAAAGTGTTGAGGATACTTCTGGGACTGAAAATTTGGTGAGTTGTGCTCAGATAAACCGTCAGGAATTGGCATGTAAAACAATAGATCCAGCTTTCAAAAACATAATTTATACAAAGCAAATTGAAAATACTGTTGAAATAATAGATCCCACAATATTTCTAGACGAATGTAAACTCTTGGTTTGTGTCGAAATTCGGAATAATTTGATTCAATACAAATCAGGTATTAAATTAAACGGTACATTGATATGCAAATATATAATACAGTCTCCTGAAAATAAAAGAATTGAGACGTTTAATTTCAATAGCAAAATGGATTCAATTATTCAGGCTACAAACATTGCTGAATGGTATGAGAATAAAATGAAAGATCCTATACTTGCATGTATCGATAATTTCGAAACGAAATGCAGTTCAAAATCTCTATATCAAATATGTGGTTTAATTTTAAATGCTTATCAGTATGATGTGCTAAATGCAGGATGTTATATGGAGCTCCCCAATTTCATAAAAAACAAACATGCTGTAAATAATATAAGAAATTCAGATAGTAAATGTTTTGCATATTTTCTGTTAGCGTCAAAATATCCGGTGAAAAAAAAAAAACAAAAGTCGAGTGAGTTCATATACCAAACGCGACATGTTTCAAGAATTTGATTTTAGAGGGATAAGCTTCCCCGTTTCACTCGACCAAATAGACCAATTTGAAAATCAGAATGAAAGTATATCAGTTACGGTATATGGCATAGATCACGAATCAATTATTCTGTTATATCAAACTTCTGAAAGTAAAGAACATCATGTGAATCTGTTACGTGTCACAAAGGGAAATAGATCACACTATTGTCTAATAAATAACCTATCCAGGCTATTGGTCAAACAGATCACTCGATGCAAGAGAAAAATCACATTTTGTGAAACGTGTTTAAAGCACTTTTCATCTAAAAATGGATCAGAAAAACATAAGGTCAAGTGTTCAAAAACACAGATTGTAACAATGCCCGAAATTGGTGTAAATGATACAATCGAATTTAATGCATATAGCAAATGTACTCCTGTCCCGTATGTTATTTATGCAGATATAGAATCTTTACTTACCAAAGTTCACTCGTGTCAACCATCCGTGGAAAGCAGTTGGACACGTCAAATACAAAAACATGAGGCTGTGTCAATTGCATTAAAACTTGTCTGTCATTATGACAATTCATTGTCAGAATTCAAAATCTTTAGAGGTCAAAATGCTATTCACGATTTTTTCAAAGAATTGCAGCTAATCGGTGACCGAGTAATTGATATATATTCAAAGATTGCGGAGATAAAAATGACCGATGAAGATAATATAAATTTTACAAATGCCAAACGCTGCTATCTATGTGAAAAAGATTTCAGTATTGACAAGTCACGAGTGAGGGATCATTGTCCCATCTCATCCCGCTATTCGGGTTCAAGCCACAACTCATGTAATTTAAATAGGAAGTTACCAAATTTCATACCATTTTTTTTTTCATTGCTTATCAAGCTATGATGCACATTTCCTTGTAAAAAATCTTGCTTATGACAATGAAGTCATAAATTGTATTTCACAGACATCTGAAAATTATTTATCTTTTAGTAAGAGATATACGTCCAATGGAAAGAGTATATATTTCAGATTCTTAGACAGTTATCGATTTCTAGACGATAAATTAAGTAATTTAGCTGATATGCTAAATCCTGAGGACTTTAAAATCATAAAGATGGAGTATCAAAAACATGAACTCCAGCAATTAATGACACGCAAAGGCGTTTTCCCCTATACATATCTAGACAGTATAGATAAATTAGAAGAACGTAAATTGCCTGATATAGCAGAGTTTGCTGATATAACACAAGAAGATTATTTGCATGCGCAAAATGTATGGAAAGCTTTCAGTATTAGAAGTCTGGGTGAATACAGTGATTTGTATCTTAAGACGGATACTTTGTTATTGGCCGATATATTTGAAAAATTCAGAGAGGTATGTATGAATTTATATAAATTAGATCCGTGTCATTATTACATAATACCGGGTTTAGCATTCGATGCAATGCTAAGAACTACACAAGCAAAAATATCTTTAATCACTGACAAGGAAATGCTTGAATTTTTTGAATCTGGAAACAGAGGTGGACTTTGTACTGAATGTAATCGATATGCGAAGGCGAATAATAAATATATGCAGGATTTTAATGAGTCATTACCCATTAAGTACTTATCATATATTGACTTCAATAATTTATATGGGTTTGTTCAATCTGATTATATACCTTATGGAGATCTTCGATGGTTAACCAGAGATGAAATTAACGCAATTGATTTCCTAAATATTCCGCCCGACGCAGAAATAG
Organism: Hymenopus coronatus; assembly: GCA_030762935.1. Lineage (NCBI taxonomy): Eukaryota > Metazoa > Arthropoda > Insecta > Mantodea > Hymenopodidae > Hymenopus > Hymenopus coronatus. The sequence goes on along the minus strand of CM060900.1, from coordinate 456,626,459 downwards.
GATATGCGATCGAGGCAGCCCTTGATTATTCCGCAGACCTGCATGTATCACATAATGACTTCCCGCTATGTCCAAAGAATGAAACCCCCCCTAATGACAAGTTTAAAAAACTGATCGCTACGTTGACAAATAAGCGAAAGTATGTATTGCATTACCGTAACCTTCAGCAATGTATTAATTTATGAATGAAATTGAAACATGTTCATAGAGTTGTAAGTTTCAGGCAATCGCAATGGTTAAAACCGTATATAGACTTGAATGCAAAAAAAAAAAAAAAAAAACGTTCTCAAGAGAAATCGAAATTCGGACAGAATCTATGGAAAATGTTTAAAAATTCAGTTTATGGCAAATTTATAGAGAATGTACGTAAATATAATGCCTTTCGGCTTTGTATAAGTTGGAAGCAAGCACGGAAATTAATATCGCGACATACGTTCAAACGTGTTGTAATATTTGAAGAAAATCTTGTCGCAATTGAATTGACAAGAGAAGAAATTAAGATGAATAAACCCATTTACATAGGGCAGGCAATCCTTGATCTTTCCAAATTTGTAATGTATGATTTTTATTATAATGTTCTAAAAAAGAATCTTACAGACATAACTTTAAATTATACTGATACAGATGCACTTCTCTTTGAAACCAGTACCGATATTTACGAATTTATGAAAGCTAAGATACAGTACTTTGACGCTTGCAATTATCCTTCAGATAACAAATATGGAATACCATTGTTGAATGGCAAAAAAAAAATGGGTGTTTATAAGGATGAATTATCTAGGAGGGTAATGACAGAATATGTGGGGTTGCGTTCCAAATTATATGCTTATCGATACGACGGCCAGGTAGTTAAGAAGTCGAAAGGCGTTGCAAAATGTGCAATGCGTTCAATAAATTTTGACGATAACTTATCATGCCTCAGGGATGTGAATGCATTGCATTATACTAAACAGACAACTTTCAGGAGCTATAAACATAACGTTCACACAGTGGAAATTAACAAACTTTCTTTAACTGGTGTTGATACAAAACGTTATATTTCAGAGAAATCACATTCAACTCTTGCTTGGGGTCATTATGCAGCACCTGACACCTCTAATATTAACTCCTGAAAAAAGTTTATGTCTTATGCTCTTTGTGCAGATTATGGTTTTAAAATTATATATGCTTAAAATGATTTCATGCTGAATATGTTATAAAATGCTACTACAGGTTAAAATCATGTTTTAGCTCATTTTTTAAGTAATAAAAAAAATATTTGAGGCTGTATATAGCAGCTTATGGTTTTTAAACTATGTATGCTTAAAATGAAACATGTGAGATTTCATGTTGAATATGTTATATATTAAAAATTATTTGAGGCTATATATAACAGCTTATGTTTTTTTTTTAAACTATGCGTGCTTAAAATGAAACATTTGAGATTTCATGCTGAATATGTTATAAATTAAAAAATATTTGAGGCTATATATAGCAAGTTATAATTTTAAAAACTATGTATGCTTAAAAATGAAACATGTGAGATTTCATGCTGAATATGTTGTAAGTTAAAAATATTTGTGGCTATATATAGCAGCTTATAATTTTTAAACTATATATGCTTAAAATGAAACATTTGAAATTTCATGCCAAATACGTTATAAATGCGATGGTTTCAGCTCACTATTTTTTAAGTAATAAAAATAATTGAGGCTATTTATATAAGATAGCTATGACATGGTTTTAGGATAAAAATATCTGAAATTATTTGCGTAAAATGTAACTTGCAGCTATTCTCAACGTTATTTCATTCTTTGTTACATTTTTGTTTAAAAAAATTAACTTGCATTATTCATTATATTATAAGTTCACTGTTTTTGATTACTCAATGACGATGGAAAGTGAGAAAAAATGATTGAATAAATAAAAAAACAATTTTTTTGTAAAATGTAACGAACTAATTTTTTCAGTGTGATCTCACCCATTGTTGCATTTTTTGTTTAAAAATATATCTGAAAAGGTAACTTGCACTATTCACAGCAGCTTATTATTTTTTAAACTATGTATGCTTAAAATGAAACATGTGAGATTCAATGTATGCATTATTCATTATATTATAAGCTCACTGTTTTTGATTACTCAATGGCGATGGAAAGTGAGAAAAAATGAGTGAATAAAATAAAAGAAACAAATGTGTATAAAATGTAACTTGCACTATTCATAAGTTCACTGTTTTTTAATTGTTCAATAATGATGGAAAGTGAGAAAAAATGATTGAATTATTCATTATATTATAAGTTCACTGTTTTTTTTTTTTGTATACTTAATGATGATGAAAAGTGAGAAAAAATGAGTGAATAAAATAAAAGAAACAAATGTGTGTAAAATGTAACTTGTACTATTCATAAGTTCACTGTTTTTAATTGTTAAAATGGTGATGGAAGGTGAGAGAAAATGATTGAACTATTCATTATATTATAAGTTCACTGTTTTTGATTACTCAATGGCGATGGACAGTGAGAAAAAATGAGTGAATAAAATAAAAAAACAAATGTGTATAAAATGTAACTTGCACTATTCATAAGTTCACTGTTGTTTAATTGTTCAATAATGATGGAAAGTGAGAAAAAATGATTGAATTATTCATTATATTATAAGTTCACTGTTTTTGTATACTTAATGATGATGGAAAGTGAGAAAAATGAGTGAATAAAATAAAAGAAACAAATGTGTGTAAAATGTAACTTGCACTATTTATAAGTTCACTGTTTTTAATTGTTAAAATGGTGGTGGAAAGTGAGAAAAAATGAGTGAATAAATAAAAAACACATGTTTTTTCATTGGAATCCCTTCTGTTTCGTTTATTACGCTCACCCCCTCCAAAGAAAACACATCCTGTATCCTTTGACTGAGGCTAGGAGAGAATTTGTTAAAACAGTTGTAAAAAAATAATATAGATAAAATAAACAAATAAATAAAATAGAAATAAGAAAACAGTGGTGGAGGATATATTTTTAACAAAAAAATTTTCGTCTAAATCTTAACTTACTTTGAACTTTATCTTACACAATTATGTCTCTAGTAAAATCCTTGAATCTTTTTTTTTTTTTTTTTTTTTTTTTTTTTTGGAAGGATAGGAGATCAATTTTAAACAAATGATAAAAGAAAATTAATCATTTTAATGACATTTATTTTTATTTATGATTAAATAAAATACATTCTGAATCTGTACATTTTTTTATATTATATTTTTTTGCACTATAGCGTCTAATGGTATCCATTCACTCTTCGGGAAACCTAGCCACTTCACAAGAACTTTATTACCTCTACGACGCAGCACTTTTTCCACAAGGTAAGTATCTGGATATTGTGTTTTCAATAACTCGTGACCATAAAATCCTCCTTGTATATCACGTCCTTCAACATCTTGCAGATGGTATGTAGGTGGAAATGTAGCTCTCACAGTGACGATGAGGAATATCTCGGTCCCACAGTTTGGTGTAAATCCCTTTTCAAGTATGCTTTTATGTCTAGAGACTCACACAAAGTCTCCAACACTAAATCTCCTGGCATTACTCTTCTCCATGCCATGACGATCTCGGCTGTAGATGGAAAGTAACAAAGAATTGTCACTGACATCACTAGGTTTCATACGAATGGTAGAGTGATACTTATTATTATAATTATTTATTATTTTAGGCAATAGATTCAACAATCTGTAGGAGCCTACAACTGAAAACTCTCTATGCATCATACTTTTAAGCGTTCTTATTAAACGTTCAACTCCTGCAGCCTTAACAGAGCTAAATGTACTGTAGTGATTAATTCCATATTTAAGCATTAACTGTCTGAATTGCTTATTATGAAATTCCTTGCCATTGTCAGACTGAATGTTCTTAGGCACAGTATTCAGATCAGAGAGTATTTCACTCATTGCTTTTGTCACACTGACTGCAGTCTTGTTTTTCAATGGTCTCGCGTAAGCCATTTTTGAATAAAAATTAACAGCAATAAGAATGTACTTATAGTTTTTATTTCCTTTTGCATATGGTATCATCTCGATTAGATCTATTTGTAATAAGTCATTTAATCCTTTACTAACTATTTTTCTGCGAAGAAATTTTCTTCTGGCTGGAGCGTGTAACTCTGCGGCAATGTTACGTCTGATCATGCTATGATGTTTGAAGTTTTCAACTCTGTCACTATCTCTCTAATTTCAGAATTATGGTTCACATTGCCTGCGTCCCTAGGTACGATAAGCAATCTGAGTCTGTTAATTAAAACGTTCGGGTCGGACCAGTATACGTAATCGGTTTTTTATAGGGCACGTGTTCCTTCCACTCGAGACCTGAACCTGTTTTACTCTCAATTAAGCCCTGTATAATATTTTTATATTTGAAACCCCTGCTCGATCTCAGTTTTCTCAAAATTTCCGAATACGTATCCAGATCATCCTCAGTATATGAAGCACTCTGAGGCACACGCTTAAAAAGAAGTTCATATACACCAGGACTGCCTATGTATGTATCTTCACCTATCCGGACATTGTTACCGACGAATGAAATATTTTTGTTCCCTAACTTATAGGAACCATCTTCGTAACGTATACCATAAGTAGTGTCCAGATCACTGTCACTGGCTGTGCGTACCTTTTCCAGATGTTTGCAAGTGGGTCAGCTGTTTCTTCTTCTTCTTCTTCTTCTTCGTCGATGCGAGAGAGAGGTTCCTTCCTCTCCTGGTTTTTTATTATATCCTTCAGTGGCACAGTTACGGGTTGGAGAACCTCAGACATCACACGTTTGGTCTCGAACCTGAGACCTTTTAGGGAACGTAATTTTTCCCTAATGGCCTTACTATGTCGAGCGATGGATTGTTTGAGTCGTATACCATCAACATCCATCATCAAAATGAGTGTGTATTTAAGCTATTGATGTCAATTTATAGGAGATGTTTAATTCGATGCATAGAATATGGCCATCTTTCACTCGATTGGCTGGGGCTGTGAAACTAATTTTATCGCCTATCAAAATGGGTTGCTGGATAATTTTCAATTTTCTTATCATTTATCATAACTGTAGTATCTGCTTTGGTATTAGGGATCACAGAGCAGGCAATTACGGGAGACGTATAATATTCGAGTCCAGAGGTTAACATGTACCTTATGGAGTTTCCTCTATACGGTTTTGTTTGCAAGGGAATAACAAGCATCCCTCTCATTTGATCTAATATAGCGTTGATGACATTCACCTGTGATTTTAAAATACTAACACTATCGTTTGTTGATGTTATGTATTTATCCAGCGAGATTTGACGACTTAACATAGTTTCCATATTTTTCTCCACTGTTGTAGCAATATCCGAGGCCATAGAAGCTTAGAGCTCTGTTTAAGGCTGGCTGCGCTTCATTTTGTTTCTTTGCAACAAAATGTTTAACAAATTTTTTACTTGCTGCATCGCTATCGTCTACGGGATCTGCTATCTCCTTTATTCTTTTTTTTTTTTCGAAAAGAAACGTTTCCGTTTGAGTCATGAAGCGGTGTCCGTGCATTAACGTAATCTAATATATATTTTTTATTCGGAACGTCGTGATCGTGAACTGGAGGCAATACTACCTTCAGTCTTATCGTTTCCAGAAGAATATTATTTTCCGCATCACGCTTGAAGGCATATTTACTTAGATATGTCATTAAATTCTCGCATTGTGTATCAAGTGATGTTTGCACATGATTCCTAAGCAATGTTTCAAAGTCACCCATGTGCTGATATGAGATCTTTTCGGCAAACGTTTGCATTCGATTCTCAACGACGATCGTAAGCGTATCAACATAACGTTTATTTGTTGCATCATTCTCCTCTTCAGGATCCTGAACATTACACAGACGCTTCTTCCTGAATTGATAATTTCCCATGCCATCTCTATTTATAATATAACGGTCAATTACAGCTCTGGAGGGGGCGATTCTCCTGGACTCGAACCTATCGATACTCATAGTTGAAGTGAATAATGTCATCTAGTTTTTCACTCTGATAAAGGTATCGAAACAGTTTCTGTATCGTCCTTCATTCAGAGGGAATTCAGGTGCTATGACAACAAAGGGTCTCGGGTTCGATTCTTCATTGCTCTCCCACACTTGCTTACACAACTCCTTGAATTCTACATAATTCATATCCGTATTTACATAGTCGTCGTATATATGTTTTAAATTTAGGTTATCTTGCCTGAACAGTACAATCATATTTGCATTATCTCTAATTAAATGTTTCGGTACTTTTGCATACGACTCGTGCTAAGTATACTGCATCAACGTTACGGTGTCTACCCATGCTATAATGCGATGCTATCTTTCCTTGCTTCTCATTAATGACGTCATCAAAGATGAATATTGAATTTTCTCTTGCTTCGCCAGGTTGCATCACCTTTTCATCATCTTCAAACGTATACACTCCTATATCAGGTATAGTTTTTAATACTTTAAGTGGATATTGGTATTTTGGCTGATGTAACGATTTTGAATAAATGTACAGATTCTCAAACCTCAGACCGTTCTCGTGTATTAGTAGGTTGAGTAATACCTTTGTCTTCCCAGCATTCGAGCTGCCCAGAATGAGAGCTCTGACATTACTCGGGAAGAGAGATCCGTGTCTTCCTTCACGAATATCATTATCAAAGTCTAGCACTTGTATCGGTAGAGAACACTTTTGCTTCACTACTTCCATCTCGTGACTAAGGTTATAAGGTAAATATTTTTTCTTTTTATTTCCTAGTGTGCCATGGGCTCTGGAAGCGTTCGGAAGTCTTCCAAGAAGGAATCTGGATTTATTGATTCTTTAATTAATTCTCTTCCGTTTGAGGCTCATCTGCCGGGTTATAGATTCTGTGGACCTGGAACGAAACTACATAAACGTCTGCAAAGGGGAGACTTGCCTATAAACGAATTGGACCGTGCGTGTCGAGATCACGATATTGCCTACGCTACGCATCAGGACACTGCTTCGAGACATTTGGCTGACAGGGTTCTCGTGGAAAAGGCTTGGAATAGGGTACAGTCTGCCGACGCTGCTTTTGGTGAAAAGCTTGCTGCTAGACTTGTAACTGCTCTCATGAAGGGGAAGCTCGCCGTAGGTGGTGGTTTGCGCAAGAGGCGTACAACAGCCAAGAGGAGGATCCTGCCGCCTGCTGCGAGGGGAGGTTTCTTACCTTTGATACCACTGTTGGCTGCATTGGGTGCAGCAGGTGGTTTGGCAGGGGGAGCTGCTCACATTGCTACTTCAGTGAATAGGAAGCATGCTGCCGAACGACAATTGAAGGAGCTGGCCCGTCACAATCAACATATGGAAGCCTTAGCTGCCGGCAAAGGTCTTGGAGGGAAGCGCAGGAAGCGAAAGGGTAAAGGTTTATATCTACGTCCAAAAAACTCGGGGCGAGGCCTGTATATATCCCGGAAAAAGCCTTAAACGGTATCGAGATCGAAACGTATGCTAGACGGCTTAATATACCTAAATTTAGAGGTGTGTACATGCTCGACAAACTACCTCGAAAACTTAGACGTGTCGAGAGGATTGTAATAAACTTGGATAGTTCTCACAATCCTGGAACCGATTGGGTTGCTATACGCAAGGATGAAAATGTAGCCTTTTATTTTGATAGTTTTGGCAATTTGAAACCTCCAGGAGAAATTGAGTCTTACCTTTCAGGCGTTAAAATTCTGTATAACAAACGCAGGTATCGGAACTTTGATTCTCTAATTTGCGGTCACTTGTGCTTGCAGTTTCTGTTATAAAACAGTTTCATTGATCAGTTTGAATCGTCAAAATGAGTTACACTATCACCGTGAGTGGGTCTGATTCCAGCTTCTCTACTCATCTGAATCCACCACTCCATCTAGATCCTAATGGATTTTACGAGATTGCTTTATTGAATTTCGAGACATTTTATTCAATACCCAATGTTGATCATAGCAATAACCTTTTCCATTACATTCGCGATGGAAGGCTTGAAACAATTGTGATTCCACCCGGCACTTATGAAATTGACGATATAAGCAATTTCATAAAGAATAGACTCGACGTTGATGACAAGTTTTTTCTACGACCTAATAATAACACGATGAAGGCCGAGATCCTGTGTCCCTATGTCATCGATTTTACTCAAGAAAGATCGCTTGGTTCTCTTCTAGGTTTCACAGGCAAGCGCACGGTGAAGTCTAATGAACTCACAGAGTCTGACGAACTGGTGAATATCTTTAAAGTGAGCATCATACGCGTTGAGTGTAGCCTTGCAACAGGATCCTTCGTAAATGGTAAGAGCAGTCATTCTCTTTACGAATTTTTTCCATCGGTTCCTCCTAGCTATCACATCTCTCAGGAACCATCCAGTCCTATATATCTACCAATCATCGACACAAATCTCATAGAGCAGCTTAGTATTCGGGTGTTGGACCAGAACGGAGAAACGCTTGACTTCAGAAACGAAGCTATCACTGTGAGACTACACATACGGCGAAATGGGGATAAGTTTTAAAAGACATTACTATAATAAAAAGCTTCTCTCAAAATTAAGACCTACTCTGTCTTCGACACGCAACCTGCTAACATCATCCAATCGGAAGTTTCTAGAGGGACTGGGCTTCAAGGTTCTGTAATGGACGTATTAGACGTGACAGGGGTTCCAACGTTTGATGATAAGATCAGTAAAGAGGAAGAGCATGTGTTCCTACCTTACAACACATCAGCTCTCGATGCGAACGATGAAATTAGAATACCATGCCAAGCTGAGGATCTGTATACGCTTCCTAGCAGAAGTTATCTCTACATAGAAGGTTCTGGTACTAAACCCAATGGAGAACCAACGTCGTCAAAGCTGACCAACAATGCCATGGCGTTTCTGTTTGACGAGATTCGTTTGGATATGAACGGTATTACTATAGACAGAACACGGAATCCAGGAATTTCTTCAACTATGTGAAACTATGCTTCTCTCAACACTTTGGACTCCAATCGCCTACAGAACGCCGGTTGGACCTATCCGGGAGAGGATGTCGAAATCGTCAACCCCACGAATGGTATATTCAACGCTATCGTTCCTCTCTCGATGCTTCTAGGTTTCGCAGACGATCACAAGGAGCTCATTCTTAATAACAAGTTTGAACTAGTTCTCATTAGATCTAAAAATTCTAATAATTGCGTATTAGGCAATGATCTATCAGTCATTAAACTAACCAGAATCGAATGGAGGATGCCCGTACTTCGACTTTCCGATGCCGAGAAGGTGGAGAAACTTAAGCTAGTCAAGTCGGATCAGCCTCTGCACATTGCCTTTCGAACCTGGGACCTTCACACTCAACCTGCTGTACCGCAGACCAAAGGCTTCACATGGAACGTTGCCACGACATCCAAACTTGAAAAGCCTCGTTTTGTCATAGTGGGTGCACAAACCGACAGACTGAATTATTTTTCTAAAGATAGCTCTCTCTTTGATCATTGCAATATCACCAATCTCAAACTTTATCTCAACAGATAATGCTATCCCTATCATGACATGAATTTGGATTTTGCAAATTCAAGATTCGCATCTTTATATGATCATTACTCTAAGTTTCAATATTCTTATTATGGAAAGGACAATTATCCACTTTTGAAGAGAAATGGTTTCGTCAAGTATGCACCTCTATTTGTCATCGACTGTTCTCATCAGCCCGAGGAGATTGTGACCGATGCCGTTAATGTCAGATTGGAGGTTCAAGCATCAGCAAACTTTCTCACACATACATCTTTATTTTGTTTAATTATTCATGATAAAATGTTCACTTACAAACCATTAACTCATATTGTTCAGTCTATTATTTAGAAAAAGGAACATGTATTTTATGAATAAAGATAAACAAAGTTAATCATAATATCTTTTTATTGAGTTTAGCATACATCTCCTTAACCCTTCTCCTGATACTCCTACCACCAACTTCGTATGAACTCATTGACTTATGAACATTGTACATTTGAAATAAATGTCTTTCAATATATGGAATTAGTTTCTTTAATCCTATTAGAGCAGCTATATCCAGATTTATAACATATTTGTTTAGACATGTATTCACAAGAGCTATTTCATGACATTTGTTCATTTGCAATATTACATTATATGCATAGATTATATTCTCACTGTACAACACTCTGGGAAGCGTACCTTCTTTCATATACGTTTCTAGCACAAGCATGTTTTGAACTATTATCTGCCAGTCTTGCTTTGTTATGTATGCATACGCATCGTCTGCTGCTATGATGTATAGCGAGGGGATTTCGTAATGCAATCCTATATTCACTCGCTGGTAGGGGCTAATGGAGATGTCGTTGAGCATAAACACGCTATTTGGATTCATCTTTCTCCATCTTTTCAGGGATTGGATCGAAAATGATTACTATAACGTCTTCCATTCTCTTCTTCTTGATGTCTATCTTTGCCTTGTTCCTCTTCTTCTGAGATTTCTTATCACACCTAGAAACATACATACGCAAAATAGTCAGAAATAATATTATAATAATTATAATCTCTTCTTTATTGACAATAGTTATACTCACTTTTCTTCTTCACCTGCCTCCACGGTGTGGACGCTTCGATCCACATCCCTATACGGAGGCACATCTTCACCTTCGAATGTTCTGTAAACATATACACATTTTGTTTATTCTAAGTGTTTCACATATGCCTCATGCACTTACCTAGTCAACTTGCGATACACATCGCAATAGTCATCGCAACGGAAGGATGTAGTCATTTCGTCATGCTGTGATGGATCCTTACAGACAATGCTATGCGTATCTCCATTACACGTTTCCTCGTGCTTATCAAGACAATGTTGCTTCATTTGCTCGTACTCTCCCATGTTCACCCAGTGCGCGTTGTCACTCTCGACTACACTTCTGATTATTTCACTGTTCATGGTGACGACTCACAGACATCTGTACATGCACAATCATTTCACCGATGTAGATGGTAAGAGTGGAGGGGATTTGAATGTGTTCATTGTTTTCATGCTGATCTCATCAAACACACGTGCTACCTTTTTCTGAAGGTTTGAACATGTTCTGTCTTGCTCGATGATGTCATACGATATCCTCCGGCGAGTTTTTGAAAGTCGTGATACAGCAACAATTATTTTACCAATGTAGATGGAGGACGGGATACAGGTTTGAACGTGTTCATTACTGATCTCCCCACATTACACACGTGCTGCTTTTTTTTTTTTTTTTTCAAAGTTTTATACATGTTCTATCTTGTTTTGCTCAATGACCTCATTACTCACACGTTAACCTCCAGCGAGTTTTGAAAGTGTTATGCTCGCAGACGACTATGCATGTGATAGAGCGTCAATTATTTTACCAGTGTAGATGGAGGAGAGGATGTAGGTTTGAACGTGTTCATTACTGACCCACATTACACACGTGCTGCTTTTTTCAAAATTTTAAACATGTTCTATCTTGTTCGATGACATCGTTACTCTTGCATCGCATGTCCATATACATACACGTACACTCATTTTGTAGATTATTATTGAACCGTCTAACGTTATTTTCTCACTCTCTCTGTAATTGTGTTATACTCAACAGGGTACAGTATTTTAACTTTTTTCAATCTTTTTATTCTATTTATGCATATCCTATTTACTCCCCTAAATACATGCTTCTTCTTTTTGACCCATTCCCACTTCGGAATTTAAATCACGCACGCGCCCCGCCCCGTCACGTGATGTTATAGTACACTCTCTGCAATATACAGTCGTCTTACAAATTTGAGGGCTTAGAAACATATATTTGCATGAGCCAATCCCCTTAATCTACACCTACTGTCTACACAATTTTTATAAGGATATAACTAAAATTTAAGCTTTTAATTTTTATTTAAAAACAAAGTCGCAATGTCCTTTAAGCACATCCAAATTTTCTGAAAAATTTTAAAAAATCTGATGTGTTCCATTCACATGACTTTCTCTACCTGTTCCAAAAAACGATTATTCCGTTATCTTCATCAAGCTAATCGAGATAAACATTAGCAAAATCGGTCGTATTACTTATGTCCTTGTAAGTGGAAAGGAAATAAGGGGATACACTAAGCTTAAGCGATAGTCAAATCTTTTAAAAGCTGGACACTATATGAAACAATTGAAATTCGGTTCTCTTTAGATGAGCAGGAGTAAAACAAAACAGAAATGAAACGAAGGATGAACCCAGGTTGAGAAAAGTTTAAGGTACTTAAAATTGAGACCCATAAAAAAGAATATCTCGGAAACGGATAACTATACAACAAATGTATATAACATAAATCGTGTGTTTCAATAAGATTTACATTTTTTGTGTATTAAGTACTATTATTTCTCTTACGGTTTACCAGTTATACAAAAGTAATCAAGAGTGAAGAATTCTTCAGAGTCTATTCTGAGAAAATTCAAAACATATATTTCATTTGTCAAAAAAGTATCTGAAACATACAGTATTTTAATCAAAATGTTAAGAGATATTTTGAGAAAATCAATATTTTCGAAAAATGTTTCGTGTAAAGGTTAGCTGGAGCATTTTACAGAAAATCTTCGTGTCACATCCATGGAAGATACTGAACTTAATACCAAGTTTGTATTTAACCGTCTTTTCGTTTTTGGGCTATGTTGTCCACAAATACACACACAAAAACATTTTTTTTTTGTATTCAGGGGCCCCTAAAACATGTATTTTTGGTGAAATTTCGGTATCGAATGTTTGAGCAGAATGCAATACCTTCTCTACCATACAAGTAGTACTTGGTTGATAAAGTAAAAAGTTAGATTTTTAATCCAAAAAATTCTACAAACGGTTAATTTTAGTTATATTACTATGAGGTTTGCCCTCAAGATATTTAATTAGCTCATCTGAACATTTAAACATCCAAGAATACACTGTCTAATGATCTGTATTTAATTCTAACGTCGATTACACGATTTTGACATATCTTATACTTCTGCACACTAAAAATGTTCTATACGATGTAGATAGTAACAACATTGTTCAATTCTTCAGCAGACACTCAAAAGGAAATAATATAAAACACTGAATGCTTCTGCTGCACTTTTAAATTGCCGAAAATAACACATACTTAACTGCAACTGCTAAAAATGAATTTTTGCCAAAATTATTTGTAAAGCTTTAATGTTTTTTAAAGTACTAAAAGAGCAAACAAGATTTCCATATGCCATTTTCAAGTATTCGTGTTTATATATGTTAATAGATTATTTTTCGAAACTACGATGTCTGTTTCGTGTGCTACCTAATCCTAATTAATTGGTGTATTGAAAGTAAAATAAATGATTTTCTAAGACTCTATTAAACATATGTGCCTCAAATTTATAACACTGTTATATCTAACTGCGTCAGAGAATATGTGGAATGTTTTTAAACATTTCGATAAGAATGACAGGATATAGACATTTCACATATATATGCACTTAAAGGGAGATCTAGGCAAACTGCATTGATCTTATAAATTGGGTTGTGTATATTATGCAATTAAGAACTTAATCATCTTCTTTACGGTATAACCTATTTGTAGCACTAGCATCCAAAAACAATTAGAAGCTAATTCCTTGGGGCAGTGGCATGTAGAGCAAGCACACTCAGAATCATAGCATCTTCAGAATGTGTGAGCTGCCCAGTGTCTTGGGTCAGTAGCCTGTAGAGGAACAAGATCGCTCAGAATCATACCATATTCACAGTGGGTGATGAGCCCAGTTTCTTGGGTCAGTAGCCTGTCGAAGAGCAAGGACACTCAGAATCATAGCATATTCACAGTGGGTGATCAGCCCAGTTTCTTGGGTCAGTAGACTGTCGAAGAGCAAGGACACTCAGAATCATAGCATTTTCAGAATGGGTGATTAGCCTAACGTCGTGGGTCAGTAGCCTGTCGAGGAGCAGGATCACTCAGAATCATAGTATATTCAGAATGGGCGATCAGCTCAGTTTCTAGGGTCAGTAGCCTGTCGAGGAGCAAGATCACTCAGGATCATAGCATATTCAGAATGGGTGATCAGCCCAGTTTCTAGGGTCAATAGCCTGTCGAGGAGCAAGAGCACTCAGAATCATAGCATATTCATAATGGGTGATCAGCCCAGTTTCTAGGGTCAGTAGCCTGTCGAGGAGCAAGATCACTCAGAATAATAGCATATTCAGAATGGGTGATCAGCCCAGTTTCTAGGGTCAGTAGCCTGTCGAGGAGCAAGAGCACTCAGAATCATAGCATATTCAAAGTGGGTGATCAGCCCAGTTTCTAGGGTCAGTAGCCTGTCGAGGAGCAGGATCACTCAGAATCATAGCATATTCAGAATGGGTGATCAGCCCAGTTTCTAAGGTCAGTAGCCTGTCGAGGAGCAAGAGCACTCAGAATCATAGCATATTCAAAGAGGGTGATCAGCCCAGTTTCTAGGGTCAGTAGCCTGTCGATAAGCAGGATCACTCAGAATCACATTCAGAATGGGTGATCCGCCAAGTTTCTAGGGTCAATAGCCTGTCGAGGAGCAAGATCACTCAGAATCATAGCATATTCAAAGTGAGTGATCAGCCCAGTTTCTTGACTCAGTAGCCTGTCGAAGAGCAAGGACACACGGAATCATAGCAAATTCAGAATGGGTGATTAGCCTAACGTCCTGGGTCAGTAGACTGTCGAGCAGCAAGATCACACAGAATCATAGCATATTCAGAGTGAGTCCAGTTTCTTAGGTCAGTAGCCTTTTGAGCAGCAAGCACACTCAGAATCATTGCGCATTCAAAATGGGCCATCAGCCCCGTATCTTGTGTCAGTAGCCTGTCGAGGAGTAAGCACACTGAGAATCATAGCATACCCAGAATGGGTGTTCCGTCTAGTGTCTTAGGCCAGTAGCCTGTCGAGGAGTAAGCACACTGAGAATCATAGATACCCAGAATGGGTGTTCCGTCTAGAGTCTTAGGTCAGTAGTCTGTCGTCGAGGAAGCACACTAAGAATCATAGCATTCCCAGAATGGTTGTTCCGTCTAGTGCCTTAGGTCAGTAGTCTGTCGTCGAGGAAGCACACTAAGAATCATAGCATACCCAGAATGGGTGTTCGTCTGGTGTCTTGTGTCAGTAGTCTGTCGTGGAGCAAAGACACTCAGAATCATAGCATTCCCAGAATGGGCGTTCCGTCTAGTGTCTTAGGTCCGTAGTCTGTCATCGAGCAAGCACACTGAGAATCATAGCATACCCAGAATGGGTATTCCGTCTGGTGTCTTAGGTCAGTATTCTGTCGTAGAGCAACCACACTGAGAATCATAGAATTCCCAGAATGGTTGTTCCGTCTAGTGTCTTAGGTCTGTTGTCTGTCACCGAGCAGGCACACTGAGAATCATAGCATACCCAGAAAAGGTTTACCGTCTAGTGTCTTAGGTCAGTAGTCTGTTGTCGAGCAACCACACTTAGAATCATATTATATTCAGAATCGGTGTTCCGTCTATTGTCTTAGGTCAGTAGTCTGTCGTCGAGCAATCACACTGAAAATCATCGCATATTCAGAATGGCTGTTCCGTCTAGTGTCTTAGGTCAGTAGTCTGTCATCGAGAAACCACACTGAGAATCATAGCATATTCAGAATGGATATTCCGTCTAGTGTCTTAGGTTAGTTGTCTGTCCACGAGCAAGCACACTGAGAATCATAGTATACCCAGAGTGAGTGTTCCGTCTAGTGTCTTAGGTCAGTAGTCTGTCGTCGAGCAATCACTCTGAAAGTCATAGCATATTCAGAATGGCTGTTCTGTCTAGTGTCTTAGGTCAGTAGTCTGTCGTCGAGCAATCACACTTAAAGTCATAGCATACCCAGAATGGTATTCCGTCTAGTGCCTTAGGTCAGTAGTTTGTTAAGGAGCAAGCACACTCAGAATTATAGCATATCCAGATTGGGTGATCAGCCTAGTGTTTTGTGTCAGTATCCTGTCGAGGAGTAAGCACACTCTGAATCAAGGCGTATTGAAAATTGGTGAACAGTCCAGAGTCTTGTGTCAGTAGTTTGTCGAGGATCAAGCACATTCTGAATCAAGGCTTATTCAGAATATGTGATCAGCCCAGTGTCTTGGGTTCGTTTCCTGTCGAGGATCAAGTACACTCTGAATCAAGGCTCATTCAGAATGGGTGATCAGCCCAGTGTCTTGTGACAGTACCTTGTCGAGTAGTAAGCACACTCTGAATCAAGGCTTATTCAGAATGGGTGATCAGCCCAGTGTCTTGTGTCAGTACCCTGTCGAGGAGTAAGCACACTCTGAATCAAGGCTTATTCAGAATGGGTGAACAGCCCAATGTCTTGAGTCAGTAGCTTGTCGAGGAGCAAGCACACTCTGAATCAAGGTATATTCAGACTAGATTATCGGCCCAGTATCTTGCATCTGTAGCCTGCCGAGGAGCAATCAACTACTGAATTATAGCGTATTCAGAATGTCTGTTCTGTTCATTGTCTTAGGTCAGCAGCCTGTCGAGGAGTAAGCACACTCTGAATCATAGCATATTCAAGATGGTGGATCAGACGTGCCTTGGATCAGCGGTCTGTTGAAGAGCAAGCACACTCTGAATCATAGCATATTCAAGATGGTGGATCAGACGTGCCTTGGATCAGCGGTCTGTCGAAGAGCAAGCACACTCTGAATCAGAGCATATTCAAGGTGGTGGAAAAGACGTGCCTTGGATCAGCTGTCTGTCGAAGAGCAAGCACACTCTGAATCAGAGCATATTCAGAATGGTTCATCAGACCAGTGCCTTGGTTTAATGGCCTCTTCAGAAACAAAGAACACTCTGAATCAGAGCATATTCAGGATGGGTGATCAGACTAGTGTCTTGGGTCAGCGGCCTGTCGAGGAACAAGCAACTCTGAATTAGAGCACAACCAGGATGGTTGATCAGACCAGTATCTTGGGTCAGTACCCTGTCGAAGAGTAAGCACACTCTGAATCAGAGCATATTCAGAATGGGGGATCAGCCTAGTGTACTGGGTCAGTAGCCTGTCGAAGAGGAAGCACACTTAGAATCATAGCATATTCAGAATCGGTGCTCAGTGTCTTGGGTCAGTAGCCTGTTGAGGAACAAGGACATTCAGAATCATAGCATATTCAGAATGGGTAGCCATTCCAATAGCTTGGGTCCGTAACCTGTCTTGGAGAGCTCAAACTCAGGACCATAGGATATCCAGGATGAATGTCTTGGATCAGAAGCATGTCAATGAGTTGACAAGCTCTGGACCTTAACATCCAGGATGGGTGTACGTCCCAAAGACTTGGGCCAGTATACCGTCGAAAAGCAAGCACACTCTGAGTCATAGCATATTCTGAATTGGTGATAAGGTCAGTGTCTTCGGCCAGTAGCATTTCGATAAGTATGCACACTCTGAATCATAGCATATACGAATGTGTGATCAGCCCAGTGTCTTGGGCCAGTAGCCTGTCGAGTTGCAAACACACTCTGAATCATTGCACATTCGAATGGTTGATCAATCCAGTGTCTTGTGTAAGCAGCCTTTCGAAGAGCAAGCACACTCTGAATCATAGCAAATTCGAATGGGTGGTCGGCTCAGTGTCTTGTGTAAGCAGCCTTTCGAAGAGCAATCACACTCTGAATCATAGCAAATTCGAATGGGTGGTCGGCTCAGTGTCTTAGTTTAGTAGCCTTTCGAAGAGAAAGCACACTCCGAATCATAGCATAGGTGCCTAATAAAAATTGGCGATCAGCCCAATGTCTTGGGTCAGAAGTCAGTTGAAGAACATAGCATAATCAGAACGGGTCATCAGCCCAGTTTCTAAGCTCAGTGGCCTTTTGAGGAGCAAGCACAATATACATTTCTGTACATTCAGAGTTAATCAGCCCAGTTTCTTTATTCAGTAGTCTGTTGAGGAGCAAGCAAACTCTGGACATACTGCAATCAGAATGGGTAATCAGCCCAAAGTCTTGGGTCGGAAGCCTGTCCAGGATCAAGCATATTCTGGATAATAGTATTTAGCATCGGTATTCAGCACAATATTTTGGGTCATTAGCCTGTCAAGGAGAAAGAAAATTGTGGATAGTAGTATATCCAGGATGTGTGATCAGCCCAGTGTTTGGTTTTAGAGGCCAATCGAGGAGCAAACTAATTCTGGATTATAGCATAACCAGGTTGGATGATCAGCACCATGCCCTGGGTCAGTAGCCTCTGGAGAAGCAAACAAACCGTGTCTCATAGCATATCGAAGATGGGTGATCAGCCCAATCCTTGGGACTGTAGCCTGTCTAGGGGAGCCAAACGAGGTACAATTAAATAAATTTAGTGCTTCTAATTACATAATGCACCGGCTGGTCACGATTACAATATAAACACATTCCTTTAAAATGATTTAAATTAACTAAATTTCTGCTTTTTAAAGGTAAGATAACGAAATGGGTGTACCTAAAGTGTTATCTCTATCAGAGGATTTTAAACTATGTATCGCGCGACCAGTTTTTTTTTTTTTCAAAATATTTACACATCTCTTTAACAGACAAACATGAAGCTACGAGGCCCATTGCGAACTTGATGTATTATAATTGTTATTATTGTTACTATTCTTATTTCTATTATTGTTGTTATTTATTATTATTATTATTATTATTATTATTATTATATTAATAGTCTAAAGGGAAATTCCGTGAAAAAGGTTAATGACCAATTAGTGGAACTTTATGTGGAATTCGCGGCAGTCAACTTGGAAGAAATAAACACCGCAATAGTTTCAAAATACCGCTCACCCAATGGAGATTTTAATATTTTTATTCAAAGACTAGTTACCGTATTGGAAATTCTTTTAGTTAATTTGAAAACGAAGGTAATTCTTGGTGGAAAGTTTAATATTGATGTAAATATACGTTGTTCCTTTGTTAAACAACTATGTAATATCTTAGCGCAATATGGTCTTTTAATTGTAAACAATGCTCCTACACATAATGATGCATGACTAAAAATTTTTACAAATTTGTACACTTCAGAATTTACCTGTTGTGTCTTTGATCCTGCACTTTCTGATCATATGGGAATTACGTTTGAAGTAAATTTCCTAAAATTAAATACCTAGTAAACCACCTATTTCAAGAGAGATTAGATTAATATCTCAGAGCGTGATAAGTTAATTCTTAAATTGTTTAAGTGCCGTAGATTGAAGTTTGTATTTGTATCAGAATGAGGTGTGCTTAAATTTTAATGCTATGTTTGATATTTTATTATACTTTATGTCTTATGTTGTAAATTTGTCAATGTTCTTCAGCAGTAAAACAGGTCAATTCCCAATTCTTGATTCACACGTGCTCTTAAGTTAATGCATGATCATGTGGTAGTGTTGCATAAAAAAATAACATCTATAAAACTGAAAACAGTAGACAAATGTATTTAACGCCTAGAAAAGAATACAAAAGAAACTTTCTGCAACTAGGGTAACGTATTATGAGTTTCTAATAAATAACTCTGGCAGTAAATGTAATAAAACCAGGGACATAATTAATAAAGAGGCAGGGAGTAATATTAATAAATCTGAAATTAAGATAGCATCACAGTAATTTAATACCTACCTTGTTCAGTCTGTTTCTGAAATAATAAAAAAGGCAAAAATTACGGATAAGCCTGCTGTTGGCTTTTTAAAAAATATGACAGACCACTCTGGAAGTTTTACTTGTCAGGAAGTGACGTATCAATGTGTTTTTATAAAAAAAATATGAAATTTAATAACTCAAGGAGTCAAGATTACTGCGGTTTTTGTAGCTATTTATTAAAATTTAGTGTTTCGTATTTATTGGATCACTTGGTAGTTATTGTCAACCAAGCTTTAACCAAGGTAATTTTCCTGACCCGTTGAAGATAATGAAAGTTATTCCTGTTTACAAAAAGGGAAACAGACAAGAAGGGTCTAACTATAGGCCGGTATCCTTGGTGTCAGTTATATCTAAAGTAATTGAAACTGAAATTTTAGACCAGTTGGACAAATATCTTTTTGAGGAGCTACAGTAATTACTAACTTATTATCAGCTATTCCTTATTGGTTTAACAGTATGTTATTCTTTTCGTTTATTTTATTATATTTTGAAACTAACAGAATATTATGTAATGAGCAATACGGTTTTAGGCTCAACAGATCTACTGTTTTGGGTATTGATTCCATTGTAAACGAAGTACTTTATTCTTTTGAAAACAAGCAGAATGTAGCAACGTGTTTTTGTGATCTTAGTAAAAATTTTAACTGTTTACCCCATAATGTGCTACTAAAAAAATTAGAATATTATGGAATAAAACATAATGAATTGTCTCTAATTCAATCATATCGTAGCAATAGAAAGCAATCAGTCTCAATTAATGACCAAATGTGTACTGCCTCAAGGATCAATTCTGGGTCCTTTTCTTTTCATTGTTGCTGTTAGTAGCTTGCCCGCTGCTACTCTGGGTAAAGCGATCTCCTATGCAGATGATACCACTGTGCTAAATATTATTTCTGCAAATACGTTTTATTGGTCCAATATTTTAGATAAAATATCTGGTTGGTTTGGCGCAAATGGCTTGCATAAGAATAAAGAAAAAACACAAAACTATCTTATTCAGTTTAAAAGATAAACAAAGCAGAGAGCAAACAGTTAAACATCTCGGAATATGTTTGGATAATGAGCTTTCCTGGAAATTCCACATAATGCAAATATGAAAATGTTGTCTAATGTTTTATTTATCTTAAGAAGACTTAGGGTGAGTATTTCCACTAGTACTTCATTGACTGACTGTCTATTATAGTTTATTTCATTGCCATTAAACTATGATATTTTGCTCTGGGGTAGCAGTGGGGAAGCCAATCAACTATTTTTACTCAGGAATAAAGCTTTGGGAATTATAAAAATTTGTAATCCTCGCCAACATTGAGGACCTATTTTTAAAGACTTTAGAATTTTAACTGTAGCATCTTTGTTTATATTTGCATGCTTGAATTTTATTCACCACCAAAAGACAGATGAGTTACTTCTGACATACATAGCCATGATATAAGATGTAGAAATTATATGGTACCACCTAAATTCCGGTTACAGAAATACCTTAACTCTCATTTTTATCCTGGAGTGAAATTATATAATAAACTATAATAAATATAAAACAAATTGAAATGCAAATTCTTTAAAATTAGTGCTAAATACAGAATTAAGCGACTTAATTTTTACAACATACAATAATATTTAAACATAGATGCATTTTAATGACTTTCTGACGAAACCTATTGCTTGTATGTAATTATTGTATGTAATAATAAAAATAATCATAATAATTATCAACATTTATATTGTTATAATTATTACTATTGTTACTACTATTGTTATGCTATTATTACAATTATTGTTATTATTATTTTTATTATTATTATCATTATAATCGTCATTTCTATTATCATTATTACTAATATAATTACTATTTTTTATTAATTATTATTTATTAATTTTGGCAATGACGATTATTATTATTCTTATAATAATCATTTTGATTATCATCATTATCATTATTATGATTATCATTATTCTCATTATTAGTATTATTACTGTTATTATTGTTTTAATTATTATTATTGTTTTATTAATAGTAATATCATTATTACTAACATTATCAGTATGATAATTATGATTATTAGTATCATAATTATTATGATTATTATAAGCATTATTATTACCATCAATATAATTATTATCACCATCATTATAATTATTATAATCATTATTACCATTTTGACTATTATTATCATTATCAATATCATTATCATCAATACCATTATCATTATCATTATTATAGCTTATATTACTACTATTATAACAACTATTAGTACTATTTTTATCAATACTTTTTATTATTTTTTTTCTTATTATTATTATCATAATTATTATCATTATTATCATTATATCATTATTATCATCATTTCTATTATCATTATTACTATTACAGTTATTGTTGTTATTGTTATTATTCTTAATATTGTTATTGTTATTACTATTGTTAATATTATTATTATTACGGTTATAGTTGCTATTATTATGATCATCATCATTATCATGATTATTATTGTTGTCATTATTATTACTATTATTATTATTATTATTGTTATTATTATTATTATTATTATTAGTGATATTGCTGTTATTTCTATTGTTTTTAGTAATTCTTATTATTATTATTATTTTTTATTGTTTTAGTAATAGTTATATTAATTATTATTATTAACATTATGAATATCATAATTGTCATTATTAGTATCATTATTATTATGATTATTATTACTATTATTATTGTTATTAATATTATCATCACTATTATCATTTTATGATGATTATTATTATCATTATAATCATTACCATTATTATTGTTATTGCTGTTATTATTATAACTATTATTATTGTTTTTATTGTTATTACTATTGTTGTTATTATTATTGTTATTATTACTGTTATCATTATTATTATTACTACTATTGTTAATGTTATTAATATTATTATTATAATATTTTACGGTAGCAAAATATTCTACAGGGCCTTTCTATTCTGTGACTTAATTTGTGAAATATCAGTCATTTGTTTACATGAGTCAGTTAAGTTTTCTGTGAGATTGTATTCCTGATCATTGCATGCTGGGTTTCAAATGATGTTTTACGTAGTGTTGGATTTTTATGGTGTATATGATTGCCATGTTCCTTTACTATGCGGTGGTGTAAATGGCGATAGGTGAAAGAAGTATGCCCTCCAATCTTAATAACAGTGCCATGTGGCATCTCAGCCCACCACTTATAATGTGGCTAAAAGAAAGAAAGAATAAGAAAAACAAGTAGACTTACCTGGCTCTTGTTTGGCTGAAGACTGTTCTCAGGAAAATTCAGCTACTGATTCTTACAGCTTAAATATTAGTTCTTGCGACTGAACAACTAATTGCTAAAACATATGGTTTAACTCCTAATTAGCTTCTAAGGTTCAGTCACACCATCTCAGCGATGCGTTTAAGGAGAAAATTCTAAACTGATAGAATGTTACTTAGCTCATCAATGGTGGCAGATTCAAAGATTAATATTGATAATTTTGAATGTTCTGGTAAGGAAAATTGATCTTAGAGAAGATGTATATATTTGCACGCATACATACACAAATTCATAATACTCCATACTCAAAACGCTTCACTGGATGTAACTTTTTAACAATTTGTTTTAAAATATTTGTACACCCTCTCTCTCTCTCTCTCTCTCTCTCTCTCTCTCTCTCTCTGAAAAATACATTAAAGAAATAAACCATATTTTTTAAACAATGCTCCAATTTCAAGAAATAAATTATTAACTTCTGCAACATCAAAAAATTTGGAGAGTTAAAAAACAATCCTTCTACAATCATTAGGGACTAATATGTACAATCTGACATGACACATATATTTACAAATTCATTTAATGTAAAACTTGAATTTCATGTAAATATTTTTAAAAATTCATCGTGTGGAACATTTTATTATAACATTAGACAATAAAAATATTGTAGAAATAATCATGCAAACTAGAATTTTGAAGAATGTTGGTATTATGTTCAATAGCTGATATACATTTCAACAAGATATCTTTCTACTGGAGATTTTCCAAAAGTCACGCGTGCATTAACTTAAGGTTCTTGTTAATCTCAAATAGCATTTAAAAACGCTTTGAGGTTTACCGGGAAATGCATAAGTCATTTTGGGGAATTTTGGCTTTGAATCGGTGTGCTGCCACAGTAGTTCAGTTCATGGCACTGAAAGCCGAAGTTCTCTGCTTCAAAGGTCGCTATAGCATTGAATGGTTTTTAATCTGGTTCAAAATATTAATATTTTCCATGGCTGCAACTGTATATGAATGTAGTTGATTTATGACAATATTTTCACTCAGCTATTGTGATTTTTAATATGGTATAAATTATGGCATAAATGAATGACTAATATTAAAGTTACTTGAATTAGATTTACAGATGACAAACATTAGTTCATAAAGTAAATAAATTGAATTTATGATGACTACGAAAGAAAAATCCTGACCACCAGAAAAAAATACATTATTGTATTTAAACCATTTCTATACTATTATCTAAAGTTACAACCAAGTATTCTGCAAAGCACTGAGTAGATATAACTATACGCAAAATATTA
This sequence comes from Hymenopus coronatus, assembly GCA_030762935.1. Taxonomy (NCBI): domain Eukaryota; kingdom Metazoa; phylum Arthropoda; class Insecta; order Mantodea; family Hymenopodidae; genus Hymenopus; species Hymenopus coronatus. The sequence goes on along the minus strand of CM060900.1, from coordinate 456,602,304 downwards.
TAAATAAGTAATAATATTCATTATTCTCTCTTTGAGGTTTCAGAACCTAAAAACAGACTAATTTCTTCCAAGAAGATTTTATAACTTTCTAAAGGTTCAACAAAGCAGGATACCAGGGTATTAGTAGAGCAATATACAAAATCTTTACACCAAAATCTTTATTAAACAAAAAAAAAACAAAAAAAACTTGCATAAAACGTCTACATTTGTATTTTAAAAAATAATTTTGAAGTTCAATTAGTATCCTTTTGCAGAGATTTTCTTGATCCATTGCAGAGACATCAAATCAGCAACATTATGACCTGCAATATTATAAACAGACAATTTTAAAATACTGTCAGCCTTGAGAATAACACCTTTATAATTTTATATTCTTTCACTCTCACTGAAAGAAAGTGAGTTTCAAATTTAGTAATTTTAAAGACATCGAGATTGAATTGTTCTTTGGGGGGTGTAAATATTATAATTTGCGATTGTTTAATTATATAATAACACTAATTGTATGAATACCTATGAATCATATTGGCCGAACATTTTTCACGTTCTGCCATTTTAAAAGCCCAACAACATGTTTAAATCACCCATGCGCTACCTTGTAACCATATTTCTTCTTTCTGCATGTGGTGTTTTCTCAGATTTACATTCCTGTGCATGAAATTTATCCTTGAGTTTCAGTTTTGCTCTGATTTGCATGCAAATTTACATACACAACCAAAGATGAGCCATCAAAAAGTTTAGTATTATTCATTTGCTAAACAAAATGCACTTATACAAAAATAAAAAAAACACAAGGAAAATTTTAATGCCAAATTTTCATAAAAACAAAACAAAAAATATTGCTCCAAAACTAACAAGTTCAACTTATATAAATACTTGCGTTTATTTTTACTGTAATAAACTATCAAAAACTATCACTATTATATTTTTCTCTGACAAATGTGAATGTGCAAGGCAGTTTTTCACAATTGGACTTTTTCGCTAATTAAAATACTTAATTGTATTATCTGAGATACTATCTGAGCTAAGCTATCACTTTTGCAGTCATTTCTCTTTGCTCGTGTTAAGCTTAGAAATTTTCAAGTAAATAGATTTAAAATTAAAACGGTTTAAAACATCAGATCTAATGTATCTTAATGTATCTTAAAAAATCTGATGTATTCCATTCACATTAATGTCTTTAGCTGTTCCACGAACAAACTTATATTACAAAAGATTATTCTTTTTTCTACGTTATATTAATCAAGATAAACTGTGGCAGAATTGGTCTTCTTACTTGATTCATTCTAAATAGAAGGGAAATAAGGGAATACACCAGGCTAAAGCAATAGTCATATTTTTTAAAATGCGATCGCTAAGTGAAAAAATTGAAATTTGGTTCTCTTTGCTTGCTAGGAGTACACAAAAGAGAGACAAAAAGAAAGCCTCCGTTTGAGAAAAGTTCAAGTACCTTAAAACTGAAAGAAATTACTCGGAATATCTCGAAAACGGTTAACTCTACAAATAAAGAAGAGGAAGATGACAAAAATTGTGTATTTTAATGAGATCTACTTAGTAAGTTGTTGTCTATTTCTCACGAATTAGCAGTTATACAAAAATTATACAAAAGTCATTCAGAAAGAAGGGGTCTTTAGAGGTTATTCCCAGAAAATTCAAGATTTACATTTATATTTTCATGAAAATATGTTAATCATATTTTAATTAAAATCGTTGCAACCATTTTTGAGGAAATCAAAAACTTCGAAAGATGTTCCATGTAAAGAGTAATTGATAATCTTCATGGCGCATCCTTGGAAGATGCTGAACTCGAATACCAAGTCTGGTTTCTAACGGAATGTTCGTGTTTGAGCTATGCTGCCCACAGACACACACACTCGGACATGTTTCTAATTTTTTGTTTCGGGGCTCTCAAGACATGTATTTCCGGTGAAATATCGATGTAGAATTTGTGGGTGGAATATAAGACCTTCTCTATACATGGTACATAAGGGATAGAAAACGTAGAAATGTATTTAGCATAAGCAATTAATATGAACTGTTGTTTTTTTGTTTTAAAATCATTATGAAAATTTGATTTTTATCAGGCAGAAAAACGTAAGTTATCCAACTGTTGTGTTTTTTAAAATGTATGACCCCTATTTCACTAACTTTGTTATACGTTTTGGCAAAAATTTACACATACACATTCATAAACTTCTATTCAATGTAAGGAAACTTTCGTAGGTAGTATATCTCACAAATTGTAGCAATGCAGGCAGTTGGAAGTATTCATCAATGTGAAATAGTATTTTCAAAACTTCATATGAAATAAACCAAGAATCACAGGGAAAAAAACATTACAAGGGATTATTTGAATGTAATTACATGAACAGTGTGAACATGCTCAAGCAATAATATCTGCAGGAAATTATAGTAAAGGTACATAAAGAAAGTGGTCGTCTCCTTAGCGCGGTGGTAGCGCAGCTGCCTACCAAGCGGGAGACCTGGGTTCGATCCCCAGTACCGGCGTGGGGATTTTTCCCCCGCTGGGAGACCTGGACCGGGGTGCACTCAGCCTCGTGAGGTCCCTGGGGGGCCAATTGAGGAGCTACTTGATTGAGAAGTAGCGGCTCCAGGTCGTGAGGACCGCATTAACCGGCCGGGAGGGGCTCGAGGCGCTGACCACGTCTCACCCTCCAGTACTGCACCCCATCCATGACGTCTGTAGTGGACCGAGATGGGGGACGCAGCGGCCGGGCGGTAGGCCAAGGCTACCCGTGAGCTGTCGTGCCATGGAGTTATGTTACATAAAGAAAGTTTAAATTTTGAAAGAATACATATCGCGGGCTCAGAATGACAATTTCAATCTAGCGTTTAGTAAATTTTACAGGAGAACGTTTTAAAGGTTTCATCATTAATACAACAAAAACAAATGCAGTTCTTGAAAACTTTTCTAGATGTTAAGTAGCTAAACTAATTGTTCAGCGGGGCCGCGCCGTGGCCGAGTGCTTAGACCATTCCCCTCTCACCCAGACGGCCCGGGTTCGATCTCAAGTGACCGCATGTGAAATTTGTGGTGAACAAAGCGGATTTTCTCCGGGTTCTCCGGTTTCCCCCCCCCATCGCATTCCACCGGTGCTCCATCTTCATTTGATGTATCACAGTGTCATCGCCTGTGGTGCCATACTACAAAAAAAGGTGTTTAGCACACTGAAACTAAAATGTTCTTGAACATCGATGTTCTATTGTGAAATCAAAAATAAAAAAGTGTATAAAATAGAACCTTGAGTTTCTAAAATGTCATTTTTGAGTTTCATTACTACATAAATCTAAAAGTGATCAGCAATACGATATAGTTATGTTAAATCTATTTTATCCATTTTCTCTTCACCTCAATATAAATAAAAGTACTAAAAAGGATAGTATACAAACTATTACGAAAGAAATCGTTTTAAACTCCGTATTCATAAAGGTTATTTTATATTTTGTTTGATCAAGTTATGTGACTTTTAATACATACTATAGAAATAAAACGGAATAAAGATTGGTAAGATCAAATACTAGCATTTATTTTTCCAATGGGATAAATGTTTCCAAAATAATTTAAACATTTTAATTTCCATTAAGTTTTCATTACAGTACTACAGCATGCATTTCTAAACAAACAATATTTATTTCTGTGTTAATATTAATAATGAACATAAAAACCTGCCATAGCATTTTATTCTTAACGCTGGCTAATATTTCCTTATACAAAAAAAAAAATCTGATGTGTTCCATTCACATAATTTTCTCTACATGTTTGTAACAAAGAATTGTTAATAAGCTTATTCTTCTCTATCTACTTCATGCTAATCGAGACAAGTATAAGCAGAAACGGTCTTATTACTTAGTTTCCTATAAGTAGAGGGGAAATAAGGGAATACTCTAGGCTAAACCTACAGTCAAATGTTTTAAAATCCATTCTAAGCGTGGCAGAAGTTGAAAATTTCCCGCATGAGAAATGTTTAAGTACTTTAAAACTGAAACTAATAACAAGGAATACCTCGAAAACGGTCAACTCCACGAAAAAAGTATATGACATAAATTGTGTATTTTAACAAGGTCAACATTTTTGTGTGGTAAGTTTTTGTCTATCTCTTACGGTTTACTAGTTATGCAAAATTCAGTCAAATTCATCCAGAATAAACAAGTCTTCAGAAGCTATTTCCAGAAAATTCAAGATATGGGTATGTTTTATTTGGGATGGAAATGTGTTTAACATATGGAATTTTAGTCAAAAATGTTAGTCATTTTTGAAAAAAATATAATTTTCGAACATTTTTCCATGTAAAGGGTAGTTTGGGATGGGGGGGATTTTTTTGAAAATCTTTGTGTCGCACTCTTGGAAGATACTAAACTTAAATACCAAGTTTGGTGTGTAACGGTCTTTTCGTTCAGAGAAACGAATTTTGGTGGTTTCACTTACCTAGCGACCGGCTTTTAAAAGATTTGACTTTCGGTTTAGCCTCGTGTATTCCCTTATTTCCTTTCTACTTGGAAAGAAGCACGTAATAAGACCAATTCTGATAATACTATTTTCATTAGCATGATGCATATAAAAGAATAATCTTTTGTAAGAAAAGTTTTGTGGAAAAGCTAGAGAAAGTCATGTGAATGGAACACATCAGATTTTCTTTAATTTCTATAGCACGTATATACATGTACATACTAATGTATTCCACCCAAAAATTCGATCCTGATATTTCACCTAAATACGTGTTTTGAGGTCCCCTGACTCAAAAATAATCATTTTACTTAAAGGTGTGTGTGTGTTTCTCTGTCTGTCTTTGGGCAGCGTCCCTCAAAAAAGAAAAGACCGTTAAATACAAAACTTGGTATTTATGTTTAGTATCTTCCAAGGATGAGACACGAACATTTCCAAGAAAATCCCCCACCCCAAACTATCATTTACATGATTTTTTTTTTTTTTTTCTGATAATGTTGTTTTTCTTAAAAATGGCTCTAACAATTTTGATTAAAAACCCGTATATTAAAGGTATTTGCATCACAAATAAAATTTATATCTAGCATTTTCTGGGAATAACCTCTGAAGAGCTCTTTATTCTGTATAAATTTTGCTGAATTTTGCATAACTGATAAATCTTAAGATATAGACAAAAACTTACTGCACAAGAAATGTAGATCTAGTTAAAACACATAATGTTTTTTATATACGATTGTGTGTAGTGTTGACCGTTTTCAAGATATTCCTTATTATTGGCAATTTTAAACTAAACAGGAAGCCTCCTTTCGTTTCGTGTCTCAAATTTTACTGCTGGCCATGCAAAGCGAACTAAACTTCTGTTGTTTCACATAGCGATCAGCTTTTAAAAGATTTGAATATCGCTTTAGCCTAATATATTCCCTAATTTCCCTTCTACTCACAAAGAGCAAATAATTTGACTAATTCTGCTAATGTTTATCTCGATTAGCATGGTGTAGATTAAAGAATATTATTTTGGAAGAATAGTTTATATGTGGAACAGCTAGAGAAATTCGTGTGAATGGACATATCAGACTGTTTATCTTACCAACTTAGGCATATTTATAGATATGGTGTATCAGCGGAAGTTTAACCACATCATTTGGTTCGCTGCAAACAATAAATTAACATAATGACATTCAGAATTTCCATTGGGAAAGCTTATACCAAATTTTGAAAGGGGAACCTTGTTCGAAAATCTATAGATTGACTTTTCTAAATGGAACAACAGAATATGAGACGTCATAGCTACTGCTAGCTTTTTTATAATCCTTAAAGGGTTAGTCGCACAGTTTGACAATTATATAAGGTTTCCTGCCGTTAACATTCCTAAGTATTCGCAAAACGGAGGCGACATTTCAGAACATCTCATTGAACGGATGTTATCTACTTCCTGTATAGCAGAATGGCATGGAGCTGAACATTTCATCACATCTGATTCGATTTTTGTATGTCTTTGCAAGAAATCAGCAGTTGCCAGTGCTATGAGAGAAACGGTTTTGAGCGACACAATTGTCACTCCAGGTTATTATTTTTTTCAACATCAGAATGATCTTAAATAAAGTTTTCCAGTAACTTTATAACATCACTAAGTTTAGTCCACACTGCCCAATAACCTATCTTAGAAACTGATTCTGCATATAGCTAGTTTCCTCTCATAAAATGAAACACTAACATTTGACTATGGAATATTTTTAACGTTTTGCATATCAAAACAAACAACAATGCCATTTCAATTATTAATGTACCTATACCTTTATCTTTCCAGGCGCATTAGTTTTTCAATGATGTGGTTTGCATATTTAATTTCCAGCTCATGTGGTAGTCTAGAATTCTAGATTACTATTTGGCAATTTTGAATTCCTCGCGTACAAAGAAATATCCTGGTAGGTATGTATAAACAATAACAAATTAGCAGCAGGTAACGGGACACAGCAGACGAAATATACCAGAGTCACCAATATCAGTTAAATTCTTGGTGAAACAATATTTTGGTTTCAAAGTAGGCATTATCTCTTTTATAATGTGCAATTGCACATAAATACCTTCGCGTAATAATCAAAATCGAATGATCATAATGACATACTATACCACAACATATTACTATAATATCGTAATGTTGTTAATGTTAATTAACCTGATTCAAAAAGAAACAGACAAATATAACGTTGTCACTCTCAAGAAACAGCTTAATGAGTAATTAGAACCTTTTCAAACCTGATTTCTCAGAACAATATTTGAGATATCAACATATAATGCATATTGTAGATTAATAATAAAAACAGCATTCAATGCAGCAAGCATCTTAATTTTAAATAAAATGTTTAATAGAACCTTTTCATTCTGAACCCGCGATATCCAGTTTTGTCAACAATATTTGCTCCATTTTATTGAAATTTACAACACACGTTCATCATCTTATAATGTAAAACACTTCCGAATATCATAAATCTGTGACCAAAAGTATTAAGTAATATTTTTTTAAACTGGTTTCAAATCATATCTCCGCGGTGTACAACGCAGTACAAATTTTAAAAGTCTATGCTTATTTTTAAAAAAATAATATGAATTCAAAACTTTATGAAAGTATATAGTTTTTCCACTTGACGCATTTGAACTACCAATCAACTGCGTTTGTAAATGGACAGGCGCATGACTATTAATAACTTTAAATTCTGTTTTCTCGAAAAAAAATTTAGCAGTATCGAAAATGCTCCATAAGGGCACATTTTTATTTGTTTAAATAAATGTGTTTCCTATGAAAAATTTATAAAATAACCAGCATATATATATCCAAAAAAAACGCCTCAAAATTATTAATCAACATTTATGGGACAAATGAACTTTTGGATAGCATATTTTGATGTAGTTCCAGAAAAATACTTGCTCTATCAAAAAGCAAAGGGCCTTGTAAGCAGTCTCTGGCATTTTTTGAAAATAGGTACTTGTAATCTCTGAGCAGATTGAGGTTACATTTGCGCATCTGTCGATTGCGCTACAGATTTCGTAAATCATGCACTTCGTATCAAAACTATCAGATTTTCTGTGATGTAAGGTTTTCTAACAAAGTTAGCAGTCACCAAGGAGGCTAGTGTGGATCACAAATTCACAAATAATCAATATGATGACGTCAGTAAAAACAGCGACAAATAGAACTTACGGGTTAGAAAGTATCGCAGCTTGTTCTTTGTAATGAGTCACCGATATCGAGCTTGGTTCAACCAATAGCGAAGCAGAATGTCATTTAGTGCCTTATTTGGTAATGACATATGCGATTACGCTACAGGTTTGGAATGTTGAAGAGTCCAATGCGTCTCGAGGGGTAAAAAGTAGGAAAACGCTCTTGTAAAGAACACCTAATAGTAATCGAATGGAAACCCCCCCCCAAAAATCAAAATAATTAAATCCATTACTAATAATAACTACTATTTAAAACTTAATAACATGTAAACTGCTTACGGGAAAAAAAGATGAGCTCCATTTTTTTACTTTCCCTAGCGCGTATTATATACCATGCACATAGTGGATAGAGAAGAAAGATAACAAACTTAAATACACACGGATCATTTTCTGAAAATGCTTTTTTTTTTCATGGGGATCCTAAAACATGTATTTACGGTGAAATCTCGGTATCAAATTTTTGGGTGGAATACAATACCTTCTCTATTCACTATGTATATTGTACATACGGGGCTAGAGAAAATAATAAATTAAAAAAGGTCCATGTGTGTATGTGTGTGTCTGTGGACAGCACAACTCAAAACGAAATGTCGGTTAGACACCAAATTTGGGATTTAAGTTCAGAATCTTCCAAGGATACAAGCCAAAGATTTTCAGGAAATATCCCCACCCTCAACTACCCTTTACATGGAACATTTTTCGGAAATTTTTATTTTCTCAAAAATGTCTCTAACAATTTTGATTGACATACCATATGCTATTATGCTTTTATGACAAAACAAAATGTATATCTTTAATTTTCTGGAAATAGCCTATAAAGAACTCTTCATTCTGGATGACTTTTTTATAACTGTTGCATAACTGGTAAACCGTAAGAAAAATAGACAACACTTTACTACAGAAAAAATGTAAATCTCATTCAGACAGGCAATTTAATCCTAGCAAACAAAGGAACCGAATTTAAATTGTTTCACTTAGCGACCAGCTTTTAAAAGATGTGATAATGTCTATAGCCTAATATATTCCCTAGTTTCCTTTTACTTACAAAGAAGCAAGTATAAAATCAATTCTAATAATATTTATCTTGATTAGCATGACGTAGATAAAATAATCTTTTGCAAGGATAGTTTGTTTGTCTATGGAACAGCTAGAGAAGCTCATGTGAATGAAATTCATCAGACTTTTTAATTGCATTGTGTGCAGCATTTTCATTACACCAATGAATTCATACAGAATTTTTATTTAAATACCGTGCAGGCTGTAATTTTTAAATATGACGCAAATATTAGATACCTACTGTTATTGTTTGTAATAACGGGTATAGAATTTCAGCAATATATCTTACATTCCTAATTTCACAGATGAATTACCTTAAACTAACAGATCTATATATGGTAACGGGGGATGATCGGTGGATCCCAGCATTTGCTTGGTAACCTGAGGAAAACGCCGAATAAACCCATGGGTCAGGTAGGCTGGGCACGAGGATCAAACCCGCGACCTCCTGAATTCGGGTCACAGAAAACGGGGTGCTCGTTATAACCAAATGAAGGTTGCAAACCGAATAATTTAAAGTTTTGCATATGGGTTGAACGGAAAATGAATTTTTTGTGCGTTTCCGCGAAATTCCTATAGTTGTAGTGTGTTTTTAGGTTATTCCGTTGCGAGATCAAACGTGCTTTAAATAAACAGAAATGCACGCAGCTCGTGTTACCGATTTCACGCCAGCCTTTAAGAGACCAAGTTTTACGGGGTTTCTTCATATGTAAGATAAGCCGTGCTGACTCAACGGAATATTACGTGTCTCCATTACATATTAAGGTATAAAATACTAAAAAAATTTTTTATTGCCCTTGTCCAGTAGTAGAATATAAAATTATTCTCTCCTGGAATAGAACGTCTTACTCAAAAGTTTTAAGCGTACCCGATACTATATTTTGTACAACATTTAGGATCTTTAACTTTCTCTGGCACACAAGCACTCACAGCTACAGAACCAAAATTTCGGTATCAAGATTACACAGTAGATAAATTTATGTTTTGAGACCCACAGAACTAGGTTTTAGAAAAAGATCAACTTGTGTGTCTCTATAATAATAATAATAATAATAATAATAATAATAATAATAATAATAATAATGTAAAACAAAAGCTTAATTTGAAGAAAAATGTATTAAATAATAGCACAGTGAAATAAAATGAAGATAGAAGAAACGTTTAAAGGTTTCACTAAAGTTACATATAGCATAATTGATGAGACCAAAAAATAAATTAAACTTGATTATCTAAAAAAAATAAACATAAAGTGGGAATATTCTTCAAGTTACATTGATTTAATTTAAAGTTGTATTAAGTTAATGCAATTGCACTTTAATAATTACATTTTATAGCTGAGTTAAATAAATAAATAAAAATATGCAAGCTATAATTATATTACCGCTACATATAGTGATGGACACCGTATACAATTTTTAGACGTCGATTTAATTAGTTTGGCGTAAGGTTTCGTAGCTGGTTACCACTTATTTGTTCTCTGTTGACTTCCAACAGCTAGGAAGTAAGCAAAATTGATAGTATGAGTGAAGAAAAAACTTTTTTTTTATCTTAGTCATAAGTAAAATCTGGAAAATAATAATGTAAACTAAATATTGTATTAATGTGAAATAACGCATTGTGACAGTAAATTTTAGTAATTATAATTGATATGCTTAACACCGATTTAAATGTAAACCAACTCTAAACCTTTCACCAAATGTAATCAACTTATTCTAATTTATTCAAAGTATGCTTTCAGTGTCATATATTTAAATATTACTACCATATCTATATATGCACTTGCTAAAACGCTTTTTACACAGAAAAACCAATTTTATAAAATGGTAGTTAGTTCCTTAGTTCATAACTAATTTGATTACATTTCGGTCAATAATCTATCATTGTAAGCTCCCCTTACATGCGTACAGAGTCTACCCTTCAAAAAATAATATTTCCTCTACATTCCACAAATTATATATGATTTTTGTGTATGAAAATAACCGTTTTAAACATGATTGGTCCGTGCACAGTTAAAGGAATAAGAAAGGGATATCATACTTTAAAAAGTATATTGAGCTCTTTGTAAAGAGGAAGTAAAAAAACTCTTACCTGATGTTTCAGCACAACGTACTCTGCACGTGTAGTAAGCTTCATTATAGTGATGGATACTGTCAGTTCTTGAGACGTTTTAATTCTAAATTATAAACTGTTATTTTGAAACAAATATCTTTTGTTACACTTAACACAATATATATTCCAATTTATGTGACTGTTTATTTCCTTAAATCCAATTCTTAGAACACTTCATCTTCTTTTACCCTTTTATTTCAAATATCATAGCTATTTCTGGAATTAGGCTTCTGGCGATGCTGTTCGGATAATCTCAGCATAGAATGTGTTCTCCTCTTCTTTTCGCACAACTGGACGAACTGCAGGTGGTTTAGGAGCCTGAAAATGCAATTCAGCATATACAACATTGCCACCATCTGTTGCTCCCTCGTTGATATTCTGTAGAGGTACCACTACTTTTTCAGCATTCTTTATATATTCCACATTCTGCTCCTTTACTTCTACAAAATCTGCTGCTACGCTGTCCTTTTTCTTTCCGAGCAAATAGGAAAGACTGATGCAGGGCCCCGACTTGGCCTTCTCTGCTGTTGGTCCATGATCTGCACTTTCGGTGTTGATGGACTCCTTGCTACCAGCTCTTGCGAGAACTCCACATGTAAAACCACCACGTATAAAAAATATCAGGAAGATGATAATCAACAAGGCCAGTACTCCTCCAACAATTCTAATTATGGTGCGAATTCTAAATTCTGACAGTTCCATTTCATCTGGCTAGTCATTTTCCAAGAGGACAAATTTAAACGATGTGTTGCCCAATTCATTGAAAACTCTAAGAATGTATGTTTTTCCTAAGTCTCCTTCTTCTACTTGAGTGATCTCCAGCATACATTCCCAAACTTCAGAGATCTTCTTCGTGGCAGGCATTGTCCTGTAGTGACTGTCGTTACTCCAATCATCGTATATCACATTATCAATCTCCCATTTGCAGCTTGGGTTTGGATTCGCTGAAACTTTAACGGTGATATTCATCTTTTTGCCAACCTTGCAGCCATAGAGATTCCTCATGTAAACATTATCGTTACTTGGAGGAAACAGTACTTCAATCTGAAAACGTGTGTTCAGTGGACGCTGTAGTGCTGTGTGGGTGGCAACACACACCAGACTTTTATTATTATGTTGCTTCTTCACTTTGAATGCCAGTCTCTGGTTTACCGTAACATTCCCGTTTGTTCCGGATACGGTTTTGACTCGAGAGAGACCCCTAGTAATCTCCTTATCGCCTATGTACCATTGAATTTTTGGAGCGGGTCTGGCATTTTTCACTGTGCAGGTTGCATTTATTGTTTCATTTTCCTTGTATCTTGTGCTCTTCTGTGAGTTTGCGGCATTTACAACTACCAGATCTGGCTTTTCTATTGGCGGCCTGGCGACAATAAGATCGATGCTAAATGTAGATATGCTAGACTCAAAAGGGAATGCAACTTCGCATTTCAGGGGCCCATTATTGTTGTCTTCTACAGTAAGTATTTTAACACCGCAATGCCCTCTATCAAGACCATCACCTTCATAAACATATTTTTTATGCTTGATGAGAGGACTTAGGTTCACTATGTCTGAACCTGAATGTATCTTGCAATATTGCAGCTTCAATCCTGCAGTACACTTGAAGACGAACTCTTGACCCGGGAGTACTATACGTGTTCCTGGTGGTTCCACATACAACTTGATCCCTGCTAGAATGATTCCTTACAATGAAGCGAAGACCAACAGGAGCGTTACTGTTTTCTCCATCTTCAAGTTGGAGAGCAATAAACACTTCGTCGATGTTTAACACAAGGTTTCCCTAATTTTTCACAACTTACACACTTCGCAAATACTAAGCTGTGTTTGTATTTACTCTGGTCTTGTTCACTCTTATTTTCCTTCTTTCTTTCTTTTTTAAAGCGCACACTCAAAACACTTGTTTATCACAATCGGCTTCTTCACCATCACTGAATGCATTTTGCAGCACGACAAACGAAAACAGTCACGCGAAACCGCCGGTAAGCCTTCTTGCGCTGGAATGTTGAACCCTAACACTGACTCAACCACTTGCCACGTTGCCAATTCAGCTGTTTCCCTCTTGAAGGTTAATGCAATGTCAGCCACGGTGTAACAAAAGAAGACCGGGGTGCAATATTTCACATCCTTATTTGTTTGTTTATTTGTTATTAATTGTTTCTCCAGATTACATGGAAAGGGCAGTATTTCAACATTACTATCGCTTTTCCCTTTATGTTTATAACGAAATGTGTAATGTAACTATTGCTGCAAATGTTCTATGATTAAGAGGGAGTAGGTAACCAGAAGGATAGGCTTTCGTAAACACTTTTTGTACCCACTAATAAATGTTACAAGGTAGAGAAGGAATGTAAAGCAACAGAAATATTTTGATCAAAAAAATCCTTAAACACTGCAGAATCAAGATCCAATTTGCCCTTTGGGCCCTTTCACGTGCATTATGATATTAATTAGCATGTTCCTTTTTAAGCAGTTCTTCGTTTTCTCTCAAATTTCCAGTGTACGTTCTTTGAAGATGAATGAGGAGAACAAATCATATTTATTTCATAATTACAGGCAGAATTTAGAATTTTGGCCTTTTATAATTATAAGGGGACACTGACATAATAAAGGCAATTTTCCAAAGTGCTAGAAATATACTTTAAAAAAAATGCATAATGAACATGAATAATTTTTGTACAGGCTTTTCTAGCAATTAAATATGTGCATATACACACGTTCAGTTCTATAACTATTTTCATGCTTGATACGCTAATTTATATATAATATACCTATTTATTTATTATAATAGCAATAATCAAAAGGTATCTCCTCCAACATTTTCTGAACTAGATATGCAATTTTTTGCTTTTACGTTCCTTAAAAACTTTGAAACAAATTGCGTGGGAAAATGTTCATATATTGCATACTTTGTCTAAAATATATTTGGAAAAGTCATAAAAAAGGAGCGCATAATTAATATAATAATAATAATATTAATAATAATAATAATTATAATAGTAATAATGATAATAGTTACTATTGTTATTGTTGTTATTAGCTATTATTAATAACAATTATTGTTAATTTGTATTCATTGTTTTATTATTATTATTATTATTATTACTATTTTTATTATTATTACTATTTTTATTATTATTATCATCTTCATCTTTATTATTACCATTAACACTAATATTTTCATTATAATTAATATAATTACTATCATCATTATTTTCAATATTACTATTATTATTGTTATTGTTATTAATACTATTATCATTGATATTAGTAATTATTATTTATTATTAATTATTATTTATTGCTATCATTATTATTATCATCATCATTATTACCATTATTAACATCATTATAATGATTATTAATATCACTAACATTATTATAATTATTATTACTACTTTTATTACTATTATTATAAATATGAATCATTATTATAATTAATTACTAATATTAATCATCTTTAATTATAATTATTATTTATAATTATTATTATTTATTGACTATAATATATTTATATTTAATTCTTATATATTTATATGAGTATTATAATTATCATTATGATTATTGTTGTTATTGTTATTAGCATTATTACTATTATTTTTATTATTATTGTCTTATTATTACTATTGCGATTTATTACCATCAACACTATGATCATTATTAATATTTTATTATTATTTATTATTATTATTATTATTATTATCACTGTTATTATTATTATTATTATTATTGCTATTGTTATTATCATTATGATCATTTTCAGTATCATCATTATCATTATGATTATTTGTGTTATTTTATTATGTTAATATCATCATAATATTATGGTCATTATTATAGTTGTTATCATTATTATGGATATTATTGTTATTATTATAAGTATCAATGTTGTTATTATGATTACCATTATTACTATTAAGGTTGTTATTATTATTAATATAATTATAATTAATAATAATATTTCTTTTATTTTTGTTATTATTATGATTATTATTGTTCTTCTTATTATTACTACCATATTTTGTGGTTACAAAATATCCAACAGGGAATTTTTATTCTGTAACTTAATTTATGAATTGTCAGTGATGTTTTACATGAGTCAGTTAAGTTTTCTGTGAGATTGTATTCCTGATCATTGCATGCAGGGTTTCAAATGAAGTTTTACATAATGTTGTATTTCTATGGTGTATATGATTGCCATGTTCCTTTTACTCTGCGGTGGTATAAATGGCAATAGGTGAAAAAAGTATGCCCTCCGATCTTATTAACAGTGACATGTGGCATCCCAGCACACCACTTATAATGTGGCTAAAAGAAAGAAAGAATAAGAAAAACAAGTAGTCTTAGCTGGCTCTTGTTTGGCTGAAGACTATTCTCAGGAAAATTCAGCTGCTAATTCTTACAGCTTAAATATTAGTTCTTGCGACTGAACAACTATTGCTTAAACATATGGTAGCATATGGTTTAACTCCTAATTAGCTTCTCATGTTCAGTCACCCCATCTCAGTGCTACATTTCTGAAGAAAATTGTTCTAAACTGATAGAATATTACTTAGCTAATAAATTTTGGCAGATTCGGATATTAATATTAATAGTTTTGAATGTTCTGGTAAGAAAATGTTATCTTAGAGAAGATGTACATACTTGTACGCATATATACACACATTCATAATACTCCATACTCAAAACGCCTCACACGATATAATTTTTTAACAATTTGTTTTAAAATTTTTGTACTCTCTGTCTTTCTCTCTGAAAAATACATTAAAGAAAACAACCATATTTTTTAAACAATGCTCCAATTTCAAGAAATAAATTATTAACTTCAGCAACATCAAAAGATTTGGAGAGCTAAAGAATAACTTTTCTACAATAATTAGGGACTAATATAAACAATCTGACATGACACATATATTTAAAAATTCATTTAATGTAAAACTTCAATTTCATGCAAATATTTTTAAAAAATTATCGTGTGGAACATTTTTATTATAACATTAGACCAAAGAATATTGTAGAAATAATCATGCAAGCTAGAATTTTGAAGCATATTGTTATTATGTTCAACAACTTATGTGCATTTCAACAAGATGTGTTTCTACCGGGGATTTTCCAAAAGTCACACGTGCATTAACTTAAGAAATCGACATGTTAATCTCAAAATGCATATGAAAACGCTTTACCGGAAATGCATGAGCCATTTTGTGGAATTTTAGTTTTGAATTCGTGTGCTGCTGCAGTAGTTCAGTTCAATGGCATGAAAGCCGAAGATCTCTGCTTCAAAGGCCGCTATAGCACTGAATTGCTTTTAATCTGGTTCTACCATTCCAAAACTTCATTTTTTACATGGCTGGAACTGTATATGAATGTAGCTGATTTGTGGAAATATTTTCACTCAGCTATTGTGATTTTTAGTACAGGGAATAATAAAGGATTTTATTTGTAAATAAATGATTAATATTAATGTTACAGATAGTAAAAATAGATTATATATAAATAAATTGATTTTATGATATTTATGAGAGAAAAATCAAAAAAGCATTCATTATTTTATTTAAACCATTTCTAGAATATTATCTTTAAGTTACAACCAAGAATTCTGCAGAGCACTGAGTAGATATAAATATACACAACATACTATAAATAACTAATAATAAATATGATTCTCTCTGAGGTTTCAGAACCTAAAAAAAGACTCATTACTTCAAAGAAGATTCTATAGCTTTCTAAAGGTTCGACAAAACAGGATACCAGGGTATAAATAGAGCAATAAACAAAATCTTTAGATCAAAATCTTTATTAAACAAAAGATTACATAAAACGTCTTCATTTGAATTTTAAAGCATAATTTTGAAAGTCAACTAGTATCCTTTGCAGATATTTTCTGGATCCATTGCAGAGACATCAAATCAGCAACATTATGACCTGCAATATTGTAAACAGACTATTTTAAAATACCGTCAGCCTTGAGAATAAGAGTTCTATGATTTTATATGCTTTCACTCTCACTGAAACCGATTACATTAATTATATCCTACATAGTTTCAAATTTAGTAATTTTAAAGACACTGAGATTGAGTTGTTCTTGGGGGAGGGTGGTATAAATATTATAAGTGTCGATTTTTTAATTATATATTAATACAAATTGTATGAATACCTATGAATCATATTGGCAGAACATTTTTCACGTTCCGCCATTTTAAAAGCCCAGCAACATGTTTAAATCACACATGTGTATCTTGTAACCTTATTTCTCCTTTCTGCATGTAGTGTTTTCTGTTTTACATTCCTGTGCATGAAATTTATCCTCGAGTTTCAGTTTTGCTCTGATTTGCATGCAAATATACATACAGAATCTAAGGTGAAAAGTTTAGCATGGATTATATGATTGCATTAATTATTTGCAAAAAAAAAAAAAAAAAAAAAAATCGCTGTATACTGAAAAAAAAAAAAAAAAAAAAACCAAGGAAAATTTGAATGCCAAAACTTCACAAATTTCACAAACTATGTGATACGTTTTGATAAAACTTTACACATACACATTTATAGAGTTAAATTCAATGTAAGGAAACTTTTGTAGATAGAATATCTCACAAATTTATAGTAATGCACGCAGTTGGAAGTATTCATCATTAAGGAGTAGTGTTTTGTAAACATCATATGAAATAAACCAATAATCGCAGGAAAAAACAGTCACAAGGGATTATTTTAATACAATTACATGAACAGTTTGAACATGTTTGAGTAATATCTGAAGAAAATTATTATATATGTACACAAAGAAAGTTTAAATTTTGAAAAAATACATATGGCGAGCTCAGAATGGCAAGGTTCTATATTTAGCTTAATACATTTTTAGGAACGTTTTTCAAAGGTTTGATCATTAATAAATAAAAACAAATACAGTTCTTGAAAACTTTTCTAGATGTTAAGTAGCTAAATTAATTGTTTAGCACACTGAAACTATAATGTTCTTGAACATCGATGTACATAATTTATCTATTGTGCAATCATATAGAAATAAAGGTATTGTTTTCAATTGGAATCTTGTTTTTCAAATTGTGACTCTTTCTTCAATTAGGACCTTGGGTTTCCAAAATTTCATTTTTAGTTTCATTACTACATAAAACTAAAAGTGATCAGCAATACAATATAATTTTGTTTAATATAATTTATGCATCTTTTCTGTTCATCTCAATATAAATAAAGGTAACAAAAAGGATTGATGAATTTCTAAACTAACAATATTTATTTGTGTGTTAATATTAATGATGTACATAAAAACTTGCTATAGTATTTTATTCCTAACGTTGGCTAATATTTCCTTATACAAACAAATCTGATGTGTTTCATTCACTTGACTTTCTCTACATCTGTGTAACAAATTATTGTTAGTAAGCTTATTCTACTATCTACTTCATGCTAATCGAAATAAACATAAGCAGAAAGAATCTTGCTACTTAGTTCCTCATAAGTAGAAGGTAAATAATGGAATACTCTAGGCTAAACCGACAGTCAAACGTTTTAAAATCCATTACTTTGCGTGGCAGAAGTTGAAAAGTTCCTGCATGAGCAATCTTTAAGTTCTTTAAAACTGAAACTAATAACAAGGAATATCTCGAAAACGTTCAACTCCACGCAAAAGGTGTATATGCCTGAAACCGCGTATTTTAAGAAGATCTACATTTTTGTGTAGTAAATTTTTGTCTAACTCTTGCGGTTTACTAATTTTGCAAAATTCAGCAAAATTCATCCAGAATAAGCAGATCTTCAGAAGATATTCCCAGAAAATTCAAGATATATATATTTTATTTGTGATGGAGATGTTTTTAACATGTGGAATTTTAATCAAAATCTTAAGAGCCATTTTTGAGAAAATTAAAATCTTCGAAAATTTTTCCATTTAAAGGGTAGATTGGGGTGGGGGAATTTTCTTGAAAATCTTCGTGTCGCATGCTTGGAATATACTAACCGTAAATACAAAATGTGGTGTTTAACGTCTTTTCGGTTTTGAGCTATGCTGTCCACAGACACAGAATGCCAGACATTGCATCTGAAAATGTTTTTTTTTTTGATTCAGGGGTTCCTAAAAGATGTATTTCCGGTGAAATCTCGGTATCAAGTTTTGGGCGGAATTAACTCCTAATTAGCTTCTCAGGTTCAGTCACCCCATCTCAGCGCTGTGTTTATGGAGAAAATTGTTCTAAACTGCTAGAATATTACTTAAATCATAAATGGTGGCAGATTCGGATATTGATATTAATAATTTTGAATGTTCTAGTAAGAAAAATTGATCTTAGATACATACATACTTGCACGCATATATACACACTTTTATAATACTGTATACTCAAAACGCCTCACACGATGTAATTTTTTAACAATTTGTTTTGAAATATTTGTACTCTCTCTCCGAAAAATTCATTAAAGAAAGCAACCATATTTTTTAAACAAAGTTCCAATTTCAAGAAGTAAATTATTAACTTCTGCAACATCAAAAAATTTGGAGGGCTAAAGAATAATTTTTCTACAATAACTAGGGACTAATATAAACAAGCTGACATGTTAGATATGTTTACAAATTCATTTAATGTAAAACTTGAATTGCATATCAATATTTTAAGTACTCATCAAGTGGAACATTTTTATTATATCATTAGACCATAAAAATATTGTACAAATAATCTTGCAAGCTAGAATTATGAAGCATGTCGTTATTATGTGCCACAACTGATATACATTAAATGTTGAAATTCCCAACAAGATATATTTCTACTGGAAGTTTTCGGAAAGTTACACATGCATTAATTTAAAGTACTTGCAATCAAGTCGACAAGTTAATCTCAAAATGCATTTCAAAACGCTTTGAGGGTTACGGAGAAATGCACGATTCATTTTAAGGAATTTTAGTTTTGAATCGGTGTGCTGCCACAGTAAGTCAGTTCAATGGCACTGAAAGCCGAAGATCTCTGCTTCAATTGCCGCTATAGTACTGAATTGTTTTTAATCTGGTTCTTCCATTCCAAAACATTAATTTTTTTCCACAGATGGAAATGTATATGAATGTAGTTGATTTATGACAATATTTTCACTCAGCTATGGTGATTTTAAATACAGGCAATAATACAGGAAATTAAGGTATAAATAAATAACTAATATTAATGCTACTTGAATTAGACTTAAAGATGATAAAAATTAGTTCATAATGTGAATGAATTGAATTTATGATGTTTACGAACAAAATACCCTGACACCATAAGAAGGAATCCATTATTTCATTTTAACTATTTCTAGAATATAATCTAAAGCTATTACTCTGCAAAGCACTGAGTAGATATACCTATACCTAAAACATTTTAAACAACTAATAATATTCATAATTCTCTCTGAGGTTTCAGAAACTAAAAACAGACGCATTACTTCAAAGAGGATCCTATTACTTTCTAAGAGCTCAACAAATCATGATACCAGGGTATAAATAGAGCAATAAACAAAATCTTTATGAAAAAAAAAAAAAAAAACTTACATAAAACGTCTACGTTTTTATTTTAAAGCATAATTTTGAAATTCAATTAGTATCCTTTTGCAGAGATTTTCTTTGTCCATTGCAGAGACATCAAAACAGACACATTGTGACTGCAGTATTGTAAACAGACTATTTTAAAATACTGTCAGCTTTTTTTTTTTTTTTTTTTTTTTTTTTTTTTTTTTTTTTTTTTTTTTTTTTTTAAGCAGTACCAGAGTCTGCTCAGGACTCCGGCGCTGTATCCCCTATTTACCTTCCCCCCTGTATGATTACTGGTTTTACTGTTCCTTTTACACAAACTTATACACATTGCACCCATTCCCAAGGCGGGACTCGAACCCACGATCCCCTGCCCACGAAGCACAAAGCAAGACGCCTTAGCGAGCGTGACCGTGGGGACCGGCTCAGCCTTGAGAATAAGAGTTTTATGATTTTAAATGCTTTCACTCTCACTGAAAGCGATTATATTAATTATATCCTACATAGTTTCAAACATAGTAATTTATAAGACACTGAGATTGAATTGTTCTTGGGGGGGGGGGGTGTAAAATATTGTAATTGTCGATTCTTTAATTATATACTAATGCATATTGTAGGCATACCTATGAATCATATTGTCCCAACATTTTTCAGAATCCGCCATTTTAAAAGCCCAGCAACATGTTTAAATCGCGACATTGCAGATTCCAGTTCACTTTTAGGCTGGGACTCTTGTCACTGATCGATTGACCAACATAGCTCTCTGCCTTTGGTCGATTGACCGGCAACATTCGTAACGAAATCAGCAATTCCATCTGATTTGTTAGCAAAGCTGAAATAGATTTTATTAAATGCTGCAAGTGTGAGAATTTGGTGAATAATTTGCAAAATTATCCTTCGCTTAGGGTGTGTAGCTTGTGTGTATAATGTGATATATTTATGTATGATAACATACGATATCATCAGCGCAGCTTTTTCTATCTTTATTAAGATGTATAACAAAGCATTTTTATTGGATTTTCAGCATCTTCTTCCGCAGAATTTTGAAAATAGAATCTGCGATTACGTGCGCAGTGAAGTTGAAGGAAAATTTGATCCACGAGAATAACAGTAAAGAGCAAACAATACAAGTGGGTACTTGAACTAAAATTGAATACATGTAATTTTAATGATATGTGTAGAATCGATGACATTTTGCATATGCTCTGGCACATTGCTCTGTGAACGATATGCCTGAATTGAATTTTTCTTAATAAGTTAATGTTTCTTATCTGAGAATTGGAATATATATATATATATATATATATATATATATATATATATATATATATATATATTACTATCTGCCCCCATTCTGCATTGCATTATAGATTTTACATCTTCAAAAATATTTTTATTCCCTTCATAAACAACTAGTACTCAACAGTCTTTTGTGTCATAGTAATTACTAGCAAATCTAACCATTTTCTTATCCCTAAAGTTGGCCTTTGATTGCCCAACTGTATGTTCAAGGCAAGTCAACTAAAATCAGAAAATATGTTTTAGGAATTAAATTATATAAATTAATTCAGAAAATATTTGTATCCTTTCCATTTAAACTCATATTCCTTTGAAACTATTGCATAGTAATAATTTGTTTTCCTTCTCGTTATTTGGTGGAAGACATCAATAAAATAGTGTTTTGTGTGACAGGTATTATCTTTGTTATAAAATTTAGTTTTACATGTTTGAGAAATAGTGTGTGGTCGATTCTTTGATTTCACGAAGGCTTTGACACTGTATCTCTTGCAACTCTTCTTCTTAAATTAAAATTTTATGGAATTAATTACTGCAGTGTTAATCTTTTATCCTCATATCTTAGCAATAGATACCAGGCTGTGTTTTTAAATTATAGTAAAATATCATCTTTTAAACTTTTGAGATATGGTGTACACCAAGGTTCAGTATTGGGACCGGTATTGTTTTTAATATACATTAATGACCTTCCCAATTTTATTTGTAGTCCTTACTGTGAGACATTTATGTTCGCTGATGATCTGGCTTTAAAAATAATTAATGACAACACAAATATAATAAATGCTAAACTCAGTGAGTTAACTAAATTAGTTCAACTGTGGTGTAATGCCAACAATTTAAATATTAACAGTACTAAAACTGTAACATTGCATTTTAGTTTAAGGAGAGTTAATATTGACGAGAAAAAATCAGTTAAATTTGTTGGCCTGCGCCTTGAATCTAATTTGTGTTGGCTAACTCATACTGAATATGTTGCTAAGAAAGTAAGCAAGGCTTATTCGTGTTAAGAGTATTAAAAATAATATCACTACTGAATCATTAATTATAGCTTATTATGGCTTCGTTCATAGTCACCTTAACTATGGTCTTTTACTTTGGGGTAACCATACATCTGCTTTTAGCGTGTTTGTATTGCAAAAGAAAGCCTTGAGATTAATTTATGGCGTTTCTTCTAAGTTTCATTGTAAACCACTTTTTATTAAATCTGGTATACTTACTCTGCCCTCGATGTACGTTCTGGCCTGTCTTTTGTATGTAAAGAAACATATTACTGAATTTACAACTTGCGCTTCTGTACATAGTCATGATACTCGAAGTAATCCTAATATATATATATATATATGAGTATATACAGTATAAGTACAAGTAGTTTCCATTATACATCTCTTAATCTTTACAACAGCATACTTTTGCATATAAGACAACTATCATTTCAGGTTTTTAAGAAAAGGATCAGTACCACATTGAGGGCAAATCCTTTATATAGTCTAAATGAATTTTATAGTGTAAAATTTACTTGATTTGTACAGTTTTTGACGATGTCATGAATACTTGTATTCACCTGCCTGCCTGCCTGCCAGCTTTTTCCATTTTGAATTATAAAATATCAAGTACATTTTTTAGATTTTTTGAAAAAATAATAAGTATACCTTTTGTATGTATGTGCTTTTTATACTATACTGAGCTACAGATGAGATTCTAGAAACATTTTAAGCAGTATCATACCCAAGAGCTGTCTTAATGTTTTCTTTCTCTACACGTACTATGTACATAGAGTATAGAGAAGGTATTGTAATTCGCCCAAAAATTTGATAACAAGATTTCACTGGAAATATATGTTTTAGATTCCCCTACATCAAAAAAAAAAAAAATCCATTTGTAGAAAAAGGTCTGTGTGTAAGTGTCGGTAAGTTGGTAAAATACCAAACTTGGTATTAAAGTTTAGTATCTTCCAGGGATGCGACACAAAGATTTTGAGAACCCCCACCCCAAACTGCCCTTTACATGGAAATTTTTTCGAAATTTTTTATGTTCTCAAAAATTGCTGTAACAATTTTGATTAAAATACCATATATTAAAGACATCTATTAGGCAAATACAATGTATATCTTTTATTTTCTGGATATACCCTCTGAACGCCTCTTTATTATAAATTAATTTTCCTTACCTGATAAACTGTAAGAGATAGGCAAAAACTTACTACACAAAAAAATGTAGATCATGTTAAAACATACAATTTATACATTGTTTTCCCTCGTGGAATTGACCATTTCTGAGATATGCCTTGGTATTTGTTTCAGATTCAAAATACTTAAAATTTTTCTTACACAGAAAGCTATAAACTCCTGGCCCTGCATAGAAACAGATTTTAACCACATGGCCATCAGATTTTACAGGATTTGACAATTATTATAGCCTAGTGTATTCCCTTACAAGGAAGCAAATAATTAAGACAATTTCTGCTAATGTTTATCTCGATTATCATATAGTAGACAGAGAAATAGGTTTTTAATAATCATCTGTAACAGCGATATAGAGAAAGTCACGTGAATGGAACACATCAGATTTGCTATCCTTACTCTCTCATCAACAAATTAGTACTCGTATGAATATCTTTTTCCATCTAATGACAGTTATTTTTCTTAGGATATGTAAACAAATTTGAAGGTTTATACTGAGACATTATTCACATTCATTAAATGCAAATATTAGTCAACCAAAGCTCAAAGTCTACTTTGTTAATTGAGTTTATTATAGTTATTAGTGCATTACTTGGATTGAGTATAAATTATATGATTAGGCTAAATTGTGATTAAGTCTTATAACCATTATATTATACTGTCTTTCATGCCGAGTATATATATATAATGTTTTTCACATAGAACATTCTTTAATTGTGATCAAGAATAATACTTCTCCAAAAATGGTAGAATTAGTTGAATTGTGTGGTGAAGATATGTTTCTATGTCCATATTTATTTAATTTAATTACTGCTCTACACACCGCAGAATCAGGAATTCCAATTTTCTCAGTTTATTAAAATTAAAGCTACTGTAAAACACAACAGTTCCTAATTAATTTTCACTTTCTGTGGTAAATTCTGATCCATTAAAAGTGGAACTTTTAACACATTTTGTTTATAACACTGGAACATCCGAAACTTCCTTAATAATGTGTTACACTTTCCAAGAATAGAAAATTTGGCTGCAAAAACAATGAACACCATCCATATCTTTCCAACACTCAGAAGTTTGCAACATATTGTCACAGTGAAGCATTTATTATTTATATCTTAAATCAATTGATAAGAAGAACTGACATTGTAATTATTCAACTTAGGAATAAAAAATGTATGCCTAGGGGTAAAGAATAAGAAGGAAGATAAAAGCATTCTGCTAATTCTGCAATAAGTGTTACATGGATTCTAATGTTCTTTGAAAAACAGAATTTAAAACTCTCCAAAAAAGATAAAAAATGCATTAGTACTGAGTTTCAAATTCTCTCAATTTGTTACTGGAATCACAATATAAATTAGACTGATTTAAGGACCCTTTGTTTTCATTTGATTTTTAAAAGTGGTAAGTCACAAGATATACTTCACTTATTAGAATAAAAATGTATAGCAACTTGTACACCAAACTGTGTTACATAAGTTACATTATTCGATTTCAAAATATCGCTGTGGCATGTTAACTTTTTTTCACATAGAATTTCCTTCAAATGTAACAGATTAAAAAAATGCTATTCTTATTTTGTTTCTCATTATTAGCAATATTATACATAATGCTATTTCCGTATTTTGCATAAAAGAAAACAAATGTTGTTCCATTTGCATGCTTTGCCAAAAAATATACTTAACCATATCCTTGGAATCCCTCTTAGTGAATACGTTCATGGTGGAAAAGAAATTTGACAGTTTAGAGTTAGTATTTCTGAGCTCTGTTAATCAGTCATTAAGTCCCCAAATTTTCACTGTAATTATTTAGATAAATTGCATTACCCTTCCATTCTAAAACTTTAAATCTGAATGTGATTCTAAAATAGGTTCAACGTAATACATAAGTGCCTTGAAATTTAATGTTTTATTATTATTATTATTATTATTATTATTATTATTATTATTATTACTATTATTATTGTTATTATTGTAACTATTGTTATTGTTTCTGTTATTATTATTATTACTACTACCACAAGAGAATGTTTTTTTTTTTTGTTTCAGAGGCATGGATCTTCATCTTACTGAGTTGCTCACATTAGTCATCCTCCACTACAAACATAATCATAAAATTCACAATGCTGAAGCATTAATATATAGGCAGCCAACATAGGGAGTCCGGTGCAAGCTTTTGAAAATGTTTGAAGCAGGACATACTCCTTCACGCGCTTTGGATATCCATAAAGAAGATTTATATCATGATCATGAGGATGATTATTACCTTATTGCTAGGACACATTGTCCAGACATCTCTTGGGTTTACCATTTGTATTATTGTGTTTTTGAAGAAAATATGGGTCATGCAGTGGTGCTGAAATGGTAAAATCTTTTGAAACATTTGTTTTAAACTATAATGCTGAAGTAGGGGAAATTGTGCAGCTTATAAGTGTTTTGAAAACAATAATTTTGTTATTGCCATCATGAGTCTCTTGATGAACAGGATTTTGAAAACATTAAGTGCAGCTTCTGAAGTTGTTTTTGTGGACTCATCTGGAAATATTGATAGGTTTAGATGTAGAGTATTCTTGCTACTTGTTAACACACGTGCTGGTATGTTTCCGATAGGCATATTAATAAATACTTCTGAAAGCGAGGCTGTGATATATGAAGCACTGACATTACACAAGACTTTTACTGAACCGGCAGTGTTCAATGGAAAGGGGCTTGGAGGGGCTTCAGTTTTTATGACAGATGACTCCACCGCAGAGAGAGTCACACTAGCAAAATCATTTCCCAACTCCGTTCTTCTTCTCTGCTAGTTGGCGCTACTTATGGAACAGTTCAACTGGAATATCTTTGAAAGATAGGCCAGAACTGTTTTTCCTCATAAAAATAATGGTGTATGCAAATATTATAGAGGAGTTAAACACTGAGTACCAGCCTTAGCATCCTCTGGTACCAGCAAACATAAATATAAATGTATTAATTATGCAGAAAAAGTATACAAAAGAGAGGAAGAATGGGCTTTATGCCATTGAAAATCCACAATGTTTAGAGGGCAAAATATCAATAATTTGTGTGAAGCTGTAATGAGACTTCTTAAAGATAAAGTTCTCTTGAGAACTAAAGCTTATAATGTTGCCCAACTGTTAGATTTCCTGATGACTGATTTGAATGATTTTTACGTTAAGAAGGCCATTGATGTAGCAAATGGATTACCCCCATCATATTTGCGACGAAAACACAAAATGCAAGAAAAGAAATTGATTCCACTGAAAAGTGAACAAATTCCTGATAGCCATTTTGAAGTTGCAAACTAAACAACATACATATTTTGTTTACAGTGATATTGGCTTACATATTAGTGTATATTAGGGCAGCGTAAACATCAGCTACATATTGCTATTAAGCATAATAAACAATTGGCTTTTGTTTTACAACCAATGAATGTGAAAAAAAAAAAAAAAAAAAAAAAAAAAACAGTTCTATTACATTGCAACTGGCAATGAAAGTACACCTCAAAACTGGTTTAAAGACTTAACAGCTTCTAGCTATATAAGTCACTCCACAACACCTTCATGTGTTGAAAATACATTTGATATACTTAAAACTAAAGAGGTAAATATTGCAGAAGCAATAGAAAACCGCAAACAAATCATTGCAAAAATGGTTGATGATATGTGTGAATTGATAAAATTAAAGGCTCAGAGTAGTTCAGAAATGTTTAGAAGCTGCTGAAAAGATGGTTTTAAATTTTGAAGAAATTAAGACTGATGCTAATTTGATCCCAGCATTAAATACTTTTGGAAAGTATTCTGGCTTAACATCAAACTCTCTGTTATGCAGTTACAAAAAGATAGGTGTGCAGCCTACAGCTATAATGAGAAGAACAACAGCTTGTAGAGGAAGAAAATGTGTGACCTCTGGAAGAGTACCTATGTCAGAATTTAGAAAGGAGCATGCTTACTCAAAAGTGAAGGAAACTGCATCTTTACTACCTCAGAAAAGAAAGTCTGCAGCACCTCACAGTATTACACACTGTGAACATATCTCTAGGAAAATGAAAGGCCATGTGGTTTTTGCCTCAAAAAATTGTATTTAACCAACATATTATACTTTAAATGAATAAAAATTCAGTTAACAAAATCCCATTTCTTTTATTTTACACAATTTTAAATAAGCAGAACATAAAAACTCAGGGTTAGTGGAAATAAGTCAGTCTTTTAACAATAACATAAATCTGGCATCTCCTTTAAGCTAGAAGGGAGATATAATTAAGTTTTTGCACACTTCTCCATCAATAACTACTATTTCTTGTGTATATATGTGTAGTAAGTAATAAAATGCTGTTTTTATTATAACATAGGTATTTTTAAAATCAATTTGGCACAAGGTAGGCCACAATGTGCAGATCTTAAGAAAACTGATAATTCTATAGATTTTGCAGTTCCAAAGCTAATTTATTTACCATCATAATCCTGAACAATCAGGCTACATATTTGTCTATTTGATATTTTATAGGCATGTCTCCAAATTACCTACCTTGTAACCATACTTCTCCTTTATGCATGGGGCGTTTTCTCTAATTTGCATGCAAATTTACATACAGAATCTCAGGTGTGCCATCTAAAGATTTTAGCATGGCTTATATGATTGCATTATTCATTTGCTTAAAAAATCACCGTTTAGTGAATAAAAACAAGGAACATTTTAATGACAAAGCTTCATAAAAAGAAAATAATATTTCTTCACAACTAACAACTTCAAATTAAATAACTACTTGTGTTTATTTTTACTGTAATAAACTATCAGAAATATCACTATTATACTTCTCCGACAAATGTGAATGCCCAAGGCAGTTTTTGACCATTTGATTTTTTTCGGTAATTAAAATATTTAATTGTATTATTTGAGATACAATCTGAGCTAAGTTATCAATTTTTTCGCTCATTTTTCTTTGCTCGTATTAAGCTTACAAATTTTCAGGAAAATAGCTTGAAAATTAAAACAGTTTAAAACGTCAGATCTAACGCAACCTAAAAAATCTAATGTATCTAAATCATTCATATGAGTTTTTTAGCTGTTCCACAAACAAACTTACCTTAAAATAGATTATTCTTTTTTCTACGTTATGGTGATCAAGATAAGGAATGCCAGAATTGGTCTTCTTACTTGCTTCTTTCTAAATAGAAGGAAAGTAAGGGAATACACCAGGCTAAAGCAATAGTCCGATTTTTTAAAAGCCGATCGCTAAGTGAAACAATTGAAAACAACAACACACACATTCGGACAGGTTTATAAAAATGTTTTTTTTAATCCGGGGAACTCAAAACATATTTCTGGTGAAATCGAGATATAGCATTTTTGGGTGGAATACAATTCCTTCTCTATCCACTATGCGCATTGTATATATGGGCTTGAGAAGGTAAAAATGTATCTAGCATAAAGAATTTATTTGAACTATGTTGTATATCTGTTTTAAAATCATTATGAAACTTTGAGCTTTATCAAGCAGAAAAACTTAATTGTATCCGAATGTTTGTGATTTTATTATCGAAATGTTATACTTTTCAAAATATATGACCCCTATTTCAAGAACTATCTGATATGTTTTGATAAAACTTTACACATACACATTCATATGACCCTACATAACATTCAATTCAATGTAAGGAAACTTTCGTAGGCAATTTATCTCACAAATTGTAGCAATGCACGCAGTTGGAAGTATTCATTGCTGTGGAATGGTATTTTCAAAACATTATATGAAATAAACCAATACTCGCAGGAAAAAAACAGTCACAAGGGATTATTTTAATATAATTACATGAAAAGTTTGAACATGTTCAAGTAATTACTTGACATTATTATATAGGTACATAAAGATAATTTATATTTTGGAAAGAAATGTATATCGCGGGCTCAGAATGGCAACGTTATATCTGTTTAGTAAAATTTACAGAAGAACGTTATAAAGATTTGATCATTAATAAAAGAAAAACAAATAACAGTTCTTGAAAACTTTTCTAGATATTAAGTGGCCAAACTACTTTTTAGCAGACTGAAACTAAAGTGCTCTTGAACATCGATGTTCATGATTAATCTATTGCGGAATCATATATTAATAAAAGTATTGTTTTCAAAGGGAACCTTGTTTTTCCAAATTATGATTTTTTTTCAAACAGGAACTTGTGTTTCCAAAATTTCATTTTTGTAAATTAAAAAGTGATCACCAATAGGATATAGTTATGTTTAATACACTACTTCAATTTTTTTTCTCTTCACCTCAATATAAATAAAGGTAGTAAAAGGGATAGTATGCAAATCATTACGAAAGAAATCATTTTAAGCTCCATATTCATAAATGTAATCTTATAGTTTGTTTGATCAAGTTATGTGACTTTTAAAACATACTACAAAAATAAAACGGAATAAGGATTGGTAAGTTCAAATTCTAGAATCGAGCTCGATGCAACCAATTACGAAGCAGAATGTCATTTCTTGCCTAATTTGGTGAGAGATAAACGCGATTACGCCACAGGTTTGGAATGTGGAGGGGTCCAATACGTCTCGAGGGGTAAAAAGTAGGAAAACCCTCTTGTAAAGAACACCTAATAGTAATCGAGTGGAAAACTCACAAAAACAAATTGCAAAATAATTAAATACATTACTAACACTAACTACTACTTAAAACTTCAATTATATGTAAACTGTATATAGATTAAGAAAAAAGGATTAGCCCCATTTTTTACTTTCCCTAGCGCGTATTATATACCATGTACATAATGGATAAAGAAGGTATTGTATATCACCCAAAAATTCCATACCAAGATTTCACCGGAAATACAATGCAAAAAACTCTGTTACACTCACATGACTTTCCCAGCTGTTCTTATACAAGCTTCTTAAAAAAGACATAATTATTTGCTGAATGCTCTTATTACTTAGTTCCTTATAAGTAGTAGGGAACTAAAGCAATGCGCTATGCCAAAGTGAAAGTCAAATGTTTTAAAAGCTATCATTATGCGATTGTCATTGCAAATCGCTTCTTTGCTTGGTCAGGAGTAGAACAAAATAAAAACGGACACTTTCTGTCTGACAAAAGTATAATTACTGTACAATTGAAGCTATTAACAAGGAATATCTCGAAAACGGTAAACTCCACGAAAAAGATTAGGTTAGGTTGGATTAGATTAGATTAGATTAGATTAGATTAGAAAGCATTCTGTAGGTTCGTTTAGGCCAGAAAGCCACTGAACATAGAACTTGTCAAGGCATATACATGTATACATATGTTTATATACTATGAAAAAAATGTATAAAGCTCTAGTGCTAAAAGTATAGGTGACAAAAACAACAGAATATTTTTTGCATGCACTTAAAAACAAAGAGTATCAAAATATAGTGTCAAAGTGTATAAATAAATATAATTTCATTATATGTAAAACTAATGTTATGTCAGATGATAGTTTTCAAATTATCGATATAATAGTTACTAGTAGTAATTATATAAACTAAGACATGATTATTGTATTATGTACTCTTCATAAATGTCAACAAATTACAATACATATTTACAAATATGTTATAGAATTTCCAATGCAAAGATTTACAATTATGTACTAGAGTGTAAAATATCAAAGCATCAGGCTTTACAGACCTTGTGTCATTGCTAAATACTAAAAAAATTCATTTGACACATTCGTGCAAGTCAAAGTATAAATCAGTTTAATTTTAATATAAAACACACACACTAATATACACAAAGTGCAATACATTGTAATATTTATAAATACAATGGTTATTAACGGTATTGTCAGACAGATTTGTCACTTAAATATTCATCTACAGAGTAAAATGATTTATTGCAAAGGCACTCCTTAAGAGAGGCCTTAAAAGCCCTGAAATTCCCAACATTTTCTTTGAGATTACTGGGGAAAGCATTAAATATCTTGATTGTTTCATAATACATACCTTTCTGAAAGCAACGAAGATTGGCATTGGGACGATGAATCAATCCCTTTTGTCTAGTATTAATGTTATGAATTTCCATGTTTGTTATAAAACTATGTCGATTAACTGCATAGAATTTTAAAACGGATAATATATGAACACAAGGTAAGGTGAGGATGTCCAATTTTTGAAATAGTTCTTTGCATGACTGTCTGCTATAAGCATTACAGATTATTCGTATAGCTTTCTTCTGAATCCGGAATATGCATTTACTATCTACTGAATTGCCCCAAAATATTATTCCATACTCGATGATGGAGTTAAAGTAGGCAAAATACACCAACTTAAGTGTATCGATTGAGTGAAATTTAACCAGTGCACGGAGAGCATAACATGCTGAACTAAGTTTAGGTGTGATGTAGCTAATATGTGAATTCCAGTCCAAATGCTTATCTACCTGAAGGCCAAGAAATTTGACTTCATTTAGCTGTTCTAACAATGTATCATTAATTCCTATGTCTATGTGTGTTTGTGGTGAGCGAGTAGTTATAAATTTAATTGTTTTTGTTTTTTCAAGGTTTACTGAGTGTTTGTTTGCTTTGAACCAATTTGACATACAATTTAGAACATAGTTTAATTTAACTACACATTCATTGAAATCTTTACTTGTTACTAGAACACTAGTGTCATCTGCGAATAAATAAATACTTGCAAAACTGTTAATGTATAATGGGAGGTCATTTATGTAAACCAAGAACAAAAGAGGCCCTAAGATTGATCCTTGGGGAACACCTAATTTTACTGACTTCCATTCTGAGGCACTATTTTGATACCCGTTGGAGTTATTAATTTCGACCCTTTGTTTTCTCTTCTCTAGGTATGAAATGAACCAATCTAATATGTTATGCTTTATTCCATAGAAATTTAGTTTAGCTATCAGAATCTCATGATTCACACAATCAAAAGCCTTCGCTAGGTCACAAAAGACTCCACCGACATGTTCCTTTTCACTTAACGCTGTTAACACTTTATGTGTGAGCTTGTAGGTTGCATTATCTGTCGCAACTCCTTTTCTAAAGCCAAACTGTTCTTTGGCAAATAATTTGTTCTTTTCCAAGTAATTATAGAGCCTATTGAACATTACTTTCTCAAATACTTTTGAGAAAACAGACAAGAGAGATATAGGTCTATAATTTGATATATTATCTTGTTTTTCTTTTCTAAAAAGTGGTTTGACAATAGAGTACTTCATTCTGTCAGGAAATATTCCACTCTTTAGTGATTCGTTATATAAATAGCTAAGGGGAACGCATATTAGGTCAGAACATGCTTTTAGGATTTTACTTGATATTTCATCATATCCAGAGGAATTTTTGGTCTTGAGCAAATTTATTATATTTTTTATTTCAAATTGTGTAGTCATTTTTACTTTAAATTCAGGGACCTTGTTTACAAAAGAAGTTTTCAAAAAATTTATTCCTGATTCTTCACATCATAGTTTATTTTTAATTTATCTGTTACATTCAAAAAGAAATTGTTGAAAATATCTGCGGCCTTTTGAGGATCATCAATTTTTTGATTACCGGAATTCAGTGCAATTGAGGGGCTTTCTTGAGAGCTCTTACCTGTTTCCCTTTTTATTATATTCCAGATAGTTTTTATTTTATTATTAGAAGCTTTTATTGTTTCTTTTAGAATTTTACAGTACTTTTTGTAGTGACATTCTAAGTATGGGGTCTTATTATATTTCAATTCTTGGTATAATTTTCGCTTATGTTTGCAAGAAGTTTTAATGCCTGTTGTAATCCAGGTGTTATTTTCCTTCTGATTATATATTTTACAATATTTGCCTGGAAAGCATGTTACAAAATGAGAGTTGAAATATTGTAGGAAGTGATTGAACTTGTCATTTACTCCATTTATTTCATAGATTTCAGTCCATGATTCTTGTTGAAGGGCATACTTAAACAATGTGAGGGAGCTTTCATCTATTTTTCGTGTTCTAAAATATTTATAGATTGGTTTTAACTTTATCTCTTTAATGAGAAGTATTTGTGCCTCATGATCTGAAAGGCCATTTGCAAATGGTAAGGTTATTGAAGTTTTAATTCTATCTATATTCATGAATATGTTTTCTTTTGCTGAAGAAGAGCTACCCTGAATTCTTGTAGGAAAATGTACTGTGTGTGACATGTTGTATGTACAAAATATAGAATTGAAATAATACATGAAATAAATTGTGTATTTTAACGAGATTTACATTTTTTGTGCAGTAAGTTTTGGCTATTTCTTACGGTTTACTAGTTATGTAAAATTCAGCATAACTCATCCAGAATAAACAGGCCCTTAGAAGCTATTCCCAGAAAATTCAATATAATAATTTCAATATAATAATGGAAATGGCTTTAATGTGTGGTATTTTAGCCAAAATCGTTCCAGCCATCTTTAAGATAAATACAATTTTCGAAAATGATTTTTTTTTTGAGTCAGGGGTCCTAAAACATGTATTTCTGGTGAGATCTCGATATTGAACTTTTGGGTGGAATACAATACCTCCTCTATCCACTACTTGCATTGTACATACCGGAAAGTAAGAGCAAGTAATAAATAGAAAAGGTCCATGTGTGTGTCTGTGGAGAGCATAACTCAAAAACGAAATGTCAGTTTAATTACAAACCTGGGATTTAAGTTCAGTACCTTCCAAGGATACAAGACGAAGATTTTCAGGAAATACCACACCCCCAACTATCCTTTACATAGAACATATTTCTAAAGTTTTGATTTTCTCAAAAATGCCTCTATCAATTTTGGTTAAAATACCATATGCTTAATATATTCTTATGACAAACCATATGTATACTTTTATTTTTTTTTTTGGAAACAGCCTCTGAATACCTCTTCATTCTGAATGACTGCTGTACAACTTTTGTAGAACTGGTAAACCGTACGAGATAGACAAAGACTTACTATGTATACATAAAATGAAGAGTTCGTTAAAACACAATTTATGACATAACGCAGTCCGAAATATTCCATGTTATTGGTTTCAGTTTTAAGCTACCTACTTTGCTTAAAGAGGAAGTTATCTTTCTTTTCTTCCGTCTTTTGTTTACTCCTAGCAAGTAAAGAGAACCGAATTTCAATTGGTTCATATTACGACTAGTTATTCATATATTTGACTATCACTTTAACCTAGTGCATTCCCTTATTTTCCTTTTACTTACAAAGAGGCAAATAATAAGACCACTTCTACTAATGTTTATCTCGTTTAGCATGATGTAGATAAAAGAATAATCTTTTGCAAGGAATGTTTGTTTGCGGAACAGCTAGAGAAAGTAAAGTAAATGGAACATATCAGATTTTGTATTACTTTAACGTGCAGAAAAACATATATGGCTTAAATTAGAAAAATTAAAACCACAAATATATTGCACTCGTATAACCTTCTGCACTCACTCTTTTATAAAGATATAGGCATTATTCCATCTACTCGATGTTAATAGAGATAAACATTTGCAGATATTGTCGTATTGAGTATTACCTTATAAGTGCAATGGGATTAATAGAATGCAGTAGGCTTAAGCTGCAGTCTATTTTTTAAGCAAAGGTTAATATGCAGTGGCCTTGAAATTCCATTCTCTTTCCTCAGACAGAATACAAGCGAATGATGAGTGAATATCCTCATTGCTTACTGAAGGTGAACTAAAGCTCAATAGCTCCCAAATAAACAGAATAACTGGGCCAGTGAGCTATTACTAGGATATTGTACATTAAGGAAACACCTGCATACAATGGGAATTTTAAAACAAGAACTAAAATGCGGGTTGTGTAATGAAGATGAAGCTGTTTCTAATATACTCTTTAAATGCAATGCCTTAGGTAGGAAAAGATGCAACCTACTGTGTATTTTACACCGAGCGGAAGACATTTCTACAAACAATTTTAGTTAAAAATTTACTATATGTTAAGGTGATTCATCTGTGAAACCAAATATTGTGAAAATTAAAACAAAACAAAAAACAACAAATCGTGTCTTTTAATAAAATAACATGAATGTCTAACTTTAAGGAAATAGATCGCTTTTTCTACTTGGTGCATTTGAAGTACGAATTAATTGAAGCTATAAACGGATAGACACATGCTCATTAATAGGCGTGATGAAAATTTTAACAAGTTATTCCAAACTTTTTTACTGCCTCACACAATTACAAAAGAAATCAGACATATACGCTTTAGATATAATGCGTGTCTGTTGAGAAATTAAGTTTGAAAGTCATAAATTTGGAGAGTTATTTTTATATAATTAATTTTAGGGGCCATATGATTTGACAAATGTATTTCCAGACTTATTTGCTTTAAACTTAAATTTTTGTTGTGACTAATGCAGTATGTGCAGGGGGATAGAGGGGGTATTGTATTCCACCTAATAATTCGAACAAAATATAAATGTAGTTGATTTATGACAATATTTTCACTCAGCTATTGTGATTTATTTAAGGGAATAATACAGGAAATTATGGTATAAATGAATGACTTATATATATGCTACTTGAATTTGACTTAAAGATGATAAAAATTAGTTCACAAAGTGAGTAATTTGAATTTATGTTTACGAAAAAAAATCCTGACCACCAGAAAAAAGCATTCCTTATTTAATTTAAACCATTTCTAGAATATTATTTAAAGCTACAACCAAATATTCTGCAAAGCACTGAGCAGATATAACTATACCTAAAATATTTAAACAACTAATAATATTCATAATTCTCTCTGAGGTTTCAGAACCTAAAACATACTCATTACTTCAAAGAAGATTCTATAACTTTCTAAGGGTTCAACAAATCAGAATACAGGGGTATAAATAGAGCAATAAACAAATTTTACACCAAAATCTTTATTAAACAGAAAAACTTACATAAAACGTCTACATTTATATTTTAAAGCATAATTTTGAAATTCAGTTAGTATTCTTTTGCAGAGATTTTCTTGGTCCATTGCAGGGACATCAAATTAGCAACATTATGACTGCAATATTGTAAACAGACTATTTTAAAATACTGTCAGCCTTGAGAATAAGAGTTTTATGATTTTAAATGCTTTCACTCCCACTGAAAGCGATTATATCGATTATATCCACATAGTTTCAAACATAGTAATTTTTAAGACACTGAGGTTGAATTTGGGTGAGGGGTAGTAAAATATTAAAATTGTCGATTCTTTAATTATATACTGATACATATTTTATGCATACCTATGAATCATATTGGCCCAACATTTTTCAGAATCCGTTAATTTAAAAGCCCAGCAACATGTTTAAATCACCCATACGCTACATTGTAACCCTTATTTCTCCTTTCTGCGTGCGGCGTTTTTTCAGTTTTACATTCCTGTGCATGAACTTTATCCTTGAGTTTCAGTTTTGCTCTGATTTGCATGCAAATTTACATACACAAACAAAGATGTACCATCTAAAAAGTTTAGTAAAATTCATTTTCTATAAAATGTGCACTTATAATGAAAATAACACAAGGAAAATGTTATTGCCAGAACTTCATGAAAACAAAAAATACAAATATATATATATTATATATATTTCTCCACAACTAACAACTTCAGCTTAAAATAACTAGTTATTTTTATTTTTACTGTAATAAACTATCAAAAACTATCACTATTATATTTCTCTGACAAATGTGAATGTGCAAGGCAGTTTTTCAGAATTTTATTTTTTTCGCTAATCAAAACATTTAATTGTATCAACTGAGATACTATCTAAGCTAAGCTATCAGCTTTTGCAGTCATTTTTCTTTGCTCGTATTAAGCCTACAAAATTTTCAAGTAAATAGCTTTAAAATTAAAATAGTTTAAAACGTCAGATCTAATACATCTTAAAAAATCTCATGTGTTCCATTCACATGAGTTTCTTTAGCTGTTCCACAAACTTACCTTAAAAAGATTACCTATTCTTTTTTCTACGTTGTGTTGATCAAGCTAAGCAATGCCAGAATTGGTCTTCTTACTTGCTTCTTACTAAATAGAAGAAAGGTAAGGGAATACACCAGGCTAAAGCAATAGTCAGATTTTTTAAAACCCGATCGCTAAGTAAAATATTGAAATTCCATTCTATTTTCTTGCTAGGATTACACAAAAAATGGAGGAAGCAAAGAATTCTCCTTTTGAGACTACTTCAAGTACCTTACAGCTGAAAACAATAACGCGGAATAGTTCGGAAATGGTCAACTCTACAAAAAAAATTATATAAGTTGTGTGTTTTAAAGAGATCTACTTAGTATGCTTTTGTCTATTTCTTGTGGTTTATCAGTTATACAGAAAGTATGCAAAACTCAATCAAAGAAGGGTTCTTTAGAAGCTATTTCCAGAAAGTTAAACATTTACATTTTGTCATAAAAATCGTTGCAGCCATTTTTGAGGAAATCCAAATTTTCGAAAGATGTTCCATGTGAAGGGTAATTGATAATCTTCGTGGCGCATCCTTGGAAGATACTGAACTCAAATACAAAGTCTGGTTTTAACGGAATTTTCGTGTTGAGCTATGCTACCCACAGACACACACACTCGGACAGGTTTCTAGATTTCTTTTTTTTATTCCGGGGTCTCAAAACATGTATTTTCGGTGAAATCTCGGTACATAATTTTTGGGTGGAATACAATATCTTCTCTATCGGTTATGTACATGGTACATATGGACTAGAGAAAGTAAAATTTTATTTGACATAAAGAACTTAAATGAACTATGTTGTGTTTTTGTTTTAAAATCATTATGAAGCTTTGAGTTTTATCATGCAGAAAAACATAATTTTGTTTGAATGTTATGCCTACTTTTCTTATCGGAATGTTATACTTTTCAAAATGTATTACCTCTATTTCACGAACTATGTGATACGATTTGATAAAACTTTACACATACACATTCATATAGACCTTCTTAAACTTCAATTCAATGTGAGGAAAACTTTGTAGATAGTATCTCTCACAAATTGTAGTAATGCACGCAGTTGGAAGTATTCATCATTACGGAACAGTATTTTCTAAACATTATATGAAATAAACCAATAATCGCAGGAAAAAAACAGTCACAAGGGATTATTTTATATAATTACATGAATAGTTTGAACATTAATTAAAGACATTATTATTAGGTACATAAAGGAAGTTTGAAGTTTGAAAAAATACATATCGCGGGCTCAAAATGTCAGGGTTCTATATAGAGTTTAGTAAATTTTTAGGAACGTTTTAAAGGTTTGATCATTAATAAATAAAATACAGTTCTTGAAAACTTTTCTAGACGTTAAATAGCTAAATTAATAGTTTAGCACACTGAAACTAAAATGTTCATGGTTTATCTATTGTGGAATCATATATAAATAAAAGTATTGTTTTCAAATGGAAACTTGTTTTTCCAAATTGTGACCTTTTTTTCAAATAACACCTTGTGTTTTAAAAATTTCTTTTTTGTATTTTCATCACTACATAAAAGTAAAAGTGACCACCAATACAATATAGTTATGTTTAATATATTTTATGCATCTTTTTGTTCATCTCAACATAAATAAGGTCACAAAAAGGATTATAAAATTTATTAAGAAAAATCATTTTAATCTCCGTATTCATAAATGTTATTTTATATATTGTTGTTTGATCAAGTTATGACTTTTAAACCCTAATACAGAAATGAAACGGAATAAGGATCGGTATCTTTAAATTCTATTTTTTTTTGCATCTATTTTTCCAATGGAATGAGCTTTTCCAAAATAATTTAAACATTTTAATTTCGATTAGGTTTTCAGCGTAGTATTTCAGCATGGATTACTAAACTAACAATGTTTATTTCTGTGTTAATATTAATAATGTATTAAAAACCTGCTATAAAATTTTATTCTTAACGTTAGCTAATATTTCCTTATAGAAAACATTCTGATGTGGTTCATTCACATGACTTTATATTTTTAAAAAAAAATATTGTTAATAAGCTTATTCTTCTATCTACTTCATGCTAATCGAGATAAGCATAAGCAGAAACGATCTTGCAACTTAGTTCCTCACAAGTAGAAGGTAAATAAGTGAATACTGTAGCCTAAACTGACAGTCAAATGTTTTAAAATCCATTTCTTTGCGTGGCTGAAATTGAAAAGTACCCGCATGAGAAATGTTTAAGTACATTAAAACTGAAACTAATAACAAGGAATATCTCGAAAACGGTCAACTCCACGTAAAAAGTGCCTGAAACCGCGTATTTTAAGAAGATCTACATTTATGTGTAGTAAGTTTTGTATATCTCTTGCGGTTTCCTAATTATGCAAAATTCATCCAGAATAAGCAGATCTTCAGGAGCTATTCCCAGAAAATTTAAGTTATATATTTTATTTGTGATGTTTTGGACATGTGGAATTTTAGTCAAAATCGTTAGAGCTAGTTTTGAGAAAATTATAATTTTCGAAAATTTTTCCATGTAAAGGTTAGTTTGGGGTGGGGTCATTTTCTTGAAAATCTTCGTGTCGCATGCTTGGAAGATACTAACCGTAAATACCATGTTTGATGTTTAACTTCTTTTCGTTTTTGAACTATCCTGTCCACAGACACAGACTGACAGTCACACACACAGACACGGACCTTTTTCTGAAAATACCCTTTTTGGATTCAGGGGTTTCTAAAACATGTATTTCCGGTGAAATCTCGGTATCAAATGTTTGGGCGGAATACAACACTTCCTCTATACACTCTGCACATAGTAGATAGCTGTAGAGAAAGTAAAAATTAATAGTGTTTAAAAAGGCTTATGAAATAAGTTTTAACAATCTATGAATTCACTTATGCACTGATTAAATGTCATCTATTACTATCTCTAACATATGTGTGCAATGTATACATAGTAGATAGAGAATTTATTGTTTTCCACCCAAAATTCGATACCGGGATTTAACCGAAAATACATGTTTTGAGACCCCCTGATTAAGAAAACGATTTAGTAACATGTCCATACATGTGTGTGTGCGTATGTGTGGGTGGGTGTGTGTGTATGGCTATGATCAGCTTAGCTCAAATTGGAAGAGTCCGTTAAATGCTATACTTGGTATTTAAGTCAAGTATCTTCCAAGGATGTGATACGAACACTTACAAGAAAATTCTCCCACCCGCAACTACCATTTACATGGAACATTTTTCGAATGTTTTGATTTTCTCAAACCTGGTTCTACTGATTTTTATTATAATGTCATATGTTTAACGTATTTTTATGACAAACGAAATGTATATCTTGAATTTCGTGCGAATAGTCTCCGAAGAATTGTTCATTCTGGATGACTTTTGTATAATTTTTGTATAATTGTCCAACCGTAAGAGATAAACAAAAAGTTACCACAAAAAATGTAGATCTCATTAAGACACAGATTTTATATCTTAAACATTTTTGTATAGCTAACCGTTTTCGAGATACTCCAAGCTCATATTTCCCGTTTTGGTATTCAACGTTTCTCAAATTCGATTGTCATATCTCTTTTGCTCTCTCCTAGCCAGCAAAAAGAAGCGAATCTTATTGATTTCACTTAGAATTTACAGACAAATAAAATGTTAATATTGGTTTTGGGGAATAGCCCTCCGTGGTGTAGTGATTACCATGCTAACTTCATAGACCTAAGGTCGCGGGTTCGAACCCGGCGTAGGACGATGGTTTTTTTCGGGAGAAAAAATCCTTAGCATAGCTTCCTTAAAAGGGAAGTAAAGCCGTTGGTCCCGTGTCGTTGGTTGATAGAGAGCCCTCTGAGCAAACTTAAAGTAACTAATGAAGTATTCTAACTATACAGATATACACCCCAATGTCGTTAGGATGGATGACATGAGATGTGTGTTTTGCCTGCGAATGAATTTAAAACGTCGAAGCTGTACTACTTAAAAACTCAGCAGGGCATTATTTGTCTGGTACTGGATTGGTTAACTTTAACATCCTTTGTCACTTTCTGAAGTTGATTTAGTTGTTTTCCTTTTAAAAAAGGAAGAAATAGTGCTGATATAATTTTAAGGGGACACCAAAATAATAAAGGCAATTTACTAAAGTGCTAGAAATACACTTTAGAAAAATGCATACTAAACAATGAGTAATCTTTGTACTGGCTTTAGTAGCAATTAAATATTTGTATAAACAAACGTTCAGTTCTATTTTTATTTTCATGCTTGATAGATTAATTGATGTAAAATTTATTTATTTGTTTATTTATTTAGTATATTAACAATAATCAAAAGGTATCTACTCCGACAGATACTGAAAAAATATATGAAGATTTTGGCTGTTACGTCCCTTAATAACTTTGAAACTATTTGTGTGGGAGAATGTTCATAAATTGGATATTTTTTGTCTAGAAGATATGAGGAAATGTCAATAAAATTAGCGCATAATTATAATAATAGTAATAGTAATGATGATGATGCTAATAATAATTATGATGATAACTATAATAATAATTATATAAATAATACTAACAATAAGGAATAATAGATGTATAACATCATTATTAATATTATTATTATATTATTAGTATTATTACTATTATCAATATGATTCTAATTATAAGTATCATCATGTTTATTATTATTTATTATTATTAGTCATTATTATTAATATTATTACCATTAATATTACTAATTATTATACTTATCATTACCATTATTATTATCATCATTAATATTATCATTATTATTATTATTACTATTGTAATTGTCGTTATTATTATTCACTTTTACGTATAATTCATTATTATTTCTATTATTATTATTATTCTTATTATTATTATTATTAGTAGTAGTAGTATTTTATTATTATTTATTATTGTTACTATTATTATATTTTTATTATTGTTATTATTATTATTATTATTATTATTATTATTAAACCAGTGTTGTGTGGAACAAGTGCCACTAACAGTATTAAAGTTGTTGCTTTATTTTTCTTTTGCTTTTGGTTTTGCTTTGTCTTTTTTGCCTTATGATTATGCTGCTTTTTTTGCTTTTGCTTTCTTTTTCTTTTGCTCCTTTCTTTTGGTTTATTTTGCTTTTGGTATTTTTTTTGCCTTTCCTTTTTTTTCTTTTGCTGCTTTTTTGCTTTTGTTTTTTCTTTTGCTGCTTTTGCTTTTTCTTATTTTTCTTTTGCGGCTTTTGCTTTTGCAGCTTTTGTTTTTTCTGCTTTATTTTGCTTTTTGCTGCCCTTTTTGCTTTTGCTGCTTTTTTGCATCTGCTTTTCCTTTTTTTGCTTTATTTTGCTTATGCTAGTTTTTTGCTTTTGTTTTTGTGCTATTGTTGCTTTTGCTTTTTCTATTTTTGCTTTTTGGTGTTTTTCTACCCTTGTTTGCATTATTTTGCTTATGCTGCTTATTTTGCTTTTGCAGCTTTTATTTTTTACTTTTGCTGCCTTTGCTTTTGTTTTTTTTTGCTTTATTTTGCCTTTGCTGCTTTATTTGCTTTTGCAGATTTTGTTTTCTTTTCCTTTTGCTGCTTTTGCCTTTTGCGGCATTTGATTTTTTTGCTTTTGCTGCGTTTCCTTTTTCTTCTGCTGCTTTTGCTTTTTCCTTTTTATTTTATTTTTATTTATTTTTTTTTTTTTTGCTTTTGGTTTTTGTCCTTTTGCATTTTTGTTATTTCCTTAATTCTGCTTTTTGCTGCCTTTTTTGCTTTTTACTTATTTCTG
The DNA here is from genome assembly GCA_030762935.1 of Hymenopus coronatus. Taxonomy (NCBI): domain Eukaryota; kingdom Metazoa; phylum Arthropoda; class Insecta; order Mantodea; family Hymenopodidae; genus Hymenopus; species Hymenopus coronatus. Next base: position 456,558,851 of record CM060900.1, on the reverse strand, counting down.
CTTTTTGCTGCCTTTTTTGCTTTTACGGCTTTTTTTGATTCTGCTTTTTTTGCTTTGCTGCTTTCGCTTTTTAGCTTTGATGTTTTTGCTTTTCATGCGTTTGTTTAATTTTGTTATTGTTGCTTTTGTTTTTTTTCCTTTTTTGCTTTTGGTGCCTTAGCTTTTTTGTTTTATTTTGCTTTTACAGCTTTTGTTTTGTTTTTGCATTCTTTCTTTTGCTGCTTTTACTTGTTCTTTTTTTGCTTTTCCTTTTTTGCATTATTTTGCTTTTTCTACCTTTTTGCTTTTGCGGCTTTTGCCTTAGCAGCTTTTGATTTTTTTTGCTTTCTGCTTTTCTTGCTTTTGCTGATTTTTTGCTTTTGGTATTCCTTTGCTGCTTTTGTTTTTTTTTACTTTTTTGCTTTATTTTACCTTTGCAGCTTTTGTTTCTTTGCTTTATGCTTTTTTCCTTTATTTTGCTATTACAGCTTTTGTTGTTTTATTGCTTTGCTGCTGCTTCTTTTGTTTTTGCTCATTTTGCTTTATTTTTCTTTTGCTGCTTTTTTTTGCCTTTGCGTTTTTTTTGCTGATTTCGCTTTTTTGCTTTGCTTATGATTTTGCTTATCTTGGGTTTGCTTTATTTTGCTATTGTTGCTTGTTCTTTTTTACTTTTCTGCTGCTTCTTTTGCTTTAGCTGCTTTTACTTTATTAATTTTTGCTGCTTTTGCTTTTAGTTTTTTTTGCCTTTGCTTTTTCTTATTTTACTCATTTTGCTTTTTTCTTTTGCAGCTTTTGTTTTTTTCTTTTGCTGCTTTTGCTTATTTACCTTTTGCTTTATTTTGCCTTTGCAACTTTTGTTTTTTTCTTTGTACTTTTGCTTTTTTCCTTTATTTTGCTATTACAGCTTTTGTTTTTTCGCTTTTGGATTTGCTGCTTTTGTTTTTTTGGTTTGCTGCTGCTTCTTTTGCTTTTTGTTTTATTTATCTTTTGCTGCTTTTTTGCTAAAAGGTATTTTTTCTTTTCTTTTTTGCTGCTTTCGCTTTTTTGCTTTCCTGCTGCTTTTGATATTTGTGCTTTTGGTTTTGGTTTTCTTGCTTTAGCTGCATTTTTGCTGTAGTTTTCTTTTGCTGCTTTTGCTTTTCCTTTTTCTGACTTTGCTTTTTCTTTTTTTGCTATTGCTCTTTATGCTTTATTTTGCTTATATTGCTTTTTAACTTTTGCTTTTTTTGCTGTTTCTCCTTTTGCTCTTTTTCTTTATCTCGCTTTTCGGCTTTTTTGCTTTTCCAGCGTTTGTATTTTTTTTTGCTTTTGCTGATTTTGCTTTTCTTTTTGCTGCTTTTGCTTTTTCGCTTTATTTTGCTTTTCCTTTTTTGCATTATTTTGCGTTTGCTGCTTTTTTGCTTTTGCAGCTTTTGTTTTTTTTTCTTTTCTTTTGGTGCTTTTTTTATTTTTGGTTTTTCTTTTTTTGCTCTTGCATTTTTGCTTTATTTTACCTTTGCAGCTTTTGTTTTTTTGCTTTCCCTTTTTTCCTTTATTTTGCTATTACAGCTTGTTATTTTTCTTTTGTACTTTCAGCTTTTGTTGTTTTCCTTTGCTGCTGCATTTTTTGCTTTTGCTTTCTTTTTCTTTTGCTCCTTTTGCTTTTGTTTTTTATGCTTTTCCTTTTGCTTTTTGCTGATTTTGCTTTTTTTTGTAACTTTATTTTTCTCTAGCTTTTGGTTTTTTTTGCTCTTGCTCTTTACTCATTTTGCTTTTTCTTTTTTTGCTTTATGGTGCTTTATCTGCTTTCTTTTTCTTTTGCTGCTTTTGCATTTGGTATTTTTTTGCCTTTGATTTTTTTTCCTTTTGCGGCTTTTTCTGCTTTTTTGCTTTTGTAGATATTGTTTTTTTCCTTTTTCTTTTGGTGCTTTTGCTTTTTCCTTTTTTGTTTTGCTGTTTTTCATTTTATTTTTTGCTTTTTTTTTGCCTTTTTCTTTTTTTGCTCCTCCATTTTTGCCTTTGCAGCTTTAGTTTTTATGCTTTCGCTTTTTTCCTTTATTTTGCTATTACAGCTTGTTTTTGTGCTTTTAGATTTGCTGCTTTTGTTTTTTGCTTTTGCTTTCTATTCCTTTTGCGCCTTTTGGTTTTGGTCCTTTTTTGCTTATGCTTTTTTCTTTTGCAGCTTTTGCTGCTTTTCCTTTTTCTTTTGCTTTTTTGCTGATTTTGCTTTTTCTTTGTAGCATTATTTTTCTTTTGCTTTTTGCTGATTTTGCTCTCTCTTTATTGCCTTTTCTTTTTTTGCTTTATGATGCTTTTGCTTTTGGTTTATTTTGCTTTTGGTATTTTTTTGCCTTCGCTTTTTTTTTGCGGCGTTTGCTGCTCTTTTGCTTTTGGTTTTTCTTTTTTCTTTTGCTGCTTTTGCTTTTTCTTTTTTTGCTTTCTGCTTTTTCCTTTATTTTGCTATTACAGCTTTTGGTTTTTTTGCTTTTGGATTTGCTGCTTTGGTTTTTTTACTTTTTTACTTTGCTGCTGCTTCTTTTGCTTTTTGTTTTATGCTTTATTTTTCATTTGCTACTATATTTGCTTTTGCGGTTTTTATGCCTTTTCGCTTTTTTTTGCTTTGCTGCTTTTGCTTTATATTGCTATTGTTGCTTTTTCTTTTTTTGCTTTTTTACTTTGCTGCTGCTTCCTTTGCTTTAGTGCTTTTTACTTTTTTTGCTGCAATTTTTGCTTTTATTTTCTTTTGCTTTTTTCTTTTGCAGCTTTTGCTGTGTTTTTTTGCTTTGGCGGCTTTTGTTTTTTTGCTTTTGCTTTTTCTTTGTAGCTTTATTTTTCTTTTGCTTTTTGCTGATTTTGCTTTATCTTTTTTGCCTTTTATTTTTTTGCTTTATGATGCTTATGCTGCTTTTTTGGCTTTTGCTTTCTTTTGCTCCTATTGCTTTTGGTATTTTTTTTGCCTTTGCCTTTTTTTCTTTTGCGGCTTTTGTTTTTTTCTTTTGCTGCTTTTGCTTTTTCTTTTTTTACTTTTGCTGCTTTGACGTTTTTGCTTTATTTTGCCTCTGCAGCTTTTGTTTTTTTGCTTTCTGCTTGTTTCCTTCTTTTTCCTATTACAGCTTTTATTTTTTTTTGCTTTTGGATATGCTGCTTTTGTTTTTTCGCTTTTTTACTTTTCTGCTGCTTTTGCTGTTTTTTGTAGATTTTTTGCTATATCTGCTTTTGTTTTTTGTGCTTTTTTTGCTTCTTTTGCTTTGCTGCATTTGCTTCCTTTCTTTTGCTTTAGCTGCAGTTGCTTTTCTGCTTTTGTTTTTTTTCCTTTGGTTTTTTGCTTTTGCTGCTTTTGGTTTACTTCTTTCACCGGATTTGCTCTTTTGCTTATGCTTTTTTGCTTTATTTTGCTGCTTTTTTGCTTGTGCATTTTTTAACTTTGATGGATTTTTTTCCTTTTGCGGCTTTTGTTTTTTTCGCTTTTGCTTTTCATTTTTTGCTTTTGCAGAATTTGTTTTTTCATTTTTAGTGCTTTTACTTTTTTGATTTGCTTCTTTTCCTTTTTTGCTTGTCTTGTTTTGCTTTATTTTTCTATTGTTGCTTTTGCATATTCTTTTTTTGCTTATTCTTTTTTGCATTATTAAGCGTTTGGTGCTTTTTTGCTTTTATTTTTTACCTTTGCAGCTTTTGTTTTTTTGCTTTCGCTTTTTTCCTTTATTTTGCTCTTGCATTTTTGCTTTATTTTAATTTTGCAGCTTTTGTTTTTTTGCTTTCGCTTTTTTCCTTTATTTTGCTATTACAGCTTGTTTTTTTGCTTTTAGATTTCCTGCTTTTGTTTTCTTGCTTTGCTGCTGCATTTTTTGCTTTTTCTTTCTATTTATTTCGCTCCTTATTTTGCTTTTGATTTTTTTTGCTTTTGCAGATTTTGTTCTTTTATGCTTTTCCTTTTTCTTTTTGCTGATTTTTCTTTTTCTTTGTAGCTTTATTTTTTTGGCTTTTGGTTTTTTTGCTTTTGCTTTTTGCTAATTTTGCTTTTTCTTTTTGCTTTTTTTGCTTTATGATGCTTATGTTGCTTTTTTTGCTTTCTTTTACTTTTGCTCCTTTTGCTTTGGTAATTTTTTTGCCTTCGTTTTTTTTCTTTTGCGGCTTTACCTGCTTTTGTTTTTTCCTTCTGCATTTGCTTTTTCTTTTTTTTGTTTTGCTGCTTTTTTTGCTTGAGCTGTTTTTGCTTTATTTTGCTAATGTTGATTTTTCTTTTTTTGCTTTCGCTTTTTTGCTTTTCCTTTTTTGCATTATTTTCGGTTTGCTGCTTTTTGCTTTTGCAGCTTTGGTTTATTTTTTTGCCTTTTTCTTTTTGCTTTTTCTTTTTTTGCTCCTCCATTTTTGCCTTATTTTGCCTTTGCAGCTTTAGTTTTTTTGCTTCCGCTTTTTTCCTTTATTTTTTTATTACAGCTTGTTTTTTATGTTTTTGGATTTGCTGCTTTTATTTTTCAACTTTGCTGCTGCTTTTCTTGCTTTTGCTTTCTATTTCTTTTGGGCCTTTTGGGTTTGGTCCTTTTTTGCCTTTGCTTGTTTTTTCTTTTGCAGGTTATGCTGCTTTTTTTTGCAGCTTTTGTTTTGTTGCTTTTGCTGCTTTTTGCTGATTTTGCTTTTTCTTTGTACCTTTATTTATCTTTTGCTTTTGGTTTTTTGCTCTTGCTTTTTGCTGATTTTGCTTTCTCTTTATTGACTTTTCTTTTTTTGCTTTATGATGCTTGTGCTGCTTTTTTGCTTTCTTTTTCTTTTGCTCCTTTTGGTTTTGGTGTTTTTTTGCCTATGCTTTTTTATTTTGCGGCAATTTTGCTTTTGCAACATTTGTTTTTTTGCTTTTTTTTCCTTGCTTCATTTTGCCTTTGCAGCTTTTGTTTTTTTGCTTTCTGCTTATTTCCTTCATTTTGCAATTACAGCTTTTGTTTTTTATTTTTGGATTTGCTGCTTTTGTTTTGTTGCTTTTACTTTGCTGCTGCTTCTTTTGCTTTTGTTTTTTTTGCCTTTTTCCTTTGGTGCTTTTTGCTTCTTCTTTTTTGCCCTTGCATTTTTGCTTCATTTTGCCTTTGCAGCTTTTATTTTTTTGCTTTCCCTTTTTTCCTTTATTTTGCTATTACAGCTTGTTTTTTTGCTTCTGGATTTTCTGCTTTTGTTTTTTTGCTTTTGCTTTCTGTTTATTTTGGTCCTTTTTTGCTTTTTTTTCTTTTGCAGCTTTTGCTGCGTTTTTCCTTTTCCGGGTTTGTTTTTTCTTGCTTGTGCTGCTTTTCCTTTTTCTTTAGCTTTTTGCTGATTTTAATTTTTCTTTGTAGCTGTATTATTGTATTGCTTTTGGTTTTTTTGCTTTTGCTTTTTGCTGTTTTTGCTTTTTGTTTTTGCTTTGCTTTTTCTTTTTTTTTGATTTATGATGCTAATGCTGCTTTTTTGCTTTTGCTTTCTTTTTCTTTTGCTTTTGGTATTTTTTTTTGACTTTGCTTTTTTCTTTTGCGGCTTTTGCAGCTTTTATTTTTTACTTTTGCTGCTTTCGCATTTTTTTTTGCTTTTCCTTTTTTGTATTATTTTGTGTTTGCTGCGTTTTTGCTTTTGCTTTTTTTTTTGCCTTTTCCTGCTTTTTGCTTTTTTCATTTTGCTTTTCCTTTTTTTGCTCTTGCATTTTTGCTTTATTTTGCCTTTGCAGCTTTTGTTTTTTTGCTTTCGCTTTTTTCCTTTATTTTGCTATTACAGCTTTTGTTTTGCTTTTTCTTTTGGATTTGCTGCTTTTGTTTTTCGCTTTGCTGCTGCTTTTTTGGATGTTGGTTTCTTTTTCTTTTGCTCCTTTTGCTTTTTTCTTTTGCAGCTTATACTGTGTTTTTTGCTTTTGCGGCTTTTTATTTTTTTGCTTTTGCTGCTTTTCCTTTTGCTTTTTCTTTGTATCTGTATTTTTCTTTTGCTTTTTGCTGGTTTTGCTTCATCTTTTTTGCGTTTTATTTTTTTGCTTTATGATGCTTATACTTTTGTTTTGCTTTTGCTTTCTTTTTCTTTAGCTCCTTTTGCTTTTGGTATTTTTTTGCCTTTGCTTTTTTTTCCTTTGCGGCTTTTGTTGCTTTTTGGGTTTTGTTTTTTTTCTTTTGCTGCTTTTGCTTTTTCTTTTTTCGCTTTCGCTGCCTTGAATTTTTTGCTTTATTTTGGCTCTGCAGCTTCTGTTTTTTGCTTTCTGCTTATTTCCTGTATTTTGCTATTACACATTTTGATTTTTTATGCTTTTCCTTTTTTGGTTTTGGATTTGCTGCTTTTGTTTTTTGCATTTTTACTTTGCTGCTGCTTGTTTTACTTTTGCTGCTTTTTTGATGATTTTTTGCTTTTTTGCTATTGCTGCTTTGCTTTTTGTGCTTTTACTGTTTTTTTTCTTTTTTGCTTCTGCTTTTTTGCTTTGATGCCTTTGCTTTTCGCTGATTTTGCTTTTGCTGCAGTTGCTTCTCTCCTTTTGTTTTTGGTTTTCTTCTTTTACCGATTTTGCTTTTTTGCGTATGCTTTTTTGCTGCTTTTTGCTTTTGCGGATTTTTTTGCTTTTGCATCTTTTGGTTTTTTTGCTTTTGTTTTTTTTGCTTTTTCAGATTTTGTTTTTTCTTTTTTATTGTGCTTTTACTTTTTTGCTTTGCTTCCTTTCCTTTTTTGCTTGTCCTGTTTTGCTTTACTTTGCTATTGTTGCTTTTGCTTTTTTGCACTATTTACCGTTTGCTGAAACTTTGCTTTTGCAGGTTTTTTTTTTTTTTGCCGTTGCAGCTTTTGTTTTTTTTTGCTTTCGCTTTTTTCCTTTATTTTGCTCTCGCTTTATTTTAACTTTGCAGCTTTTGTTTTTTTGCTTTCGCTTTTTTCCTTTATTTTGCTATTACAGCTTGTTTTTTTGCTTTTAGATTTCCTGCTTTTGTTTTCTTGCTTTGCTGCTGCATTATTTGCTTTTGCTGTCTACTTCTTTTACTCCTTCTTATTTTGCTTTTGACACTTTTTTGCTTTTGCAGCTTTAGTTTTTTTATGCTTTTGCTGCTTTTCCTTTTTGCTGATTTTGCTTTTTCTTTGTAGCTTTATTTTTCTTTTGCTGTTGGTTTTTTCGCTTTTGCTTTTTCTTTTTTTGCTTTATGATGCTTATGCTGCTTTTTTCCTTTCTTTTTTTTGCTCCTTTTGCTTTTGGTATTTTTTTGCCTTTGTTTTTTTCATTTGCGGCTTTTGTTGCTTTTTTGCTTTTGTTTTTTTTCTTTTTTGTTTTGCTGCATTTGCTTTTCCTATTTGCTGCTTTTGCTTTATTTTGCTATTGTTAATTTTTCTTTTTTTGCTTTTTCTTTTTGCATTATTTTGGGTTTGCTGCTTTTTAGCTTTTGTTTTTTTTTGCCTCTTTCTTTTTGCTTTTTCTTTTTTTGCTCTTCCATTTTTGCCTTATTTTGCCTTTGCAGCTTTAGTTTTTTGCTTTCGCTTTTTTTCCTTTATTTTTCTATTACAGCTTGTTTTTTTGCTTTTCGATTTGTTTCCTTTGTTTTTTAACTTTGCTGCTGCTTTTTTTGCTTTTGCTTTCTATTTCTTTTGAACCTTTTGGTTTTGGTCCTTTTTTGCCTTTGCTTTTTTTTCTTTTGCTATTTGCTGCTTTTTCTTTGTAGCTTTATTTATCTTTTGGTTTTTTTGTTTTTGCTTTATTGCCTTTTCTTTTTTTTTGCTTTATGATGCTTATGCTGCTTTCTTTTTTCCTTTGGTATTTTTTTGCCTTTGCTTTTTTTTTCTTTTGCAGGTTTTTTGCTTTTGCAACTTTTTTTTCCGTTTTTCTTTTTTGCTTTCTGCTTATTTCCTTTATTATGCTATTACAGCTTTTGTTTTTTTTTTGCTTTTGGATTTTCTACTTTTGTTTTTTTCTTTTACTTTGCTGCTGCTTCTTTTGCTTTTTGTATTTGCTTTATTTTTCTTTTGCTGCTTTTTTGCTTTTGCGGTTTTTATGCTTCTTTCGCTTTTTATGCTTTGCTGCTTTTGCTTTATTTTGCTATTGTTGCTGTTTCTTTTATTTCTTTTTTACTTTGCTGCTGCTTCTTTTGTTTTAGTGCTTTTTTTGCTTTTGCAGCTTTTGTTTTCTTTTGCTTTTGCATGTTTGTTTTGTATTTTACTTTAAATTTGGCTTTGCTGCTTTGTTTCCTGTTTTGCTTTTGCTTTTTTCGTTGGCTGCTTTCCGATTTTTTGCTTTGCTGCTGTTGCCTTTCCTGCTATCGCTTTATTTTGCTACTGTTGGTTTTCTTCTTTTGTTTTTGCTTTTTAGCTTTATTTTGCGTATGCTGCTTTTTTGCTTTTGTTTTTTGATTTTGCTTGTTTTGCATTGCTTTCTTTCTTTTGTATTTTCTGTTATTGCTTTTCCTTTTTTGCTTTAGCTGTTTCTATTTTTGCTTTTGCATTTTTGTTTTGTTTTTGGTTTGCTGCTTTTCGTTTTTTTTTACTTTTCCTGCTTTTGCTTTATTTTGCTATTGTTGATTTTGCTTTTTCTTTTTTTTTGCTTTTGCATTTTTTGCGTTTTCTGATTTTTTGCTTTTTTCAGTTTTTCTTTTGGTGCTTCTTGCTTCATTTTGCCTTTGCAGCTTTTGTTTTTTGCTTTCGCTTTTTTGCTTTATTTTGCTATTACAGCTTGTTTTTTTCTTTTGGATTTGCTGGTTTTTTTTTTTGCGTTTGCTTTCTGTTTCTTTTGGTCCTATTTTGCTTTTGGACCTTTTTTGCTTTTTTTTTCTATTGCAGCTCTTTTTGCTTTTCCGGCTTTCGTGTTTTTGCTTTTGCTGCTTTTCCTTTTGCTTTTTGCTGATTTTAATTTTTCTTTGTAGCTTTATTTTTCTTTTGCTTTTGCTTATTTTGCTTTTTCTTTTTCTTATTTTGCTTTATGATGCTTATGCTGCTTTTTTGCCTTTGCTTTCTTTTTCGACTGCTCCTTTTGCTTTTGGTATTTTTTTTTGCCTTTGCTTTTTTTCTTTTGCGGCTTATGCTGCTTTTTTTGCTTTTGCAGGTTTTCCTTTTTTGCATTATTTTGCGTTTGCTGCTTATTTGCTTTTTTTTTGTTGCCTTTATCTTTTGGTGGTTTTTGCTTTTTCTTTTTTTGCACTTGCATGTTTTCTTTATTTTGCCTTTGCAGCTTTTGTTTTTTTGCTTTCGCTTTTTTCCTTTAGTTTGCTATTACAGCTTGTTTTTTGGTTTTGGATTTGCTGCTTTTTTTGCTTTTGCAGCTTTTTCTGCTTATTTTGCTTGTTTTTTGCCATTGCTTTCTGCTGATTTTGCTTTTTCCTTGTAGTTTCTTTTTCTTTTGGTTTTTTTGCTTTTCCTTTTTGCTGATTTTGCTTTTTATTTGTTTGCTTCATGATGCTTATGCTTTCTATTTCTATTAGGCCTTTTGGTTTTGGTTCTTTTTTGTCTTTGCTTTTTTCCTTTTGCAGCTTTTGCTTTCCGCGTATTTCCTTTATTTTGCTATTACAGCTTTTCTTTTTTGCTTTTGGATTTGCTGCTTCCGTTTTTTTTGCTTTTATACTTGGCTGCTGCTTCTTTTGCTTTTGTTCCTTTTGCTTTTTTTTTTGTTGCTTTATTTTTCTTTCGATGCTTTTTTACTTTTTCGGTTTTTATGCCTTTTTTGCTTTTCCTGCTTTTGCTTTATTTTGCTATTGTTGCTTTTTCTTTTTTTGCTTTTTTACTTTGCTGGTGCCTCTTTTGGTTTAGTGCTTTTTCTTTTTTTTGTTTTTTGCTGCTATTTTTTGCTTTTGCTGGTTTTGCTTTTTCATTTTTGCCCTTTCTTTTTTCGCTCTTTGTTTTTTTTTTTTTGCTTTTGCTCCTTTTTCATGTTTGTTTTGTTTTTTGATTTATTTTGCTTTTGCTGCTTTGTTTGATTTTTCATTCTGATTTTTTGATCTGCTGATTTCGGTTTTTTTGTTTGCTGCAGTTTCTTTTCCGGCTTTTGCTTTATTTTGCTTTTGTTACTTTTTTACTTTGCTGCTGCTTCTTTTGCTTTAGTCCTTTTTGTTTTTTTTTTTGCTGTTGCAGCTTTTGTTTTCTTATGCTTTTGCTATAGCTTTTTCTTTCTTGGTTTATTTTGCTTTTTGTTTTTTGGTTTTTGCTGCTTTTGCATGTTTTTTTTTGCTTTATTTTGCCTTTGCCGTTTTGCTTTGTTGCTTTTGGGTTTTTTGCTTTGCTACTGTTGCCTTGCCTGCTTTCGGTTTATTTTGCTATTATTGATTTTGCTTTTTTAGCTTTATTTTGCGTATGCTGCTTTTGAAGCTTTGGTTTTTTGCTTTTGCTTATTTGTTTTTCCTTATTTTGCTTTGCTTTTTTTCTTTTGCTTATTTCTTTTCCTTTTTTGCTATAGCTTTTTCTATTTTTGGTTTTGCATTTTTGTTTTGCTTTTTGTGCTTTGCTGCTTTTCCTTTTTTGCTTGTCCTGCTTTTGCATTATTTTGCTATTGTGTATTTTGCTTTTTTTTTTTGCTTTTTTGCTTTTCCTCTTTTGCATTTTTTTGCGTTTGCTGCTTTTATTTGCCTTTTTCTTTTTTTGCTCTTGCATTTTTGGTTTTGTTTGCCTTTGCAGCTTTTGTTTTTTGCTTTCGCTTTTTTCCTTTATTTTCCTATTACAAATGGTTTTTTTGCTTTTGGATTTGCTGCTTTTATTTTTTTCCTTTGCTGGTGCTTTTTTCTTTTGCTTTCTGTTTGCTCCTTTTGCTTTTGGACTTTTTTTGCATTTGCGGCTTTTCTTTTGCTGCTTTTCCATTTTCTTTTGCTGTTTTTAATTTTTCTTTGTAGCTTTATTTTTCTTTTGCTTTTGGTTTTTTTGGCTTTTGCATTTTTTTGCTTTATGATGCTTATGCTGCTTTTTTTGCTTTTGCTTTCTTTTTCTTTTGCTCCTTTTGCTTTTGGTTTATTTTGCTTTTGGTATCTTTTTTCCTTTGCTTTTTTTTCTTCTGCGGCCTTTGCTGCATTTTTGCTTTTGTTTTTTTTTCTTTTGCTGCTCTCGCTTTTTATTTTTTTTGCTTTGCTGCTTTTCCTTTTTTTGCTTGTTCTCCTTTTGCTTTATTTTGCTATTTTTTATTTTGCTTTTTATACTTTTTTTTGACTCTGGCTTTTTTGTTTTTCCCTTTTTGCATTATTTTGTGTTAGCTGCTTTTGCAGCTTATGTTTTTTTTTGCCTTTTTCTTTTGGTTCTTTGTGCTTTTACTCTTTTGCATTTATTTGCGTTTGCTGATTTTTTTGCTTTTGTTTATTTTTGCCTTTTTCTTAAAGTGCTCTTTGCTTTTTATTTTTTTGCTCTTGTATTTTAGATTTAATTTGCCTTTGCAGCTTTTGTATTTTTGCTTTCGCTTTTTTCCTTTATTTTGCTATTACAGCTATTTATTTTTGCTTTTGGATTTGCTGCTTTTTTGCTTTTGCTTTCTTTTTCTTTTGCTCCTTTTGCTTTTGGTCCTTTTTTGCTTTTGCTTTTATTTGCTTTTGGGGCCTTTGTTTTTTTGCTTTTGCTGCTATTCCTTTTTCTTTGTAGATTTATTTTTCTTTTGGTTTTGGTTTTTTTTCTTTTTGTTGATTTTGCTTTTTCTTTTTGCCTTTGCTTTTTCTTTTTTTGCTTTATGATGCTTATGCTGCTTTTTTGCTTTCTTTTTCTTTTGCTCCTTTTGCTTTTGGTATTATTTTGGATTTGCTCTTTTTTCTTTTGCGGCTATTGCTGCATTTTTGCTTTTGTTTTTTTCTTTTTTCTCTTTCTGCTTTTTCTTATTTTGCTTTTGCTTTATTTTGCTATTACAGATTTCGTTTTTTTGCTTTTGCCTTTTTGCTTTTGTTTTGTTTTTTCGCTTTATTACTTTGCTGCTGCTTCTATTGCTGTTGCTCCTTTTGCTTTTGGTGCTTTATTGTTCTTTTTTGCTTTAGCTTCTTTGCTATTGCTGCTTTTGCTTTTTGTGCTTTTGCTGCTTATTTCCGGCTTTTGATTCTACTTTTTTACTTTGCTATTGCGTTTTTGCTTATCTTTCTTTTGCTTTCTGCTGCTTTTGCTGCAGTTGCTTTTCTGCTTTTGTTTTTTTCCTGTGGTTTATTGCTTTTGCCTTTTGTTTTTCTTGCTTTTGGTGCTTTTGGTTTTCTTCTTTTACTGGTTTTGCTTTTTTGCTTATCCTTTTTTTGCTTTATTTATCTGGTGTTTTGCTTTTGCATTATATTGCTATTATTGCTTTATTTTGGTTTTGCTTTACTGCTTTTATTTTTTTAGCTTTTCCTGCTTTTGCTTTATTTTGCTGTTGTAGCTTTTTCTTTTTGCTTTTCCTTTTTTCATTATTTTGCGTTTGCTACTTTTTTGCTTTTCAGCATTTGTTTTTTTTTTGCCTTTTTATTTTGGTGCTTTTTGCTTATTTTCTTTTTGCTTTTTCTGCTCTTGCATTCTTGCTTTATTTTGCCTTTGCAGCTTTTGTGTTTTTGCTTTCGCTTTTTTCCTTTATTTCGCTATTACAGCTTGTTTTTTGCTTTTGGATTTGCTGCATTTGTTTTTTTTTGCTTTGCTGCTGCTTTTTTTTGCTTTTGCTTTGCTGCTGCTTTTTTTGCTTTTGCTTTCTTTTGCTCCTTTTTTATTTTGCAGCTTTTGCTGCTTTAGTTGCCTTTACGGCTTTTGTTTTTTTTACTTTTGCTGCTTTTCCTTTTTCTTTTGTTTTTTGCTGATTTTGCTTTTTCTTTTTGCCTTTCCTTTTTCTTTTTTTGCTTTATGATGCTTATGCTGCTTTTTTGCTTTCTTTTTCTTTTGCTCCTTTTGCTTTTGGTATTTTTTTAGATTTGCTTTTTTTTTCTTTTGCGGCTATTGCTGCTTTTTTGCTTTTGTTTGTTTCTTTTTGTTTTGCTGCTTTTGCTTTTTTGATTGTTGCTTTTTGCTTCTTTGGTTGTTCTGCTTTTGCTTTATTTTGCTATTGTTGCTTTTTTGCTTTTGCAGTTCTTTTTTTTTTTTTTTTTTTTTTGCCTTTTTCATTTCGCTTTGTCTTTATTTGCTCTTCCACTTTTGATTTATTTTGCCTTTGCAGTTTTTGTTTTTTTGCTTTCGCTTTTTTCCTTTATTTTGCTATCACAGCTTCTTTTTTGCTTTTGGATTAGCTGCTTTTGTTTTTTCGCTTTGCTTCTGCTTTTTTTGCTTTTGCTTTCTTTTTCTTTTGCTCCTTTTGCTTTTGCTTTTTTTCCTTTGCAGCTTTTCCTGCTTTTTTGCTTTTGCGGCTTTTTTTTGCTTCTGCTGCTTTTCTTTTTTCTTTTGCATTGGTGCTTTTTGCTGATTTTGCTTTTTCTTTGTAGCTTCATTTTTATTTTGCTTATGGTATTTTTTTTGCATTTGCTTTTCATCTTTTGCGGCTTTTTTGCTTTTGCAGCTTTTGTTTTTTCCTTTTTCTTCTGTTGCTTTATTTTGCTATTGCAGCATTTGTTTTTTTACTTTCTGCTTATTTCCTTTATTTTGCTATTACAGCTTTTGGATTTGCTGCTTTTGCTTTTTTACTTTGCTGCTGCTTCTTTTCTTTTTGTTTTTTGCTTAACGTTTCTTTTGCTGCTTTTTTGCTTTTGCTGCTTTCACTTTTTTGCTTTGCTGCCTTTGCTTTATTTTGTTATTGTTGCTTTTTCTTTCTGTTTTTGCTTTTCCTTTTTTGCATTATTTTGCGTTTGCTACTTTTTTACTTTTCAGCTTTTTTTTTTTTTTTGCCTTTTTCTTTTGGTGGTTTTTGCTTTTTCTGCTGTTGTATTTTTGCCTTATTTTGCCTTTGCAGCTTTTTTTTTTTTTTGCTATCGCTGTTTTCCTTTATTTTGCTATTACAGCTTGTTTTTTTCCTTTGTTGTTTTGCTTTGCTGCCGCTATTTTTACTTTTGCTTTCTTTTTGTTTTATTTCTTTTGCTTGTGGTCCTTTTTTTGCTTTTGCGGCTTTTGTTTTTTTACATTTGCTTCTTTTCCTTTTTCTTTTTGCTGATTTTACTTTTGCTATTTGCTGATTTTGGTTTTTCTTTTTCTTTTTTTTCTTTATGGAGTTACTTTTTTTGCTTTCCTTTTCTTTTGCTCCTTTTGTTTTTGGTAATTTTTTTCCCTTTGCTGCTTTTCTTTTGCGGCTATTGCTGCTTTTTTGCTTTTCTTTCTTTTTATTTTGCTGCTTTTGCTTTTTCTTTTTTTGTTTTGCTGCTTTTCCTTTTTTTTTTTTGCTTGTCCTGCTTTTGCTTTATTTTGCTATTATTGCTTTGGCTTTTTCTTTTTTTGCTTTTCCTTTTTTGCATTATTTTGCGTTTGCTGCTTATTTGCTTTTTTTTTTTTGTTGCTTTTATCTTATGGTGGTTTTTGCTATTTTTTTTTTTGCACTTGCATATTTGCTTTATTTAGCCTTTGCCACTTGTTTTTTTGCTTTCGCTTTTTTCCTTTATTTTGCTACTACAGCTTCTATTTTTGCTTTTGGATTAGCTGCTTTTGTTTTTTCGCTTTGCTTTTGCTTCTTTTGCAGCTTTTCCTGCTTTTTTTGCTTTTGCGGTTTTTTTTTGCTTTTGCTTTTTCTTTGTAGCTTTATTTTTCTTTTGCTTTTGGTTTTTGCTTTTCCTTTTTTGCATTATTTTGCGTTTGCTACTTTTTTGCTTTTCAGCTTTTGTTTTTTTTTGCCTTTTTATTTTGGTGCTTTTTGCTTATTTTCTTTTTGCTGTTTCTGCTCTTCCATTTTTGCTTTATTTTGCCTTTGCCGCTTGTTTTTTTTGCTTTCGCTTTTTTCCTTTATTTCGCTATTACAGCTTCTTTTTTTGCTTTTGGATTTGCTGCTTTTGTTTTTTCGCTTTGTTTTTGCTCCTTTGGTTTTGCTTTTTTTCTTTTGCAGCTTTTCCTGCTTTTTTTGTTTTTGCTGCTCTTCCTTTTTGTTTTGCTTTTTGCTGATTTTGCATTTTCTTTGTAGCTTTATTTTTCTTTTGCTTTTAGTTTTTGCTTTTCCTTTTTGGCATATTTTGCGCTTGCTACCTTTTTGCTTTTCAGCTTTTATTTTTTTTTGCCTTTTTATTTTGGTGCCTTTTGCTTAATTTCTTTTTCCTCTTACTGCTCTTGCATTCTTGCTTTATTTTGCCTTTGCAGCTTTTGTTTTTTTTGCTTTCGCTTTTTTCCTTTATTTTGCTATTACAACTTGTTTCTTGCTTTTGGGTTTGCTGCTTTTGTTTTTTTGCTTTGCTGCTGCTTTTTTGCTTTTGCTTTCTTTTTCTTTTGCTCCTTTTGCATTTGGTCCTTTTTTGATTTTGCACCATTTGCTGCTTTTGCGGCTTTTGTTTTTTTTACTTTTGCTGCTTTTGCTTTTTCATTTTGCAGATTTTGCTTTTGCTATTTGCTGATTTTGCTTTTTCTTTTGGCCTTTGCTTTTTCTTTTTTTACTCTATGATGCTTATTCTGCTTTTTTTGCTTTCTTTTTCTTTTGCTCCTTTTGCTTTTGATAATTTTTTTTTACCTTTGCTTTTTTTTTGCGGCTATTGCTGCTTTTTTGCTTTTGTTTCTTTGTTTTGCTGCTTTTGGTTTTTCTTTTTTTGTTTTGCTGCTTTTCCTTTTTTTGCTTGTACTGCTTTTGCTTGCTATTGTTGCTTTTGCTTTTTTTGCTTGTACTGCTTTTGCTTGCTATTGTTGCTTTTGCTTTTCCGTTTTGCATTATTTTTCGTTTGCTGCTGTTTTGCTTTTGCAGCTCTGTTTTTTTGCCTTTTCCTTTTTTTCTTTTGCTTTTTCTTTATTTGCTCTTCAATTTTTGCTTTATTTTGCCTTTGCAGCTTGTTTTGTTGATACCGCTTTTATCCTTTATTTTGCTACTACAGCTTCTTTTTTTGCTTTGGATTTGCTGCTTTTGTTTTTTCGCTTTGCTTTTGCTCCTTTTGCAGCTTTTCCTGCTTTTTTTGCTTATGCGGCTTTTTTTGCTTTTTTCTTTTTCTGTTTTGCTTTTTGCTGATTTTGCTTTTTCTTTGTAGCCTTATTTTTCTTTTGCTTTTTTTGCTTTTATGCTTTTCCTTTTTTCCCATTATTTTGCGTTTGCTATTTTTTTGCTTTTCAGCTTTTGTTTTTATTTCGTTTTTATTTTGGTGCTTTTTGCTTATTTTCTTTTTGCTTTTTCTGGTCTTGCATTCTTGCTTTATTTTGCCTTTGCAGCTTTTGTTTTTTTTGTTTTGCTTTTTTCCTTCATGTTGCTATTACAGCTGGTTTTTTTGCTTTTGGGTTTGGTGCTTTTGTTTTTTTGCTTTGCTGCTGCTTTTTTTATTTAGCTTTCTTTTTTCTGGCTTCTTTTGCTTTTGGCCCTTTTTTGATGTTGCAGCATTCGCTGCTTTAGTTGCTTTTGCGGCTTTTGTTTTTTTTTTTTTACTTTTGCTGCTTTTCCTTTTGCTGATTTTGCTTTTGCTATTTGCTGATTCTGCCTTTTTCTTTTACCTTTGCTTTTTCTTTTTTTTCTTTATGATGCTTTTGCTGCTTTATTTGCTTTCTTTTTGTTTTGCTCCGTTTGGTTTTGGTATTTTTTTGCCTTTGCTTTCTTTCTTTTGCGGCTATTGTAGGTTTTTTGCTTTTGCAGCCTTTGTTTCTTTTTGTTTTGCTACTTTTGCTTTATCTTTTTTTGTTTTGCTTTTCCTTTTTTGCTTGTCCTGCTTTTGCTTTATTTTGCTACTGTTGCTTTTGCTTTTTTGCATTATTTTTCGTTTGTACTTTTTTGTTTTTCAGCTTTTGTTTTTTTCCTTTTTATTTTGGTGCTATTTCTTTATGTTCTTTTTGCTTTTTCTGCTCTTGCATTCTTGCTTTATTTTGCCTTTGCAGCTTTTGTTTTTTTTTTGCTTTCGCTTTTTTCCTTTATGATGCTATTACAGCTTGTTGCTTGCTTTTGGGTTTGCTGCTTTTGTTTTTTTGCTTTGCTGCTGCTTTTTTGATTTAGCTTTCTTTTTCTCTTGCTCCTTTTGCTTTTGGTCCTTTTTTGATTTTGCAGCATTCGCTGCTTTAGTTGCTTTTGCGGTTTTTGTTATTTTACTTTTGCTGCTTTTCCTTTTTCTTTTGCTGATTTTGCTTTTGTTATTTGTTGATTCTGCTTTTTCTTTTTGCCTTTACTTTTTCTTTTTTTTCTTTATGATGCTTATGCTGCTTTTTTGCTTTCTTTTGCTCCTTTTGCTTTTGGTATTTTTTTTTTGCCTTTGCTGTTTTTCTTTTGCGGCTATTGCTGCTTTTTTGCTTTTGCAGCTTTTCTTTCTTTTTGTTTTGCTGCTTTTGCTTTTTTGTTTTGCTGCTTTTCCTTTTTTGCTTGTCCTGCTTTTGCTTTATTTTGCTATTGTTGATTTTGCTTTTCCTATTTAGCATTATTTTTTGTTTGCTACTTTTTGCTTTTCAGCTTTTTTTTTCCTTTTTATTTTGGTGCTTTTTGCTTATTTTCTTTTTGCTTTTCTGCTTCTGCAGTCTTGCTTTATTTTGCCTTTGCAGATTTTGTGTTTTTTTTTGCTTTCGCTCTTTTCCTTTGTGTTCCTATTACAGCCTGTTTTTTGCTTTTGGGTTTGCTGCTTTTGTTTTTTTGCTTTGCTGCTGCTTTTTTTATTTAGCTTTCTTTTTCTCTTGCTCCTTTTTATTTTGGTCCTTTTTTGATTTTGCAGCATTGGCTGCTTTAGTTGCTTTTGCGGCTTTTGTTTTTTTACTTTTGCTGCTTTTCCTTTTTCTTTTTGCTTTTTGCTGATTATGCTTTTTCTTTTTTTTTTAATGATGCTTATGCTGCTTTTTTGCTTTCTTTTGCTCCTTTTGCTTTTGGTATTTTTTTTTTGCCTTTGCTTTTGTTCTTTTGCGGCTATTGCTGCTTTTTTGCTTTTGCAGCTTTTCTTTCTTTTTGTTTTGCTGTTTCTGCTTTTTCTTTTTTTGTTTTCCTGCTTTTCCATTTTTGCTTGGCCTGCTTTTGCTTTATTTTGCTATTGTTGCTTTTGCTTTTTCTGCACTATTTTCCGTTTGCTGCTTTTTTCCTTTTGCAGCTCTGTTTTTTTTTTGCCTTTTTCTTTTTTCTTTTGGCTTTTTCTTTATTTGATCTCGCATTTTTGCTTTATTTTGCCTTTGCAGCTTGTTTTTTTGCTTTCGCTTTTTTCCTTTATTTTGCTACTATAGCTTCTTTTTTTGCTTTTGGATTTGCTGCTTTTGTTTTTTCGCTTTGCATTTGCTCCTTTTGCTTTTGCTCCATTTTTGCTTTTGCGGCTTTTTTTTTACTTTTGCTGCTTTTCCTTTTTCTTTTGCTGATTTTGCTTTTCATTTGTAGCTTTATTTTTCTTTTGCTTTTGGCTTTTCCTTTTTGCATTTGCTACTTTTTTGCTTTTCAGCTTTCGTTTTTATTTTGGTGCTTTTTGCTTATTTCCTTTTTCTGCTCTTGCATTCTTATTTTATTATGCCTTTACAACTTTTGTTTTTTTTTTGCTTTCGCTTTCTTCCTTTATTTTGCTATTACAGCTTGTTTGCGGCTTTTGTTTTTTTGCTTTTGTTGCTTTTCCTTTTTCCTTTGGTGTTTTGCTGATTTTGCTTTTTGCCTTTGCTTTTTTATTCTTTTTGATGTTTATGCTGCTTTTTTTGCTTTCTTTTTCTTTTGCTCCTTTTGCTTTTTGGTTGTTTTTTTGCCTTGGCTATTTTTCTTTTGCGGCTATTGCTTCTTTTTTGTTTTTGTTTCTTTTTGTTTTGCTGCCTTTGCTTTTTCTTTTTTTGCTGCTTTTCCTTGTTTTAGCTTGTCCTGGTTTTGCTTTATTTTGCTATTGTGGCTTTTGCTTTTTCTTTTTTTGCTTTTTCATTTTTGCTTAATTTGGCCTTGCAGCTTGTTTTTTTACTTTCGCTTTTTTCCTTTATTTTGCTATTACAACTTCTTTTGTTTCTTTTTGATTTGCTGCTTTTGATTTTTCGCCTTGCTTTTGCTCCATTTTTGCTTTTTCTTTTGCACCTTTTCGTGCTTTTTATTGCTTTTACGACTTTTTTTTTTTTGCTTTTGCTGCTTTTCCTTTTGCTTTTTGCTGATTTTGCTTTTTCTTTGTAGCTTTATTTTTCTTTTGCTTTTGGTTTTTGCTTTTCCTTTTTTGCATTATATTGCGTTTGCTGCTTTTTTGCTTTTCAGCTTTTTTTTCCTTTTTATTTTGGTGATTTTTGCTTATTTTCTATTTGCTTTTTCTGCTCATGCATGCTTGCCTTATTTTGCGTTAGCAGCTTTTGTT
This sequence comes from Hymenopus coronatus, assembly GCA_030762935.1. Taxonomy (NCBI): domain Eukaryota; kingdom Metazoa; phylum Arthropoda; class Insecta; order Mantodea; family Hymenopodidae; genus Hymenopus; species Hymenopus coronatus. The sequence goes on along the minus strand of CM060900.1, from coordinate 456,539,715 downwards.
TGTTTTTTTTTCTTTCGCTTTTTTCCTTTATTTTGCTATTACATCTTGTTTTTGTGCTTTGCTGCTGCTTTTTTGCTTTTGCTTTCTTTTTCTTTTGCTCCATTTTTGATTTTGCAGCATTTGCTGTTTTAGTTGCTTTTGCGGCTTTTCATTTTTCTTTTAGCTTTTGGTGTTTTTGCTTTTGCTATTTCTTTTTGCCCTTGCTTTTTCTTTTTTTTTCTTTATGGTGCTTATGCTGCTTTTTTTGCTTTCTTTTTCTTTTGCTCCTTTTGCTTTTTGGTTTTTTTGCCTTTGCTTTTTTTTCTATTTCGGCTATTGCTGCTTTTTTGCTTTTGCAGCTTTTCTTTCTTTTTGTTTTGCTGCTTTTGCTTTTTCTTTTTTTGCTTTTCCTTTTTTGTATTAATTTTCGTTTATCGCTTTTTTGCATTTGCAGCTGTTTTTTTGCCTTTTTCTTTTTGCTTTAGTTTACCTTTGCAGCTTGTTTTTTTTTTTTTTTGCTTTCGCTTTTTTCCTTTATTTTGCTACTACAGCTTTTTTTTTTGCTTTTGTTTTTTCGCTTTGCTTTTGCTCCATTTTTGCTATTGCTTTTTTTTCAGCTTTTCCTGCTTTTTTGCTTTTGCGGCTGTTTTTTTTTTGCTTTTGCTGCTTTTCCTTTTTGCTGATTTTGCTTTTTCTTTGTAGCTTCTATTTCTTTTGCTTTTGGTTTTTGAATTTCCCTTTTTGTATTATTTTGCGTTTGCTACTTTTTTGCTTTCAGCTTTTGTTTTTTTTTTGCCTTTTTATTTTGGTGCTTTTCGCTTATTTTCTTTTTGCTTTTTCTGCTCTTGCATTCTTGCTTTGTTTTGCCTTTGGAGTTTTTGTTGTTTTTTTTGCTTTCTCTTTTTTCCTTTATTTTGCTATTACAGCTTGTTTTTTGCTTTTGGTATTGACTTTGCTGCTGCTTTTTTTGCTTTTGCTTTCTTTTTCTTTTGCGCCTTTTGGTTTTGATCCTTTTTTGATTCTGCAGCATTTGCTAGTTTAGTAGCTTTTGCGGCTTTTGTTTTTTTTTTACTTTTGCTGCTTTTCCTTTTTGCTTTTGGTGTTTTTGCTTTTGCTTTTTGCTGATTTTTCTTTTTCTTTTTTTTCTATATGACACTTGTGCTGCTTTTTTCTTTTTCTTTTGCTCCTTTTGCTTTTGGCATTTTTTTTGCCTTTGCTTTTTTTCTTTTGCGGCTAACGCTGCTTTTTTGCTTTTGCAGCCTTTCTTTAATTTTGTTTTGCTGCTTTTGCTTTTCTTTTTTTTGCTTGTCCTGCTTTTGCCTTATTTTGCTATTGCTTTTTTGCATTATCTTTCGTTTGCTGCCTTTTTTGCTTTTGCAGCTCTGTTTTTTTTTGCCTTCTTCTTTTGCTGTTTCTTTATTTGCTCCTCCATTTTTGCTTTATTTTGCCTTTGCAGCTTGTTTTTTTGCTTTCGCTTTTTTCCTTTATTTTGCTACTACAGATTCTTTGTGTGCTTTTGGATTTGCTGCTTTTGTTTTTACGCTTTGCTTTTGCTTTTTGTTTCTTTTACAGCGTTTCCTGCTTTTTCGGCTTTTTTTGCTTTTCCTTTTTCTTTGTAGCTTTATTTTTATTTTGCTTTTTCTTTATTGCATTATTTTGCGTTTGCCACTTTTTTGCATTTCAGCTTTTGCTTTTTTTGCCTTTTTATTTGGTGTTTTTTGCTTATTTTCTTTTTGCTTTTTCTGCTCTTGCATTCTTGCTTTATTTTGCCTTTGGAGCTTTTGTTTTTATTTCTTCCTCTTTTTTCCTTCACTTTGCTATTACAGCTTGTTTTTTGCTATTGGGTTTGCTGTTTTTGTTTTTTTGTTTTGCTGCTGCTGTTTTTGCTTTCTTTTTCTCCTTTTGCTTTAGTCCTTTTTTGATTTTGCAGCATTTGCTGCTTTAGTTGCTTTTGGGGCTTTAGTTTTTTTTTTACTTTTGCTGCTTTTTATTGTTCTTTTTGCTTTTGCTTTTTGCTGATTTTGCTTTCGCTATTTTCTTTTCCTTTTTGCCTTTGCTTTTTCTTTTTTTTCTTTATGGTGCTTATGCTGCTTTTTTTGGCTTCCTTTTCTTTTGCTCCTTTTGCTTTTTGATTTTTTTTTTTGCCTTTGCTTTTTTCCTTTTGCGGCTATTGCTGCTTTTTTGCTTTTGCAGCTTTTCTTTCTTTTTGTTTTGCTGCTTTTGCTTTTTCCTTTTTTGTTTTGCTGCTTTTCCTTTTTTTGCTTGTCCTGCTTTAGCTTTATTTTGCTATTGTTGCTTTTTCTTTTTCTTTTATTGCTTTTCCTTTTTGCATTATTTTTCGTTTGCTGCTTTTTTGCAATTGCAGCTGTATTTTTGCATTTTTCTTTTTGCTTTATCTTTATTTGCTCTTCCATTTTTGCTTTATTTTACCTTTGCAGCTTGTTTTTTTTTTGTTTTCGCTTTTTTCCTTTATTTTGCTACTACAGCTTTTTTTTTTACTTTTGTTTTTTTGCTTAGCTTTTGCTCCATTTTTGCTTTTCCTTTTTTTTTGCAGCTTTTCCTGCTTTTTTTACTTTTGCTGCTTTTCCTTTTCCTTTTTGCTGATTTTGCTTTTCCTTTGTAGCCTCATTTTTCTTTTGCTTTTGGTTTTTGAATTTCCTTTTTTTGCATTATTTTGCGTTTGCTACTTTTTTCCTTTCAGCTTGTTTTTTTCTTGCCTTTTTATTTTGGTGCTTTATGCTTATTTCCTTTTTTGCTTTTTCTGCTCTTGCATTCTTGCTTTATTTTGCCTTTGGGACTTTTGTTTTTTTTTCTTTCTCTGTTTTCCTTTATTTTACTATTACAGCTTGTTTTTTGCTATTGGGTTTGCTGATTTTGTTTTTTTGTTTTGCTGCTGCTGTTTTTGCTTTCTTTTTCTCCTTTTGCTTTTGGTCCTTTTTTGATTTTGCAGCATTTGCTGCTTTAGTTGCTTTTGCGGCTTTAGTTTTTTTTTTACTTTTGCTGCTTTTTATTGTTCTTTTTGCTTTTGCTTTTTGCTGATTTTGCTTTCGCTATTTTCTTTTCCTTTTTGCCTTTTCTTTTTTTTCTTTATGGTGCTTATGCTGCTTTTTTTGGCTTCCTTTTCTTTTGCTCCTTTTGCTTTTTGATTTTTTTTTGCCTTTGCTTTTTTTCTTTTGCGGCTATTGCTGCTTTTTTGCTTTTGCAGCTTTTCTTTCTTTTTGTTTTGCTGCTTTTGCTTTTTCCTTTTTTGTTTTGCTGCTTTTCCTTTTTTTGCTTGTCCTGCTTTAGCTTTATTTTGCTATTGTTGCTTTTGCTTTTTCTTTTTTTGCTTTTCCTTTTTGCATTCTTTTTCGTTTGCTGCTTTTTTGCAATTGCAGCTGTATTTTTGCATTTTTCTTTTTGCTTCATCTTTATTTGCTCTTCCATTTTTGCTTTATTTTACCTTTGCAGCTTGTTTTTTTTTTGTTTTCGCTTTTTTCCTTTATTTTGCTACTACAGCTTTTTTTTTTTACTTTTGTTTTTTTGCTTAGCTTTTGCTCCATTTTTGCTTTTCCTTTTTTTTTTGCAGCTTTTGCTGCTTTTTTTTACTTTTGCTGCTTTTCCTTTTTCTTTTTGCTGATTTTGCTTTTCCTTTGTAGCTTCATTTTTCTTTTGCTTTTGGTTTTTGAATTTCCTTTTTTTGTATTATTTTGCGTTTGCTACTTTTTTGCTTTTCAGCTTTTTTTTTTTCTTGCCTTTTTATTTTGGTGCTTTATGCGTATTTCCTTTTTACTTTTTCTGCTCTTGCATTCTTGCTTTATTTTGCCTTTGGAGCTTTTGTTTTTTTTCTATCTCTTTTTTCCTTTATTTTACTATTACAGCTTGTTTTTTGCTTTTGGGTTTGCTGCTTTTTTGTTTTGCTTTCTTTTTCTTTTGCGCCTTTTGCTTTTGTTCCTTTTTTGATTTTGCAGCATTTGCTGCTTTAGTTGCTTTTGCGGCTTTTGTTTTTTTTTTTTACTTTTGCTGCTTTTCCTTTTTCTTTTTGCTTTTTGCCTTTGCTTTTTCTTTTTTTTTCTATATGATGCTTGTGCTGCTTTTTTTGCTTTCTTTTTCGTTTGCTCCTTTTGCTTTTGGTATTTTTTTTGCCTTTGCTTTTTTTCTTTTGCGGCTAATGCTGCTCTTTTACTTTTGCAGCTTTTCTTTCTTTTTGTTTTGCTGCTTTTGATTTTCCTTTTTTTGCTTGTCCTGCTTTTGCTTTAATTTGCTATTGTTGCTTTTGCTTTTTCTTTTTTTGCTTTTCCTTTTCTGCATTATCTTTCGTTTGCTGCTTTTTTGCTTTTGCTGCTCTGTTTTTTTGGCTTTTTCTTTATTTTCTCCTCCATTTTTGCTTTATTTTGCCTTTGCAGCTTGTTTTTTTGCTTTCGCCTTTTTCCTTTATTTTGCTCCTACAGCTTCTTTGTTTGCTTTTGGATTTGCTGCTTTTGTTTTTTCGCTTTGCTTTTGCTCCATGTTTGCTTTTGCTTTTTGTTTCTTTTACAGCTTTTCCTTCTTTTTCGGCTTTTTTTGCTTTTGCTGATTTTGCTTTTTCTTTGTAGCTTTATTTTTATTTAGCTTTTCCTTTTTTGCATAAATTTGCGTTTGGCACTTTTCTTGCATTTCAGCTTTTGTTTTTTTTTTCCTTTTTATTTTGGTGCTTTTTGCTTTTTCTGCTCTTTCATTATTGCTTTATTTTGCCTTTGCAGCTTGTGTTTTTTTGTTTTTTTTTTTGCTTTCGCTTTTTTCCTTTATTTTACTATTACAGCTTGTTTTTTGCTTTTGTTTTTTTTGCTTTCTTTTTCTTTTGCTCCTTTTTTTATTTTGCAGCATTTGCTGCTTTAGTTGCTTTTGCGGCTTTTGTTTTTCTTACTTTTGCTGCTTTTACTTTTTCTTTTTGCTGATTTTGCTTTTGCTATTTGCCGATTTTGCTTTTTCTTTTTTTTTCTTTATGGTGCTTATGCTTTTTTTGCTTTCCTTTTCTTTTGCTGCTTTTGCTTTTTAGTATTTTTTTTTGCCTTTGCTGTTTTTCTTTTGCGGCTATTGCTGCTTTTTTTGCTTTTGCAGCTTTTCTTTCTTTTTGTTTTGCTGCTTTTTCTTTTTCTTTTGTTGTTTTACTGCTTTTCCTTTTTTTGCTTGTCCTGCTTTTGCTTTATTTTGCTATTGTTGCTTTTGCTTTTCCTTTTTTGCATTATTTTTCGTTTGCTGCTTTTTTGCTTTTGCAGCTCTGTTTTTTTGCCTTTTTCTTTTTTTGTTTTTGCTTTTTCTTTATTTGTTCTTCCATTTTTGCTTTATTTTTACCTTAGCAGCTTGTTTTTTTTTGCTTTCGCTTTTTTCTTTTATATTGCTAGTACAACCTCTTTTTGTGCTTTTGTTTTTTGGCTTTGCTTTTGCTCCTTTTGCTTTTGCTTCATTTTTGCTTTTGCTTTTTTGTTTTGCGGCTGTTTTTTGCTTTTGCTGCTTTGCCTTTTTCTTTTGCTTTTCCTTTTCTGCATTATTTTGCGTTTGCTACATTTTTGCTTATTTTCTTTTTGCTTTTTCTGCTCTTGCATTCTTGCTTTATTTTGCCTTTGGAGCTTTTGTTTTTTTTTGCTTCCTCTTTTTTCCTTCACTTTGCTATTACAGCTTGTTTTTTGCTATTGGGTTTGCTGATTTTGTTTTTTTGCTTTGCTGCTGCTGTTTTTGCTTTCTTTTTCTCCTTTTGCTTTTGGTCCTTTTTTGATTTTGCAGCATTTGCTGCTCTAGTTGCTTTTGCGGCTTTAGTTTTTTTTTACTTTTGCTGCTTTTTATTGTTCTTTTTGCTTTTGCTTTTTGCTGATTTTGCTTTCGCTATTTTCTTTTCCTTTTTGCCTTTGCTTTTTCTTTTTTTTCTTTATGGTGCTTATGCTGCTTTTTTTTGGCTTCCTTTTCTTTTGCTCCTTTTGCTTTTTGATTTTTTTTTTGCCTTTGCTTTTTTTCTTTTGCGGCTATTGCTGCTTTTTTGCTTTTGCAGCTTTTCTTTCTTTTTGTTTTGCTGCTTTTGCTTTTTCCTTTTTTGTTTTGCTGCTTTTCCTTTTTTTGCTTGTCCTGCTTTAGCTTTATTTTGCTATTGTTGCTTTTGCTTTTTCTTTTTTTGCTTTTCCTTTTTGCATTCTTTTTCGTTTGCTGCTTTTTTACAATTGCAGCTGTATTTTTGCATTTTTCTTTTTGCTTTATCTTTATTTGCTCTTCCATTTTTGCTTTATTTTACCTTTGCAGCTTGTTTTTTTTTGTTTTCGCTTTTTTCCTTTATTTTGCTACTACAGCTTTTTTTTTTACTTTTGTTTTTTTGCTTAGTTTTTGCTCCATTTTTGCTTTTCCTTTTTTTTTTGCAGCGTTTCCTGCTTTTTTTACTTTTGCTGCTTTTCCTTTTTCTTTTTGCTGATTTTGCTTTTCTTTGTAGCTTCATTTTTCTTTTGCTTTTGGTTTTTGAATTTCCTTTTTTTGTATTATTTTGCGTTTGCTACTTTTTTGCTTTTCAGCTTTTTTTTTCTTGCCTTTTTATTTTGGTGCTTTATGCTTATTTCCTTTTTACTTTTTCTGCTCTTGCATTCTTGCTTTATTTTGCCTTTGGAGCTTTTGTTTTTTTTCTATCTCTTTTTTCCTTTATTTTACTATTACACCTTGTTTTTTGCTTTTGGGTTTGCTGCTTTTTTGTTTTGCTTTTGCTTTCTTTTTCTTTTTCGCCTTTTGCTTTTGGTCCTTTTTTGATTTTGCAGCATTTGCTGCTTTAGTTGCTTTTGCCGCTTTTGTTTTTTTTTTTTTTTTACTTTTGCTGCTTTTCCTTTTTCTTTTTGCTTTTGGTGTTTTTGCTTTTTGCTGATTTTGCTTTTTCTTTTTTTTTCTATTTGATGCTAGTGCTGCTTTTTTTGCTTTCTTTTTCGTTTGCTCCTTTTGCTTTTGGTATTTTTTTTTGCCTTTGCTTTTTTTCTTTTGCGGCTAATGCTGCTCTTTTACTTTTGCAGCTTTTCTTTCTTTTTGTTTTGCTGCTTTTGATTTTCCTTTTTTTGCTTGTCCTGCTTTTGCTTTAATTTGCTATTGTTGCTTTTGCTTTTTCTTTTTTTGCTTTTCCTTTTCTGCATTATCTTTCGTTTGCTGCTTTTTTGCTTTTGCTGCTCTGTTTTTTTGGCTTTTTCTTTATTTTCTCCTCCATTTTTGCTTTATTTTGCCTTTGCAGCTTGTTTTTTTGCTTTCGCCTTTTTCCTTTATTTTGTTCCTACAGCTTCTTTGTTTGCTTTTGGATTTGCTGCTTTTGTTTTTTCGCTTTGCTTTTGCTCCATGTTTGCTTTTGCTTTTTGTTTCATTTACAGCTTTTCCTTCTTTTTCGGCTTTTTTTGCTTTTACTGATTTTGCTTTTTCTTTGTAGCTTTATTTTTATTTAGCTTTTCCTTTTTTGCATTATTTTGCGTTTGGCACTTTTTTTCGCATTTCAGCTTTTGTTTTTTTTTTCCTTTTTATTTTGTGCTTTTTGCTTTTTCTGCTCTTTCATTCTTGCTTTATTTTGCCTATGCAGCTTGTGTTTTTTTGTTTTTTTTTTTGCTTTCGCTTTTTTCCTTTATTTTACTATTACAGCTTGTTTTTTGCTTTTGTTTTTTTTGCTTTCTTTTTCTTTTGCTCCTTTTTTTATTTTGCAGCATTTGCTGCTTTAGTTGCTTTTGCGGCTTTTGTTTTTCTTACTTTTGCTGCTTTTACTTTTTCTTTTTGCTGATTTTGCTTTTGCTATTTGCCGATTTTGCTTTTTCTTTTTTTTCTTTATGGTGCTTATGCTTTTTTTGCTTTCCTTTTCTTTTGCTGCTTTTGCTTTTTAGTATTTTTTTTTGCCTTTGCTGTTTTTCTTTTGCGGCTATTGCTGCTTTTTTTGCTTTTGCAGCTTTTCTTTCTTTTTGTTTTGCTGCTTTTTCTTTGTCTTTTGTTGTTTTGCTGCTTTTCCTTTTTTTGCTTGTCCTGCTTTTGCTTTATTTTGCTATTGTTGCTTTTGCTTTTCCTTGTTTGCATTATTTTTCGTTTACTGCTTTTTTGCTTTTGCATCTCTGTTTTTTTGCCTTTTTCTTTTTTTGTTTTTGCTTTTTCTTTATTTGTTCTTCCATTTTTGCTTTATTTTTACCTTAGCAGCTTGTTTTTTTGCTTTCGCTTTTTTCTTTTATATTGCTAGTACAACCTCTTTTTGTGCTTTTGTTTTTTGGCTTTGCTTTTGCTCCTTTTGCTTTTGCTTCATTTTTGCTTTTGCTTTTTTGTTTTGCGGCTGTTTTTTGCTTTTGCTGCTTTTCCTTTTTCTTTTGCTTTTGGTTTTCCTTTTCTGCATTATTTTGCGTTTGCTACATTTTTGCTTTTCAGTTTTTGTTTTATTTTCCTTTTTATTTTGGTGCTTTTTGCTTATTTTCTTTTTGCTATTTCTGCTCTTGCAATCTTGCTTTATTTTGCCTTTGGAGCTTTTGATTTTTTTTTGCTTCCTCTTTTTTCCTTCACTTTGCTATTACAACTTGTTTTTTGCTATTGGGTTTGCTGATTTTGTTTTTTTGTTTTGCTGCTGCTGTTTTTGCTTTCTTTTTCTCCTTTTGCTTTTGGTCCTTTTTTGATTTTGCAGCATTTGCTGCTTTGGTTGCTTTTGCGGCTTTAGTTTTTTTTTTTACTTTTGCTGCTTTTTATTGTTCTTTTTGCTTTTGATTTTTGCTGATTTTGCTTTCGCTATTTTCTTTTCCTTTTTGCCTTTGCTTTTTTTTCTTTATGGTGCTTATGCTGCTTTTTTTGGCTTTCTTTTGCTCCTTTTGCTTTTTGATTTTTTTTTTTGCCTTTGCTTTTTTTCTTTTGCGGCTATTGCTGCTTTTTTGCTTTTGCAGCTTTTCTTTCTTTTTGTTTTGCTGCTTTTGCTTTTTCCTTTTTTGTTTTGCTGCTTTTCCTTTTTTTGCTTGTCCTGCTTTAGCTTTATTTTGCTATTGTTGCTTTTGCTTTTTCTTTTTTTGCTTTTCCTTTTTGCATTCTTTTTCGTTTGCTGCTTTTTTGCAATTGCAGCTGTATTTTTGCATTTTTCTTTTTGCTTCATCTTTATTTGCTCTTCCATTTTTGCTTTATTTTACCTTTGCAGCTTGTTTTTTTTTTGTTTTCGCTTTTTTCCTTTATTTTGCTACTACAGCTTTTTTTTTACTTTTGTTTTTTTGCTTAGCTTTTGCTCCATTTTTGCTTTTCCTTTTTTTTTTGCAGCTTTTCCTGCTTTTTTTACTTTTGCTGCTTTTCCTTTTTCTTCTTGCTGATTTTGCTTTTCCTTTGTAGCTTCATTTTTCTTTTGCTTTTGGTTTTTGAATTTCCTTTTTTTGTATTATTTTGCGTTTGCTACTTTTTTGCTTTTCAGCTTTTTTTTTTCTTGCCTTTTTATTTTGGTGCTTTATGCTTATTTCCTTTTTACTTTTTCTGCTCTTGCATTCTTGCTTTATTTTGCCTTTGGAGCTTTTGTTTTTTTTTCTATCTCTTTTTTCCTTTATTTTACTATTACAGCTTGTTTTTTGCTTTTAGGTTTGCTGCTTTTTTGTTTTGCTTTTGCTTTCTTTTTCGCCTTTTGCTTTTGGTCCTTTTTTGATTTTGCAGCATTTGCTGCTTTAGTTCCTTTTGCGGCTTTTGTTTTTTTTTACTTTTGCTGCTTTTCCTTTTTCTTTTTGCTTTTGGTGTTTTTGCTTTTTGCTTTTTCTTTTTTTTTCTATATGATGCTTGTGCTGCTTTTTTTGCTTTCTTTTTCGTTTGCTCGTTTTGCTTTTGGTATTTTTTTTTTTTTTTGCCTTTGCTTTTTTTCTTTTGCGGCTAATGCTGCTCTTTTACTTTTGCAGCTTTTCTTTCTTTTTGTTTTGCTGCTTTTGATTTTCCTTTTTTTGCTTGTCCTGCTTTTGCTTTAATTTGCTATTGTTGCTTTTGCTTTTTCTTTTTTTGCTTTTCCTTTTCTGCATTATCTTTCGTTTGCTGCTTTTTTGCTTTTGCTGCTCTGTTTTTTTGGCTTTTTCTTTGGCTTTTTCTTTATTTTCTCCTTCATTTTTGCTTTATTTTGCCTTTGCAGCTTGTTTTTTTGCTTTCGCCTTTTTCCTTTATTTTGTTCCTACAGCTTCTTTGTTTGCTTTTGGATTTGCTGCTTTTGTTTTTTCGCTTTGCTTTTGCTCCATGTTTGCTTTTGCTTTTTGTTTCATTTACAGCTTTTCCTTCTTTTTCGGCTTTTTTTGCTTTTACTGATTTTGCTTTTTCTTTGTAGCTTTATTTTTATTTAACTTTTCCTTTTTTGCATTATTTTGCGTTTGGCACTTTTTTTCGCATTTCAGCTTTTGTTTTTTTTTTCCTTTTTATTTTGGTGCTTTTTGCTTTTTCTGCTCTTTCATTCTTGCTTTATTTTGCCTATGCAGCTTGTGTTTTTTTGTTTTTTTTTTGCTTTCGCTTTTTTCCTTTATTTTACTATTACAGCTTGTTTTTTGCTTTTGTTTTTTTTGCTTTCTTTTTCTTTTGCTCCTTTTTTTATTTTGCAGCATTTGCTGCTTTAGTTGCTTTTGCGGCTTTTGTTTTTCTTACTTTTGCTGCTTTTACTTTTTCTTTTTGCTGATTTTGCTTTTGCTATTTGCCGATTTTGCTTTTTCTTTTTTTTCTTTATGGTGCTTATGCTTTTTTTGCTTTCCTTTTCTTTTGCTGCTTTTGCTTTTTAGTATTTTTTTTTGCCTTTGCTGTTTTTCTTTTGCGGCTATTGCTGCTTTTTTTGCTTTTGCAGCTTTTCTTTCTTTTTGTTTTGCTGCTTTTTCTTTGTCTTTTGTTGTTTTGCTGCTTTTCCTTTTTTTGCTTGTCCTGCTTTTGCTTTATTTTGCTATTGTTGCTTTTGCTTTTCCTTGTTTGCATTATTTTTCGTTTACTGCTTTTTTGCTTTTGCATCTCTGTTTTTTTGCCTTTTTCTTTTTTTGTTTTTGCTTTTTCTTTATTTGTTCTTCCATTTTTGCTTTATTTTTACCTTAGCAGCTTGTTTTTTTGCTTTCGCTTTTTTCTTTTATATTGCTAGTACAACCTCTTTTTGTGCTTTTGTTTTTTGGCTTTGCTTTTGCTCCTTTTGCTTTTGCTTCATTTTTGCTTTTGCTTTTTTGTTTTGCGGCTGTTTTTTGCTTTTGCTGCTTTTCCTTTTTCTTTTGCTTTTGGTTTTCCTTTTCTGCATTATTTTGCGTTTGCTACATTTTTGCTTTTCAGTTTTTGTTTTATTTTCCTTTTTATTTTGGTGCTTTTTGCTTATTTTCTTTTTGCTATTTCTGCTCTTGCAATCTTGCTTTATTTTGCCTTTGGAGCTTTTGATTTTTTTTTGCTTCCTCTTTTTTCCTTCATTTTGCTATTACAACTTGTTTTTTGCTATTGGGTTTGCTGATTTTGTTTTTTTGTTTTGCTGCTGCTGTTTTTGCTTTCTTTTTCTCCTTTTGCTTTTGGTCCTTTTTTGATTTTGCAGCATTTGCTGCTTTGGTTGCTTTTGCGGCTTTAGTTTTTTTTTTACTTTTGCTGCTTTTTATTGTTCTTTTTGCTTTTGCTTTTTGCTGATTTTGCTTTCGCTATTTTCTTTTCCTTTTTGCCTTTGCTTTTTCTTTTTTTTCTTAATGGTGCTTATGCTGCTTTTTTTTGGCTTCCTTTTCTTTTGCTCCTTTTGCTTTTTGATTTTTTTTTGCCTTTGCTTTTTTTCTTTTGCGGCTATTGCTGCTTTTTTGCTTTTGCAGCTTTTCTTTCTTTTTGTTTTGCTGCTTTTGCTTTTTCCTTTTTTGTTTTGCTGCTTTTCCTTTTTTTGCTTGTCCTGCTTTAGCTTTATTTTGCTATTGTTGCTTTTGCTTTTTCTTTTTTTGCTTTTCCTTTTTGCATTCTTTTTCGTTTGCTGCTTTTTTGCAATTGCAGCTGTATTTTTGCATTTTTCTTTTTGCTTTATCTTTATTTGCTCTTCCATTTTTGCTTTATTTTACCTTTGCAGCTTGTTTTTTTTTTGTTTTCGCTTTTTTCCTTTATTTTGCTACTACAGCTTTTTTTTTTACTTTTGTTTTTTTGCTTAGCTTTTGCTCCATTTTTTTGCAGCTTTTCCTGCTTTTTTTACTTTTGCTGCTTTTCCTTTTTCTTTTTTCTGATTTTGCTTTTCCTTTGTAGCTTCATTTTTCTTTTGCTTTTGGTTTTTGAATTTCATTTTTTTGCATTATTTTGCGTTTGCTACTTTTTTGCTTTTCAGCTTTTTTTTTTCTTGCCTTTTTATTTTGGTGCTTTATGCTTATTTCCTTTTTGCTTTTTCTGCTCTTGCATTCTTGCTTTATTTTGCCTTTGGAGCTTTTGTTTTTTTTCTTTCTCTTTTTTCCTTTATTTTACTATTACAGCTTGTTTTTTGCTTTTGGGTTTGCTGCTTTTTTGTTTTGTTTTTCCTTTCTTTTTCTTTTGCGCCTTTTGCTTTTGGTCCTTTTTTGATTTTGCAGCATTTGCTGCTTTAGTTGCTTTTGCGGCTTTTGTTTTTTTTTTTTACTTTTGCTGCTTTTCCTTTTTCTTTTTGCTTTTGGTGTTTTTGCTTTTTGCTGATTTTGCTTTTTCTTTTTGCCTTTGCTTTTTCTTTTTTTTTTCTATATGATGCTTGTGCTGCTTTTTTTGCTTTCTGTTTCGTTTGCTCCTTTTGCTTTTGGTATTTTTTTTTTGGCTTTGCTTTTTTTCTTTTGCGGCTAATGCTGCTCTTTTACTTTTGCAGCTTTTCTTTCTTTTTGTTTTGCTGCTTTTGATTTTCCTTTTTTTGCTTGTCCTGCTTTTGCTTTAATTTGCTATTGTTGCTTTTGCTTTTTCTTTTTTTGCTTTTCCTTTTCTGCATTATCTTTCGTTTGCTGCTTTTTTGCTTTTGCTGCTCTGTTTTTTTGGCTTTTTCTTTAATTTTTTCCTCCATTTTTGCTTTATTTTGCCTTTGCAGCTTGTTTTTTTGCTTTCGCCTTTTTCCTTTATTTTGTTCCTACAGCTTCTTTGTTTGCTTTTGGATTTGCTGCTTTTGTTTTTTCGCTTTGCTTTTGCTCCTTTTGCTTTTGCTGCATGTTTGCTTTTGCTTTTTGTTTCTTTTACAGCTTTTCCTTCTTTTTCGGCTTTTTTTGCTTTTGCTGATTTTGCTTTTTCTTTGTAGCTTTATTTTTATTTAGCTTTTCCTTTTTTGCATTATTTTGCGTTTGGCACTTTTTTTGCATTTCAGCTTTTGTTTTTTTTTCCTTTTTATTTTGGTGCTTTTTGCTTTTTCTGCTCTTTCATTCTTGCTTTATTTTGCCTTTGCAGCTTGTGTTTGTTTGTTTTTTTTTTGCTTTCGCTTTTTTCCTTTATTTTACTATTACAGCTTGTTTTTTGCTTTTGTTTTTTTTGCTTTCTTTTTCTTTTGCTCCTTTTTTTATTTTGCAGCATTTGCTGCTTTAGTTGCTTTTGCGGCTTTTGTTTTTCTTACTTTTGCTGCTTTTACTTTTTCTTTTTGCTGAGTTTGCTTTTGCTATTTGCCGATTTTGCTTTTTATTTTTTTTTCTTTATGGTGCTTATGCTTTTTTTGCTTTCCTTTTCTTTTGCTGCTTTTGCTTTTTAGTATTTTTTTTTTGCCTTTGCTGTTTTTCTTTTGCGGCTATTGCTGCTTTTTTTGCTTTTGCAGCTTTTCTTTCTTTTTGTTTTGCTGCTTTTTCTTTTTCTTTTGTTGTTTTACTGCTTTTCCTTTTTTTGCTTGTCCTGCTTTTGCTTTATTTTGCTATTGTTGCTTTTGCTTTTCCTTTTTTGCATTATTTTTCGTTTGCTGCTTTTTTGCTTTTGCAGCTCTGTTTTTTTGCCTTTTTCTTTTTTTGTTTTTGCTTTTTCTTTATTTGTTCTTCCATTTTTGCTTTATTTTTACCTTAGCAGCTTGTTTTTTTGCTTTCGCTTTTTTCTTTTATATTGCTAGTACAACCTCTTTTTGTGCTTTTGTTTTTTGGCTTTGCTTTTGCTCCTTTTGCTTTTGCTTCATTTTTGCTTTTGCTTTTTTGTTTTGCGGCTGTTTTTTGCTTTTGCTGCTTTGCCTTTTTCTTTTGCTTTTGGTTTTCCGTTTCTGCATTATTTTGCGTTTGCTACATTTTTGCTTTTCAGTTTTTGTTTTTTTTTCCTTTTTATTTTGGTGCTTTTTGCTTATTTTCTTTTTGCTTTTTCTGCTCTTGCATTCTTGCTTTATTTTGCCTTTGGAGCTTTTGTTTTTTTTTGCTTCCTCTTTTTTCCTTCACTTTGCTATTACAGCTTGTTTTTTGCTATTGGGTTTGCTGATTTTGTTTTTTTTGTTTTGCAGCTGCTGTTTTTGCTTTCTTTTTCTCCTTTTGGTCCTTTTTTGATTTTGCAGCATTTGCTGCTTTAGTTTTTTTTTACTTTTGCTGCTTTTTATTGTTCTTTTTGCTTTTGCTTTTTGCTGATTTTGCTTTCGCTATTTTCTTTTCCTTTTTGCCTTTGCTTTTTCTTTTTTTTCTTAATGGTGCTTATGCTGCTTTTTTTGGCTTCCTTTTCTTTTGCTCCTTTTGCTTTTTGATTTTTTTTTGCCTTTGCTTTTTTTCTTTTGCGGCTATTGCTGCTTTTTTGCTTTTGCAGCTTTTCTTTCTTTTTGTTTTGCTGCTTTTGCTTTTTCCTTTTTTGTTTTGCTGCTTTTCCTTTTTTTGCTTGTCCTGCTTTAGCTTTATTTTGCTATTGTTGCTTTTGCTTTTTCTTTTTTTGCTTTTCCTTTTTGCATTCTTTTTCGTTTGCTGCTTTTTTGCAATTGCAGCTGTATTTTTGCATTTTTCTTTTTGCTTCATCTTTATTTGCTCTTCCATTTTTGCTTTATTTTACCTTTGCAGCTTGTTTTTTTTTTGTTTTCGCTTTTTTCCTTTATTTTGCTACTACAGCTTTTTTTTTTACTTTTGTTTTTTTGCTTAGCTTTTGCTCCATTTTTGCTTTTCCTTTTTTTTTTGCAGCTTTTCCTGCTTTTTTTACTTTTGCTGCTTTTCCTTTTTCTTTTTGCTGATTTTGCTTTTCCTTTGTAGCTTCATTTTTCTTTTGCTTTTGGTTTTTGAATTTCCTTTTTTTGTATTATTTTGCGTTTGCTACTTTTTTGCTTTTCAGCTTTTTTTTTTCTTGCCTTTTTATTTTGGTGCTTTATGCTTATTTCCTTTTTACTTTTTCTGCTCTTGCATTCTTGCTTTATTTTGCCTTTGGAGCTTTTGTTTTTTTTCTATCTCTTTTTTCCTTTATTTTACTATTACAGCTTGTTTTTTGCTTTTGGGTTTGCTGCTTTTTTGTTTTGCTTTTGCTTTCTTTTTCTTTTACGCCTTTTGCTTTTGGTCCTTTTTTGATTTTGCAGCATTTGCTGCTTTAGTTGCTTTTGCGGCTTTTGTTTTTTTTTTTACTTTTGCTGCTTTTCCTTTTTCTTTTTGCTTTTGGTGTTTTTGCTTTTTGCTGATTTTGCTTTTTCTTTTTGCCTTTGCTTTTTCTTTTTTTTTTCTATATGATGCTTGTGCTGCTTTTTTTGCTTTCTTTTTCGTTTGCTCCTTTTGCTTTTGGTATTTTTTTTTGCCTTTGCTTTTTTTCTTTTGCGGCTAATGCTGCTCTTTTACTTTTGCAGCTTTTCTTTTTTTGTTTTGCTGCTTTTGATTTTCCTTTTTTTGCTTGTCCTGCTTTTGCTTTAATTTGCTATTGTTGCTTTTGCTTTTTCTTTTTTTGCTTTTCCTTTTCTGCATTATCTTTCGTTTGCTGCTTTTTTGCTTTTGCTGCTCTGTTTTTTTGGCTTTTTCTTTATTTTCTCCTCCATTTTTGCTTTATTTTGCTTTTGCAGCTTGTTTTTTTGCTTTCGCCTTTTTCCTTTATTTTGTTCCTACAGCTTCTTTGTTTGCTTTTGGATTTGCTGCTTTTGTTTTTTCGCTTTGCTTTTGCTCCATGTTTGCTTTTGCTTTTTGTTTCTTTTACAGCTTTTCATTCTTTTTCGGCTTTTTTTGCTTTTGCTGATTTTGCTTTTTCTTTGTAGCTTTATTTTTATTTAGCTTTTCCTTTTTTGCATTATTTTGCGTTTGGCACTTTTTTTGCATTTCAGCTTTTGTTTTTTTTTCCTTTTTATTTTGGTGCTTTTTGCTTTTTCTGCTCTTTCATTCTTGCTTTATTTTGCCTTTGCAGCTTGTGTTTTTTTTGTTTTTTTTTTGCTTTCGCTTTTTTCCATTATTTTACTATTACAGCTTGTTTTTTGCTTTTGTTTTTTTTTGCTTTCTTTTTCTTTTGCTCCTTTTTTTATTTTGCAGCATTTGCTGCTTTAGTTGCTTTTGCGGCTTTTGTTTTTCTTACTTTTGCTGCTTTTACTTTTTCTTTTTGCTGATTTTGCTTTTGCTATTTGCCGATTTTGCTTTTTATTTTTTTTTCTTTATGGTGCTTATGCTTTTTTTGCTTTCCTTTTCTTTTGCTGCTTTTGCTTTTTAGTATTTTTTTTTTGCCTTTGCTGTTTTTCTTTTGCGGCTATTGCTGCTTTTTTTGCTTTTGCAGCTTTTCTTTCTTTTTGTTTTGCTGCTTTTTCTTTTTCTTTTGTTGTTTTACTGCTTTTCCTTTTTTTGCTTGTCCTGATTTTGCTTTATTTTGCTATTGTTGCTTTTGCTTTTCCTTTTTTGCATTATTTTTCGTTTGCTGCTTTTTTGCTTTTGCAGCTCTGTTTTTTTTTTCCTTTTTCTTTTTTTGTTTTTGCTTTTTCTTTATTTGTTCTTCCATTTTTGCTTTATTTTTACCTTAGCAGCTTGTTTTTTTTGCTTTCGCTTTTTTCTTTTATATTGCTAGTACAACCTCTTTTTGTGCTTTTGTTTTTTGGCTTTGCTTTTGCTCCTTTTGCTTTTGCTTCATTTTTGCTTTTGCTTTTTTGTTTTGCGGCTGTTTTTTGCTTTTCCTTTTTCTTTTGCTTTTGGTTTTCCTTTTCTGCATTATTTTGCGTTTGCTACATTTTTGCTTTTCAGTTTTTGTTTTTTTTTCCTTTTTATTTTGGTGCTTTTTGCTTATTTTCTTTTTGCTTTTTCTGCTCTTGCATTCTTGCTTTATTTTGCCTTTGGAGCTTTTTTTTTTTTTTTTGCTTCCTCTTTTTTCCTTCACTTTGCTATTACAGCTTGTTTTTTGCTATTGGGTTTGCTGATTTTGTTTTTTTTGTTTTGCAGCTGCTGTTTTTGCTTTCTTTTTCTCCTTTTGGTCCTTTTTTGATTTTGCAGCATTTGCTGCTTTAGTTTTTTTTTACTTTTGCTGCTTTTTATTGTTCTTTTTGCTTTTGCTTTTTGCTGATTTTGCTTTCGCTATTTTCTTTTCCTTTTTGCCTTTGCTTTTTCTTTTTTTTCTTAATGGTGCTTATGCTGCTTTTTTTTGGCTTCCTTTTCTTTTGCTCCTTTTGCTTTTTGATTTTTTTTTGCCTTTGCTTTTTTTCTTTTGCGGCTATTGCTGCTTTTTAGCTTTTGCAGCTTTTCTTTCTTTTTGTTTTGCTGCTTTTGCTTTTTCCTTTTTTGTTTTGCTGCTTTTCCTTTTTTTGCTTGTCCTGCTTTAGCTTTATTTTGCTATTGTTGCTTTTGCTTTTTCTTTTTTTGCTTTTCCTTTTTGCATTCTTTTTCGTTTGCTGCTTTTTTGCAATTGCAGCTGTATTTTTGCATTTTTCTTTTTGCTTCATCTTTATTTGCTCTTCCATTTTTGCTTTATTTTACCTTTGCAGCTTGTTTTTTTTTTGTTTTCGCTTTTTTCCTTTATTTTGCTACTACAGCTTTTTTTTTTACTTTTGTTTTTTTGCTTAGCTTTTGCTCCATTTTTGCTTTTCCTTTTTTTTTGCAGCTTTTCCTGCTTTTTTTACTTTTGCTGCTTTTCCTTTTTCTTTTTGCTGATTTTGCTTTTCCTTTGTAGCTTCATTTTTCTTTTGCTTTTGGTTTTTGAATTTCCTTTTTTTGTATTATTTTGCGTTTGCTACTTTTTTGCTTTTCAGCTTTTTTTTTTCTTGCCTTTTTATTTTGGTGCTTTATGCTTATTTCCTTTTTACTTTTTCTGCTCTTGCATTCTTGCTTTATTTTGCCTTTGGAGCTTTTGTTTTTTTTCTATCTCTTTTTTCCTTTATTTTACTATTACAGCTTGTTTTTTGCTTTTGGGTTTGCTGCTTTTTTGTTTTGCTTTTGCTTTCTTTTTCTTTTACGCCTTTTGCTTTTGGTCCTTTTTTGATTTTGCAGCATTTGCTGCTTTAGTTGCTTTTGCGGCTTTTGTTTTTTTTTTTTTTTACTTTTGCTGCTTTTCCTTTTTCTTTTTGCTTTTGGTGTTTTTGCTTTTTGCTGATTTTGCTTTTTCTTTTTGCCTTTGCTTTTTCTTTTTTTTTTCTATATGATGCTTGTGCTGCTTTTTTTGCTTTCTTTTTCGTTTGCTCCTTTTGCTTTTGGTATTTTTTTTTGCCTTTCCTTTTTTTCTTTTGCGGCTAATGCTGCTCTTTTACTTTTGCAGCTTTTCTTTCTTTTTGTTTTGCTGCTTTTGATTTTCCTTTTTTTGCTTGTCCTGCTTTTGCTATTGTTGCTTTTGCTTTTTCTTTTTTTGCTTTTCCTTTTCTGCATTATCTTTCGTTTGCTGCTCTGTTTTTTTGGCTTTTTCTTTATTTTCTCCTCCATTTTTGCTTTATTTTGCCTTTGCAGCTTGTTTTTTTGCTTTCGCCTTTTTCCTTTATTTTGTTCCTACAGCTTCTTTGTTTGCTTTTGGATTTGCTGCTTTTGTTTTTTTGCTTTGCTTTTGCTCCTTTTGCTTTTGCTCCATGTTTGCTTTTGCTTTTTGTTTCTTTTACAGCTTTTCCTTCTTTTTCGGCTTTTTTTGCTTTTGCTGATTTTGCTTTTTCTTTGTAGCTTTATTTTTATTTAGCTTTTCCTTTTTTGCATTATTTTGCGTTTGGCACTTTTTTTTGCATTTCAGCTTTTGTTTTTTTTCCTTTTTATTTTGGTGCTTTTTGCTTTTTCTGCTCTTTCATTCTTGCTTTATTTTGCCTTTGCAGCTTGTGTTTTTTGTTTTTTTTGCTTTCGCTTTTTTCCTTTATTTTACTATTACAGCTTGTTTTTTGCTTTTGTTTTTTTTTTGCTTTCTTTTTCTTTTGCTCCTTTTTTTATTTTGCAGCATTTGCTGCTTTAGTTGCTTTTGCGGCTTTTGTTTTTCTTACTTTTGCTGCTTTTACTTTTTCTTTTTGCTGATTTTGCTTTTGCTATTTGCCGATTTTGCTTTTTATTTTTTTTTTCTTTATGGTGCTTATGCTTTTTTTGCTTTCCTTTTCTTTTGCTGCTTTTGCTTTTTAGTATTTTTTTTTGCCTTTGCTGTTTTTCTTTTGCGGCTATTGCTGCTTTTTTTGCTTTTGCAGCTTTTCTTTCTTTTTGTTTTGCTGCTTTTTCTTTTTCTTTTGTTGTTTTACTGCTTTTCCTTTTTTTGCTTGTCCTGCTTTTGCTTTATTTTGCTATTGTTGGTTTTGCTTTTCCTTTTTTGCATTATTTTTCGTTTGCTGCTTTTTTGCTTTTGCAGCTCTGTTTTTTTGCCTTTTTCTTTTTTTGTTTTTGCTTTTTCTTTATTTGTTCTTCCATTTTTGCTTTATTTTTACCTTAGCAGCTTGTTTTTTTGCTTTCGCTTTTTTCTTTTATATTGCTAGTACAACCTCTTTTTGTGCTTTTGTTTTTTGGCTTTGCTTTTGCTCCTTTTGCTTTTGCTTCATTTTTGCTTTTGCTTTTTTGTTTTGCGGCTGTTTTTTGCTTTTGCTGCTTTGCCTTTTTCTTTTGCTTTTGGTTTTTTCTGCATTATTTTGCGTTTGCTACATTTTTGCTTTTCAGTTTTTGTTTTTTTTTCCTTTTTATTTTGGTGCTTTTTGCTTATTTTCTTTTTGCTTTTTCTGCTCTTGCATTCTTGCTTTATTTTGCCTTTGGAGCTTTTTTTTTTTTTGCTTCCTCTTTTTTCCTTCACTTTGCTATTACAGCTTGTTTTTTGCTATTGGGTTTGCTGATTTTGTTTTTTTGTTTTGCTGCTGCTGTTCTTGCTTTCTTTTTCTCCTTTTGCTTTTGGTCCTTTTTTGATTTTGCAGCATTTGCTGCTTTAGTTGCTTTTGCGGCTTTAGTTTTTTTTTACTTTTGCTGCTTTTTATTGTTCTTTTTGCTTTTGCTTTTTGCTGATTTTGCTTTCGCTATTTTCTTTTCCTTTTTGCCTTTGCTTTTTCTTTTTTTTCTTTATGGTGCTTATGCTGCTTTTTTTTGGCTTCCTTTTCTTTTGCTCCTTTTGCTTTTTGATTTTTTTTTTTGCCTTTGCTTTTTTTCTTTTGCGGCTATTGCTGCTTTTTTGCATTTGCAGCTTTTCTTTCTTTTTGTTTTGCTGCTTTTGCTTTTTCCTTTTTTGTTTTGCTGCTTTTCCTTTTTTTGCTTGTCCTGCTTTAGCTTTATTTTGCTATTGTTGCTTTTGCTTTTTCTTTTTTTGCTTTTCCTTTTTGCATTCTTTTTCGTTTGCTGCTTTTTTGCAATTGCAGCTGTATTTTTGCATTTTTCTTTTTGCTTCATCTTTATTTGCTCTTCCATTTTTGCTTTATTTTACCTTTGCAGCTTGTTTTTTTTTTTTGTTTTCGCTTTTTTCCTTTATTTTGCTACTACAGCTTTTTTTTTACTTTTGTTTTTTTGCTTAGCTTTTGCTCCATTTTTGCTTTTCCTTTTGCTGCTTTTCCTTTTTCTTTTTGCTGATTTTGCTTTTCCTTTGTAGCTTCATTTTTCTTTTGCTTTTGGTTTTTGAATTTCCTTTTTTTGTATTATTTTGCGTTTGCTACTTTTTTGCTTTTCAGCTTTTTTTTTCTTGCCTTTTTATTTTGGTGCTTTATGCTTATTTCCTTTTTACTTTTTCTGCTCTTGCATTCTTGCTTTATTTTGCCTTTGGAGCCTTTGTTTTTTTTCTATCCCTTTTTTCCTTTATTATACTATTACAGCTTGTTTTTTGCTTTTGGGTTTGCTGCTTTTTTGTTTTGCTTTTGCTTTCTTTTTCTTTTGCGCCTTTTGCTTTTGGTCCTTTTTTGATTTTGCAGCATTTGCTGCTTTAGTTGCTTTTGCGGCT
Organism: Hymenopus coronatus; assembly: GCA_030762935.1. NCBI lineage: Eukaryota > Metazoa > Arthropoda > Insecta > Mantodea > Hymenopodidae > Hymenopus > Hymenopus coronatus. The sequence goes on along the minus strand of CM060900.1, from coordinate 456,518,652 downwards.
TTTGTTTTTTTTTTACTTTTGCTGCTTTTCCTTTTTCTTTTTGCTTTTGGTGTTTTTGCTTTTTGCTGATTTTGCTTTTTCTTTTTGCCTTTGCTTTTTCTTTTTGTTTCTATATGCTGCTTGTGCTGCTTTTTTTGCTTTCTTTTTCGTTTGCTCCTTTTGCTTTTGGTATTTTTTTTTGCCTTTGCTTTTTTTCTTTTGCGGCTAATGCTGCTCTTTTACTTTTGCAGCTTTTCTTTCTTTTTGTTTTGCTGCTTTTGATTTTCCTTTTTTTGCTTGTCCTGCTTTTGCTTTAATTTGCTATTGTTGCTTTTGCTTTTTCTTTTTTTGCTTTTCCTTTTCTGCATTATCTTTCGTTTGCTGCTTTTTTGCTTTTGCTGCTCTGTTTTTTTGGCTTTTTCTTTATTTTCTCCTCCATTTTTGCTTTATTTTGCCTTTGCAGCTTGTTTTTTTTGCTTTCGCCTTTTTCCTTTATTTTGTTCCTACAGCTTCTTTGTTTGCTTTTGCTCCATGTTTGCTTTTGCTTTTTGTTTCTTTTACAGCTTTTCCTTCTTTTTCGGCTTTTTTTGCTTTTGCTGATTTTGCTTTTTCTTTGTAGCTTTATTTTTATTTAGCTTTTCCTTTTTTGCATTATTTTGCGTTTGGCACTTTTTTTGCATTTCAGCTTTTGTTTTTTTTTTCCTTTTTATTTTGGTGCTTTTTGCTTTTTCTGCTCTTTCATTCTTGCTTTATTTTGCCTTTGCAGCTTGTGTTTTTTTGTTTTTTTTTGCTTTCGCTTTTTTCCTTTATTTTACTATTACAGCTTGTTTTTTGCTTTTGTTTTTTTTGCTTTTGTTTTTTTTTTGCTTTCTTTTTCTTTTGCTCCTTTTTTTATTTTGCAGCATTTGCTGCTTTAGTTGCTTTTGCGGCTTTTGTTTTTCTTACTTTTGCTGCTTTTACTTTTTCTTCTTGCTGATTTTGCTTTTGCTATTTGCCGATTTTGCTTTTTCTTTTTTTTTTCTTTATGGTGCTTATGCTTTTTTTGCTTTCCTTTTCTTTTGCTGCTTTTGCTTTTTAGTATTTTTTTTTACCTTTGCTGTTTTTCTTTTGCGGCTATTGCTGCTTTTTTTGCTTTTGCAGCTTTTCTTTCTTTTTGTTTTGCTGCTTTTTCTTTTTCTTTTGTTGTTTTACTGCTTTTCCTTTTTTTGCTTGTCCTGCTTTTGCTTTATTTTGCTATTGTTGCTTTTGCTTTTCCTTTTTTGCATTATTTTTCGTTTGCTGCTTTTTTGCTTTTGCAGCTCTGTTTTTTTGCCTTTTTCTTTTTTTGTTTTTGCTTTTTCTTTATTTGTTCTTCCATTTTTGCTTTATTTTTACCTTAGCAGCTTGTTTTTTTGCTTTCGCTCTTTTCTTTTATATTGCTAGTACAACCTCTTTTTGTGCTTTTGGTTTTTGGCTTTACTTTTGCTCCTTTTGCTTTTGCTTCATTTTTGCTTTTGCTTTTTTGTTTTGCGGCTGTTTTTTGCTTTTGCTGCTTTGCCTTTTTCTTTTGCTTTTGGTTTTCCTTTTCTGCATTATTTTGCGTTTGCTACATTTTTGCTTTTCAGTTTTTGTTTTTTTTTCCTTTTTATTTTGGTGCTTTTTGCTTATTTTCTTTTTGCTTTTTCTGCTCTTGCATTCTTGCTTTATTTTGCCTTTGGAGCTTTTGTTTTTTTTTTGCTTCCTCTTTTTTCCTTCACTTTGCTATTACAGCTTGTTTTTTGCTATTGGGTTTGCTGATTTTGTTTTTTTGTTTTGCTGCTGCTGTTTTTGCTTTCTTTTTCTCCTTTTGCTTTTGGTCCTTTTTTGATTTTGCAGCATTTGCTGCTTTAGTTGCTTTTGCGGCTTTAGTTTTTTTTTACTTTTGCTGCTTTTTATTGTTCTTTTTGCTTTTGCTTTTTGCTGATTTTGCTTTCGCTATTTTCTTTTCCTTTTTGCCTTTGCTTTTTCTTTTTTTTTCTTTATGGTGCTTATGCTGCTTTTTTTTGGCTTCCTTTTCTTTTGCTCCTTTTGCTTTTTGATTTTTTTTTTGCCTTTGCTTTTTTTCTTTTGCGGCTATTGCTGCTTTTTTGCTTTTGCAGCTTTTCTTTCTTTTTGTTTTGCTGCTTTTGCTTTTTCCTTTTTTGTTTTGCTGCTTTTCCTTTTTTTGCTTGTCCTGCTTTAGCTTTATTTTGCTATTGTTGCTTTTGCTTTTTCTTTTTTTGCTTTTCCTTTTTGCATTCTTTTTCGTTTGCTGCTTTTTTACAATTGCAGCTGTATTTTTGCATTTTTCTTTTTGCTTTATCTTTATTTGCTCTTCCATTTTTGCTTTATTTTACCTTTGCAGCTTGTTTTTTTTTGTTTTCGCTTTTTTCCTTTATTTTGCTACTACAGCTTTTTTTTTTACTTTTGTTTTTTTGCTTAGCTTTTGCTCCATTTTTGCTTTTCCTTTTTTTTTTGCAGCGTTTCCTGCTTTTTTTACTTTTGCTGCTTTTCCTTTTTCTTTTTGCTGATTTTGCTTTTCTTTGTAGCTTCATTTTTCTTTTGCTTTTGGTTTTTGAATTTCCTTTTTTTGTATTATTTTGCGTTTGCTACTTTTTTGCTTTTCAGCTTTTTTTTTCTTGCCTTTTTATTTTGGTGCTTTATGCTTATTTCCTTTTTACTTTTTCTGCTCTTGCATTCTTGCTTTATTTTGCCTTTGGAGCTTTTGTTTTTTTTCTATCTCTTTTTTCCTTTATTTTACTATTACACCTTGTTTTTTGCTTTTGGGTTTGCTGCTTTTTTGTTTTGCTTTTGCTTTCTTTTTCTTTTTCGCCTTTTGCTTTTGGTCCTTTTTTGATTTTGCAGCATTTGCTGCTTTAGTTGCTTTTGCCGCTTTTGTTTTTTTTTTTTTTTTACTTTTGCTGCTTTTCCTTTTTCTTTTTGCTTTTGGTGTTTTTGCTTTTTGCTGATTTTGCTTTTTCTTTTTTTTTCTATTTGATGCTAGTGCTGCTTTTTTTGCTTTCTTTTTCGTTTGCTCCTTTTGCTTTTGGTATTTTTTTTTGCCTTTGCTTTTTTTCTTTTGCGGCTAATGCTGCTCTTTTACTTTTGCAGCTTTTCTTTCTTTTTGTTTTGCTGCTTTTGATTTTCCTTTTTTTGCTTGTCCTGCTTTTGCTTTAATTTGCTATTGTTGCTTTTGCTTTTTCTTTTTTTGCTTTTCCTTTTCTGCATTATCTTTCGTTTGCTGCTTTTTTGCTTTTGCTGCTCTGTTTTTTTGGCTTTTTCTTTATTTTCTCCTCCATTTTTGCTTTATTTTGCCTTTGCAGCTTGTTTTTTTGCTTTCGCCTTTTTCCTTTATTTTGTTCCTACAGCTTCTTTGTTTGCTTTTGGATTTGCGGCTTTTGTTTTTTCGCTTTGCTTTTGCTCCATTATTGCTTTTGCTTTTTGTTTCTTTTACAGCATTTCCTTCTTTTTCGGCTTTTTTTGCTTTTGCTGATTTTGCTTTTTCTTTGTAGCTTTATTTTTATTTAGCTTTTCCTTTTTTGCATTATTTTGCGTTTGGCACTTTTTTTTGCATTTCAGCTTTTGTTTTTTTTTTCCTTTTTATTTTGGTGCTTTTTGCTTTTTCTGCTCTTTCATTCTTGCTTTATTTTGCCTTTGCAGCTTGTGTTTTTTTGTTTTTTTTGCTTTCGCTTTTTTCCTTTATTTTACTATTACAGCTTGTTTTTTGCTTTTGTTTTTTTTTTTGCTTTCTTTTTCTTTTGCTCCTTTTTTATTTTGCAGCATTTGCTGCTTTAGTTGCTTTTGCGGCTTTTGTTTTTCTTACTTTTGCTGCTTTTACTTTTTCTTTTTGCTGATTTTGCTTTTGCTATTTGCCGATTTTGCTTTTTCTTTTTTTTTTCTTTATGGTGCTTATGCTTTTTTTGCTTTCCTTTTCTTTTGCTGCTTTTGCTTTTTAGTATTTTTTTTGCCTTTGCTGTTTTTCTTTTGCGGCTATTGCTGCTTTTTTTGCTTTTGCAGCTTTTCTTTCTTTTTGTTTTGCTGCTTTTTCTTTTTCTTTTGTTGTTTTACTGCTTTTCCTTTTTTTGCTTGTCCTGCTTTTGCTTTTCCTTTTTTGCATTATTTTTCGTTTGCTGCTTTTTTGCTTTTGCAGCTCTGTTTTTTTGCCTTTTTCTTTTTTTGTTTTTGCTTTTTCTTTATTTGTTCTTCCATTTTTGCTTTATTTTTACCTTAGCTTGTTTTTTTGCTTTCGCTTTTTTCTTTTATATTGCTAGTACAACCTCTTTTTGTGCTTTTGTTTTTTGGCTTTGCTTTTGCTCCTTTTGCTTTTGCTTCATTTTTGCTTTTGCTTTTTTGTTTTGCGGCTGTTTTTTGCTTTTGCTGCTTTGCCTTTTTCTTTTGCTTTTGGTTTTCCTTTTCTGCATTATTTTGCGTTTGCTACATTTTTGCTTTTCAGTTTTTGTTTTTTTTCCTTTTTATTTTGCTGCTTTTTGCTTATTTTCTTTTTGCTTTTTCTGCTCTTGCATTCTTGCTTTATTTTGCCTTTGGAGCTTTTGTTTTTTTTTGCTTCCTCTTTTTTCCTTCACTTTGCTATTACAGCTTGTTTTTTGCTATTGGGTTTGCTGATTTTGTTTTTTTGTTTTGCTGCTGCTGTTTTTGCTTTCTTTTTCTCCTTTTGCTTTTGGTCCTTTTTTGATTTTGCAGCACTTGCTGCTTTAGTTGCTTTTGCGTCTTTAGTTTTTTTTTACTTTTGCTGCTTTTTATTGTTCTTTTTGCTTTTGCTTTTTGCTGATTTTGCTTTCGCTATTTTCTTTTCCTTTTTGCCTTTGCTTTTTCTTTTTTTTCTTTATGGTGCTTATGCTGCTTTTTTTTGGCTTCCTTTTCTTTTGCTCCTTTTGCTTTTTGATTTTTTTTGCCTTTGCTTTTTTTCTTTTGCGGCTATTGCTGCTTTTTTGCTTTTGCAGCTTTTCTTTCTGTTTGTTTTGCTGCTTTTGCTTTTTCCTTTTTTGTTTTGCTGCTTTTCCTTTTTTTGCTTGTCCTGCTTTAGCTTTATTTTGCTATTGTTGCTTTTGCTTTTTCTTTTTTTGCTTTTCCTTTTTGCATTCTTTTTCGTTTGCTGATTTTTTGCAATTGCAGCTGTATTTTTGCATTTTTCTTTTTGCTTCATCTTTATTTGCTCTTCCATTTTTGCTTTATTTTACCTTTGCAGCTTGTTTTTTTTTGTTTTCGCTTTTTTCCTTTATTTTGCTACTACAGCTTTTTTTTTACTTTTGTTTTTTTGCTTAGCTTTTGCTCCATTTTTGCTTTTCCTTTTTTTTGCAGCTTTTCCTGCTTTTTTTACTTTTGCTGCTTTTCCTTTTTCTTTTTGCTGATTTTGCTTTTCCTTTGTAGCTTCATTTTTCTTTTGCTTTTGGTTTTTGAATTTTCTTTTTTTGTATTATTTTGCGTTTGCTACTTTTATGCTTTTCAGCTTTTTTTTTCTTGCCTTTTTATTTTGGTGCTTTATGCTTATTTCCTTTTTACTTTTTCTGCTCTTGCATTCTTGCTTTATTTTGCCTTTGGAGCTTTTGTTTTTTTTCTATCTCTTTTTTCCTTTATTTTACTATTACAGCTTGTTTTTTGCTTTTGGGTTTGCTGCTTTTTTGTTTTGCTTTTGCTTTCTTTTTCTTTTGCGCCTTTTGCTTTTGGTCCTTTTTTGATTTTGCAGCATTTGCTGCTTTAGTTGCTTTTGCGGCTTTTGTTTTTTTTTTTTTTTTACTTTTGCTGCTTTTCCTTTTTCTTTTTGCTTTTGGTGTTTTTGCTTTTTGCTGATTTTGCTTTTTCTTTTTGCCTTTGCTTTTTCTTTTTTTTTCTATATGATGCTTGTGCTGCTTTTTTTGCTTTCTTTTTCGTTTGCTCCTTTTGCTTTTGGTATTTTTTTTTGCCTTTGCTTTTTTTCTTTTGCGGCTAATGCTGCTCTTTTACTTTTGCAGCTTTTCTTTTTTTGTTTTGCTGCTTTTGATTTTCCTTTTTTTGCTTGTCCTGCTTTTGCTTTAATTTGCTATTGTTGCATTTGCTTTTTCTTTTTTTGCTTTTCCTTTTCTGCATTATCTTTCGTTTGCTGCTTTTTTACTTTTGCTGCTCTGTTTTTTTGGCTTTTTCTTTATTTTCTCCTCCATTTTTGCTTTATTTTGCCTTTGCAGCTTGTTTTTTTGCTTTCGCCTTTTTCCTTTATTTTGTTCCTACAGCTTCTTTGTTTGCTTTTGGATTTGCTGCTTTTGTTTTTTCGCTTTGCTTTTGCTCCTTTTGCTTTTGCTCCATGTTTGCTTTTGCTTTTTGTTTCTTTTACAGCTTTTCCTTCTTTTTCGGCTTTTTTTGCTTTTGCTGATTTTGCTTTTTCTTTGTAGCTTTATTTTTATTTAGCTTTTGCTTTTTTGCATTATTTTGCGTTTGGCACTTTTTTTTGCATTTCAGCTTTTGTTTTTTTTTTCCTTTTTATTTTGGTGCTTTTTGCTTTTTCTGCTCTTTCATTCTTGCTTTATTTTGCCTTTGCAGCTTGTGTTTTTTTGTTTTTTTTGCTTTCGCTTTTTTCCTTTATTTTACTATTACAGCTTGTTTTTTGCTTTTGTTTTATTTTTTGCTTTCTTTTTCTTTTGCTCCTTTTTTTATTTTGCAGCATTTGCTGCTTTAGTTGCTTTTGCGGCTTTTGTTTTTCTTACTTTTGCTGCTTTTCCTTTTTCTTTTTGCTTTTGGTGTTTTTGCTTTTTGCTGATTTTGCTTTTTCTTTTTGCCTTTGCTTTTTCTTTTTTTTTCTATATGATGCTTGTGCTGCTTTTTTTGCTTTCTTTTTCGTTTGCTCCTTTTGCTTTTGGTATTTTTTTTTGCCTTTGCTTTTTTTCTTTTGCGGCTAATGCTGCTCTTTTACTTTTGCAGCTTTTCTTTTTTTGTTTTGCTGCTTTTGATTTTCCTTTTTTTGCTTGTCCTGCTTTTGCTTTAATTTGCTATTGTTGCTTTTGCTTTTTCTTTTTTTGCTTTTCCTTTTCTGCATTATCTTTCGTTTGCTGCTTTTTTGCTTTTGCTGCTGTTTTTTTGGCTTTTTCTTTATTTTCTCCTCCATTTTTGCTTTATTTTGCCTTTGCAGCTTGTTTTTTTGCTTTCGCCTTTTTCCTTTATTTTGTTCCTACAGCTTCTTTGTTTGCTTTTGGATTTGCTGCTTTTGTTTTTTCGCTTTGCTTTTGCTCCTTTTGCTTTTGCTCCATGTTTGCTTTTGCTTTTTGTTTCTTTTACAGCTTTTCCTTCTTTTTCGGCTTTTTTTGCTTTTGCTGATTTTGCTTTTTCTTTGTAGCTTTATTTTTATTTAGCTTTTCCTTTTTTGCATTATTTTGCGTTTGGCACTTTTTTTGCATTTCAGCTTTTGTTTTTTTTCCTTTTTATTTTGGTGCTTTTTGCTTTTTCTGCTCTTTCATTCTTGCTTTATTTTGCCTTTGCAGCTTGTGTTTTTTTGTTTTTTTTGCTTTCGCTTTTTTCCTTTATTTTACTATTACAGCTTGTTTTTTGCTTTTGTTTTTTTTTGCTTTCTTTTTCTTTTGCTCCTTTTTTTATTTTGCAGCATTTGCTGCTTTAGTTGCTTTTGCGGCTTTTGTTTTTCTTACTTTTGCTGCTTTTACTTTTTCTTTTTGCTGATTTTGCTTTTGCTATTTGCCGATTTTGCTTTTTCTTTTTTTTTTCTTTATGGTGCTACTGCTTTTTTTTGCTTTCCTTTTCTTTTGCCTCTTTTGCTTTTTAGTATTTTTTTTTGCATTTGCTGTTTTTCTTTTGCGGCTATTGCTGCTTTTTTTGCTTTTGCAGCTTTTCTTTCTTTTTGTTTTGCTGCTTTTTCTTTTTCTTTTGTTGTTTTACTGCTTTTCCTTTTTTTGCTTGTCCTGCTTTTGCTTTATTTTGCTTTTGTTGCTTTTGCTTTTCCTTTTTTGCATTATCTTTCGTTTGCTGCTTTTTTGCTTTTGCAGCTCTGTTTTTTTGCCTTTTTCTTTTTTTGTTTTTGCTTTTTCTTTATTTGTTCTTCCATTTTTGCTTTATTTTTACCTTAGCAGCTTGTTTTTTTGCTTTCGCTTTTTTCTTTTATATTGCTAGTACAACCTCTTTTTGTGCTTTTGTTTTTTGGCTTTGCTTTTGCTCCTTTTGCTTTTGCTTCATTTTTGCTTTTGCTTTTTTGTTTTGAGGCTGTTTTTTGCTTTTGCTGCTTTGCCTTTTTCTTTTGCTTTTGGTTTTCCTTTTCTGCATTATTTTGCGTTTGCTACATTTTTGCTTTTCAGTTTTTGTTTTTTTTTTCCTTTTTATTTTGGTGCTTTTTGCTTATTTTCTTTTTGCTTTTTCTGCTCTTGCATTCTTGCTTTATTTTGCCTTTGGAGCTTTTGTTTTTTTTTTTGCTTCCTCTTTTTTCCTTCACTTTGCTATTACAGCTTGTTTTTTGCTATTGGGTTTGCTGATTTTGTTTTTTTGTTTTGCTGCTGCTGTTTTTGCTTTCTTTTTCTCCTTTTGCTTTTGGTCCTTTTTTGATTTTGCAGCATTTGCTGCTTTAGTTGCTTTTGCGGCTTTAGTTTTTTTTTACTTTTGCTGCTTTTTATTGTTCTTTTTGCTTTTGCTTTTTGCTGATTTTGCTTTCGCTATTTTCTTTTCCTTTTTGCCTTTGCTTTTTCTTTTTTTTTCTTTATGGTGCTTATGCTGCTTTTTTTGGCTTCCTTTTCTTTTGCTCCTTTTGCTTTTTGATTTTTTTTTTTGCCTTTGCTTTTTTTCTTTTGCGGCTAATGCTGCTCTTTTACTTTTGCAGCTTTTCTTTCTTTTTGTTTTGCTGCTTTTGATTTTCCTTTTTTTGCTTGCCCTGCTTTTGCTTTAATTTGCTATTGTTGCTTTTGCTTTTTCTTTTTTTGCTTTTCCTTTTCTGCATTATCTTTCGTTTGCTGCTTTTTTGCTTTTGCTGCTCTGTTTTTTTGGCTTTTTCTTTATTTTCTCCTCCATTTTTGCTTTATTTTGCCTTTGCAGCTTGTTTTTTTGCTTTCGCCTTTTTCCTTTATTTTGTTCCTACAGCTTCTTTGTTTGCTTTTGGATTTGCTGCTTTTGTTTTTTCGCTTTGCTTTTGCTCCTTTTGCTTTTGCTCCATGTTTGCTTTTGCTTTTTGTTTCTTTTACAGCTTTTCCTACTTTTTCGGCTTTTGCTGATTTTGCTTTTTCTTTGTAGCTTTATTTTTATTTAGCTTTTCCTTTTTTGCATTATTTTGCGTTTGGCACTTTTTTTGCATTTCAGCTTTTGTTTTTTTTTCCTTTTTATTTTGGTGCTTTTTGCTTTTTCTGCTCTTTCATTCTTGCTTTATTTTGCCTTTGCAGCTTGTGTTTTTTGTTTTTTTTGCTTTCGCTTTTTTCCTTTATTTTACTATTACAGCTTGTTTTTTGCTTTTGTTTTTTTTTGCTTTCTTTTTCTTTTGCTCCTTTTTTTATTTTGCAGCATTTGCTGCTTTAGTTGCTTTTGCGGCTTTTGTTTTTCTTACTTTTGCTGCTTTTACTTTTTCTTTTTGCTGATTTTGCTTTTGCTATTTGCCTATTTTGCTTTTTCTTTTTTTTCTTTATGGTGCTTATGCTTTTTTTGCTTTCCTTTTCTTTTGCTGCTTTTGCTTTTTAGTATTTTTTTTTTGCCTTTGCTTTTTTTCTTTTGCGGCTATTGCTGCTTTTTTTGCTTTTGCAGCTTTTCTTTCTTTTTGTTTTGCTGCTTTTTCTTTTTCTTTTGTTGTTTTACTGCTTTTCCTTTTTTTTGCTTGTCCTGCTTTTGCTTTATTTTGCTATTGTTGCTTTTGCTTTTCCTTTTTTGCATTATTTTTCGTTTGCTGCTTTTTTGCTTTTGCAGCTCTGTTTTTTTGCCTTTTTCTTTTTTTGTTTTTGCTTTTTCTTTATTTGTTCTTCCATTTTTGCTTTATTTTTACCTTAGCAGCTTGTTTTTTTTGCTTTCGCTTTTTTCTTTTATATTGCTAGTACAACCTCTTTTTGTGCTTTTGTTTTTTGGCTTTGCTTTTGCTCCTTTTGCTTTTGCTTCATTTTTGCTTTTGCTTTTTTGTTTTGCGGCTGTTTTTTGCTTTTGCTGCTTTGCCTTTTCCTTTTGCTTTTGGTTTTCCTTTTCTGCATTATTTTGCGTTTGCTACATTTTTGCTTTTCAGTTTTTGTTTTTTTTCCTTTTTATTTTGGTGCTTTTTGCTTATTTTCTTTTTGCTTTTTCTGCTCTTGCATTCTTGCTTTATTTTGCCTTTGGAGCTTTTGTTTTTTTTTGCTTCCTCTTTTTTCCTTCACTTTGCTATTACAGCTTGTTTTTTGCTATTGGGTTTGCTGATTTTGTTTTTTTGTTTTGCTGCTGCTGTTTTTGCTTTCTTTTTCTCCTTTTGCTTTTGGTCCTTTTTTGATTTTGCAGCATTTGCTGCTTTAGTTGCTTTTGCGGCTTTAGTTTTTTTACTTTTGCTGCTTTTTATTGTTCTTTTTGCTTTTGCTTTTTGCTGATTTTGCTTTCGCTATTTTCTTTTCCTTTTTGCCTTTGCTTTTTCTTTTTTTTTCTTTATGGTGCTTATGCTGCTTTTTTTGGCTTCCTTTTCTTTCTCCTTTTGCTTTTTGATTTTTTTTTTTGCCTTTGCTTTTTTTCTTTTGCGGCTATTGCTGCTTTTTTGCTTTTGCAGCTTTTCTTTCTTTTTGTTTTGCTGCTTTTGCTTTTTCCTTTTTTGTTTTGCTGCTTTTCCTTTTTTTGCTTGTCCTGCTTTAGCTTTATTTTGCTATTGTTGCTTTTGCTTTTTGCATTCTTTTTCGTTTGCTGCTTTTTTGCAATTGCAGCTGTATTTTTGCATTTTTCTTTTTGCTTTATCTTTATTTGGTCTTCCATTTTTGCTTTATTTTACCTTTGCAGCTTGTTTTTTTTTGTTTTCGCTTTTTTCCTTTATTTTGCTACTACAGCTTTTTTTTTACTTTTGTTTTTTTGCTTAGCTTTTGCTCCATTTTTGCTTTTCCTTTTTTTTGCAGCTTTTCCTGCTTTTTTTACTTTTGCTGCTTTTCCTTTTTCTTTTTGCTGATTTTGCTTTTCCTTTGTAGCTTCATTTTTCTTTTGCTTTTGGTTTTTGAATTTCCGTTTTTTGCATTATTTTGCGTTTGCTACTTTTTTGCTTTTCAGCTTTTTTTTTCTTGCCTTTTTATTTTGGTGCTTTATGCTTATTTCCTTTTTGCTTTTTCGGCTCTTGCATTCTTGCTTTATTTTGCCTTTGGAGCTTTTGTTTTTTTTTTCTTTCTCTTTTTTCCTTTATTTTACTATTACAGCATGGTTTTTGCTTTTGGGTTTGCTGCTTTTTTGTTTTGCTTTGCTTTTTTTTTGCTTTTGCTTTCTTTTTTCTTTTGCGCCTTTTGCTTTTATTCCTTTTTTGATTTAGCAGCATTTGCTGCTTTAGTTGCTTTTGCGGCTTTTATTTTTTTTTTTACTTTTGCTGCTTTTCCTTTTTCTTTTTGCTTTTTGCTGATTTTGCTTCTTCTTTTTGCCTTTGCTTTTTCTTTTTTTTCTGTATGATGCTTGTGCTGCTTTTTTTGCTTTCTTTTTCTTTTGCTCCCTTTGCTTTTGGTATTTTTTTTTTTGCCTTTGCTTTTTTTCTTTTGCGGCTAATGCTGCTTTTTTACTTTTGCAGCCTATCTTTCTTTTTGTTTTGCTGGTTTTGCTTTTCCTTTTTTTTACATGTCCTGCGTTTGCTTTATTTTGCTATTGTTGCTTTTGGTTTTCCTTTTTTGCATTATATTTCGTTTGCTGCTTTTTTGCTTTTGCAGCTGTGTTTTTTTGGCTTCTTCTTTTTTTCCTTTGCTTTTTCTTTATTTGCTCCTCCATTTTTGCTTTATTTTGACTTGGCAGCTTGTTTTTCTGCTTTCGCTTTTTTCCTTTATTTTGCTACTACAGCTTCTTTGTTTGCTTTTGCTCCTTTTGCTTTTTTTTTTGCAGCTTTTCCTGCTTTTTTGCTTTTGCTGCTTTTCCTTTGTCTTTTGCTTTTTGCTGATTTTGCTTTTTCTTTGTGGCTTTATTTTTCTTTTTTGCATTCTTTTGCGTTTGCCAATTTTTTGCATTTCAGCTTTTGCCTTTTTATTTTGGTGCTTTTTGCTTATTTTCTTTTTGCTTTTTCTGCTCTTGCATTCTTGTTTTATTTTGCCTTTGCAGCTTTTGTTTTTTTTTTTGCTTTCGCTTTTTTTTTTATTTTGCTATTACAGCTTTTTTTTTGCTTTTGTTTTTTTTTTGCTTTGCTGCAGCTTTTTTTGCTTTTGCTTTCTTTTTCTCCTTTTTTGATTTTGCAGCATCTGCTGCTTTAGTTGCTTTTGCGGCTTTTGTTTTTTTTTTACTTTTGCTGCTTTTCCTTGTTCTTTTTGCTTTTCCTTTTTGCTGATTTTGCTTTTTCTTTTTGGCTTTTCTTTTTCTTTTTTCTTTATGGTGCTTATGCTGCTTCTTTTGCTTTCCTTTTCTTTTGCTCCTTTTGCTTTTTGGTTTTTTTTTGCCTTTGCTCTTTTTCTTTTGCGGCTATTGCTGCTTTTTTGCTTTTCTTTCTTTTTGTTTTGCTGCTTTTGCTTTTTCTTGTTTTGTTTTGCTGCTTTGCCTTTTTTTGCTTGTCCTGCTTTTGCTTTATTTTGCTTTTTCTTTTTTCGCTTTTCCTATTTTGCATTATGTTTCGTTTGCTGCTTTTTTGCTTTTGCAGCTCTGTTTTTTTGCCTTTTCCTTTTTCTTTGTTTGTTCTTCCATTTTTGCTTTATTTTAAATTTACAGCTTGTTTTTTTGCTTTCGCTTTTTTCCTTTATTTTGCTACTACAGCTTCTTTTTTTGCTTTTGCTCCTTTTGCTTTTTTTTTTTGCAGCTTTTCCTGCTTTTTTGCTTTTGCGGCTGTTTTTTTTTTTTGCTTTTGCTGCTTTTCCTTTGTCTTTTGCTTTTTGCTGATTTTGATTTTTCTTTGTAGCTTTATTTTTCTTTTGCTTTTTGCTTTTCCTTTTCTGCATTATTTTGCGTTTGCTACTTTTTTGCTTTTCAGCTTTCTTTTCCTTTTTATTTTGGAGCTTTTTGCTTATTTTCTTTTTGCTTTTTCTGCTCTTGCATTCTTGCTTTATTTTGCCTTTGGAGCCTTTGTTTTTTTTTTTGCTTCCTCTTTTTTCCTTCATTTTGCTATTACAGCTTGTTTTTTGCTTTTGGGTTTGCTGATTTTGTTTTGCTGCTGCTTTTTTTGCTTTTGCTTTCTTTTTCTTTTGGTCCTTTTGCGTTTGGTCCTTTTTTGATTTTGCAGCATTTGCTGCTTTAGTTGCTTTTGCGGCTTTTGTTTTTTTTACTTTTGCTGCTTTTCCTTTTTTTTTTTTTTTTTTGCCTTTGGTGTTTTTGCTTTTGCTGATTTTGCTTTTGCTATTTGCTGATTTTTCTTTTTCTTTTTGCCTTTGCTTTTTCTTTTTTTTCTATATGATGCTTGTGCTGCTTCTTTTGCTTTCTTTTTCTTTTGCTCCTTTTGCTTTTGGTATTTTTTTTTTGCCTTTGCTTTTTTTCTTTTGCGGCTAATGCTGCTTTTTTACTTTTGCAGCTTTTCTTTCTTTTTGTTTTGCTGCTTTTGATTTTCCATTTTTTGCTTGTCCTGCTTTTGCTTTATTTTGCTATTGTTGCTTTTGCTTTTCCTTTTCTGCATCATGTTTCGTTTGCTGTTTTTTTGCTTTTGCAGCTCTGTTTTTTTGCCTTTTTCTTTATTTGCTCCTCCATTTTTGCTTTATTTTGCCTTTGCAGCTTGTTTTTTTGCTTTCGCCTTTTTCCTTTATTTTGTTCCTACAGCTTCTTTGTTTGCTTTTGGTTTTGCTACTTTTGTTTTTTCGCTTTGCTCCTTTTGCTTTTGCTCCATTTTTGCTTTTGCTTTTTGTTTCTTTTACAGCTTTTCCTGCTTTTTTTGCTTTTGCTGATTTTCCTTTTTCTTTGTAGCTTTATTTTTATTTTGCTTTTCCTTTTTTGCATTATTTTGCGTTTGGCACTTTTTTGCATTTCAGCTTTTGTTATTTTTTTTGCCTTTTAATTTTGGTGCTTTTTGCTTATTTTCTTTTTGCTTTTTCTGCTCTTGCATTCTTGCTTTATTTTGCCTTTGCAGCTTTTTTTTTTTTTTTTTTTGCTTTCGCTTTTTTCCTTTATTTTGCTATTACAGCTTGTTTTTTGCTTTTGTTTTTTTGCTTTGCTGCTGCTTTTTTTGCTTTTGCTTTCTTTTTCTTTTGCTCCTTTTTTATTTTGCAGCATTTGCTGCTTTAGTAGCTTTTGCGGCTTTTGTTTTTTTTAATTTTGCTGCTTTTCCTTTTTCTTTTTGCTGATTTTGCTTTTGCTATTTGCCGATTTTGCTTTTTCTTTTTTTTTTTTTTCTTTATGGTGCTTATGCTTTTTTGCTTTCCTTTTCTTTTGCTGCTTTTGCTTTTTGGTATTTTTTTTTTTTTTTTGCCTTTGCTGTTTTTCTTTTGCGGCTATTGCTGCTTTTTTGCTTTTGCAGCTTTTCTTTCTTTTTGTTTTGATGCTTTTGATTTATCTTTTTTTTTTGTTTTGCTGCTTTTCCTTTTTTTGCTTGTCCTGCTTTTGCTTTATTTTGCTGTTGCTGCTTTTGCTTAACTAGGACAACAGCAATATACTATGACTGCAAACCAACATATGGAAAGGTGTGCAGTGGAAAAAGTGGAATTCAAAACTTCCATCATTTATCCACTTTCATAAAACCCAGGTCATAGTAAAGCTTAGTAAAATAAATGTTTCAAACGTTTGTGTACTATTTACCCATTATCCTACCAGCATAAAGTAATAGGATAAATGTCTACTGTTTTGAGTTGTATGTTCTATTTCTAAATTTAGCTAAAAATAAGCAATTTTATCTGTCTTGCAATTGGAAAATTCCAACTTAGAATCTCAGCTGGGGTAGTTACCTGGATAAGGTATTTTTTTTTCTGGGAGGGGGTCCCTTATCCTTATAACATAATGTCAATTAACTTTTAGCTCCCTGGACCCTGGGCTCATTTGTGCGTCTTATCAATTTCAGTGTCTGATGTGACATACTAGGTTAAATGACATTAACTACCAAAAAAAGAAAAAGAGAAGCAATGTTATAAGCAATGTTTAGCAGAGAGCCTGTGAGAGCTGTTCAACTTAGCTGGTCCATGAATTTTAAAAACATTGTCCAAGTCGGCCCTTTGACACTTCCTTACGCATTGATCACAGCTGCAAATAGAATGAAAAACAAGCCTAAACCAACACACTTAGCCACATCTATTGACATTATGTATGTACTATACTCCAATAATTGTGATTGTGTACTTTGGACTATTTTCTTAATATGCCTTTATAGTTCAACTTCAATGAAATGTAACCTTTTGGGAATCACGGATACTATGCATTAAAACAGTGCTTACATGACTTTATCTCAAGGAAAGAAAGAGACAGCATTACTTTGCCGGGTATAAATCTGGCAATAAAATACTGCACTCACTTTCCCATCCTTGAAGGTTTTCATTGTCTAAAACTAGAAAAAGTAAACCTACATACCTATTTCACCATATTATCTATACAGCTTATACCAATACTCCAGATCACTGCATTAGGATTCTTCTCGCCACTTTTTTGGCTGAGTTTCCAGTATTGGTACTGAAGGGTATTTTGTGCAAAGTATAAAAGAATCACATGCACTCCCATCTGTTTCTCCGCTCTCATTCTGCATCTTCTGTAAAACAATAATGGTATTTAAGGTTGAACAGTGTCAAAACTGCCTGTTTTGCAATGTCTAAAATTGGATGTAATTTAGACACTGCCTAGGACTACACATAATTTCTGAAATGAGTTAATTAAATAATGGCCAGACGACAAGAATATTGGAATGCTTTGGTGAAAGGGGTGAGTGTCAAAAGATTGAAGTGGTAAGGAAATCACACTATTTAGGAGTGAGAATGAGTAGGAATGATGAGTAAGAAGCACACAAGAGGAAAGTAATAGCAAAAAGTGAGGCACCATTAACAGGAATAAGAGTATGCAAGTATAAACTGGAGATGAGAATCAGGTAGTTGGAAAGAATGCATAAAGCAGTTAGGAATGTTATAGCAGTGGAAATGTGGGATACAGCAAAAGCAAGCAGGAAATCTCATAAGTTTTTTGTAAATAACTACTAGGATCACAAAAATCTGCACCAAGAGAGGTAGCTGTAGTTGAGCTGGAAAACACAATAAGGAAGGGAATGCACAAGAGAAAATATTGAAATTTTGGTATAAATGTAAAAAAAAAAAAAAAAAAAAAAAATAGAGGAGAAAATTTTAAGCAATGTACTGTGCAGTAAAATATGTTAAGAGTGTCAAAATAGCTTGTGGAATGGGGTAGAAAAAGAAACAGAAAAGTTAGGAATGGGGATATATGGTTGCTGTAAGAAAAAAAGTATGGAATTTGGAAAGAAGTGAAAATCAGAATACAAGATATAAAAGAACAAGAAATAATGGGAAGTTTAGAAAAAGGAGTTTGTTCATTATATGGGGGGGCAAGAGAGCATATTGTATTATTTAACTGAATGTACAAAAATAGCAAATTGGTGGGAAGAAATATGGGGGGGGGGGATAAAATGAGCACAAAATTATTGACATTAAAAATGTTAATCGGAAAAGAAGAAATGAGGAGTATAGGAACATTCTGGTCAGGGTAAAAGAGAAATGGATTAGGATGATATAGGAAACAAGAAGTAGAGAAGATTTCAAGGAAGATAGAGAGGAGGAAAGTAGAATTTAAGGTAGCTCCCCAATTAAGCCAAAAGTCCAGGGAGCCAGACATACTGGATGAGCAACAAAATTCTACTGTACAGAGATGATTGTAATTAATATATGTAATATGTAAATGTACAACTATATTTTTTCATTCATTCACATACAACTGAGAAAATTAGTTTCTGAGCAAACCGCATGCAGGCTAATGGTCAAGCCATCTCTCCCATTATAAGAATGTTAGTTACAAATGCAAACTAATTTGCGAAATGAAATGTATTGTTATGTATACTTCTTTAAGATAAATTATTTAATAGCACTTGCTGCAAAAAGAACTACAATAATTATAAACATATCACTACTGACAAAACAGTTTCTGCAGCTGTCTCTTCATATGGAATATTAGCAGCATAACAAAAAATGTCCCCACATGTAATGTTTAAGGTTTAACTACAATATGTATTACAAATTAGACACAAACCATAATCAATATTCTGATCATGAGCTATCTAAATAGGGAGAGGTGACAATGCTGAATGTGAATCAAGAACACATCTGCATTGTTAGTTATGGTATAATGCTTTTATTATTTACTATAAACTGGGGATCCTTTGACCAATTTTTAAATTGTTCTTAACATATATCTTAGGCCATTAACTACACTTGTCTTTTTTATTGCAATTTTGGAGTCTCAGTGCTAAAAATAGATATAGCTGATGGTTACCATTAAATATTGTTAACATAAAGTATCATAAAGTAAACTAAGTGCTTAGAGTTACACCATGATTGGGTATACTTTGACCACAACATTAGTTTTCAGTACCACTGAACCCAAAAATGAACATTTATACCTTTGTAACAGCATTCAAGAAAGAAGGTTAAGAAAGTGTGTTTGAACTGAATGTGGTGTGCTTAGCGACTTTTGACAATGCCTACATTTGTTGTGGAAAGGAACATGTTTTCTAGACACAAATGCACAAAAAAATTAGCAAATTTCCGGAACCATCTGCTTTCATGAGGTTTTTTGTGCTTTTTGTCACAGAAACCTTGGGAGTCAAAGTAACCCTGGGCTTAAGTTACTTCATTGTTCATATGCCTCGTTCAAAGAAGAAAAGTATGATGGTTGGGGCAAAAGTCGGAACTATTTTTTTTCTCTTGCAGATATGTGAGCATATCACAAATTGCTATTTGTTACATGGAAGCTATGCAGGTAGAGTTTGTATTCACAACAATTGACTCTGTGATTGCTGGTATTAGCACAGAGAGTGCTGTGAAATCAGTTGTATGGCAAGCATCGTACAAGATGGAAGCAACCTGTAATCAACAGCACACACACATCAAAATAGCTGTTCTTGTAGGGAGAAATGCAAAAGAATGTCACAGAGAATTGGTGGAAGCTCTTAGGAATAATGCCCTCCCATACCATGCAGTAGCATGGTGGGTAGGATAGTTACATGTGGCAACCAGTGATCAGCAATGTTCGGGATGACATGTCAAATGTGCAGACTGACATGGCACATGCTGTCATTGAGAAGCTCCTGGACGAAGACAGACGACGGATGCTACTGGAGTTACGGCAAGTGGCATTGAGAAATGCAGCATCCACAGGATATTGTGGTTACTTTTTAGTTACCTTCTTCATTAGGAGCAATCTAAATACATTGCTGGCCAAGAAAGTGCTTCTATGATCATTTCTATAAGTTTCTAATGCATATAATTCCACTATTCTTTGTTTTAGAAGGATTTTAAAACCAAAGAAATGACATTATAAAAAAGTAAGAGGACTTTAAATTATACTCAGATCAAAAATTTGAAACAGTAAAAGAAATTGAAAAAAAAACAAAAACTTTTTCCCAAATTTCTTCAAAGTGAATCATGAAAATGAGAATTCAATCTATTATTCAACACTATATAACAGCTTGTCCTTTAGGAGCTTCAGCTTTTGAGCCATTAGACTACCAGTAGATTCAAATAGTAGCAGTACAGAGTGACATTTGATATTTTAGTATTAGCTAATCAAAGAATTTCTACTTTTGTTATGTTCCTGTAATTTAGAAAGCTTGGTATATTCCAATTAAATTACCTGTACTTGCTGATGCCTCTGCTCCTAAGGTTTGTATTTCTTGTAACCAATGGAATGTTTTTGTTTTGTTTTTTTTAGGGGTGGGGTCCATTGACCCAATTATAACTTTGCTCCAGAACTCTGAATGAAGGCCCTGGATTTCCTCAGTGACGCCTGTCTGTGGTGTTGAAGGTGGTAGCAGCAGCAAAGTTTGTGAACAAGTCCCTTGCAGTGGCATAGTGTTGATGATATTGGCAGTGTGTTCCTGCGAGGATGAAGGGGGCCAAACCATCTGGGCAGTAAAGTGCAACATTCTTCATAAGTGGCGCAAAAGCACCAACAAAGATTGTATTGGTTGTACCTTGCCATTTTATGCCAGTACCCAGAGATACAACAGTGACAGCATGGAGTGTGGCACTTCTGGTTGCTGGCTCCAGCACTGACCAGGCCTCCCTAACATGGAAGGCTGGATTCAAGACAGCTTCCAGGTACCCTTGATTGGCAAGCTCCAGTCAGCGAGGAGCGTGGGTTCCAAGTAGAAGTGACGCAGGTAATGTTGACAGCACATACCATGCTGGCAGATCCCGGGGAACACCACAAACAACTATGCTCAGGTGGCTCAAGCTGAAGTAGAGCTCCTAGGATGTCAGTGGAGGCAAAATGGCACATTGGCAGCTGAGATGGCTGCTGCGAAGCCACAGCTGAGGTGAAATTAGCCTCGCGTTAATAGGCATAAATATGGCACATTTGGTGGATGTCATGGGAGCAATGGCAGTTGCTTCGAGATCAGGTTTGGTATTTCTCTGCTGTTTCCTCCTCAGCAGCTCGACTCTCGAGACTCCCGTACATGCCATTACCCTGCTTCCCTTCCAAGACTCCAGAGACAAGATATGGTTTCACTAGTTCACAAAGTATATACTATTGAGCAACTCAAAATCCAAAACTTGTGCATCGAAATCCACCACATGGTCTAAGGTCAATGTCTGGTATGCTGTAAGTGTGGCTAGAACAGTTAGCCTATTTTCTTTCATTAAACAACTAATGCTGCATGGTACCAAGCCTTTATTTTGGAGCAATTTATTATCTCTCAACTGACAGATGAACAAATACATTGCATATTTCAGTAAGACAGTTCAGATTTCTTTTGATGCACGTGTTGACAGTGATCAGTATAGGGACATTTAATGTTGTTATTTGCAAAATAGCTGGCCTTATGTTGTCCAGTCACTATTTATTTTGATGCATAAGAATGGTCTGTGTAGGAATGAAGTATCAGCATGCAAGTGGTGTACACCTACAAATCAGGTGCCGCTTGATCTCTTGACCCTTCGAATGGGTCAGTTTATTTTACACTGCATTGTCATATTGTGATCAAGACAGTGGAGTTAGTGTTATCACTTTGGAAAACCTGGACTATAGTTTTCACATTTTGAGATGGTTTGTGCTTTCATGTGTTGTGAAAGTGATTTGATTTTATCAAGAATGCATAGGGAACATTGTATAAAAGAAATCTGTATTAGGGGTACAATTTGGGATAATGCCTCAGAAAATCACAAGGATCGTAACAAGACACAATTTTCTGTAAGTTCCTAAACCACTGTCAACAAATCTTGTCTTGTTTGTGCAATAGTAGTACAAACAAGAAGCCATGTTAGCTCTACAACCATAGGTGAAAATGGGCTAGTAGAACTTTCATGTTGGATATTATTGGTTATGGTATCAAATTTGAATCAGAAGAGCTCTCACGTAATTAATGACCTAGAAGCCCATGGCAACATTTTGCATTATGCCTATGACTGCATTGTGAATGGTATTCTCTCATGCCTGTGCTTATGGTGTGTTATGTTAGCATTACTTCATTTAAGGGCCCTTACAGAGCAACCATAACAGGTGTAGTGATAACTAAACTGGATATGGAACCAGCCAACTTAACTGATCAAATCGACTGTGATCTTGGTGTGCCAAGTGTTCAGATGACAGAGAAGAAAATTTTCATTACCATGATGGCCTACAAGCCAAAATTAATTACGTTTTAGGTACTTTCATTATACAGGGACAAATTCAGTACTTTTTCATTATTTTTGTTACCTTTCTTTATCAGTAGGTACTTTGACAACAGAACAGTGACCACTTCCTGTCACAAATAATCGCCACTGATAAATTTTAGGTCAGGGCACACAAACCGAAACTCAAAAACCAAGACTACAGAGTCAGAGCATGCCAGTTCACCAAGATGGCAGAAGTTTCACCACAATCCTTCCCCTGTGATATTGATAGTAATCTTAGTATATAATATCAGGGGCATCATTATGTGTCCCTGCAGTGCCATTTTTAATAAAAGTGGATGATAAACATTACATTTGTGTACCACTCTATTCCACATGGCAGAACAGTGAGTATGTATTTCCTGGTACACAGGTATGATGTGGTGTTAGGAGAAATATCCGGAACTTGTGCACCGTACAATTATACTGCATGACAACACAAAACCAGATAAAACAAGAGTGTGTACAGCATCAACTGCAACATGGAGATGGGAAGAATTGGAATACCCATTATAATCTCCTGACTTTTTACCATGTGACTTTCATCTCATAGGAAAATAAAGGAATAACTGTGTAGTAGGCAGTTCATTACATGAGAGGTAATTGCCAATGCTGTGCAACAACAGATGACCTGACTCTCACATGATGCATCAAATGGTATTCAGTGCCTCCACATCATAGGTAACATATGGTGAACATTGCTTGGGACTTCTTAGAGGGCCTTCAGACACAGATTTGTGATGTCAACATCATGTTTATGTGTTCTTCAATGTTCTAACACAGCTCCCAACTTGCCCTTTTTTCTGTATAAGTTGCATTTTCCTGGTACCTGCAAGAAAAACAATTGTTGCCATGACTTTTGCTCCAACCCTCATATATCATATAGTGTATATAGTATATCCTCTTTCACCATTCCTGTTGACTTCTAAGTGTAAAAAATGTTACCCTACCTTTTCATTTCTTATTGCAACATACATATAAGAAGCATCTTATATTAATAAATCATAACTTTCCAGGAGCAAAGGAAACAAGACACAACTATAGTACATTGTGATATTTTTGCAATTGATCAGACTAATGATTCAGCTGGTTAGGTGCTGGCCTGATCTCATGGCTGGCTGCCTAATCAACTCCAGCCCAAACTGAGGGCTTTTAAACATGCTTAAAAGTGAAAGTCTATGTTGGTAGATTTACTGGCATGAAAAGAACTGCTATGGGAAAAACTCCCTCCCTTTGCTGGCAGTGATATGATCCTGGCAACTGACAGCATCATTTTCTGCCTATAATTTGGAAAGGAGACGATCATTTTCATTCAAAAACCTGAAAATGTGGATTGTAATTCATTGCTACATATATACATTTAATCTATGTGTACTTTCTGAATTAATGTTTACATTATTTATTTAATGCATATGTTTCAGTTATATAATTTAGCAGAAATTCTATAAACAGTAGTGCAGAAATAGAGTAAATATTCGCAAGACATATATAATTCTTAATTCAAAATCTTCTCGGGCTTCTAGCCAGGTAAAAACTTGGCTTGACACCAACGTTTCGAAGAAGTGCATCTTCCTCGTCTTCAGGGTGAACTGATGGTTTGAGCTTGCAGAGACTGGTATTTATAAGAGCTGGGATGAAGCTAACATCTGATTGGTTCGCGTAATATTATGGCCTGGTATTTAAGATGACTGAGACATGGGCATGGACTTCATAGAAAACTATTTATAGCAGTTATTCGGCTAATGTTTTGTGTTTGAGCACGCACCTGCTAGAAAATAAGTCTTGGAAGACTGCAGGTAGAGGATTAGGTATTAAGGCTCTTTAACATTGGTGTCCATGCTGAACTTAATTGTAGGCCAGAATCGCGATTTAGATTATTTGTTTCAGATGAGATGGCTAAAGCTTCTTTTACTCTCCTTTCCCAGTAGTTCGAACACTTTGCCACTATCTTAGTGTTGTTAAAGTTAGCTCTGTTCTATACAGTGTTCAGCCAGTCCAGATTTTTCGGGTTGCATAAGCCTTATTGATCTTTGGTGTTCAGAAACGCGTGTGGCAATAGTGCGTCCTGTTTGGCCAATGTACGCTGCGCTGTATTCGCAAGGAATGTGGTAGACACCAGGTACTCTGAGAGCTAAATTATCTTTAACTGGCCTGACCAAATTTTTGATTTTAGGTGGTGGCTTATGGATGGTTTTGACATTATATTTGTAGAGTAGTCTACTAATGTTTCCCGAAAAATTGCCGGCAAACGGTATATAGGCTATGGCGGCTGGCTTGTCTTTTTGTTGAGTGTTCTTGCTGGGGTTTCTTTTTCGTCCGGCTCTTTTCAGCGCTCATGTGATGTCCTTGGCTGAATATCCATTTTGTTGGAGTGTGAATTTTAGGTGTTGAAATTCCGTTTGCAGATTATCTGGGTCTGATACAGAAACTGCTCTATGTGCCAAAGTGTTGAGAATGCCCATTCGTTGTGACTTATGGTGGAAGCTGTTTGCGTTGAGATAAAGATCCGTGTGTGTAGGTTTTCGGTAGACGGCATGACCAAGAGTTCCGTCCGCTTTTCTGGTAACCAGAATGTCCAGAAATGGGAGGGAATCATTTTTCTCAACTTCCATTGTGAACTGTATTTGTGATCTGAGGCTATTTAGGTGTGCAAGGAAATCTGGAAGAGTGTGCAGTCCATGCGGCCAAATTACAAATGTATCATCTACATATCTGTAAAAATGTGTAGGTTTTAATGGGGCTGTGTTAAGTATTTCATGCTCCAGAAACTCCATATAGAAGTTGGCAATAGCTGGTGACAGAGGAGAGCCCATGGCAACACCGTCTGTCTGCTCGTAGTAGGTGTTGCCATACAGAAAATAAGTGGAAGTAAGTGTGTGACTAAATAGTGCAGTAATACCAGGTGGAAAGTGTTCTGACAATAGTTGTATTGTTTCCGCAAGGGGAACTCTGGTGAAGAGAGATACCACATCGAAACTAACTAACAGGTCCGATGGCTTCACTTTGATGCTGTCAAGAACTTCAGCGAATTGTATAGAGTTCTTCACATGGTGTACACACTTACCTACTATTGGTTGCAGCAGATGTGCCAGATGACGAGCTAGGCGATAGGTAGGGCTGCCAATAGCATCCACTATGGGCCTTAGAGGTATCCCAGGCTTATGGATCTTCGGGAGACCATATAATCTGGGAGGTATGGAGGCAGATGGCGAGACCGTCTTCTGAACATCAGGAGGAAGGCTGGATTTCTTAATTAGCTAGATGGTGCGTCTTTCTACAGAGTTGGTAGGATCCTTTTTAATGGTTTTGTATGCAGGATCGTCCAGCAGTTGTTGAACCTTTTCTTGGTATTGCACGGAAGAGAGGAGTACCGTGGCGTTCCCTTTGTCAGCTGGTAAAACAACCAAGTTGTCGTTTTTTCGAAGGGAATGTAAGGCTTTACTTTCTTCTCGGCTGATGTTTGAAGTAGGTAGGGTTGCCTTTTTGTAAGCTCTTGCTACCTCACGGCGAATTTCTTCTGCACTTGCTGATGGAAGTTGACAAATGGCGGCTTCAATAGAACTGATGGTGTCTGCCACTGATATTTGCCTAGGCGTGGGAGCGAAGTTGAGCCCTAGCTAGAACCGAGGTGGTAGGTTCGTCTAGCTGGATATCGGTAAGGTTGTAGATGATACGATCGGTGTCCAATGGTGGTACAGGTTCATTTTGCTTAGATAGACTTGCAAATTTCTTAGTTTGCCGCTTAGTGCAACGCAGTAGAGTAGCATTGCCTTGTGCAAAAGAGGAGTGGTCAACTCTGTCCCAATCTAGAGGTGAAAGCTTGCTAGAAAGAAGCCAAAAGGATTCCAGTAACTTCTGATCAACGATAGACAGTTCATGACGGGTATGCTTGATTCATTCCCTTACCAGGGCTAAGCTGGCGCGTCTTAAGTATTTTAGATGTTGAGGCATTTTTCACTGGGTAACGAAGACTCACAAACTTGGGCGTAATTTCTTTGTCTCGGCACCTGGATAAGAACGCCAAAGAGCTGAGTAATTTACCTTTCTTTTCGCGTAGGTCTTGATGTTTCCTAATTGCCTGGTAAATTTCTTTCCCGTAAAGGAATTTAAAATAAGAACTGAAGCTTTCCAGCGACGTGTTAATTATTATAAAATATTATAATTCTTCTTGTATAGTCATTTAGACACTACCACATGGTGTCATTTGCTACACCCTGACCCATCCTATTCTATATGTCTTCCTCATGTTGTGACTCTGATGTCACAGCCCTACTTATTTCACAATCCTAATAAATTGTGTAATAAGGTATTGTCAACTACTGGAATTAAAACAAATTTGGCAACAGAAATAATTGATGGTATATCAAAATTCATTGCATGACTTTTATTCTTTAAAATAAATATTTTCTCCCAAACCAATAAATCTATGGGTCCATTTAAGTGTTTTAATAATTCAACTTCTGGATTTATTTCATGGTTAAATTCCAAAAGTGATCTGTCACAGCTGACTTATCAATCTTCTTCTACTTAATATTTCTAAAGTTCTCTTTAACTCTGGTTTCCAAATGACATTTGGTCTTACCAATGTAAAGAAGGTTACAATTTAAACAATTTAATTGATAAATGCCAGATTTTTTTTTTGATTTTTTGAAAAGCATAACAAACATTTTATGTTTTATTTATTATACAATGTTCTTTAAAATATTTGTGGATTCTTTATTTACCCAAGGGTGATAAATTTTTTAAAAATGCAATTATCTTTTATTTCCTTAAAGAGTAGAAACCTCTTTAACAGTTTTCTGATATTTAATTTTCTCAGCTTTTTAATTATAAAATCAGTGTTAAAACCATTAATTAAAGCAGTGTTGATAATGTGTTTAAACTCTTTATTGAATTCATCTTTATTAAGGGATAAATTAAGCTATAAATTAAACCATTAAAAACAAAATGTATGTGAAAAAGGGTTAAAGCAATAGTTTTTATGTAATTAGTGCTCGAAATGGGCCGATATTGCCAGTATACCACACCAGTACTTTTCTGCATCAGCAAATTTCATACCAACATCTTTTATTTGAGAAAATTCATATTGGTATGTTATTTGTCTTAAGGTATATCAAACACAAAGTAATAAGAGTAGTACACTACATCATGCTCAGTTTATGCTATTTGAAACACAATTTACACAATTTTGGATCAGACGGTGCTTACATCTGCAATTGCATGCTACTCTAGCAAATCAACAAACTGTCTTAATTGGTTGGAGTTTGTAAGTACCAAAGTTCTTGGCCATGCCAAGCGACATTCAACCTTTAGTAATAGAAAAGTATCTCAAGTGGATCCATTACATGCTGAAGTTTATAATATTATCACCAGCTTGTAAAGAAACATAACAGAAAGAAACACTCATAAGAAAGATGAATAGATTAAACAAATTTATAATCAAAAAGAGAAAAACTAATGGTGATATACGTATACTTGATATTGCAGTAGTTAGTGATAAGAGTGGATAGTGCTTCTAGTACTAACATTTACGTTTCTGAAGCAACTGATATAAATTCAGAAAATTTTCCTACATATTGGAATTGAGTGCAGTGGCTTCGGAAACTGAAAGAAAATAATTGGCTCATGATTCATAAAGAGAAACTAGGTGTGTCGTGTGTCGTAGTGTTATGCATTTCAGTGACTGATGAAAAAACGAGGCAATCAATTCAAAAGAAAATATTTCACCATAAAAATAGTAATGTACATCAAACAGCCATTAAAATTTTAACTGAAGCAAAAGAAGAGAAACTGCAAAAGGCAGTATATACACAAGAAATTGCTTAACATGAAGATATGTGCTGTGTGTTTAGAAAAGTGTACACGAAAGCAAAACTTAATAGGCTTGCCGATGCTGTAAGATATGCAGACTTTGAATGGGTTGGAAGTAGGTAGAATTCTCCAATCTGACCACTCGTGTGCAGAACTTACAAAACACATTTCAGAGTCAACAAAAGACAAATTATTTAAATCTATAATAAATCTCAATTTAAAAACTGGAGTAATGATTGATGAATCCACCACAGTTAGTAAGAAAACAGCACTCGCTGTCTGCATTAAAACTGTGTTTCCTGATTCATCTGAACCCAGTACATTCTTTTGTGACTTATTAGAATTAAATATCATTTTTGTAAATAATGTTTTAGATACCATGTTGAACTTTTTATATAAACATGGTTTCACAAGAGAGTATCTTTCACAACATTTGGCTTCATTTGCTTTGGATGGTCTTCAAATTGTTGGGCAAGAGGAAAGGCGTTGCAACTATATTGCTGAAGTTATTTCCAGATGTCCTCGTGTGTCATTGCAGCAATCACCATTTAGAGGTTGCTGTTAGTGACATAGTTAATGAAATTATCGAAGTTGATCATATGCAAAATTTCTTTGATAAACTCTATAGTTTGTATTCTGCCTCTCCAAAAAACCAATATGAAGTGTAAGAATGTACTCAGTTATTACGTGTAAGATTAAAAGCTTCAGGCGAGTACTTGGAGTTCGATGGATTCCAGCGCTAGATCTGTTCCGAGCGGTTTGGCATAATAACGAAGCTCTTTTTAACCACTTTGTGGCAGCTAGCAATGATCCTAAGCAGCAAAGATAAAGCAACCAACAAAGGACTTAAAATGACACTGACATAATTCTTTCATAATAAACATAGGATGTTGGATGCCCTGATTGAGCTTGAGAATTACAGAAGCACACTGTATCGTTGCCACATGCTCATAAACTATTAGTTCATGCGTTTAATTCAATGTCTTCTAATTTGGGTGAGAACTCTAAAGAAGCTGTACAAGCTCTCTCTGTAGGAATCTTTGACAATATCCCTTTGCACGAAGGGAAAGTAACAAAAATTAAACAAGGGCAGTTCTTCCATGGTCTGAGTAATAATCTGGCAGCACGCATGCAAACAACTATTGCTGCACATTATTCTAAAGATAACACTGTACAT
Source organism: Hymenopus coronatus (assembly GCA_030762935.1). Taxonomy (NCBI): domain Eukaryota; kingdom Metazoa; phylum Arthropoda; class Insecta; order Mantodea; family Hymenopodidae; genus Hymenopus; species Hymenopus coronatus. The sequence continues at coordinate 456,490,833 of CM060900.1, read as the reverse complement.
AGAGAAACTGAAATTAATTTCAAATAACTGATGAAAAATCTAGAACTTTTAGACATTAGCAAAAGGCCTATTGATCCAGATATTTGTTTTGGAGATTCTTCCATTAGAAGTCTAGGAAGAAATTTCAACATGGTGCCAGAAGACGTACAACAGTGTATTCGTGGGTTCCGCTTTGCTATGTCTGAATCACAGTCTGCAGCTCTTCATAATCAACATGATTTGAAGCCTTTGCTTGACATTGTGAGCACATTGATCATATCAACAGCAGAATGTGAACGCATATTTAGTAGAATGAATGACGTGCGTACACAAAAAAGAAATTCGGTACTTCTGGAGACAATTGCAAATTTCATATTTATCGAGAATAATGGACCCCATTTCCACATTTTCCATCCAGAAGGATACGTACGAGCCTGGATTGGAAAAGGAGGGCACCATGCTGACATCACAACTAACAGGTTCCGCTTTACTGAAAAAAGGAAGTTGGAAGACAGCCCTGGAATGGAAGCTGTATGGAAGCACTGCTCTTAACTTGTAAGTAGATAAGTTTACACTTCTGTATGCATGTATTAGATACCAGTCTACATGAAATGTTGAACTTGAGAATTCAGTCTATTCTCTATCATTATATTGAGGTTCTTCTTTCCTGCATGGCATGTATGGCCTGATTGCATGTTTAGATGGTGGATGTGGTTGCCAAAGCATCACATTTTGCAATTTTCTGCAGACTATAAACAACATGATGCAAAAGGTATAACTAATTTTATCCTAATAAGTATACCGGCACTTACATATTTCCATTTCGAGCACCATGTAATTATCAGTGCGAGTTCATTTTCTGTATATTCCAAGCTTCAATTTATTGTTACTTTTTATTATTTTTAAATCCAGAAAAGAAGTTACAATTTCCAATGTGAATTTTTTAGCTTTATCTGGTAAATTTTAAAGTTTTAAAGCAACATTTACATGTTTATCAGGAATGATATCAAAAATAACATTCACATATCCATACCAAGTTTTAAAAATTAGAGGAAATGCTTTAGTGACCTGTATTTCAAAATAGCTCATGAAAAAATTGGCAAGAAAAGGTGAATCCCTATTGCTAAACCAGAAGTTTGTTCACAGAATCTTCCATTAAAACTGAAGAAGTTTTGATACAAATAAAGATTAGTAAAGTTAACAAAATCATTTAATAAATCTTCATTCAATTCAATAGAACTTGACCATTTGTTTTTTTTTTGGGCAGTGTTTAATGCCCGCTTTTACTGCTCTGGCACCACAGGCAATTTGTTTAGAAATGTCAAAAGTTTTTCTCTAAGAATCGGAAACAAACCAGTTACCTATATCAAAAGAAAAAAAGTATCATTAGGAGACAATACTGTGTTGTAGATCTTTTCTACTAGCTCAAAAGAATTTTTAATACTTGAAAGTTCTCAAATTTTTCAAAATTACTGAATTTTTATTTAACCAATTAGCTACATTGTAAATAGGGAATTTATGTGATTTACAATAGGTCTTATTTTATTTCCTGGTTTATGAATTTTGAGAAGAGCAAAAATTATAGTTAAAATTGGATTACTAATTTCTATAAAATGTTTTTCTTTACTTGGAATAATTTTCATTTCATTAAGAGTTTTATTACAAATTGAAATGTATGATTTTAATGGGTTATTATCAATTCTTTTGTAATCTTCACCATGAAGTAAGAGTTCTATTCTGTTAATGTAATACATTTTATCTAAAATTACAATGCTATTGCCCTTATCAGCTTTAGTATAGATTATGCCTTTTTCTTTCAATGATCTAACAATTTGTTTATTGTAATTTACTTTAGGGTGATTTATATTCAAATTCTGTAATATATTAGTGCATTTTTCTTTAACCAATAATTTATTATTTTCATTTAAATCCTGATTGGCGATTTCTGTATCTGCCACATAATCATCCATATTTTTTTAAAAATCTATACAGGTTTTTAACCTCCAATTAAAAATAATTAATTTCTTTCTCATTGAAATTATAATTTGAAAGGTTAATTACATTATCTTTAAAGTTATTCTGTTTAGTTAGATTCAATTTTGTTTTAAGCATAATTTATTTAATTTATTTTTAAACTTATTTGATTCATTTCTCACAATAAAGTTCAGATTTCCAAACAAGTTAGATTCCAAACTAAGCCAAACTGAATTACCTAAAACATTTATCAGTTTAAGATGCAAATTATAAAAATTTAGTTCAAGTTATTTAAGTTTTTAAAATGTTAATTTCTTTCAATTTCAATTACTTTTTTCTCTGTTGCATTTTGATGAATACTATTATTATTATTATCATTATTATTATTAAATTTAAGTTTTTCTGATGAAGATAAGACTTAATTTATGCTTTAAACAAATATTTAAGAGACGAATATCTGCAAGAACATGTCTTCTTTTTTCCTGTAATTTTAAATATAGGTTTATTTCAAGTTTAGTGCTATTAAAATCGAGATCAAACATATACCATATCTGAATACAAGACGACTCCCATTTTTCAAACTTAATTTTGGAATTTAGTACATCATCTAAATAAAAAGAAGACATAACCCAATTATTACTGATATATGGTGGACTTTGTGACAGTGATGTGTTTAAACAATTGAAAATTAGTTGAGTCCATTTTGTAACACTATATCACTTCCTTTTTTATTTTAGGAAAACAAAGAATTGACAATGAAAGCACATGGCTTCTGAAACATGTTTTCCGAAATAAAAAGTAAGTGATGTAGTGTTACAAAATCGACTTAACTAATTTTCAACACAACACAATGTTTAAATGAGATTTTAAGGTTTGCAATAAACTTTAAACAAACTAATGGACAGTTAAGCTGATTAAGCCCCTTACTTAATTTTATTTTTTGTAGTTAATTTGAATTTGCACAGAAATTCTCATGATTTGAGTGGCTGAAGGAGAGGAGCATGGAAATGTATGGTACAGGTGCAATGGTACAGTGTGATAGTGGCGGAGGTGGTGGCGGTAGCATAACTGTAACGACGATAATGGAAGTGATTTTGTATTTAGACAATACACTTAATAATAACACATTGTAAATATTACCTAATTTGAATTTATGGAATAAGTCACATTATGAATGGGAGAGAACAATACGTGCATGATGATAGAACATGATGGCAGCGGTGGCAGCAGTATAGCTGTAATGACAATGATAAGTACGATTTTCTATTTAGACAACAATGATAATTTTGGATACAATTTTAAATTAAGGCAACATAATATATTGTAAAATATTTTACCCAATTCAAATTTCTACGTAAATTCATGTTTTGAGTGGGTGAGATGGAGAGGGGAGTACGGAGACGTACAGAATGCATGTTATAGTAGAATGCGATGACAGCAGTGGTGGCAGAAGCGTAGCTGTAATGACGATTATGGATGCCATTTTCTATGAAGACAACATTCTTAATATAATATATTGTAAAACATTTTGCCTAATTCAAATTTGCACATAAACTCTCATTTCACACAGAAAGGCAGAGGGACAACTGGCATTGGAACGGTATATGTGCAGTGAGAGGAAGGGAAATGCGCAGCTACCTCACTCTTCATTGGCTTTCAATACAACATTACATGCAACTACTGATGAGAAAGTAAATCCTCTAATTTTATTTTACTCTTGGAGAGTAATCTTTTTTCCACTGAGAATGCTCACAGTCCATTTAACAGCTAATTTTTGGCACAAAATCTGTTGCATATGTCACAACCTTGGCGGTAAACATGCAATTTCCACCAAGCATCGCTACTGCCGTGCCCACAAAGTTTGAAGTGTACTTTTTTCCTGCATGGTATACAGAAAACATCGTGAATGTAAGACAATACCCCCTTATTCTGAACATTAATATTTTGGAAAATAACATAGTCTTATATTCAGATAAATACTGTTATTATATTCTAACACATTCATCTTAAGTGGTAACCTAAAATGTACTGTAAGTGAGAAACAAATGCGTCAAATCTAAATAATAAGTAAAAATGAAGCTACTATGAGTGAAATCACAAATATTAATATAAACAATTAATAATTTCTAACAAAACTTCACTTATCTTTTTTAAAATTCAAGGACTAATTTTGCATTTTTGATATACCTCCAATTGATTCTACCAGCAAATTTGTTTTAATTCTAGTAGTTGGCAATACCTTATTACACAATCCTCACCTAGTAGCATCCTCACCATAACAATTTAAATAAACAACAAGAGCAAGAAGGAGAAGTTCAGCTGAACACAATAAGAATTTAATTGCAAAACTAGTCCTTGAATTTTAAAAAAGGTAAGTGAAGTTTTATTGCAAGTTAATAACTGTTACATTAATATTTGTGTTTCTTCACTGCTATCAGCTTCATTTTCACATATTACTGCAGTGGACTCTTTAACAGAGGGAAGAAGGTTGATTTGTCCAGGCTCTTTGGTGAAGTAGTCCTCTATTCAACAAGGTTAAATATTGTGGTCTCATTTTAAACGAGTGATTAAACTGGAAATTCTATATGGAACATTGTATTACCAAAGCCTACAAAGTCTTTTGGATTTGTAGAAGTATGCTTGAAACCTACTATAGTATATTAGATATTGTAATGGTCAGACATATTTTCTCTTATGCCACACTCATGTGGTGGCCAAGAGTTAAACTTAAGATTTGCAGACCAGAACTCAGTAAATAACAAAAAAAAAAAAAAAAAAAAAAAAAAAAAAAACCAACAACAGAAGAAGTGCGAGAATACATCATATTAACGAATCTGTGCATAAATCAAGATTTTTTCACATTTAACGGGAAATATTACAAACAAACATCTGGTTTAGCTATGGGCTGCCCGCTGTCACCAATATTAGCAGATCTCTTCATGAGCACTATGGAAACTAGGATTAAAAAGGCATTCCATTGGATGTTCAAAATATGGTACCGCTATGTAGACGACATCTTTGCAATAGTCTCAGAAAGACACCTAGAAGATGCACTAAAACTCCTGAATATGCAAGAAAAGTCTATAAAGTTCACAATGGAGAAGGAATGTGATGGACAACTACCATTCCTCGACCTAAAAATCATCAAAACTAATAATCACCTTACATTTGGCATCTACAGAAAACCTACCCACACCAACAGCTATATAAAACAAAAGTGTTACAATCCTATTCCCCATCAGCATGCTTTACTCAACAGCCTTACACACAGATTGGTAAATGTACCAATGGGAAAAAAAGAATACCAATGTGAACTTACTAAAATATTGGACATAGCTACAGAGAATGGATTTCGGGCAGAACTGGTGTACAAAAAAGTTAATAAAGCCAACAATAGAAAGAGAATTAAAGAAGTCAGCACACTCACTCAAAACCAGAAAGAAAACAAGATCTAAAAGAAGTTTACATACCACCCTACAACTTTCTACAAATTCCAGAGGATCTTCAAACGACATAACATCATTCTAGCCCCTAAAAACAATTACTCTATAAAAACATTTTAAATTCTAAATTAAAAGACGATATTCCACAAGAAAACAAACCAGGAATATATCAGTTCAGCTGTAATGACTGTGAAAAAATCTACATCGGCCAAACAAAAAGAAATATAAAAACCAGGGCAAAAGAACACCACAGAAATATTAAACTCAAACAAGAAGAAAAATCTGCAGTAGCTTGGCATCTTTGCAAAGAGAAACACACTATAAATAGAAGCCCAAATATCCTCAAAAACATCACAAGGAAGACAGAATTAAAAGTTTGGGAAAACATATATATCTGGAAAAACAAGAACCGGGTCTTCAATTTTGAAATCCCGCCAGGCGATCTACTCATCCAGAAGTTCATCAAACCACCACCAGGGACAGAGACAACCACCACAGCAAGCAATGCCGGCAGTCGACAAAAGGAATTGACAATGGAAGCACATGGCTTCTGAAACATGTTTTCCGAAATAAAAAAGTAAGTGATGTAGTGTTACAAAATCGACTCAACTAAATTTTAATTGTTAAAACACATCACTGTCTCAAAGTCCACCATATATCAGGATAATTCACGGAATACAAACCTTGTGGACGTAGACTGCCGTAAACATACACAACACGTGGTAAAAGGAAAAGAAGATGGACGCTACAAAGGTAGCATCAAATTCAATATTCATTTACGAGGCTTTTAACGTAACCAACCACAAAAAGGATATAAAGTTCTTCGAAAAACTACAAGAAAAGAAACGCAAATAAGCCGCAGATATCCGGTTTCTAAATTTATGTAGAATTAAAAAAGGCCACGCCAAAATTTGTCAGAAAAATAATAAAAAATTATAACAATAGTAAACTAGAAAAAGCAGTCGTCAAAAAAGTCTTGGAAATGGAGAAGAACAAACATTACAAAAGTAGAAGTGAAGTAGAATTACAGCTATATGAATTACACTTGAAACTAACCAAACAATTAGGAAGCATCATTTGGGAAAATTTGGAAAACAATCTTTTGGCTAAATTAAGCATAAAAATGAGAAACAAAACTTTAACGCAAAAACGTAAACTTGAAAAGCTGTGCAAAGTACAGGGGAAAAGAAAACCAATTCAAAAATCCACACCACAAATGAACGTCAAAAACCTATCGTACCAAACTTTCACCAAATCAGAACTGGGTTTCTTAAACAAAGGGATGAAAACTTGCGTCGATTTTTTCAGATAAAATTGACGATTACATTGCGGACGTACAAATAGCCACCCAACACATAAATCATATTGATAAAAACATAATAAAAAGTGAATGTTGCCAAATTATCGAAACAATAGAAAGCAAAAAGAAAACTAACCCCCCAAAAAATGTAATAAGAGCATTAAAAAGCAAACCGGTAATTTATAGCAAAGCAGACAAAGGAAACACAATAGTAATTATGGACAAAACTGAATATGTAGAAAGAATGGAAACACTTTTAGAAAAAGAAGAATACTCTACAGTACAAATGAACCCTCTAAACCAATGTATAGTTAAATTAAATGCCAGTATTCAAGAATGTTAACTAATAGACAAAAAGAAAAATGCAAAATTAAAGTTGATAATCCAGTTCTGCCCAGAATTTATGGCCTTCCAAAAATACACAAGCCGGGAAATGCAATGAGACCAATTATAAACAATATAAGTGCACCTACATATGATCTAGCAAAATGGTTAACAAACAGATTCTCTTCCTTCCTTAAATTTGATACAGCAAGTATAAAAAACTCTCTAGATCTGATCGATAAAATTAAAGAACTAAAATTGGAAACAACCGATATGTTAGTTTCCTTTGATGTTACTGCTCTGTTTCCAAGCAGACCTACAGAAAGCATACAATCCCACATCAAAAACTGGTTACTAGCAATAGGAAAAACAACAGAAGAAGTGCGAGAATACATCATATTAACGAATCTGTGCATAAATCAAGATTTTTTCACATTTAACGGGAAACATTACAAACGAACATCTGGTTTAGCTATGGGCAGCCCGCTGTCACCAATATTAGCAGATCTCTACATGAGCACTATGGAAACTAGGATTAAAAAGGCATTCCATTGGATGTTCAAAATATGGTACCGCTATGTAGACGACATCTTTGCAATAGTCTCAGAAAGACACCTAGAAGATGCACTAAAACTCCTAAATATGCAAGAAAAGTCTATAAAGTTCACAATGGAGAAGGAATGTGATGGACAACTACCATTCCTCGACCTAAAAATCATCAAAACTAATAATCAACTTAAATTTGGCATCTACAGAAAACCTACCCACACCAACAGCTATATAAAACAAAAGTGTTACAATCCCATTCCCCATCAGCATGCTTTACTCAACAGCCTTACACACAGATTGGTAAATGTACCAATGGGAAAAACACAATACCAATGTGAACTTACTAAAATATTGGACATAGCTACAGAGAATGGATTTCCGGCAGAACTGGTGTACAAAAAAGTTAATAAAGTCAATAATAGAAAGAGAATTAAAGAAGTCAGCACACTCACTCAAAACCAGAAAGAAAACAAGATCTACAAGTAGTTTACATACCACCCTACAACTTTCTACAAATTCCAGAGGATCTTCAAACGACATAACATCATTCTAGCCCCTAAAAACAATTACTCTATAAAAAACATTTTAAATTCTAAATTAAAAGACGATATTCCACAAGAAAACAAACCAGGAATATATCAGTTCAGCTGTAATGACTGTGAAAAAATCTACATCGGCCAAACAAAAAGAAATATAAAAACCAGGGCAAAAGAACATCACAGAAATATTAAACTCAAACAAGAAGAAAAATCTGCAGTAGCTTGGCATCTTTGCAAAGAGAAACACACTATAAATAGAAGCCCAAATATCCTCAAAAACATCACAAGGAAGACAGAATTAAAAGTTTGGGAAAACATATATATCTGGAAAAACAAGAACCGGGTCTTCAATTTTGAAATCCCGCCAGGCGATCTACTCATCCAGAAGTTCATCAAACCACCACCAGGGACAGAGACAACCACCACAGCAAGCAATGCCGGCAGTCGACAAAAGGAATTGACAATGGAAGCACATGGCTTATGAAACATGTTTTCCGAAATAAAAAAGCAAGTGATGTAGTGTTACAAAATCGACTCAACTAAATTTTAATTGTTAAAACACATCACTGTCTCAAAGTCCACCATATATCAGGATAATTCACGGAATACAAACCTTGTGGACGTAGACTGCCGTAAACATACACAACACGTGGTAAAAGGAACAGAAGATGGACGATACAAAGGTAGCATCAAATTCAATATTCATTTACGAGGCTTTTAACGAAACGAACCACAAAAAGGATACAAAGTTATTCGAAAAACTACAAGAAAAGAAACGCAAATTAGCCGCAGATATCCGGTTTCTAAATTTATGTAGAATTAAAAAGGCCACGCCAAAATTTGTCAGAAAAATAATAAAAAATGATAACAATAGTAAACTAGAAAAAGCAGTCGTCAAAAAAGTCTTGGAAATGGAGAAGAACAAACATTACAAAAGTAGAAGTGAAGTAGAATTACAGCTATATGAATTACACTTGAAACTAACCAAACAATTAGGAAGCATCATTTGGGAAAATTTGGAAAACAATCTTTTGGCTAAATTAAGCATAAAAATGAGAAACAAAACTTTAACGCAAAAACGTAAACTTGAAAAGCTGTGCAAAGAACAAGGGAAAAGAAAACCAATTCAAAAATCCACACCACAAATTAACGTCAAAAACCTATCGTACCAAACTTTCACCAAATCAGAACTGGGTTTCTTAAACAAAGGGATGAAAACTTGCGTCGATTTTTCAGATAAAATTGACGATTACATTGCGGACGTACAAATAGCCACCCAACACATAAATGATATTGATAAAAACATAATAAAAAGTGAATGTTGCCAAATTATCGAAACAATAGAAAGCAAAAAGAAAACAAACCCCCCAAAAAACGTAATAAGAGCATTAAAAAGCAAACCGGTAATTTATAGTAAAGCAGACAAAGGAAACACAATAGTAATTATGGACAAAACTGAATATGTAGAAAGAATGGAAACACTTTTAGAAAAAGAAGAATACTCTACAGTACAAATGAACCCTCTAAACCAATGTATAGTTAAATTAAATGCCAGTATTCAAGAATGTTAACTAATAGACAAAAAAGAAAAATGCAAAATTAGAGTTGATAATCCAGTTCTGCCCAGAATTTATGGCCTTCCAAAAATACACAAGCCGGGAAATGCAATGAGACCAATTATAAACAATAAGAGTGCACCTACATATAATCTAGCAAAATGGTTAACAAACAGATTCTCTTCCTTCCTTAAATTTGATACAGCAAGTATAAAAAACTCTCTAGATCTGATCGATAAAATTAAAGACATAAAATTGGAAAAAACCGATGTTAGTTTCCTTTGATGTTACTGCACTGTTTCCAAGCATACCTACAGAAAGCATACAATCCCACATCAAAAACTGGTTACTAGCAATAGGGAAAACAACAGAAGAAGTGCGAGAATACATCATATTAACGAATCTGTGCATAAATCAAAATTTTTTCACATTTAACGGGAAATATTACAAACAAACATCTGGTTTAGCTATGGGCAGCCCGCTGTCACCAATATTAGCAGATCTCTTCATGAGCACTATGGAAACTAGGATTAAAAAGGCATTCCATTGGATGTTCAAAATATGGTACCGCTATGTAGACAACATCTTTGCAATAGTCTCAGAAAGACACCTAGAAGATGCACTAAAACTCCTAAATATGCAAGAAAAGTCTATAAAGTTCACAATGGAGAAGGAATGTGATGGACAACTACCATTCCCTGACCTAAAAATCATCAAAACTAATAATCGCCTTACATTTGGCATCTACAGAAAACCTACCCACACCAACAGCTATATAAAACAAAAGAGTTACACATCCCATTCCCCATCAGCATGCTTTACTCAACAGCCTTACACACAGATTGGTAAATGTAAAAATGGGAAAAACAGAATATCAATGTGAACTTACTAAAATTTGGACATAGCTACAAAGAATGGATTTCGGGCAGAACTGGTGTACAAAAAAGTTAATAAAGACAATAATAGAAAGAGAATTAAAGAAGTCAGCATCATCACTCAAAACCAGAAAGAAAACAAGATCTACAAGAAGTTTACATACCACCCTACAACTTTCTACAAATTCCAGGGGATCTTGAAACGACATAACATCATTCTAGCCCCTAAAAACAATTACTCTGTAAAAAACATTTTAAATTCTAAACTAAAAGATGATATTCCACAAGAAAACAAACCAGGTTTATATGAGTTCAGCTGTAATGACTGTGAAAAATCTACATCGGCCAAACAAAAAGAAATATAAAAACCAGGGCAAAAGAACACCACAGAAATATTAAACTCAAACAAGAAGAAAAATCTGGAGTAGCTTGGCATTTTTGGAAAGAGAAACGCACTATAAATAGAAGCCCAAAAATCCTCAAAAACATCACAAGGAAGACAGAATTAAAAGTTTGGGAAAACATATATATCTGGAAAAACAAGAACCGGGTCTTCAATTTTGAAATCCCGCCAGGCGATCTACTCAACCAGAAGTTCATCAAACCACCACCAGGGACAGAGACAACCACCACAGCAAGCAATGCCGGCAGTCGACAAAAGGAATTGACAATGGAAGCACATGGCTTCTGAAACATGTTTTCCGAAATAAAAAAGTAAGTGATGTAGTGTTACAAAATCGACTCAACTAAATTTTAATTGTTAAAACACATCACTGTCTCAAAGTTCACCATATATCAGGATAATTCACGGAATGCAAACCTTGTGGACGTAGACTGCCGTAAACATACACAAAACGTGGTGAAAGGAACAGAAGATGGACGCTAGAAAGGTAGGATCAAATTCAATATTTATTTACGAGGCTTTTAACGAAACCAACCACAAAAAGGATATAAAGTTATTCAAAAAACTACAAGAAAAGAAACGCAAATTAGCCGCAGATATCCGGTTTCTAAATTTATGTAGAATTAAAAAGGCCACGCCAAAATTTTTCAGAAAAATAATAAAAAATTATAACAATAGTAAACTAGAAAAAGCAGTCGTCAAAAAAGTCTTGGAAATGGAGAAGAACAAACATTACAAAAGTAGAAGTGAAGTAGAATTACAGCTATATGAATTACACTTGAAACTAACCAAACAATTAGGAAGCATCATTTGGCAAAATTTAGAAAACAATATTTTGGCTAAATTAAGCATAAAAATGAGAAACAAAACTTTAACGCAAAAACGTAAACTTGAAACGCTGTGCAAAGAACAGGGGAAAAGAAAACCAATTTAAAAATCCACACCACAAATTAACGTCAAAAACCTATCGTACCAAACTTTCACCAAATCAGAACCGGGTTTCTTAAACAAAGGGATGAAAACTTGCGTCGATTTTTCAGATAAAATTGACGATTACATTGCGGACGTACAAATAGCCACCCAACACATAAATGATATTGATAAAAACATAATAAAAAGTGAATGTTGCCAAATTATCGAAACAATAGAAAGCAAAAAGAAAACTAACCCCCCAAAAAATGTAATAAGAGCATTAAAAAGCAAACCGGTAATTTATAGCAAAGCAGACAAAGGAAACACAATAGTAATTATGGACAAAACTGAATATGTAGAAAGAATGGAAACACTTTTAGAAAAAGAAGAATACTCTACAGTACAAATGAACCCTCTAAACCAATGTATAGTTAAATTAAATGCCAGTATTCAAGAATGTAAACTAATAGACAAAAAAGAAAAATGCAAAATTAAAGTTGATAATCCAGTTCTGCCCAGAATTTATGGCCTTCCAAAAATACACAAGCCGGGAAATGCAAGGAGACCAATTATAAACAATATAAGTGCACCTACATATAATCTAGCAAAATGGTTAACAAACAGATTCTCTTCCTTCCTTAAATTTGATACAGCAAGTATAAAAAACTCTCTAGATCTGATCGATAAAATTAAAGAACTAAAATTGGAAACAACCGATATGTTAGTTTCCTTTGATGTTACTGCTCTGTTTCCAAGCAGACCTACAGAAAGCATACAATCCCACATCAAAAACTGGTTACTAGCAATAGGAAAAACAACAGAAGAAGTGCGAGAATACATCATATTAACGAATCTGTGCATAAATCAAGATTTTTTCACATTTAACGGGAAACATTACAAACGAACATCTGGTTTAGCTATGGGCAGCCCGCTGTCACCAATATTAGCAGATCTCTACATGAGCACTATGGAAACTAGGATTAAAAAGGCATTCCATTGGATGTTCAAAATATGGTACCGCTATGTAGACGACATCTTTGCAATAGTCTCAGAAAGACACCTAGAAGATGCACTAAAACTCCTAAATATGCAAGAAAAGTCTATAAAGTTCACAATGGAGAAGGAATGTGATGGACAACTACCATTCCTCGACCTAAAAATCATCAAAACTAATAATCAACTTAAATTTGGCATCTACAGAAAACCTACCCACAACAACAGCTATATAAAACAAAAGTGTTACAATCCCATTCCCCATCAGCATGCTTTACTCAACAGCCTTACACACAGATTGGTAAATGTACCAATGGGAAAAACACAATACCAATGTGAACTTACTAAAATATTGGACATAGCTACAGAGAATGGATTTCCGGCAGAACTGGTGTACAAAAAAGTTAATAAAGTCAATAATAGAAAGAGAATTAAAGAAGTCAGCACACTCACTCAAAACCAGAAAGAAAACAAGATCTACAAGTAGTTTACATACCACCCTACAACTTTCTACAAATTCCAGAGGATCTTCAAACGACATAACATCATTCTAGCCCCTAAAAACAATTACTCTATAAAAAACATTTTAAATTCTAAATTAAAAGACGATATTCCACAAGAAAACAAACCAGGAATATATCAGTTCAGCTGTAATGACTGTGAAAAAATCTACATCGGCCAAACAAAAAGAAATATAAAAACCAGGGCAAAAGAACATCACAGAAATATTAAACTCAAACAAGAAGAAAAATCTGCAGTAGCTTGGCATCTTTGCAAAGAGAAACACACTATAAATAGAAGCCCAAATATCCTCAAAAACATCACAAGGTAGACAGAATTAAAAGTTTGGGAAAACATATATATCTGGAAAAACAAGAACCGGGTCTTCAATTTTGAAATCCCGCCAGGCGATCTACTCATCCAGAAGTTCATCAAACCACCACCAGGGACAGAGACAACCACCACAGCAAGCAATGCCGGCAGTCGACAAAAGGAATTGACAATGGAAGCACATGGCTTATGAAACATGTTTTCCGAAATAAAAAAGCAAGTGATGTAGTGTTACAAAATCGACTCAACTAAATTTTAATTGTTAAAACACATCACTGTCTCAAAGTCCACCATATATCAGGATAATTCACGGAATACAAACCTTGTGGACGTAGACTGCCGTAAACATACACAACACGTGGTAAAAGGAACAGAAGATGGACGACACAAAGGTAGCATCAAATTCAATATTCATTTACGAGGCTTTTAACGAAACGAACCACAAAAAGGATACAAAGTTATTCGAAAAACTACAAGAAAAGAAACGCAAATTAGCCGCAGATATCCGGTTTCTAAATTTATGTAGAATTAAAAAGGCCACGCCAAAATTTGTCAGAAAAATAATAAAAAATGATAACAATAGTAAACTAGAAAAAGCAGTCGTCAAAAAAGTCTTGGAAATGGAGAAGAACAAACATTACAAAAGTAGAAGTGAAGTAGAATTACAGCTATATGAATTACACTTGAAACTAACCAAACAATTAGGAAGCATCATTTGGGAAAATTTGGAAAACAATCTTTTGGCTAAATTAAGCATAAAAATGAGAAACAAAACTTTAACGCAAAAACGTAAACTTGAAAAGCTGTGCAAAGAACAAGGGAAAAGAAAACCAATTCAAAAATCCACACCACAAATTAACGTCAAAAACCTATCGTACCAAACTTTCACCAAATCAGAACTGGGTTTCTTAAACAAAGGGATGAAAACTTGCGTCGATTTTTCAGATAAAATTGACGATTACATTGCGGACGTACAAATAGCCACCCAACACATAAATGATATTGATAAAAACATAATAAAAAGTGAATGTTGCCAAATTATCGAAACAATAGAAAGCAAAAAGAAAACAAACCCCCCAAAAAACGTAATAAGAGCATTAAAAAGCAAACCGGTAATTTATAGTAAAGCAGACAAAGGAAACACAATAGTAATTATGGACAAAACTGAATATGTAGAAAGAATGGAAACACTTTTAGAAAAAGAAGAATACTCTACAGTACAAATGAACCCTCTAAACCAATGTATAGTTAAATTAAATGCCAGTATTCAAGAATGTTAACTAATAGACAAAAAAGAAAAATGCAAAATTAGAGTTGATAATCCAGTTCTGCCCAGAATTTATGGCCTTCCAAAAATACACAAGCCGGGAAATGCAAGGAGACCAATTATAAACAATATAAGTGCACCTACATATAATCTAGCAAAATGGTTAACAAACAGATTCTCTTCCTTCCTTAAATTTGATACAGCAAGTATAAAAAACTCTCTAGATCTGATCGATAAAATTAAAGAACTAAAATTGGAAACAACCGATATGTTAGTTTCCTTTGATGTTACTGCTCTGTTTCCAAGCAGACCTACAGAAAGCATACAATCCCACATCAAAAACTGGTTACTAGCAATAGGAAAAACAACAGAAGAAGTGCGAGAATACATCATATTAACGAATCTGTGCATAAATCAAGATTTTTTCACATTTAACGGGAAATATTACAAACAAACATCTGGTTTAGCTATGGGCAGCCCGCTGTCACCAATATTAGCAGATCTCTTCATGAGCACTATGGAAACTAGGATTAAAAAGGCATTCCATTGGATGTTCAAAATATGGTACCGCTATGTAGACAACATCTTTGCAATAGTCTCAGAAAGACACCTAGAAGATGCACTAAAACTCCTAAATATGCAAGAAAAGTCTATAAAGTTCACAATGGAGAAGGAATGTGATGGACAACTACCATTCCCTGACCTAAAAATCATCAAAACTAATAATCGCCTTACATTTGGCATCTACAGAAAACCTACCCACACCAACAGCTATATAAAACAAAAGAGTTACACATCCCATTCCCCATCAGCATGCTTTACTCAACAGCCTTACACACAGATTGGTAAATGTAAAAATGGGAAAAACAGAATATCAATGTGAACTTACTAAAATTTGGACATAGCTACAAAGAATGGATTTCGGGCAGAACTGGTGTACAAAAAAGTTAATAAAGACAATAATAGAAAGAGAATTAAAGAAGTCAGCATCATCACTCAAAACCAGAAAGAAAACAAGATCTACAAGAAGTTTACATACCACCCTACAACTTTCTACAAATTCCAGGGGATCTTGAAACGACATAACATCATTCTAGCCCCTAAAAACAATTACTCTGTAAAAAACATTTTAAATTCTAAACTAAAAGATGATATTCCACAAGAAAACAAACCAGGTTTATATGAGTTCAGCTGTAATGACTGTGAAAAATCTACATCGGCCAAACAAAAAGAAATATAAAAACCAGGGCAAAAGAACACCACAGAAATATTAAACTCAAACAAGAAGAAAAATCTGGAGTAGCTTGGCATTTTTGGAAAGAGAAACGCACTATAAATAGAAGCCCAAAAATCCTCAAAAACATCACAAGGAAGACAGAATTAAAAGTTTGGGAAAACATATATATCTGGAAAAACAAGAACCGGGTCTTCAATTTTGAAATCCCGCCAGGCGATCTACTCAACCAGAAGTTCATCAAACCACCACCAGGGACAGAGACAACCACCACAGCAAGCAATGCCGGCAGTCGACAAAAGGAATTGACAATGGAAGCACATGGCTTCTGAAACATGTTTTCCGAAATAAAAAAGTAAGTGATGTAGTGTTACAAAATCGACTCAACTAAATTTTAATTGTTAAAACACATCACTGTCTCAAAGTTCACCATATATCAGGATAATTCACGGAATGCAAACCTTGTGGACGTAGACTGCCGTAAACATACACAAAACGTGGTGAAAGGAACAGAAGATGGACGCTAGAAAGGTAGGATCAAATTCAATATTTATTTACGAGGCTTTTAACGAAACCAACCACAAAAAGGATATAAAGTTATTCAAAAAACTACAAGAAAAGAAACGCAAATTAGCCGCAGATATCCGGTTTCTAAATTTATGTAGAATTAAAAAGGCCACGCCAAAATTTTTCAGAAAAATAATAAAAAATTATAACAATAGTAAACTAGAAAAAGCAGTCGTCAAAAAAGTCTTGGAAATGGAGAAGAACAAACATTACAAAAGTAGAAGTGAAGTAGAATTACAGCTATATGAATTACACTTGAAACTAACCAAACAATTAGGAAGCATCATTTGGCAAAATTTAGAAAACAATATTTTGGCTAAATTAAGCATAAAAATGAGAAACAAAACTTTAACGCAAAAACGTAAACTTGAAACGCTGTGCAAAGAACAGGGGAAAAGAAAACCAATTTAAAAATCCACACCACAAATTAACGTCAAAAACCTATCGTACCAAACTTTCACCAAATCAGAACCGGGTTTCTTAAACAAAGGGATGAAAACTTGCGTCGATTTTTCAGATAAAATTGACGATTACATTGCGGACGTACAAATAGCCACCCAACACATAAATGATATTGATAAAAACATAATAAAAAGTGAATGTTGCCAAATTATCGAAACAATAGAAAGCAAAAAGAAAACTAACCCCCCAAAAAATGTAATAAGAGCATTAAAAAGCAAACCGGTAATTTATAGCAAAGCAGACAAAGGAAACACAATAGTAATTATGGACAAAACTGAATATGTAGAAAGAATGGAAACACTTTTAGAAAAAGAAGAATACTCTACAGTACAAATGAACCCTCTAAACCAATGTATAGTTAAATTAAATGCCAGTATTCAAGAATGTAAACTAATAGACAAAAAAGAAAAATGCAAAATTAAAGTTGATAATCCAGTTCTGCCCAGAATTTATGGCCTTCCAAAAATACACAAGCCGGGAAATGCAAGGAGACCAATTATAAACAATATAAGTGCACCTACATATAATCTAGCAAAATGGTTAACAAACAGATTCTCTTCCTTCCTTAAATTTGATACAGCAAGTATAAAAAACTCTCTAGATCTGATCGATAAAATTAAAGAACTAAAATTGGAAACAACCGATATGTTAGTTTCCTTTGATGTTACTGCTCTGTTTCCAAGCAGACCTACAGAAAGCATACAATCCCACATCAAAAACTGGTTACTAGCAATAGGAAAAACAACAGAAGAAGTGCGAGAATACATCATATTAACGAATCTGTGCATAAATCAAGATTTTTTCACATTTAACGGGAAACATTACAAACGAACATCTGGTTTAGCTATGGGCAGCCCGCTGTCACCAATATTAGCAGATCTCTACATGAGCACTATGGAAACTAGGATTAAAAAGGCATTCCATTGGATGTTCAAAATATGGTACCGCTATGTAGACGACATCTTTGCAATAGTCTCAGAAAGACACCTAGAAGATGCACTAAAACTCCTAAATATGCAAGAAAAGTCTATAAAGTTCACAATGGAGAAGGAATGTGATGGACAACTACCATTCCTCGACCTAAAAATCATCAAAACTAATAATCAACTTAAATTTGGCATCTACAGAAAACCTACCCACACCAACAGCTATATAAAACAAAAGTGTTACAATCCCATTCCCCATCAGCATGCTTTACTCAACAGCCTTACACACAGATTGGTAAATGTACCAATGGGAAAAACACAATACCAATGTGAACTTACTAAAATATTGGACATAGCTACAGAGAATGGATTTCCGGCAGAACTGGTGTACAAAAAAGTTAATAAAGTCAATAATAGAAAGAGAATTAAAGAAGTCAGCACACTCACTCAAAACCAGAAAGAAAACAAGATCTACAAGTAGTTTACATACCACCCTACAACTTTCTACAAATTCCAGAGGATCTTCAAACGACATAACATCATTCTAGCCCCTAAAAACAATTACTCTATAAAAAACATTTTAAATTCTAAATTAAAAGACGATATTCCACAAGAAAACAAACCAGGAATATATCAGTTCAGCTGTAATGACTGTGAAAAAATCTACATCGGCCAAACAAAAAGAAATATAAAAACCAGGGCAAAAGAACATCACAGAAATATTAAACTCAAACAAGAAGAAAAATCTGCAGTAGCTTGGCATCTTTGCAAAGAGAAACACACTATAAATAGAAGCCCAAATATCCTCAAAAACATCACAAGGTAGACAGAATTAAAAGTTTGGGAAAACATATATATCTGGAAAAACAAGAACCGGGTCTTCAATTTTGAAATCCCGCCAGGCGATCTACTCATCCAGAAGTTCATCAAACCACCACCAGGGACAGAGACAACCACCACAGCAAGCAATGCCGGCAGTCGACAAAAGGAATTGACAATGGAAGCACATGGCTTATGAAACATGTTTTCCGAAATAAAAAAGCAAGTGATGTAGTGTTACAAAATCGACTCAACTAAATTTTAATTGTTAAAACACATCACTGTCTCAAAGTCCACCATATATCAGGATAATTCACGGAATACAAACCTTGTGGACGTAGACTGCCGTAAACATACACAACACGTGGTAAAAGGAACAGAAGATGGACGACACAAAGGTAGCATCAAATTCAATATTCATTTACGAGGCTTTTAACGAAACGAACCACAAAAAGGATACAAAGTTATTCGAAAAACTACAAGAAAAGAAACGCAAATTAGCCGCAGATATCCGGTTTCTAAATTTATGTAGAATTAAAAAGGCCACGCCAAAATTTGTCAGAAAAATAATAAAAAATGATAACAATAGTAAACTAGAAAAAGCAGTCGTCAAAAAAGTCTTGGAAATGGAGAAGAACAAACATTACAAAAGTAGAAGTGAAGTAGAATTACAGCTATATGAATTACACTTGAAACTAACCAAACAATTAGGAAGCATCATTTGGGAAAATTTGGAAAACAATCTTTTGGCTAAATTAAGCATAAAAATGAGAAACAAAACTTTAACGCAAAAACGTAAACTTGAAAAGCTGTGCAAAGAACAAGGGAAAAGAAAACCAATTCAAAAATCCACACCACAAATTAACGTCAAAAACCTATCGTACCAAACTTTCACCAAATCAGAACTGGGTTTCTTAAACAAAGGGATGAAAACTTGCGTCGATTTTTCAGATAAAATTGACGATTACATTGCGGACGTACAAATAGCCACCCAACACATAAATGATATTGATAAAAACATAATAAAAAGTGAATGTTGCCAAATTATCGAAACAATAGAAAGCAAAAAGAAAACAAACCCCCCAAAAAACGTAATAAGAGCATTAAAAAGCAAACCGGTAATTTATAGTAAAGCAGACAAAGGAAACACAATAGTAATTATGGACAAAACTGAATATGTAGAAAGAATGGAAACACTTTTAGAAAAAGAAGAATACTCTACAGTACAAATGAACCCTCTAAACCAATGTATAGTTAAATTAAATGCCAGTATTCAAGAATGTTAACTAATAGACAAAAAAGAAAAATGCAAAATTAGAGTTGATAATCCAGTTCTGCCCAGAATTTATGGCCTTCCAAAAATACACAAGCCGGGAAATGCAAGGAGACCAATTATAAACAATATAAGTGCACCTACATATAATCTAGCAAAATGGTTAACAAACAGATTCTCTTCCTTCCTTAAATTTGATACAGCAAGTATAAAAAACTCTCTAGATCTGATCGATAAAATTAAAGAACTAAAATTGGAAACAACCGATATGTTAGTTTCCTTTGATGTTACTGCTCTGTTTCCAAGCAGACCTACAGAAAGCATACAATCCCACATCAAAAACTGGTTACTAGCAATAGGAAAAACAACAGAAGAAGTGCGAGAATACATCATATTAACGAATCTGTGCATAAATCAAGATTTTTTCACATTTAACGGGAAATATTACAAACAAACATCTGGTTTAGCTATGGGCAGCCCGCTGTCACCAATATTAGCAGATCTCTTCATGAGCACTATGGAAACTAGGATTAAAAAGGCATTCCATTGGATGTTCAAAATATGGTACCGCTATGTAGACAACATCTTTGCAATAGTCTCAGAAAGACACCTAGAAGATGCACTAAAACTCCTAAATATGCAAGAAAAGTCTATAAAGTTCACAATGGAGAAGGAATGTGATGGACAACTACCATTCCCTGACCTAAAAATCATCAAAACTAATAATCGCCTTACATTTGGCATCTACAGAAAACCTACCCACACCAACAGCTATATAAAACAAAAGAGTTACACATCCCATTCCCCATCAGCATGCTTTACTCAACAGCCTTACACACAGATTGGTAAATGTAAAAATGGGAAAAACAGAATATCAATGTGAACTTACTAAAATTTGGACATAGCTACAAAGAATGGATTTCGGGCAGAACTGGTGTACAAAAAAGTTAATAAAGACAATAATAGAAAGAGAATTAAAGAAGTCAGCATCATCACTCAAAACCAGAAAGAAAACAAGATCTACAAGAAGTTTACATACCACCCTACAACTTTCTACAAATTCCAGGGGATCTTGAAACGACATAACATCATTCTAGCCCCTAAAAACAATTACTCTGTAAAAAACATTTTAAATTCTAAACTAAAAGATGATATTCCACAAGAAAACAAACCAGGTTTATATGAGTTCAGCTGTAATGACTGTGAAAAATCTACATCGGCCAAACAAAAAGAAATATAAAAACCAGGGCAAAAGAACACCACAGAAATATTAAACTCAAACAAGAAGAAAAATCTGGAGTAGCTTGGCATTTTTGGAAAGAGAAACGCACTATAAATAGAAGCCCAAAAATCCTCAAAAACATCACAAGGAAGACAGAATTAAAAGTTTGGGAAAACATATATATCTGGAAAAACAAGAACCGGGTCTTCAATTTTGAAATCCCGCCAGGCGATCTACTCAACCAGAAGTTCATCAAACCACCACCAGGGACAGAGACAACCACCACAGCAAGCAATGCCGGCAGTCGACAAAAGGAATTGACAATGGAAGCACATGGCTTCTGAAACATGTTTTCCGAAATAAAAAAGTAAGTGATGTAGTGTTACAAAATCGACTCAACTAAATTTTAATTGTTAAAACACATCACTGTCTCAAAGTTCACCATATATCAGGATAATTCACGGAATGCAAACCTTGTGGACGTAGACTGCCGTAAACATACACAAAACGTGGTGAAAGGAACAGAAGATGGACGCTAGAAAGGTAGGATCAAATTCAATATTTATTTACGAGGCTTTTAACGAAACCAACCACAAAAAGGATATAAAGTTATTCAAAAAACTACAAGAAAAGAAACGCAAATTAGCCGCAGATATCCGGTTTCTAAATTTATGTAGAATTAAAAAGGCCACGCCAAAATTTTTCAGAAAAATAATAAAAAATTATAACAATAGTAAACTAGAAAAAGCAGTCGTCAAAAAAGTCTTGGAAATGGAGAAGAACAAACATTACAAAAGTAGAAGTGAAGTAGAATTACAGCTATATGAATTACACTTGAAACTAACCAAACAATTAGGAAGCATCATTTGGCAAAATTTAGAAAACAATATTTTGGCTAAATTAAGCATAAAAATGAGAAACAAAACTTTAACGCAAAAACGTAAACTTGAAACGCTGTGCAAAGAACAGGGGAAAAGAAAACCAATTTAAAAATCCACACCACAAATTAACGTCAAAAACCTATCGTACCAAACTTTCACCAAATCAGAACCGGGTTTCTTAAACAAAGGGATGAAAACTTGCGTCGATTTTTCAGATAAAATTGACGATTACATTGCGGACGTACAAATAGCCACCCAACACATAAATGATATTGATAAAAACATAATAAAAAGTGAATGTTGCCAAATTATCGAAACAATAGAAAGCAAAAAGAAAACTAACCCCCCAAAAAATGTAATAAGAGCATTAAAAAGCAAACCGGTAATTTATAGCAAAGCAGACAAAGGAAACACAATAGTAATTATGGACAAAACTGAATATGTAGAAAGAATGGAAACACTTTTAGAAAAAGAAGAATACTCTACAGTACAAATGAACCCTCTAAACCAATGTATAGTTAAATTAAATGCCAGTATTCAAGAATGTAAACTAATAGACAAAAAAGAAAAATGCAAAATTAAAGTTGATAATCCAGTTCTGCCCAGAATTTATGGCCTTCCAAAAATACACAAGCCGGGAAATGCAAGGAGACCAATTATAAACAATATAAGTGCACCTACATATAATCTAGCAAAATGGTTAACAAACAGATTCTCTTCCTTCCTTAAATTTGATACAGCAAGTATAAAAAACTCTCTAGATCTGATCGATAAAATTAAAGAACTAAAATTGGAAACAACCGATATGTTAGTTTCCTTTGATGTTACTGCTCTGTTTCCAAGCATACCTACAGAAAGCATACAATCCCACATCAAAAACTGGTTACTAGCAATAGGAAAAACAACAGAAGAAGTGCGAGAACACATCATATTAACGAATCTGTGCATAAATCAAGATTTTTTCACATTTAACGGGAAATATTACAAACAAACATCTGGTTTAGCTATGGGCAGCCCGCTGTCACCAATATTAGCAGATCTCTTCATGAGCACTATGGAAACTAGGATTAAAAAGGCATTCCATTGGATGTTCAAAATATGGTACCGCTATGTAGACGACATCTTTGCAATAGTCCCAGAAAGACACCTAGAAGATGCACTAAAACTCCTAAATATGCAAGAAAAGTCTATAAAGTTCACAATGGAGAAGGAATGTGATGGACAACTACCATTCCTCGACCTAAAAATCATCAAAACTAATAATCACCTTACATTTGGCACCTACAGAAAACCTACCCACACCAACAGCTATATAAAACAAAAGTGTTACAATCCCATTCCCCATCAGCATGCTTTACTCAACAGCCTTACACACAGATTGGTAAATGTACCAATGGGAAAAACAGAATACCAATGTGAACTTACTAAAATATTGGACATAGCTACAGAGAATGGATTTCGGGCAGAACTGGTGTACAAAAAAGTTAATAAAGCCAACAATAGAAAGAGAATTAAAGAAGTCAGCACACTCACTCAAAACCAGAAACAAAACAAGATCTACAGGGAGTTTACATACCACCCTACAACTTTCTACAAATTCCAGATGATCTTCAAACGACATAACATCATTCTAGCCCCTAAAAACAACTACTCTATAAAAAACATTTTAAATTCTAAACTAAAAGCTGATATGCCACAAGAAAACAAACCAGGAATATATCAGTTCAGCTGTAATGACTGAGAAAAAATCCACATCGGCCAAACAAAAAGAAATATAAAAACCAGGGCAAAAGAACACCACAGAAATATTAAACTCAAAC
This sequence comes from Hymenopus coronatus, assembly GCA_030762935.1. Classification (NCBI taxonomy): domain Eukaryota; kingdom Metazoa; phylum Arthropoda; class Insecta; order Mantodea; family Hymenopodidae; genus Hymenopus; species Hymenopus coronatus. The sequence continues at coordinate 456,466,684 of CM060900.1, read as the reverse complement.
AAGAAGAAAAATCTGGAGTAGCTTGGCATTTTTGGAAAGAGAAACGCACTATAAATAGAAGCCCAAAAATCCTCAAAAACATCACAAGGAAGACAGAATTAAAAGTTTGGGAAAACATATATATCTGGAAAAACAAGAACCGGGTCTTCAATTTTGAAATCCCGCCAGGCGATCTACTCAACCAGAAGTTCATCAAACCACCACCAGGGACAGAGACAACCACCACAGCAAGCAATGCCGGCAGTCGACAAAAGGAATTGACAATGGAAGCACATGGCTTCTGAAACATGTTTTCCGAAATAAAAAAGTAAGTGATGTAGTGTTACAAAATCGACTCAACTAAATTTTAATTGTTAAAACACATCACTGTCTCAAAGTTCACCATATATCAGGATAATTCACGGAATGCAAACCTTGTGGACGTAGACTGCCGTAAACATACACAAAACGTGGTGAAAGGAACAGAAGATGGACGCTAGAAAGGTAGGATCAAATTCAATATTTATTTACGAGGCTTTTAACGAAACCAACCACAAAAAGGATATAAAGTTATTCAAAAAACTACAAGAAAAGAAACGCAAATTAGCCGCAGATATCCGGTTTCTAAATTTATGTAGAATTAAAAAGGCCACGCCAAAATTTTTCAGAAAAATAATAAAAAATTATAACAATAGTAAACTAGAAAAAGCAGTCGTCAAAAAAGTCTTGGAAATGGAGAAGAACAAACATTACAAAAGTAGAAGTGAAGTAGAATTACAGCTATATGAATTACACTTGAAACTAACCAAACAATTAGGAAGCATCATTTGGCAAAATTTAGAAAACAATATTTTGGCTAAATTAAGCATAAAAATGAGAAACAAAACTTTAACGCAAAAACGTAAACTTGAAACGCTGTGCAAAGAACAGGGGAAAAGAAAACCAATTTAAAAATCCACACCACAAATTAACGTCAAAAACCTATCGTACCAAACTTTCACCAAATCAGAACCGGGTTTCTTAAACAAAGGGATGAAAACTTGCGTCGATTTTTCAGATAAAATTGACGATTACATTGCGGACGTACAAATAGCCACCCAACACATAAATGATATTGATAAAAACATAATAAAAAGTGAATGTTGCCAAATTATCGAAACAATAGAAAGCAAAAAGAAAACTAACCCCCCAAAAAATGTAATAAGAGCATTAAAAAGCAAACCGGTAATTTATAGCAAAGCAGACAAAGGAAACACAATAGTAATTATGGACAAAACTGAATATGTAGAAAGAATGGAAACACTTTTAGAAAAAGAAGAATACTCTACAGTACAAATGAACCCTCTAAACCAATGTATAGTTAAATTAAATGCCAGTATTCAAGAATGTAAACTAATAGACAAAAAACAAAAATGCAAAATTAAAGTTGATAATCCAGTTCTGCCCAGAATTTATGGCCTTCCAAAAATACACAAGCCGGGAAATGCAAGGAGACCAATTATAAACAATATAAATGCACCTACATATAATCTAGCAAAATGGTTAACAAACAGATTCTCTTCCTTCCTTAAATTTGATACAGCAAGTATAAAAAACTCTCTAGATCTGATCGATAAAATTAAAGAACTAAAATTGGAAACAACCGATATGTTAGTTTCCTTTGATGTTACTGCTCTGTTTCCAAGCATACCTACAGAAAGCATACAATCCCACATCAAAAACTGGTTACTAGCAATAGGAAAAACAACAGAAGAAGTGCGAGAACACATCATATTAACGAATCTGTGCATAAATCAAGATTTTTTCACATTTAACGGGAAATATTACAAACAAACATCTGGTTTAGCTATGGGCAGCCCGCTGTCACCAATATTAGCAGATCTCTTCATGAGCACTATGGAAACTAGGATTAAAAAGGCATTCCATTGGATGTTCAAAATATGGTACCGCTATGTAGACGACATCTTTGCAATAGTCCCAGAAAGACACCTAGAAGATGCACTAAAACTCCTAAATATGCAAGAAAAGTCTATAAAGTTCACAATGGAGAAGGAATGTGATGGACAACTACCATTCCTCGACCTAAAAATCATCAAAACTAATAATCACCTTACATTTGGCACCTACAGAAAACCTACCCACACCAACAGCTATATAAAACAAAAGTGTTACAATCCCATTCCCCATCAGCATGCTTTACTCAACAGCCTTACACACAGATTGGTAAATGTACCAATGGGAAAAACAGAATACCAATGTGAACTTACTAAAATATTGGACATAGCTACAGAGAATGGATTTCGGGCAGAACTGGTGTACAAAAAAGTTAATAAAGCCAACAATAGAAAGAGAATTAAAGAAGTCAGCACACTCACTCAAAACCAGAAACAAAACAAGATCTACAGGGAGTTTACATACCACCCTACAACTTTCTACAAATTCCAGATGATCTTCAAACGACATAACATCATTCTAGCCCCTAAAAACAACTACTCTATAAAAAACATTTTAAATTCTAAACTAAAAGCTGATATGCCACAAGAAAACAAACCAGGAATATATCAGTTCAGCTGTAATGACTGAGAAAAAATCCACATCGGCCAAACAAAAAGAAATATAAAAACCAGGGCAAAAGAACACCACAGAAATATTAAACTCAAACAAGAAGAAAAATCTGGAGTAGCTTGGCATTTTTGGAAAGAGAAACGCACTATAAATAGAAGCCCAAAAATCCTCAAAAACATCACAAGGAAGACAGAATTAAAAGTTTGGGAAAACATATATATCTGGAAAAACAAGAACCGGGTCTTCAATTTTGAAATCCCGCCAGGCGATCTACTCAACCAGAAGTTCATCAAACCACCACCAGGGACAGAGACAACCACCACAGCAAGCAATGCCGGCAGTCGACAAAAGGAATTGACAATGGAAGCACATGGCTTCTGAAACATGTTTTCCGAAATAAAAAAGTAAGTGATGTAGTGTTACAAAATCGACTCAACTAAATTTTAATTGTTAAAACACATCACTGTCTCAAAGTTCACCATATATCAGGATAATTCACGGAATGCAAACCTTGTGGACGTAGACTGCCGTAAACATACACAACACGTGGTGAAAGGAACAGAAGATGGACGCTAGAAAGGTAGCATCAAATTCAATATTCATTTACGAGGCTTTTAACGAAACCAACCACAAAAAGGATATAAAGTTATTCAAAAAACTACAAGAAAAGAAACGCAAATTAGCCGCAGATATCCGGTTTCTAAATTTATGTAGAATTAAAAAGGCCACGCCAAAATTTGTCAGAAAAATAATAAAAAATTATAACAATAGTAAACTAGAAAAAGCAGTCGTCAAAAAAGTCTTGGAAATGGAGAAGAACAAACATTACAAAAGTAGAAGTGAAGTAGAATTACAGCTATATGAATTACACTTGAAACTAACCAAACAATTAGGAAGCATCATTTGGCAAAATTTAGAAAAAAATATTTTGGCTAAATTAAGCATAAAAATGAGAAACAAAACTTTAACGCAAAAACGTAAACTTGAAAAGCTGTGCAAAGAACAGGGGAAAAGAAAACCAATTCAAAAATCCACACCACAAATTAACGTCAAAAACCTATCGTACCAAACTTTCACCAAATCAGAACCGGGTTTCTTAAACAAAGGGATGAAAACTTGCGTCGATTTTTCAGATAAAATTGACGATTACATTGCGGACGTACAAATAGCCACCCAACACATAAATGATATTGATAAAAACATAATAAAAAGTGAATGTTGCCAAATTATCGAAACAATAGAAAGCAAAAAGAAAACTAACCCCCCAAAAAATGTAATAAGAGCATTAAAAAGCAAACCGGTAATTTATAGCAAAGCAGACAAAGGAAACACAATAGTAATTATGGACAAAACTGAATATGTAGAAAGAATGGAAACACTTTTAGAAAAAGAAGAATACTCTACAGTACAAATGAACCCTCTAAACCAATGTATAGTTAAATTAAATGCCAGTATTCAAGAATGTAAACTAATAGACAAAAAAGAAAAATGCAAAATTAAAGTTGATAATCCAGTTCTGCCCAGAATTTATGGCCTTCCAAAAATACACAAGCCGGGAAATGCAAGGAGACCAATTATAAACAATATAAGTGCACCTACATATAATCTAGCAAAATGGTTAACAAACAGATTCTCTTCCTTCCTTAAATTTGATACAGCAAGTATAAAAAACTCTCTAGATCTGATCGATAAAATTAAAGAACTAAAATTGGAAACAACCGATATGTTAGTTTCCTTTGATGTTACTGCTCTGTTTCCAAGCATACCTACAGAAAGCATACAATCCCACATCAAAAACTGGTTACTAGCAATAGGAAAAACAACAGAAGAAGTGCGAGAACACATCATATTAACGAATCTGTGCATAAATCAAGATTTTTTCACATTTAACGGGAAATATTACAAACAAACATCTGGTTTAGCTATGGGCAGCCCGCTGTCACCAATATTAGCAGATCTCTTCATGAGCACTATGGAAACTAGGATTAAAAAGGCATTCCATTGGATGTTCAAAATATGGTACCGCTATGTAGACGACATCTTTGCAATAGTCCCAGAAAGACACCTAGAAGATGCACTAAAACTCCTAAATATGCAAGAAAAGTCTATAAAGTTCACAATGGAGAAGGAATGTGATGGACAACTACCATTCCTCGACCTAAAAATCATCAAAACTAATAATCACCTTACATTTGGCATCTACAGAAAACCTACCCACACCAACAGCTATATAAAACAAAAGTGTTACAATCCCATTCCCCATCAGCATGCTTTACTCAACAGCCTTACACACAGATTGGTAAATGTACCAATGGGAAAAACAGAATACCAATGTGAACTTACTAAAATATTGGACATAGCTACAGAGAATGGACTTCGGGCAGAACTGGTGTACAAAAAAGTTAATAAAGCCAATAATAGAAAGAGAATTAAAGAAGTCAGCACACTCACTCAAAACCAGAAACAAAACAAGATCTACAGGGAGTTTACATACCACCCTACAACTTTCTACAAATTCCAGATGATCTTCAAACGACATAACATCATTCTAGCCCCTAAAAACAACTACTCTATAAAAAACATTTTAAATTCTAAATTAAAGGACGATATTCCACAAGAAAAAAACATTTAAATTCTAAATTAAAAGACGATATTCCACAAGAAAACAAACCAGGAATATATCAGTTCAGCTGTAATGACTGTGAAAAAATCTACATCGGACAAACAAAAAGAAATATAAAAACCAGGGCAAAAGAACACCACAGAAATATTAAACTCAAACCAGAAGAAAAATCTGCAGTGGCTTGGCATCTTTGCAAAGAGAAACACACTATAAATAGAAGCCCAAATATCCTCAAAAACATCACAAGGAAGACAGAATTAAAAGTTTGGGAAAACATATATATCTGGAAAAACAAGAACCGGGTCTTCAATTTTGAAATCCCGCCAGGCGATCTACTCATCCAGAAGTTCATCAAACCACCACCAGGGACAGAGACAACCACCACAGCAAGCAATGCCGGCAGTCGACAAAAGGAATTGACAATGGAAGCACATGGCTTCTGAAACATGTTTTCCGAAATAAAAAAGTAAGTGATGTAGTGTTACAAAATCGACTCAACTAAATTTTAATTGTTAAAACACATCACTGTCTCAAAGTCCACCATATATCAGGATAATTCACGGAATACAAACCTTGTGGACGTAGACTGCCGTAAACATACACAACACGTGGTAAAAGGAAAAGAAGATGGACGCTACAAAGGTAGCATCAAATTCAATATTCATTTACGAGGCTTTTAACGTAACCAACCACAAAAAGGATATAAAGTTCTTCGAAAAACTACAAGAAAAGAAACGCAAATTAGCCGCAGATATCCGGTTTCTAAATTTATGTAGAATTAAAAAGGCCACGCCAAAATTTGTCAGAAAAATAATAAAAAATTATAACAATAGTAAACTAGAAAAAGCAGTCGTCAAAAAAGTCTTGGAAATGGAGAAGAACAAACATTACAAAAGTAGAAGTGAAGTAGAATTACAGCTATATGAATTACACTTGAAACTAACCAAACAATTAGGAAGCATCATTTGGGAAAATTTGGAAAACAATCTTTTGGCTAAATTAAGCATAAAAATGAGAAACAAAACTTTAACGCAAAAACGTAAACTTGAAAAGCTGTGCAAAGAACAGGGGAAAAGAAAACCAATTCAAAAATCCACACCACAAATTAACGTCAAAAACCTATCGTACCAAACTTTCACCAAATCAGAACTGGGTTTCTTAAACAAAGGGATGAAAACTTGCGTCGATTTTTCAGATAAAATTGACGATTACATTGTGGACGTACAAATAGACACCCACCACATAAATGATATTGATAAAAACATAATAAAAAGGGAATGTTGCCAAATATTCGAAACAATAGAAAGCAAAAACAAAACTAACCCCCCAAAAAATGTATTAAGAGCATTAAAAAGCAAACCGGTAATTTATAGTAAAGCAGACAAAGGAAACACAATAGTAATTATGGACAAAACTGACTATGTAGAAAGAATGGAAACACTTTTAGAAAAAGAAGAATACTCTACAGTACAAATGAACCCTCTAAACCAATGTATAGTTAAATTAAATGCCAGTATTCAAGAATGTTAACTAATAGACAAAAAGAAAAATGCAAAATTAAAGTTGATAATCCAGTTCTGCACAGAATTTATGGCCTTCCAAAAATACACAAGCCGTGAAATGCAATGAGACCAATTATAAACAATATAAGTGCACCTACATATAATCTAGCAAAATGGTTAACAAACAGATTCTCTTCCTTCCTTAAATTTGATACAGCAAGTATAAAAAACTCTCTAGATCTGATCGATAAAATTAAAGACCTAAAATTGGAAACAACCGATATTTTAGTTTCCTTTGATGTTACTGCTCTGTTCCCAAGCAGACCTACAGAAAGCATACAATCCCACATCAAAAACTGGTTACTAGCAATAGGAAAAACAACAGAAGAAGTGCGAGAATACATCATATTAACGAATCTGTGCATAAATCAAAATTTTTTCACATTTAACGGGAAATATTACAAACAAACATCTGGTTTAGCTATGGGCAGCCCTCTGTCACCAATATTAGCAGATCTCTTCATGAGCACTATGGAAACTAGGATTAAAAAGGCATTCCATTGGATGTTCAAAATATGGTACCGCTATGTAGACGACATCTTTGCAATAGTCTCAGAAAGACACCTAGAAGATGCACTAAAACTCCTAAATATGCAAGAAAAGTCTATAAAGTTCACAATGGAGAAGGAATGTGATGGACAACTACCATTCCTCGACCTAAAAATCATCAAAACTAATAATCACCTTACATTTGGCATCTACAGAAAACCTACCCACACCAACAGCTATATAAAACAAAAGTGTTACAATCCCATTCCCCATCAGCATGCTTTACTCAACAGCCTTACACACAGATTGGTAAATGTACCAATGGGAAAAACAGAATACCAATGTGAACTTACTAAAATATTGGACATAGCTACAGAGAATGGATTTCGGGCAGAACTGGTGTACAAAAAAGTTAATAAAGCCAATAATAGAAAGAGAATTAAAGAAGTCAGCACACTCACTCAAAACCAGAAAGAAAACAACATCTAAAAGAAGTGTGCATACCACCCTACAACTTTCTACAAATTCCAGAGGATCTTCAAACGACATAACATCATTCTAGCCCCTAACAACAATTACTCTATAAAAACATTTTAATTCTAAATTAAAAGACGATATTCCACAAGAAAACAAACCAGGAATATATCAGTTCAGCTGTAATGACTGTGAAAAAATCTACATCGGCCAAACAAAAAGAAATATAAAAACCAGGGCAAAAGAACACCACAGAAATATTAAACTCAAACAAGAAGAAAAATCTGCAGTAGCTTGGCATCTTTGCAAAGAGAAACACACTATAAATAGAAGCCCAAATATCCTCAAAAACATCACAAGGAAGACAGAATTAAAAGTTTGGGAAAACATATATATCTGGAAAAACAAGAACCAGGTCTTCAATTTTGCAATCCCGCCAGGCGATCTACTCATCCAGAAGTTCATCAAACCACCACCAGGGACAGAGACAACCACCACAGAAAGCAATGCCGGCAGTCGACAAAAGGAATTGACAATGGAAGCACATGGCTTCTGAAACATGTTTTCCGAAATAAAAAAGTAAGTGATGTAGTGTTACAAAATCGACTCAACTAAATTTTAATTGTTAAAACACATCACTGTCTCAAAGTCCACCATATATCAGGATAATTCACGGAATACAAACCTTGTGGACGTAGACTGCCGTAAACATACACAACACGTGGTAAAAGGAACAGAAGATGGACGCTACAAAGGTAGCGTCAAATTCAATATTCATTTACGAGGCTTTTAACGTAACCAACCACAAAAAGGATATAAAGTTATTCGAAAAACTACAAGAAAAGAAACGCAAATTAGCCGCAGATATCCGGTTTCTAAATTTATGTAGAATTAAAAAGGCCACGCCAAAATTTGTCAGAAAAATAATAAAAAATTATAACAATAGTAAACTAGAAAAAGCAGTCGTCAAAAAAGTCTTGGAAATGGGGAAGAACAAACATTACAAAAGTAGAAGTGAAGTAGAATTACAGCTATATGAATTACACTTGAAACTAACCAAACAATTAGGAAGCATCATTTGGGAAAATTTAGAAAACAATCTTTTGGCTAAATTAAGCATAAAAATGAGAAACAAAACTTTAACGCAAAAACGTAAACTTGAAAAGCTGTGCAAAGAACATGGGAAAAGAAAACCAATTCAAAAATCCACACCAGAAATTAACGTCAAAAACCTATCGTACCAAACTTTCACCAAATCAGAACTGGGTTTCTTAAACAAAGGGATGAAAACTTGCGTCGATTTTTCAGATAAAATTGACGATTACATTGTGGACGTACAAATAGCCACCCAACACATATATGATATTGATAAAAACATAATAAAAAGTGAATGTTGCCACATTATCGAAACAATAGAAAGCAAAAAAGAAAACTAACCCCCCAAAAAATGTATTAAGAGCATTAAAAAGCAAACCGGTAATTTATAGTAAAGCAGACAAAGGAAACACAATAGTAATTATGGACAAAACTGAATATGTAGAAAGAATGGAAACACTTTTAGAAAAAGAAGAATACTCTACAGTACAAATGAACCCTCTAAACCAATGTATAGTTAAATTAAATGCCAGTATTCAAGAATGTTAACTAATAGACAAAAAGAAAAATGCAAAATTAAAGTTGATAATCCAGTTCTGCACAGAATTTATGGCCTTCCAAAAATACACAAGCCGGGAAATGCAATGAGACCAATTATAAACAATATAAGTGCACCTACATATAATCTAGCAAAATGGTTAACAAACAGATTCTCTTCCTTCCTTAAATTTGATACAGCAAGTATAAAAAACTCTCTAGATCTGATCGATAAAATTAAAGACCTAAAATTGGAAACAACCGATATGTTAGTTTCCTTTGATGTATATGCTCTGTTCCCAAGCAGACCTACAGAAAGCATACAATCCCACATCAAAAACTGGTTACTAGCAATAGGAAAAACAACAGAAGAAGTGCGAGAATACATCATATTAACGAATCTGTGCATAAATCAAAATTTTTTCACATTTAACGGGAAATATTGCAAACAAACATCTGGTTTAGCTATGGGCAGCCCGCTGTCACCAATATTAGCAGATCTCTTCATGAGCACTATGGAAACTAGGATTAAAAAGGCATTCCATTGGATGCTCAAAATATGGTACCGCTATGTAGACGACATCTTTGCAATAGTCTCAGAAAGACACCTAGAAGATGCACTATAACTCCTAAATATGCAAGAAAAGTCTATAAAGTTCACAATGGAGAAGGAATGTGATGGACAACTACCATTCCTCGACCTAAAAATCATCAAAACTAATAATCACCTTACATTTGGCATCTACAGAAAACCTACCCACACCAACAGCTATATAAAACAAAAGTGTTACAATCCCATTCCCCATCAGCATGCTTTACTCAACAGCCTTACACACAGATTGGTAAATGTACCAATGGGAAAAACAGAATACCAATGTGAACTTACTAAAATATTGGACATAGCTACAGAGAATGGATTTCGGGCAGAACTGGTGTACAAAAAAGTTAATAAAGCCAATAATAGAAAGAGAATTAAAGAAGTCAGCACACTCACTCAAAACCAGAAAGAAAACAAGATCTACAAGTAGTTTACATACCACCCTACAACTTTCTACAAATTCCAGAGGATCTTCAAACGACATAACATCATTCTAGCCCCTAAAAACAATTACTCTATAAAAAACATTTTAAATTCTAAATTAAAAGACGATATTCCACAAGAAAACAAACCAGGAATATATCAGTTCAGCTGTAATGACTGTGAAAAAATCTACATCGGCCAAACAAAAAGAAATATAAAAACCAGGGCAAAAGAACACCACAGAAATATTAAACTCAAACAAGAAGAAAAATCTGCAGTAGCTTGGCATCTTTGCAAAGAGAAACACACTATAAATAGAAGCCCAAATATCCTCAAAAACATCACAAGGAAGACAGAATTAAAAGTTTGGGAAAACATATATATCTGGAAAAACAAGAACCGGGTCTTCAATTTTGAAATCCCGCCAGGCGATCTACTCATCCAGAAGTTCATCAAACCACCACCAGGGACAGAGACAACCACCACAGCAAGCAATGCCGGCAGTCGACAAAAGGAATTGACAATGGAAGCACATGGCTTCTGAAACATGTTTTCCGAAATAAAAAAGCAAGTGATGTAGTGTTACAAAATCGACTCAACTAAATTTTAATTGTTAAAACACATCACTGTCTCAAAGTCCACCATATATCAGGATAATTCACGGAATACAAACCTTGTGGACGTAGACTGCCGTAAACATACACAACACGTGGTAAAAGGAACAGAAGATGGACGATACAAAGGTAGCATCAAATTCAATATTCATTTACGAGGCTTTTAACGAAACCAACCACAAAAAGGATACAAAGTTATTCGAAAAACTACAAGAAAAGAAACGCAAATTAGCCGCAGATATCCGGTTTCTAAATTTATGTAGAATTAAAAAGGCCACGCCAAAATTTGTCAGAAAAATAATAAAAAATTATAACAATAGTAAACTAGAAAAAGCAGTCGTCAAAAAAGACTTGGAAATGGAGAAGAACAAACATTACAAAAGTAGAAGTGAAGTAGAATTACAGCTATATGAATTACACTTGAAACTAACCAAACAATTAGGAAGCATCATTTGGGAAAATTTGGAAAACAATCTTTTGTCTAAATTAAGCATAAAAATGAGAAACAAAACTTTAACGCAAAAACGTAAACTTGAAAAGCTGTGCAAAGTACAGGGGAAAAGAAAACCAATTCAAAAATCCACACCACAAATGAACGTCAAAAACCTATCGTACCAAACTTTCACCAAATCAGAACTGGGTTTCTTAAACAAAGGGATGAAAACTTGCGTCGATTTTTTCAGATAAAATTGACGATTACATTGCGGACGTACAAATAGCCACCCAACACATAAATCATATTGATAAAAACATAATAAAAAGTGAATGTTGCCAAATTATCGAAACAATAGAAAGCAAAAAGAAAACTAACCCCCCAGAAAATGTAATAAGAGCATTAAAAAGCAAACCGGTAATTTATAGCAAAGCAGACAAAGGAAACACAATAGTAATTATGGACAAAACTAAATATGTAGAAAGAATGGAAACACTTTTAGAAAAAGAAGAATATTCTACAGTACAAATGAACCCTCTAAACCAATGTATAGTTAAATTAAATGCCAGTATTCAAGAATGTTAACTAATAGACAAAAAGAAAAATGCAAAATTAAAGTTGATAATCCAGTTCTGCCCAGAATTTATGGCCTTCCAAAAATACACAAGCCGGGAAATGCAATGAGACCAATTATAAACAATATAAGTGCACCTACATATAATCCAGCAAAATGGTTAACAAACAGATTCTCTTCCTTCCTTAAATTTGATACAGCAAGTATAAAAAACTCTCTAGATCTGATCGATAAAATTAAAGAACTAAAATTGGAAACAACCGATATGTTAGTTTCCTTTGATGTTACTGCTCTGTTTCCAAGCAGACCTACAGAAAACATACAATCCCATATCAAAAACTGGTTACTAGCAATAGGAAAAACAACAGAAGAAGTGCGAGAATACATCATATTAACGAATCTGTGCATAAATCAAAATTTTTTCACATTTAACGGGAAATATTACAAACAAACATCTGGTTTAGCTATGGGCAGCCCGCTGTCACCAATATTAGCAGATCTCTTCATGAGCACTATGGAAACTAGGATTAAAAAGGCATTCCATTGGATGTTCAAAATATGGTACCGCTATGTAGACGACATCTTTGCAATAGTCCCAGAAAGACACCTAGAAGATGCACTAAAACTCCTAAATATGCAAGAAAAGTCTATAAAGTTCACAATGGAGAAGGAATGTGATGGACAACTACCATTCCTCGACCTAAAAATCATCAAAACTAATAATCACCTTACATTTGGCATCTACAGAAAACCTACCCACACCAACAGCTATATAAAACAAAAGTGTTACAATCCCATTCCCCATCAGCATGCTTTACTCAACAGCCTTACACACAGATTGGTAAATGTACCAATGGGAAAAACAGAATACCAATGTGAACTTACTAAAATATTGGACATAGCTACAGAGAATGGATTTCGGGCAGAACTGGTGTACAAAAAAGTTAATAAAGCCAATAATAGAAAGGAATTAAAGAAGTCAGCACACTCACTCAAAACCAGAAAGAAAACAAGATCTACAAGTAGTTTACATACCACCCTACAACTTTCTACAAATTCCAGAGGATCTTCAAACGACATAACATCATTCTAGCCCCTAAAAACAATTACTCTATAAAAAACATTTTAAATTCTAAATTAAAAGACGATATTCCACAAGAAAACAAACCAGGAATATATCAGTTCAGCTGTAATGACTGTGAAAAAATCTACATCGGCCAAACAAAAAGAAATATAAAAACCAGGGCAAAAGAACACCACAGAAATATTAAACTCAAACAAGAAGAAAAATCTGCAGTAGCTTGGCATCTTTGCAAAGAGAAACACACTATAAATAGAAGCCCAAATATCCTCAAAAACATCACAAGGAAGACAGAATTAAAAGTTTGGGAAAACATATATATCTGGAAAAACAAGAACCGGGTCTTCAATTTTGAAATCCCGCCAGGCGATCTACTCATCCAGAAGTTCATCAAACCACCACCAGGGACAGAGACAACCACCACAGCAAGCAATGCCGGCAGTCGACAAAAGGAATTGACAATGGAAGCACATGGCTTCTGAAACATGTTTTCCGAAATAAAAAAGCAAGTGATGTAGTGTTACAAAATCGACTCAACTAAATTTTAATTGTTAAAACACATCACTGTCTCAAAGTCCACCATATATCAGGATAATTCACGGAATACAAACCTTGTGGACGTAGACTGCCGTAAACATACACAACACGTGGTAAAAGGAACAGAAGATGGACGATACAAAGGTAGCATCAAATTCAATATTCATTTACGAGGCTTTTAACGAAACCAACCACAAAAAGGATACAAAGTTATTCGAAAAACTACAAGAAAGGAAACGCAAATTAGCCGCAGATATCCGGTTTCTAAATTTATGTAGAATTAAAAAGGCCACGCCAAAATTTGTCAGAAAAATAATAAAAAATTATAACAATAGTAAACTAGAAAAAGCAGTCGTCAAAAAAGTCTTGGAAATGGAGAAGAAAAAACATTACAAAAGTAGAAGTGAAGTAGAATTACAGCTATATGAATTACACTTGAAACTAACCAAACAATTAGGAAGCATCATTTGGGAAAATTTAGAAAACAATCTTTTGGCTAAATTAAGCATAAAAATGAGAAACAAAACTTTAACGCAAAAACGTAAACTTGAAAAGCTGTGCAAAGAACAGGGGAAAAGAAAACCAATTCAAAAATCCACACCACAAATTAACTTCAAAAACCTATCGTACCAAACTTTCACCAAATCAGAACTGGGTTTCTTAAACAAAGGGATGAAAACTTGCGTCGATTTTTCAGATAAAATTGACGATTACATTGCGGACGTACAAATAGCCACCCAACACATAAATGATATTGATAAAAACATAATAAAAAGTGAATGTTGCCAAATTATCGAAACAATAGAAAGCAAAAAGAAAACTAACCCCCCAAAAAACGTAATAAGAGCATTAAAAAGCAAACCGGTAATTTATAGTAAAGCAGACAAAGGAAACACAATAGTAATTATGGACAAAACTGAATATGTAGAAAGAATGGAAACACTTTTAGAAAAAGAAGAATACTCTACAGTACAAATGAACCCTCTAAACCAATGTATAGTTAAATTAAATGCCAGTATTCAAGAATGTTAACTAATAGACAAAAAAGAAAAATGCAAAATTAAAGTTGATAATCCAGTTCTGCCCAGAATTTATGGCCTTCCAAAAATACACAAGCCGGGAAATGCAATGAGACCAATTATAAACAATAAGAGTGCACCTACATATAATCTAGCAAAATTGTTAACAAACAGATTCTCTTCCTTCCTTAAATTTGATACAGCAAGTATAAAAAACTCTCAAGATCTGATCGATAAAATTAAAGACATAAAATTGGAAAAAACCGATGTTAGTTTCCTTTGATGTTACTGCACTGTTTCCAAGCATACCTACAGAAAGCATAGAATCCCACATCAAAAACTGGTTACTAGCAATAGGAAAAACAACAGAAGAAGTGCGAGAATACATCATATTAACGAATCTGTGCATAAATCAAAATTTTTTCACATTTAACGGGAAATATTACAAACAAAAATCTGGTTTAGCTATGGGCAGCCCGCGGTCACCAATATTAGCAGATCTCTTCATGAGCACTATGGAAACTAGGATTAAAAAGGCATTCCATTGGATGTTCAAAATATGGTACCGCTATGTAGACGACATCTTTGCAATAGTCTCAGAAAGACACCTAGAAGATGCACTAAAACTCCTAAATATGCAAGAAAAGTCTATAAAGTTCACAATGGAGAAGGAATGTGATGGACAACTACCATTCCTTGACCTAAAAATCATCAAAACTAATAATCACCTTACATTTGGCATCTACAGAAAACCTACCCACACCAACAGCTATATAAAACATAAGAGTTACACATCCCATACCCCATCAGCATGCTTTACTCAACAGCCTTACACACAGATTGGTAAATGTAAAAATGGGAAAAACAGAATACCAATGTGAACTTACTAAAATTTGGACATAGCTACAGAGAATGGATTTCGGGCAGAACTGTTGTACCAAAAAGTTAATAAAGACAATAATAGAAAGAGAATTAAAGAAGTCAGCACACTCACTCAAAACCAGAAAGAAAACAAGATCTAAAAGAAGTTTACATACCACCCTACAACTTTCTACAAATTCCAGGGGATCTTGAAACGACATAACATCATTCTAGCCCCTAAAAACAATTACTCTGTAAAAAACATTTTAAATTCTAAACTAAAAGATGATATTCCACAAGAAAACAAACCAGGTTTATATGAGTTCAGCTGTAATGACTGTGAAAAATCTACATCGGCCAAACAAAAAGAAATATAAAAACCAGGGCAAAAGAACACCACAGAAATTTTAAACTCAAACAAGAAAAAAATCTGCAGTAGCTTGGCATTTTTGGAAAGAGAAACACACTATAAATAGAAGCCCAAAAATCCTCAAAAACATCACAAGGAAGACAGAATTAAAAGTTTGGGAAAACATATATATCTGGAAAAACAAGAACCTGGTCTTCAATTTTGAAATCCCGCCAGGCGATCTACTCATCCAGAAGTTCATCAAACCACCACCAGGGACAGAGACAACCACCACAGCAAGCAATGCCGGCAGTCGACAAAAGGAATTGACAATGGAAGCACATGGCTTCTGAAACATGTTTTCCGAAATAAAAAAGTAAGTGATGTAGTGTTACAAAATCGACTCAACTAAATTTTAATTGTTAAAACACATCACTGTCTCAAAGTTCACCATATATCAGGATAATTCACGGAATGCAAACCTTGTGGACGTAGACTGCCGTAAACATACACAACACGTGGTGAAAGGAACAGAAGATGGACGCTACAAAGGTAGGATCAAATTCAATATCCATTTACAAGGCTTTTAACGAAACCAACCACAAAAAGGATATAAAGTTATTCAAAAAACTACAAGAAAAGAAACGCAAATTAGCCGCAGATATCCGGTTTCTAAATTTATGTAGAATTAAAAAGGCCACGCCAAAATTTGTCAGAAAAATAATAAAAAATTATAACAATAGTAAACTAGAAAAAGCAGTCGTCAAAAAAGTCTTGGAAATGGAGAAAAACAAACATTACAAAAGTAGAAGTGAAGTAGAATTACAGCTATATGAATTACACTTGAAACTAACCAAACAATTAGGAAGCATCATTTGGGAAAATTTAGAAAACAATCTTTTGGCTAAATTAAGCATAAAAATGAGAAACAAAACTTTAACGCAAAAACGTAAACTTGAAAAGCTGGGGAAAAGAAAACCAATTCAAAAATCCACACCACAAATTAACTTCAAAAACCTATCGTACCAAACTTTCACCAAATCAGAACTGGGTTTCTTAAACAAAGGGATGAAAACTTGCGTCGATTTTTCAGATAAAATTGACGATTACATTGCGGACGTACAAATAGCCACCCAACACATAAATGATATTGATAAAAACATAATAAAAAGTGAATGTTCGAAATTATCGAAACAATAGAAAGCAAAAAGAAAACTAACCCCCCAAAAAACGTAATAAGAGCATTAAAAAGCAAACCGGTAATTTATAGTAAAGCAGACAAAGGAAACACAATAGTAATTATGGACAAAACTGAATATGTAGAAAGAATGGAAACACTTTTAGAAAAAGAAGAATACTCTACAGTACAAATGAACCCTCTAAACCAATGTATAGTTAAATTAAATGCCAGTATTCAAGAATTGTTAACTAATAGACAAAAAAGAAAAATGCAAAATTAAAGTTGATAATCCAGTTCTGCCCAGAATTTATGGCCTTCCAAAAATACACAAGCCGGGAAATGCAATGAGACCAATTATAAACAATAAGAGTGCACCTACATATAATCTAGCAAAATGGTTAACAAACAGATTCTCTTCCTTCCTTAAATTTGATACAGCAAGTATAAAAAACTCTCTAGATCTGATCGATAAAATTAAAGACCTAAAATTGGAAACAACCGATATGTTAGTTTCCTTTGATGTATATGCTCTGTTCCCAAGCAGACCTACAGAAAGCATACAATCCCACATCAAAAACTGGTTACTAGCAATAGGAAAAACAACAGAAGAAGTGCGAGAATACATCATATTAACGAATCTGTGCATAAATCAAAATTTTTTCACATTTAACGGGAAATATTGCAAACAAACATCTGGTTTAGCTATGGGCAGCCCGCTGTCACCAATATTAGCAGATCTCTTCATGAGCACTATGGAAACTAGGATTAAAAAGGCATTCCATTGGATGTTCAAAATATGGTACCGCTATGTAGACGACATCTTTGCAATAGTCTCAGAAAGACACCTAGAAGATGCACTATAACTCCTAAATATGCAAGAAAAGTCTATAAAGTTCACAATGGAGAAGGAATGTGATGGACAACAACCATTCCTCGACCTAAAAATCATCAAAACTAATAATCACCTTACATTTGGCATCTACAGAAAACCTACCCACACCAACAGCTATATAAAACAAAAGTGTTACAATCCCATTCCCCATCAGCATGCTTTACTCAACAGCCTTACACACAGATTGGTAAATGTACCAATGGGAAAAACAGAATACCAATGTGAACTTACTAAAATATTGGACATAGCTACAGAGAATGGATTTCGGGCAGAACTGGTGTACAAAAAAGTTAATAAAGCCAATAATAGAAAGGAATTAAAGAAGTCAGCACACTCACTCAAAACCAGAAAGAAAACAAGATCTACAAGTAGTTTACATACCACCCTACAACTTTCTACAAATTCCAGAGGATCTTCAAACGACATAACATCATTCTAGCCCCTAAAAACAATTACTCTATAAAAAACATTTTAAATTCTAAATTAAAAGACGATATTCCACAAGAAAACAAACCAGGAATATATCAGTTCAGCTGTAATGACTGTGAAAAAATCTACATCGGCCAAACAAAAAGAAATATAAAAACCAGGGCAAAAGAACACCACAGAAATATTAAACTCAAACAAGAAGAAAAATCTGCAGTAGCTTGGCATCTTTGCAAAGAGAAACACACTATAAATAGAAGCCCAAATATCCTCAAAAACATCACAAGGAAGACAGAATTAAAAGTTTGGGAAAACATATATATCTGGAAAAACAAGAACCGGGTCTTCAATTTTGAAATCCCGCCAGGCGATCTACTCATCCAGAAGTTCATCAAACCACCACCAGGGACAGAGACAACCACCACAGCAAGCAATGCCGGCAGTCGACAAAAGGAATTGACAATGGAAGCACATGGCTTCTGAAACATGTTTTCCGAAATAAAAAAGCAAGTGATGTAGTGTTACAAAATCGACTCAACTAAATTTTAATTGTTAAAACACATCACTGTCTCAAAGTCCACCATATATCAGGATAATTCACGGAATACAAACCTTGTGGACGTAGACTGCCGTAAACATACACAACACGTGGTAAAAGGAACAGAAGATGGACGATACAAAGGTAGCATCAAATTCAATATTCATTTACGAGGCTTTTAACGAAACCAACCACTAAAAGGATACAAAGTTATTCGAAAAACTACAAGAAAAGAAACGCAAATTAGCCGCAGATATCCGGTTTCTAAATTTATGTAGAATTAAAAAGGCCACGCCAAAATTTGTCAGAAAAATAATAAAAAATTATAACAATAGTAAACTAGAAAAAGCAGTCGTCAAAAAAGACTTGGAAATGGAGAAGAACAAACATTACAAAAGTAGAAGTGAAGTAGAATTACAGCTATATGAATTACACTTGAAACTAACCAAACAATTAGGAAGCATCATTTGGGAAAATTTGGAAAACAATCTTTTGTCTAAATTAAGCATAAAAATGAGAAACAAAACTTTAACGCAAAAACGTAAACTTGAAAAGCTGTGCAAAGTACAGGGGAAAAGAAAACCAATTCAAAAATCCACACCACAAATGAACGTCAAAAACCTATCGTACCAAACTTTCACCAAATCAGAACTGGGTTTCTTAAACAAAGGGATGAAAACTTGCGTCGATTTTTTCAGATAAAATTGACGATTACATTGCGGACGTACAAATAGCCACCCAACACATAAATCATATTGATAAAAACATAATAAAAAGTGAATGTTGCCAAATTATCGAAACAATAGAAAGCAAAAAGAAAACTAACCCCCCAGAAAATGTAATAAGAGCATTAAAAAGCAAACCGGTAATTTATAGCAAAGCAGACAAAGGAAACACAATAGTAATTATGGACAAAACTAAATATGTAGAAAGAATGGAAACACTTTTAGAAAAAGAAGAATATTCTACAGTACAAATGAACCCTCTAAACCAATGTATAGTTAAATTAAATGCCAGTATTCAAGAATGTTAACTAATAGACAAAAAGAAAAATGCAAAATTAAAGTTGATAATCCAGTTCTGCCCAGAATTTATGGCCTTCCAAAAATACACAAGCCGGGAAATGCAATGAGACCAATTATAAACAATATAAGTGCACCTACATATAATCCAGCAAAATGGTTAACAAACAGATTCTCTTCCTTCCTTAAATTTGATACAGCAAGTATAAAAAACTCTCTAGATCTGATCGATAAAATTAAAGAACTAAAATTGGAAACAACCGATATGTTAGTTTCCTTTGATGTTACTGCTCTGTTTCCAAGCAGACCTACAGAAAACATACAATCCCATATCAAAAACTGGTTACTAGCAATAGGAAAAACAACAGAAGAAGTGCGAGAATACATCATATTAACGAATCTGTGCATAAATCAAAATTTTTTCACATTTAACGGGAAATATTACAAACAAACATCTGGTTTAGCTATGGGCAGCCCGCTGTCACCAATATTAGCAGATCTCTTCATGAGCACTATGGAAACTAGGATTAAAAAGGCATTCCATTGGATGTTCAAAATATGGTACCGCTATGTAGACGACATCTTTGCAATAGTCCCAGAAAGACACCTAGAAGATGCACTAAAACTCCTAAATATGCAAGAAAAGTCTATAAAGTTCACAATGGAGAAGGAATGTGATGGACAACTACCATTCCTCGACCTAAAAATCATCAAAACTAATAATCACCTTACATTTGGCATCTACAGAAAACCTACCCACACCAACAGCTATATAAAACAAAAGTGTTACAATCCCATTCCCCATCAGCATGCTTTACTCAACAGCCTTACACACAGATTGGTAAATGTACCAATGGGAAAAACAGAATACCAATGTGAACTTACTAAAATTTGGACATAGCTACAGAGAATGGATTTCGGGCAGAACTGTTGTACCAAAAAGTTAATAAAGACAATAATAGAAAGAGAATTAAAGAAGTCAGCACACTCACTCAAAACCAGAAAGAAAACAAGATCTAAAAGAAGTTTACATACCACCCTACAACTTTCTACAAATTCCAGGGGATCTTGAAACGACATAACATCATTCTAGCCCCTAAAAACAATTACTCTGTAAAAAACATTTTAAATTCTAAACTAAAAGATGATATTCCACAAGAAAACAAACCAGGTTTATATGAGTTCAGCTGTAATGACTGTGAAAAATCTACATCGGCCAAACAAAAAGAAATATAAAAACCAGGGCAAAAGAACACCACAGAAATTTTAAACTCAAACAAGAAAAAAATCTGCAGTAGCTTGGCATTTTTGGAAAGAGAAACACACTATAAATAGAAGCCCAAAAATCCTCAAAAACATCACAAGGAAGACAGAATTAAAAGTTTGGGAAAACATATATATCTGGAAAAACAAGAACCTGGTCTTCAATTTTGAAATCCCGCCAGGCGATCTACTCATCCAGAAGTTCATCAAACCACCACCAGGGACAGAGACAACCACCACAGCAAGCAATGCCGGCAGTCGACAAAAGGAATTGACAATGGAAGCACATGGCTTCTGAAACATGTTTTCCGAAATAAAAAAGTAAGTGATGTAGTGTTACAAAATCGACTCAACTAAATTTTAATTGTTAAAACACATCACTGTCTCAAAGTTCACCATATATCAGGATAATTCACGGAATGCAAACCTTGTGGACGTAGACTGCCGTAAACATACACAACACGTGGTGAAAGGAACAGAAGATGGACGCTACAAAGGTAGGATCAAATTCAATATCCATTTACAAGGCTTTTAACGAAACCAACCACAAAAAGGATATAAAGTTATTCAAAAAACTACAAGAAAAGAAACGCAAATTAGCCGCAGATATCCGGTTTCTAAATTTATGTAGAATTAAAAAGGCCACGCCAAAATTTGTCAGAAAAATAATAAAAAATTATAACAATAGTAAACTAGAAAAAGCAGTCGTCAAAAAAGTCTTGGAAATGGAGAAAAACAAACATTACAAAAGTAGAAGTGAAGTAGAATTACAGCTATATGAATTACACTTGAAACTAACCAAACAATTAGGAAGCATCATTTGGGAAAATTTAGAAAACAATCTTTTGGCTAAATTAAGCATAAAAATGAGAAACAAAACTTTAACGCAAAAACGTAAACTTGAAAAGCTGGGGAAAAGAAAACCAATTCAAAAATCCACACCACAAATTAACTTCAAAAACCTATCGTACCAAACTTTCACCAAATCAGAACTGGGTTTCTTAAACAAAGGGATGAAAACTTGCGTCGATTTTTCAGATAAAATTGACGATTACATTGCGGACGTACAAATAGCCACCCAACACATAAATGATATTGATAAAAACATAATAAAAAGTGAATGTTCGAAATTATCGAAACAATAGAAAGCAAAAAGAAAACTAACCCCCCAAAAAACGTAATAAGAGCATTAAAAAGCAAACCGGTAATTTATAGTAAAGCAGACAAAGGAAACACAATAGTAATTATGGACAAAACTGAATATGTAGAAAGAATGGAAACACTTTTAGAAAAAGAAGAATACTCTACAGTACAAATGAACCCTCTAAACCAATGTATAGTTAAATTAAATGCCAGTATTCAAGAATTGTTAACTAATAGACAAAAAAGAAAAATGCAAAATTAAAGTTGATAATCCAGTTCTGCCCAGAATTTATGGCCTTCCAAAAATACACAAGCCGGGAAATGCAATGAGACCAATTATAAACAATAAGAGTGCACCTACATATAATCTAGCAAAATGGTTAACAAACAGATTCTCTTCCTTCCTTAAATTTGATACAGCAAGTATAAAAAACTCTCTAGATCTGATCGATAAAATTAAAGACCTAAAATTGGAAACAACCGATATGTTAGTTTCCTTTGATGTATATGCTCTGTTCCCAAGCAGACCTACAGAAAGCATACAATCCCACATCAAAAACTGGTTACTAGCAATAGGAAAAACAACAGAAGAAGTGCGAGAATACATCATATTAACGAATCTGTGCATAAATCAAAATTTTTTCACATTTAACGGGAAATATTGCAAACAAACATCTGGTTTAGCTATGGGCAGCCCGCTGTCACCAATATTAGCAGATCTCTTCATGAGCACTATGGAAACTAGGATTAAAAAGGCATTCCATTGGATGTTCAAAATATGGTACCGCTATGTAGACGACATCTTTGCAATAGTCTCAGAAAGACACCTAGAAGATGCACTATAACTCCTAAATATGCAAGAAAAGTCTATAAAGTTCACAATGGAGAAGGAATGTGATGGACAACAACCATTCCTCGACCTAAAAATCATCAAAACTAATAATCACCTTACATTTGGCATCTACAGAAAACCTACCCACACCAACAGCTATATAAAACAAAAGTGTTACAATCCCATTCCCCATCAGCATGCTTTACTCAACAGCCTTACACACAGATTGGTAAATGTACCAATGGGAAAAACAGAATACCAATGTGAACTTACTAAAATATTGGACATAGCTACAGAGAATGGATTTCGGGCAGAACTGGTGTACAAAAAAGTTAATAAAGCCAATAATAGAAAGGAATTAAAGAAGTCAGCACACTCACTCAAAACCAGAAAGAAAACAAGATCTACAAGTAGTTTACATACCACCCTACAACTTTCTACAAATTCCAGAGGATCTTCAAACGACATAACATCATTCTAGCCCCTAAAAACAATTACTCTATAAAAAACATTTTAAATTCTAAATTAAAAGACGATATTCCACAAGAAAACAAACCAGGAATATATCAGTTCAGCTGTAATGACTGTGAAAAAATCTACATCGGCCAAACAAAAAGAAATATAAAAACCAGGGCAAAAGAACACCACAGAAATATTAAACTCAAACAAGAAGAAAAATCTGCAGTAGCTTGGCATCTTTGCAAAGAGAAACACACTATAAATAGAAGCCCAAATATCCTCAAAAACATCACAAGGAAGACAGAATTAAAAGTTTGGGAAAACATATATATCTGGAAAAACAAGAACCGGGTCTTCAATTTTGAAATCCCGCCAGGCGATCTACTCATCCAGAAGTTCATCAAACCACCACCAGGGACAGAGACAACCACCACAGCAAGCAATGCCGGCAGTCGACAAAAGGAATTGACAATGGAAGCACATGGCTTCTGAAACATGTTTTCCGAAATAAAAAAGCAAGTGATGTAGTGTTACAAAATCGACTCAACTAAATTTTAATTGTTAAAACACATCACTGTCTCAAAGTCCACCATATATCAGGATAATTCACGGAATACAAACCTTGTGGACGTAGACTGCCGTAAACATACACAACACGTGGTAAAAGGAACAGAAGATGGACGATACAAAGGTAGCATCAAATTCAATATTCATTTACGAGGCTTTTAACGAAACCAACCACTAAAAGGATACAAAGTTATTCGAAAAACTACAAGAAAAGAAACGCAAATTAGCCGCAGATATCCGGTTTCTAAATTTATGTAGAATTAAAAAGGCCACGCCAAAATTTGTCAGAAAAATAATAAAAAATTATAACAATAGTAAACTAGAAAAAGCAGTCGTCAAAAAAGACTTGGAAATGGAGAAGAACAAACATTACAAAAGTAGAAGTGAAGTAGAATTACAGCTATATGAATTACACTTGAAACTAACCAAACAATTAGGAAGCATCATTTGGGAAAATTTGGAAAACAATCTTTTGTCTAAATTAAGCATAAAAATGAGAAACAAAACTTTAACGCAAAAACGTAAACTTGAAAAGCTGTGCAAAGTACAGGGGAAAAGAAAACCAATTCAAAAATCCACACCACAAATGAACGTCAAAAACCTATCGTACCAAACTTTCACCAAATCAGAACTGGGTTTCTTAAACAAAGGGATGAAAACTTGCGTCGATTTTTTCAGATAAAATTGACGATTACATTGCGGACGTACAAATAGCCACCCAACACATAAATCATATTGATAAAAACATAATAAAAAGTGAATGTTGCCAAATTATCGAAACAATAGAAAGCAAAAAGAAAACTAACCCCCCAGAAAATGTAATAAGAGCATTAAAAAGCAAACCGGTAATTTATAGCAAAGCAGACAAAGGAAACACAATAGTAATTATGGACAAAACTAAATATGTAGAAAGAATGGAAACACTTTTAGAAAAAGAAGAATATTCTACAGTACAAATGAACCCTCTAAACCAATGTATAGTTAAATTAAATGCCAGTATTCAAGAATGTTAACTAATAGACAAAAAGAAAAATGCAAAATTAAAGTTGATAATCCAGTTCTGCCCAGAATTTATGGCCTTCCAAAAATACACAAGCCGGGAAATGCAATGAGACCAATTATAAACAATATAAGTGCACCTACATATAATCCAGCAAAATGGTTAACAAACAGATTCTCTTCCTTCCTTAAATTTGATACAGCAAGTATAAAAAACTCTCTAGATCTGATCGATAAAATTAAAGAACTAAAATTGGAAACAACCGATATGTTAGTTTCCTTTGATGTTACTGCTCTGTTTCCAAGCAGACCTACAGAAAACATACAATCCCATATCAAAAACTGGTTACTAGCAATAGGAAAAACAACAGAAGAAGTGCGAGAATACATCATATTAACGAATCTGTGCATAAATCAAAATTTTTTCACATTTAACGGGAAATATTACAAACAAACATCTGGTTTAGCTATGGGCAGCCCGCTGTCACCAATATTAGCAGATCTCTTCATGAGCACTATGGAAACTAGGATTAAAAAGGCATTCCATTGGATGTTCAAAATATGGTACCGCTATGTAGACGACATCTTTGCAATAGTCCCAGAAAGACACCTAGAAGATGCACTAAAACTCCTAAATATGCAAGAAAAGTCTATAAAGTTCACAATGGAGAAGGAATGTGATGGACAACTACCATTCCTCGACCTAAAAATCATCAAAACTAATAATCACCTTACATTTGGCATCTACAGAAAACCTACCCACACCAACAGCTATATAAAACAAAAGTGTTACAATCCCATTCCCCATCAGCATGCTTTACTCAACAGCCTTACACACAGATTGGTAAATGTACCAATGGGAAAAACAGAATACCAATGTGAACTTACTAAAATATTGGACATAGCTACAGAGAATGGATTTCGGGCAGAACTGGTGTACAAAAAAGTTAATAAAGCCAATAATAGAAAGGAATTAAAGAAGTCAGCACACTCACTCAAAACCAGAAAGAAAACAAGATCTACAAGTAGTTTACATACCACCCTACAACTTTCTACAAATTCCAGAGGATCTTCAAACGACATAACATCATTCTAGCCCCTAAAAACAATTACTCTATAAAAAACATTTTAAATTCTAAATTAAAAGACGATATTCCACAAGAAAACAAACCAGGAATATATCAGTTCAGCTGTAATGACTGTGAAAAAATCTACATCGGCCAAACAAAAAGAAATATAAAAACCAGGGCAAAAGAACACCACAGAAATATTAAACTCAAACAAGAAGAAAAATCTGCAGTAGCTTGGCATCTTTGCAAAGAGAAACACACTATAAATAGAAGCCCAAATATCCTCAAAAACATCACAAGGAAGACAGAATTAAAAGTTTGGGAAAACATATATATCTGGAAAAACAAGAACCGGGTCTTCAATTTTGAAATCCCGCCAGGCGATCTACTCATCCAGAAGTTCATCAAACCACCACCAGGGACAGAGACAACCACCACAGCAAGCAATGCCGGCAGTCGACAAAAGGAATTGACAATGGAAGCACATGGCTTCTGAAACATGTTTTCCGAAATAAAAAAGCAAGTGATGTAGTGTTACAAAATCGACTCAACTAAATTTTTATTGTTAAAACACATCACTGTCTCAAAGTCCACCATATATCAGGATAATTCACGGAATACAAACCTTGTGGACGTAGACTGCCGTAAACATACACAACACGTGGTAAAAGGAACAGAAGATGGACGATACAAAGGTAGCATCAAATTCAATATTCATTTACGAGGCTTTTAACGAAACCAACCACAAAAAGGATACAAAGTTATTCGAAAAACTACAAGAAAAGAAACGCAAATTAGCCGCAGATATCCGGTTTCTAAATTTATGTAGAATTAAAAAGGCCACGCCAAAATTTGTCAGAAAAATAATAAAAAATTATAACAATAGTAAACTAGAAAAAGCAGTCGTCAAAAAAGTCTTGGAAATGGAGAAGAAAAAACATTACAAAAGTAGAAGTGAAGTAGAATTACAGCTATATGAATTACACTTGAAACTAACCAAACAATTAGGAAGCATCATTTGGGAAAATTTAGAAAACAATCTTTTGGCTAAATTAAGCATAAAAATGAGAAACAAAACTTTAACGCAAAAACGTAAACTTGAAAAGCTGTGCAAAGAACAGGGGAAAAGAAAACCAATTCAAAAATCCACACCACAAATTAACTTCAAAAACCTATCGTACCAAACTTTCACCAAATCAGAACTGGGTTTCTTAAACAAAGGGATGAAAACTTGCGTCGATTTTTCAGATAAAATTGACGATTACATTGCGGACGTACAAATAGCCACCCAACACATAAATGATATTGATAAAAACATAATAAAAAGTGAATGTTGCCAAATTATCGAAACAATAGAAAGCAAAAAGAAAACTAACCCCCCAAAAAACGTAATAAGAGCATTAAAAAGCAAACCGGTAATTTATAGTAAAGCAGACAAAGGAAACACAATAGTAATTATGGACAAAACTGAATATGTAGAAAGAATGGAAACACTTTTAGAAAAAGAAGAATACTCTACAGTACAAATGAACCCTCTAAACCAATGTATAGTTAAATTAAATGCCAGTATTCAAGAATGTTAACTAATAGACAAAAAAGAAAAATGCAAAATTAAAGTTGATAATCCAGTTCTGCCCAGAATTTATGGCCTTCCAAAAATACACAAGCCGGGAAATGCAATGAGACCAATTATAAACAATAAGAGTGCACCTACATATAATCTAGCAAAATTGTTAACAAACAGATTCTCTTCCTTCCTTAAATTTGATACAGCAAGTATAAAAAACTCTCAAGATCTGATCGATAAAATTAAAGACATAAAATTGGAAAAAACCGATGTTAGTTTCCTTTGATGTTACTGCACTGTTTCCAAGCATACCTACAGAAAGCATACAATCCCACATCAAAAACTGGTTACTAGCAATAGGAAAAACAACAGAAGAAGTGCGAGAATACATCATATTAACGAATCTGTGCATAAATCAAAATTTTTTCACATTTAACGGGAAATATTACAAACAAAAATCTGGTTTAGCTATGGGCAGCCCGCGGTCACCAATATTAGCAGATCTCTTCATGAGCACTATGGAAACTAGGATTAAAAAGGCATTCCATTGGATGTTCAAAATATGGTACCGCTATGTAGACGACATCTTTGCAATAGTCTCAGAAAGACACCTAGAAGATGCACTAAAACTCCTAAATATGCAAGAAAAGTCTATAAAGTTCACAATGGAGAAGGAATGTGATGGACAACTACCATTCCTTGACCTAAAAATCATCAAAACTAATAATCACCTTACATTTGGCATCTACAGAAAACCTACCCACACCAACAGCTATATAAAACATAAGAGTTACACATCCCATACCCCATCAGCATGCTTTACTCAACAGCCTTACACACAGATTGGTAAATGTAAAAATGGGAAAAACAGAATACCAATGTGAACTTACTAAAATTTGGACATAGCTACAGAGAATGGATTTCGGGCAGAACTGTTGTACCAAAAAGTTAATAAAGACAATAATAGAAAGAGAATTAAAGAAGTCAGCACACTCACTCAAAACCAGAAAGAAAACAAGATCTAAAAGAAGTTTACATACCACCCTACAACTTTCTACAAATTCCAGGGGATCTTGAAACGACATAACATCATTCTAGCCCCTAAAAACAATTACTCTGTAAAAAACATTTTAAATTCTAAACTAAAAGATGATATTCCACAAGAAAACAAACCAGGTTTATATGAGTTCAGCTGTAATGACTGTGAAAAATCTACATCGGCCAAACAAAAAGAAATATAAAAACCAGGGCAAAAGAACACCACAGAAATTTTAAACTCAAACAAGAAAAAAATCTGCAGTAGCTTGGCATTTTTGGAAAGAGAAACACACTATAAATAGAAGCCCAAAAATCCTCAAAAACATCACAAGGAAGACAGAATTAAAAGTTTGGGAAAACATATATATCTGGAAAAACAAGAACCTGGTCTTCAATTTTGAAATCCCGCCAGGCGATCTACTCATCCAGAAGTTCATCAAACCACCACCAGGGACAGAGACAACCACAACAGCAAGCAATGCCGGCAGTCGACAAAAGGAATTGACAATGGAAGCACATGGCTTCTGAAACATGTTTTCCGAAATAAAAAAGTAAGTGATGTAGTGTTACAAAATCGACTCAACTAAATTTTAATTGTTAAAACACATCACTGTCTCAAAGTTCACCATATATCAGGATAATTCACGGAATGCAAACCTTGTGGACGTAGACTGCCGTAAACATACACAACACGTGGTGAAAGGAACAGAAGATGGACGCTACAAAGGTAGGATCAAATTCAATATCCATTTACAAGGCTTTTAACGAAACCAACCACAAAAAGGATATAAAGTTATTCAAAAAACTACAAGAAAAGAAACGCAAATTAGCCGCAGATATCCGGTTTCTAAATTTATGTAGAATTAAAAAGGCCACGCCAAAATTTGTCAGAAAAATAATAAAAAATTATAACAATAGTAAACTAGAAAAAGCAGTCGTCAAAAAAGTCTTGGAAATGGAGAAGAACAAACATTACAAAAGTAGAAGTGAAGTAGAATTACAGCTATATGAATTACACTTGAAACTAACCAAACAATTAGGAAGCATCATTTGGGAAAATTTAGAAAACAATCTTTTGGCTAAATTAAGCATAAAAATGAGAAACAAAACTTTAACGCAAAAACGTAAACTTGAAAAGCTGGGGAAAAGAAAACCAATTCAAAAATCCACACCACAAATTAACTTCAAAAACCTATCGTACCAAACTTTCACCAAATCAGAACTGGGTTTCTTAAACAAAGGGATGAAAACTTGCGTCGATTTTTCAGATAAAATTGACGATTACATTGCGGACGTACAAATAGCCACCCAACACATAAATGATATTGATAAAAACATAATAAAAAGTGAATGTTCGAAATTTTCGAAACAATAGAAAGCAAAAAGAAAACTAACCCCCCAAAAAACGTAATAAGAGCATTAAAAAGCAAACCGGTAATTTATAGTTAAGCAGACAAAGGAAACACAATAGTAATTATGGACAAAACTGAATATGTAGAAAGAATGGAAACACTTTTAGAAAAAGA
This sequence comes from Hymenopus coronatus, assembly GCA_030762935.1. Taxonomy (NCBI): domain Eukaryota; kingdom Metazoa; phylum Arthropoda; class Insecta; order Mantodea; family Hymenopodidae; genus Hymenopus; species Hymenopus coronatus. The sequence continues at coordinate 456,436,349 of CM060900.1, read as the reverse complement.
AGAATACTCTACAGTACAAATGAACCCTCTAAACCAATGTATAGTTAAATTAAATGCCAGTATTCAAGAATTGTTAACTAATAGACAAAAAAGAAAAATGCAAAATTAAAGTTGATAATCCAGTTCTGCCCAGAATTTATGGCCTTCCAAAAATACACAAGCCGGGAAATGCAATGAGACCAATTATAAACAATAAGAGTGCACCTACATATAATCTAGCAAAATTGTTAACAAACAGATTCTCTTCCTTCCTTAAATTTGATACAGCAAGTATAAAAAACTCTCAAGATCTGATCGATAAAATTAAAGACATAAAATTGGAAAAAACCGATGTTAGTTTCCTTTGATGTTACTGCACTGTTTCCAAGCATACCTACAGAAAGCATACAATCCCACATCAAAAACTGGTTACTAGCAATAGGAAAAACAACAGAAGAAGTGCGAGAATACATCATATTAACGAATCTGTGCATAAATCAAAATTTTTTCACATTTAACGGGAAATATTACAAACAAAAATCTGGTTTAGCTATGGGCAGCCCGCTGTCACCAATATTAGCAGATCTCTTCATGAGCACTATGGAAACTAGGATTAAAAAGGCATTCCATTGGATGTTCAAAATATGGTACCGCTATGTAGACGACATCTTTGCAATAGTCTCAGAAAGACACCTAGAAGATGCACTAAAACTCCTAAATATGCAAGAAAAGTCTATAAAGTTCACAATGGAGAAGGAATGTGATGGACAACTACCATTCCTCGACCTAAAAATCATCAAAACTAATAATCACCTTACATTTGGCATCTACAGAAAACCTACCCACACCAACAGCTATATAAAACAAAAGTGTTACAATCCCATTCCCCATCAGCATGCTTTACTCAACAGCCTTACACACAGATTGGTAAATGTACCAATGGGAAAAACAGAATACCAATGTGAACTTACTAAAATATTGGACATAGGTACAGAGAATGGATTTCGGGCAGAACTGGTGTACAAAAAAGTTAATAAAGCCAATAATAGAAAGAGAATTAAATAAGTCAGCACACTCACTCAAAACCAGAAAGAAAACAACATCTAAAAGAAGTTTGCATACCACCCTACAACTTTCTACAAATTCTAGAGGATCTTCAAACGACATAACATCATTCTAGCCCCTAACAACAATTACTCTATAAAAACATTTTAAATTCTAAATTAAAAGACGATATTCCACAAGAAAACAAACCAGGAATATATCAGTTCAGCTGTAATGACTGTGAAAAAATCTACATCGGCCAAACAAAAAGAAATATAAAAACCAGGGCAAAAGAACACCACAGAAATATTAAACTCAAACAAGAAGAAAAATCTGCAGTAGCTTGGCATCTTTGCAAAGAGAAACACACTGTAAATAGAAGCCCAAATATCCTCAAAAACATCACAAGGAAGACAGAATTAAAAGTTTGGGAAAACATATATATCTGGAAAAACAAGAACCGGGTCTTCAATTTTGAAATCCCGCCAGGCGATCTACTCATCCAGAAGTTCATCAAACCACCACCAGGGACAGAGACAACCACCACAGCAAGCAATGCCGGCAGTCGACAAAAGGAATTGACAATGGAAGCACATGCCTTCTGAAACATGTTTTTCGAAATAAAAAAGTAAGTGATGTAGTGTTACAAAATCGACTCAACTAAATTTTAATTGTTAAAGCACATCACTGTCTCAAAGTCCACCATATATCAGGATAATTCACGGAATTTAAACCTTGTGGACGTAGACTGCCGTAAACATACACAACACGTGGTAAAAGGAAAAGAAGATGGACGCTACAAAGGTAGCATCAAATTCAATATTCATTTACGAGGCTTTTAACGTAACCAACCACAAAAAGGATATAAAGTTCTTCGAAAAACTACAAGAAAAGAAACGCAAATTAGCCGCAGATATCCGGTTTCTAAATTTATGTAGAATTAAAAAGGCCACGCCAAAATTTGTCAGAAAAATAATAAAAAATTATAACAATAGTAAACTAGAAAAAGCAGTCGTCAAAAAAGACTTGGAAATGGAGAAGAACAAACATTACAAAAGTAGAAGTGAAGTAGAATTACAGCTATATGAATTACACTTGAAACTAACCAAACAATTAGGAAGCATCATTTGGGAAAATTTGGAAAACAATCTTTTGGCTAAATTAAGCATAAAAATGAGAAACAAAACTTTAACGCAAAAACGTAAACTTGAAAAGCTGTGCAAAGTACAGGGGAAAAGAAAACCAATTCAAAAATCCACACCACAAATGAACGTCAAAAACCTATCGTACCAAACTTTCACCAAATCAGAACTGGGTTTCTTAAACAAAGGGATGAAAACTTGCGTCGATTTTTTTCAGATAAAATTGACGACTACATTGCGGACGTACAAATACCCACCCAAGACATAAATGATATTGATAAAAACATAATAAAAAGTGAATGTTGCCAAATTATCGAAACAATGGAAAGCAAAAAGAAAACTAACCCCCCAAAAAATGTAATAAGAGCATTAAAAAGCAAACCGGTAATTTATAGCAAAGCAGACAAAGGAAACACAATAGTAATTATGGACAAAACTGAATATGTAGAAAGAATGGAAACACTTTTAGAAAAAGAAGAATATTCTACAGTACAAATGAACCCTCTAAACCAATGTATAGTTAAATTAAATGCCAGTATTCAAGAATGTTAACTAATAGACAAAAAGAAAAATGCAAAATTAAAGTTGATAATCCAGTTCTGCCCAGAATTTATGGCCTTCCAAAAATACACAAGCCGGGAAATGCAATGAGACCAATTATAAACAATATAAGTGCACCTACATATTATCCAGCAAAATGATTAACAAACAGATTCTCTTCCTTCCTTAAATTTGATACAGCAAGTATAAAAAACTCTCTAGATCTGATCGATAAAATTAAAGAACTAAAATTGGAAACAACCGATATGTTAGTTTCCTTTGATGTTACTGCTCTGTTTCCAAGCAGACCTACAGAAAACATACAATCCCACATCAAAAACTGGTTACTAGCAATAGGAAAAACAACAGAAGAAGTGCGAGAATACATCATATTAACGAATCTGTGCATAAATCAAAATTTTTTCACATTTAACGGGAAATATTACAAACAAACTTCTGGTTTAGCTATGGGCAGCCCGCTGTCACCAATATTAGCAGATCTCTTCATGAGCACTATGGAAACTAGGATTAAAAAGGCATTCCATTGGATGTTCAAAATATGGTACCGCTATGTAGACGACATCTTTGCAATAGTCTCAGTAAGACACCTAGAAGATGCACTAAAACTCCTAAATATGCAAGAAAAGTCTATAAAGTTCACAATGGAGAAGGAATGTGATGGACAACTACCATTCCTCGACCTAAAAATCATCAAAACTAATAATCACCTTACATTTGGCATCTACAGAAAACCTAACCACACCAACAGCTATATAAAACAGAAGAGTTACAATCCCATTCCCCATCAGCATGCTTTACTCAACAGCCTTACACACAGATTGGTAAATGTACCAATGGGAAAAACAGAATACCAATGTGAACTTACTAAAATATTGGACATAGCTACAGAGAATGGATTTAGGGCAGAACTGGTGTACAAAAAAGTTAATAAAGCCAAAAATAGAAAGAGAATTAAAGAAGTCAGCACACTCACTCAAAACCAGAAAGAAAAAACATCTACAAGAAGTTTACATACCACCCTACAACTTTCTACAAATTCCAGAGGATCTTCAAACGACATAACATCATTCTAGCCCCTAAAAACAATTACTCTATAAAAAACATTTTAAATTCTAAACTAAAAGCTGATATGCCACAAGAAAACAAACCAGGAATATATCAGTTCAGCTGTAATGACTGAAATAAAATCCACATCGGCCAAACAAAAAGAAATATAAAAACCAGGGCAAAAGAACACCACAGAAATATTAAACTCAAACAAGAAGAAAAATCTGCAGTAGCTTGGCATCTTTGCAAAGAGAAACACACTATAAATAGAAGCCCAAATATCCTCAAAAACATCACAAGGAAGACAGAATTAAAAGTTTGGGAAAACATATATATCTGGAAAAACAAGAACCGGGTCTTCAATTTTGCAATCCCGCCAGGCGATCTACTCATCCAGAAGTTCATCAAACCACCACCAGGGACAGAGACAACCACCACAGAAAGCAATGCCGGCAGTCGACAAAAGGAATTGACAATGGAAGCACATGGCTTCTGAAACATGTTTTCCGAAATAAAAAAGTAAGTGATGTAGTGTTACAAAATCGACTCAACTAAATTTTAATTGTTAAAACACATCACTGTCTCAAAGTCCACCATATATCAGGATAATTCACGGAATACAAACCTTGTGGACGTAGACTGCCGTAAACATACACAACACGTGGTAAAAGGAACAGAAGATGGACGCTACAAAGGTAGCGTCAAATTCAATATTCATTTACGAGGCTTTTAACGTAACCAACCACAAAAAGGATATAAAGTTATTCGAAAAACTACAAGAAAAGAAACGCAAATTAGCCGCAGATATCCGGTTTCTAAATTTATGTAGAATTAAAAAGGCCACGCCAAAATTTGTCAGAAAAATAATAAAAAATTATAACAATAGTAAACTAGAAAAAGCAGTCGTCAAAAAAGTCTTGGAAATGGGGAAGAACAAACATTACAAAAGTAGAAGTGAAGTAGAATTACAGCTATATGAATTACACTTGAAACTAACCAAACAATTAGGAAGCATCATTTGGGAAAATTTAGAAAACAATCTTTTGGCTAAATTAAGCATAAAAATGAGAAACAAAACTTTAACGCAAAAACGTAAACTTGAAAAGCTGTGCAAAGAACATGGGAAAAGAAAACCAATTCAAAAATCCACACCACAAATTAACGTCAAAAACCTATCGTACCAAACTTTCACCAAATCAGAACTGGGTTTCTTAAACAAAGGGATGAAAACTTGCGTCGATTTTTCAGATAAAATTGACGATTACATTGTGGACGTACAAATAGCCACCCAACACATAAATGATATTGATAAAAACATAATAAAAAGTGAATGTTGCCACATTATCGAAACAATAGAAAGCAAAAAAGAAAACTAACCCCCCAAAAAATGTATTAAGAGCATTAAAAAGCAAACCGGTAATTTATAGTAAAGCAGACAAAGGAAACACAATAGTAATTATGGACAAAACTGAATATGTAGAAAGAATGGAAACACTTTTAGAAAAAGAAGAATACTCTACAGTACAAATGAACCTTCTAAACCAATGTATAGTTAAATTAAATGCCAGTATTCAAGAATGTTAACTAATAGACAAAAAGAAAAATGCAAAATTAAAGTTGATAATCCAGTTCTGCACAGAATTTATGGCCTTCCAAAAATACACAAGCCGGGAAATGCAATGAGACCAATTATAAACAATATAAGTGCACCTACATATAATCTAGCAAAAAGGTTAACAAACAGATTCTCTTCCTTCCTTAAATTTGATACAGCAAATATAAAAAACTCTCTAGATCTGATCGATAAAATTAAAGACCTAAAATTGGAAACAACCGATATGTTAGTTTCCTTTGATGTATATGCTCTGTTCCCAAGCAGACCTACAGAAAGCATACAATCCCACATCAAAAACTGGTTACTAGCAATAGGAAAAACAACAGAAGAAGTGCGAGAATACATCATATTAACGAATCTGTGCATAAATCAAAATTTTTTCACATTTAACGGGAAATATTGCAAACAAACATCTGGTTTAGCTCTGGGCAGCCCGCTGTCACCAATATTAGCAGATCTCTTCATGAGCACTATGGAAACTAGGATTAAAAAGGCATTCCATTGGATGTTCAAAATATGGTACCGCTATGTAGACGACATCTTTGCAATAGTCTCAGAAAGACACCTAGAAGATGCACTATAACTCCTAAATATGCAAGAAAAGTCTATAAAGTTCACAATGGAGAAGGAATGTGATGGACAACTACCATTCCTCGACCTAAAAATCATCAAAACTAATAATCACCTTACATTTGGCATCTACAGAAAACCTACCCACACCAACAGCTATATAAAACAAAAGTGTTACAATCCCATTCCCCATCAGCATGCTTTACTCAACAGCCTTACACACAGATTGGTAAATGTACCAATGGGAAAAACAGAATACCAATGTGAACTTACTAAAATTTGGACATAGCTACAGAGAATGGATTTCGGGTAGAACTGTTGTACAAAAAAGTTAATAAAGACAATAATAGAAAGAGAATTAAAGAAGTCAGCACACTCACTCAAAACCAGAAAGAAAACAAGATCTACAAGAAGTTTACATACCACCCTACAACTTTCTACAAATTCCAGGGGATCTTGAAACGACATAACATCATTCTAGCCCCTAAAAACAATTACTCTGTAAAAAACATTTTAAATTCTAAACTAAAAGATGATATTCCACAAGAAAACAAACCAGGTTTATATGAGTTCAGCTGTAATGACTGTGAAAAATCTACATCGGCCAAACAAAAAGAAATATAAAAACCAGGGCAAAAGAACACCACAGAAATTTTAAACTCAAACAAGAAAAAAATCTGCAGTAGCTTGGCATTTTTGGAAAGAGAAACACACTATAAATAGAAGCCCAAAAATCCTCAAAAACATCACAAGGAAGACAGAATTAAAAGTTTGGGAAAACATATATATCTGGAAAAACAAGAACCGGTTCTTCAATTTTGAAATCCCGCCAGGCGATCTACTCATCCAGAAGTTCATCAAACCACCACCAGGGACAGAGACAACCACCACAGCAAGCAATGCCGGCAGTCGACAAAAGGAATTGACAATGGAAGCACATGGCTTCTGAAACATGTTTTCCGAAATAAAAAAGTAAGTGATGTAGTGTTACAAAATCGACTCAACTAAATTTTAATTGTTAAAACACATCACTGTCTCAAAGTTCACCATATATCAGGATAATTCACGGAATGCAAACCTTGTGGACGTAGACTGCCGTAAACATACACAACACGTGGTGAAAGGAACAGAAGATGGACGCTACAAAGGTAGGATCAAATTCAATATCCATTTACAAGGCTTTTAACGAAACCAACCACAAAAAGGATATAAAGTTATTCAAAAAACTACAAGAAAAGAAACGCAAATTAGCCGCAGATATCCGGTTTCTAAATTTATGTAGAATTAAAAAGGTCACGCCAAAATTTGTCAGAAAAATAATAAAAAATTATAACAATAGTAAACTAGAAAAAGCAGTCGTCAAAAAAGTCTTGGAAATGGAGAAGAACAAACATTACAAAAGTAGAAGTGAAGTAGAATTACAGCTATATGAATTACACTTGAAACTAACCAAAAAATAAGGAAGCATCATTTGGGAAAATTTAGAAAACAATCTTTTGGCTAAATTAAGCATAAAAATGTGAAACAAAACCTTAACGCAAAAACGTAAAGTTGAAAAGCTGTGCAAAGAACAGGGGAAAAGAAAGCCAATTCAAAAATCCACACCACAAATGAACGTCAAAAACCTATCGTACCAAACTTTCACCAAATCAGAACTGGATTTCTTAAACAAAGGGATGAAAACTTGCGTCAATTTTTCAAATAAAATTGACGATTACATTGCGGACGTACAAATAGCCACCCAACACATAAATGATATTGATAAAAACATAATAAAAAGTGAATGTTGCCAAATTATCGAAACAATAGGAAGCAAAAAGAAAACTAACCCCCCAAAAAATGTAATAAGAGCTTTAAAAACCTAACCGGTAATTTATAGCAAAGCAGACAAAGGAAACACAATAGAAATTATGGACAAAACTGAATATGTAGAAAGAATGGAAACACTTTTAGAAAAATAAGAATACTCTACAGTACAAGAGAACCCTCTAAACCAATGTATAGTTAGATTAAATGCCAGTATTCAAGAATGTAAGCTAATAGAAAAAAAAGAAAAATGCAAAATTAAAGTTGATAATCCAGTTCTGCCCTGAATTTATGGCCTTCCAAAAATACACAAGCCGGGAAATGCAATGAGACCAATTATAATCAATATAAGTGCACCTACATATAATCTAGCAAAATAATTAACAAACAGATTCTCTTCCTTCCCTAAATTTGATACAGCAAGTATAAAAAACTCTCTAGATCTGATCGATAAAATTAAAGACCTAAAATTGGAAAAAACCGATATGTTAGTTTCCTTTGATGTTACTGCTCTGTTTCCAAGCATACCTACAGAAAGCATACAATCCCACATCAAAAACTGGTTACTAGCAATAGGAAAAACAATAGAAGAAGTGCGAGAATACATCATATTAACGAATCTGTGCATAAATCAAAATTTTTTCACATTTAACGGGAAATATTACAAACAAACATCTGGTTTAGCTATGGGCAGCCCGCTGTCACCAATATTAGCAGATCTCTTCATGAGCACTATAGAAACTAGGATTAAAAAGGCATTTCCCTGGATGTTCAAAATATGGTACCGCTATGTAGACGACATCTTTGCAATAGTCCCAGAAAGACACCTAGAAGATGCACTAAAACTCCTAAATATGCAAGAAAAGTCTATAAAGTTCACAATGGAGAAGGAATGTGATGGACAACTACCATTCCTCGACCTAAAAATCATCAAAACTAATAATCACCTTACATTTGGCATCTACAGAAAACCTACCCACACCAACAGCTATATAAAACAAAAGTGTTACAATCCCATTCCCCATCAGCATGCTTTACTCAACAGCCTTACACACAGATTGGTAAATGTACCAATGGGAAAAACAGAATACCAATGTGAACTTACTAAAATATTGGACATAGCTACAGAGAGTGGATTTCGGGCAGATCTGGTGTACAAAAAATTTAATAAAGCCAATAATAGAAAGAGAATTAAAGAAGTCAGCACACTCACTCAAAACCAGAAAGAAAACAAGATCTACAAGGAGTTTACATACCACCCTACAACTTTCTACAAATTCCAGGGGATCTTCAAACGGCATAACATCATTCTAGCCCCTAAAAACAATTACTCTATAAAAAACATTTTAAATTCTAAACTAAAAGATGATATTCCACAAGAAAACAAACCAGGAATATATCAGTTCAGCTGTAATGACTGAGAAAAAATCTACATTGGCCAAACAAAAAGAAATATAAAAACCAGGGCAAAAGAACACCACAGAAATATTAAACTCAAACAAGAAGAAAAATCTGCAGTAGCTTGGCATTTTTGGAAAGAGAAACACACTATAAATAGAAGCCCAAAAATCCTCAAAAACATCACAAGGAAGACAGCATTAAAAGTTTGGGAAAACATATATATCTGGAAAAACAAGAACCGGTTCTTCAATTTTGAAATCGCGCCAGGCGATCTACTCATCCAGAAGTTCATCAAACCACCACCAGGGACAGAGACAACCAACACAGCAAGCAATGCCGACAGTCGACAAAAGGAATAGACAATGGAAGCACATGGCTTCTGAAACATGTTTTCCGAAATAAAAAAGTAAGTGATGTAGTGTTACAAAATCGACTCAACTAAATTTTAATTGTTAAAACACATCACTGTCTCAAAGTTCACCATATATCAGGATAATTCACGGAATACAAACCTTGTGGACGTAGACTGCCGTAAACATACACAACACGTGGTGAAAGGAACAGAAGATGGACGCTACAAAGGTAGGATCAAATTCAATATTCATTTACGAGGCTTTTAAGGAAACCAACCACAAAAAGGATATAAAGTTATTCAAAAAACTACAAGAAAAGAAACGCAAATTAGCCGCAGATATCCGGCTTCTAAATTTATGTAGAATTAAAAAGGCCACGCCAAAATTTGTCAGAAAAATAATAAAAAATTATAACAATAGTAAACTAGAAAAAGCAGTCGTCAAAAAAGACTTGGAAATGGAGAAGAACGAACATTACAAAAGTAGACGTGAAGTAGAATTACAGCTATATGAATTACACTTGAAACTAACCAAACAATTAGGAAGCATCATTTGGGAAAATTTAGAAAACAATCTTTTGGCTAAATTAAGCATAAAAATGAGAAACAAAACTTTAACGCAAAAACGTAAACTTGAAAAGCTGTGCAAAGAACAGGGGAAAAGAAAACCAATTCAAAAATCCACACCACAAATGAACGTCAAAAACCTATCGTACCAAACTTGCACCAAATCAGAACTGGGTTTCTTAAACAAAGGGATGAAAACTTGCGTCGATTTTTCAGATAAAATTGACGATTACATTGCGGACGTACAAATAGCCACCCAACACATAAATGATATTGATAAAAACATAATAAAAAGTGAATGTTGCCAAATTATCGAAACAATAGAAAGCAAAAAGAAAACTAACCCCCCAAAAAACGTAATAAGAGCATTAAAAAGCAAACCGGTAATTTATAGTAAAGCAGACAAAGGAAACACAATAGTAATTATGGACAAAACTGAATATGTAGAAAGAATGGAAACACTTTTAGAAAAAGAAGAATACTCTACAGTACAAATGAACCCTCTAAACCAATGTATAGTTAAATTAAATGCCAGTATTCAAGAATTGTTAACTAATAGACAAAAAAGAAAAATGCAAAATTAAAGTTGATAATCCAGTTCTGCCCAGAATTTATGGCCTTCCAAAAATACACAAGCCGGGAAATGCAATGAGACCAATTATAAACAATAAGAGTGCACCTACATATAATCTAGCAAAATTGTTAACAAACAGATTCTCTTCCTTCCTTAAATTTGATACAGCAAGTATAAAAAACTCTCAAGATCTGATCGATAAAATTAAAGACATAAAATTGGAAAAAACCGATGTTAGTTTCCTTTGATGTTACTGCACTGTTTCCAAGCATACCTACAGAAAGCATACAATCCCACATCAAAAACTGGTTACTAGCAATAGGAAAAACAACAGAAGAAGTGCGAGAATACATCATATTAACGAATCTGTGCATAAATCAAAATTTTTTCACATTTAACGGGAAATATTACAAACAAAAATCTGGTTTGGCTATGGGCAGCCCGCTGTCACCAATATTAGCAGATCTCTTCATGAGCACTATGGAAACTAGGATTAAAAAGGCATTCCATTGGATGTTCAAAATATGGTACCGCTATGTAGACGACATCCTTGCAATAGTCTCAGAAAGACACCTAGAAGATGCACTAAAACTCCTAAATATGCAAGAAAAGTCTATAAAGTTCACAATGGAGAAGGAATGTGATGGACAACTACCATTCCTTGACCTAAAAATCATCAAAACTAATAATCACCTTACATTTGGCATCTACAGAAAACCTACCCACACCAACAGCTATATAAAACATAAGAGTTACACATCCCATACCCCATCAGCATGCTTTACTCAACAGCCTTACACACAGATTGGTAAATGTAAAAATGGGAAAAACAGAATACCAATGTGAACTTACTAAAATTTGGACATAGCTACAGAGAATGGATTTCGGGTAGAACTGTTGTACAAAAAAGTTAATAAAGACAATAATAGAAAGAGAATTAAAGAAGTCAGCACACTCACTCAAAACCAGAAAGAAAACAAGATCTACAAGAAGTTTACATACCACCCTACAACTTTCTACAAATTCCAGGGGATCTTGAAACGACATAACATCATTCTAGCCCCTAAAAACAATTACTCTGTAAAAAACATTTTAAATTCTAAACTAAAAGATGATATTCCACAAGAAAACAAACCAGGTTTATATGAGTTCAGCTGTAATGACTGTGAAAAATCTACATCGGCCAAACAAAAAGAAATATAAAAACCAGGGCAAAAGAACACCACAGAAATTTTAAACTCAAACAAGAAAAAAATCTGCAGTAGCTTGGCATTTTTGGAAAGAGAAACACACTATAAATAGAAGCCCAAAAATCCTCAAAAACATCACAAGGAAGACAGAATTAAAAGTTTGGGAAAACATATATATCTGGAAAAACAAGAACCGGTTCTTCAATTTTGAAATCCCGCCAGGCGATCTACTCATCCAGAAGTTCATCAAACCACCACCAGGGACAGAGACAACCACCACAGCAAGCAATGCCGGCAGTCGACAAAAGGAATTGACAATGGAAGCACATGGCTTCTGAAACATGTTTTCCGAAATAAAAAAGTAAGTGATGTAGTGTTACAAAATCGACTCAACTAAATTTTAATTGTTAAAACACATCACTGTCTCAAAGTTCACCATATATCAGGATAATTCACGGAATGCAAACCTTGTGGACGTAGACTGCCGTAAACATACACAACACGTGGTGAAAGGAACAGAAGATGGACGCTACAAAGGTAGGATCAAATTCAATATCCATTTACAAGGCTTTTAACGAAACCAACCACAAAAAGGATATAAAGTTATTCAAAAAACTACAAGAAAAGAAACGCAAATTAGCCGCAGATATCCGGTTTCTAAATTTATGTAGAATTAAAAAGGTCACGCCAAAATTTGTCAGAAAAATAATAAAAAATTATAACAATAGTAAACTAGAAAAAGCAGTCGTCAAAAAAGTCTTGGAAATGGAGAAGAACAAACATTACAAAAGTAGAAGTGAAGTAGAATTACAGCTATATGAATTACACTTGAAACTAACCAAAAAATAAGGAAGCATCATTTGGGAAAATTTAGAAAACAATCTTTTGGCTAAATTAAGCATAAAAATGTGAAACAAAACCTTAACGCAAAAACGTAAAGTTGAAAAGCTGTGCAAAGAACAGGGGAAAAGAAAGCCAATTCAAAAATCCACACCACAAATGAACGTCAAAAACCTATCGTACCAAACTTTCACCAAATCAGAACTGGATTTCTTAAACAAAGGGATGAAAACTTGCGTCAATTTTTCAAATAAAATTGACGATTACATTGCGGACGTACAAATAGCCACCCAACACATAAATGATATTGATAAAAACATAATAAAAAGTGAATGTTGCCAAATTATCGAAACAATAGAAAGCAAAAAGAAAACTAACCCCCCAAAAAATGTAATAAGAGCTTTAAAAACCTAACCGGTAATTTATAGCAAAGCAGACAAAGGAAACACAATAGAAATTATGGACAAAACTGAATATGTAGAAAGAATGGAAACACTTTTAGAAAAATAAGAATACTCTACAGTACAAGAGAACCCTCTAAACCAATGTATAGTTAGATTAAATGCCAGTATTCAAGAATGTAAGCTAATAGAAAAAAAAGAAAAATGCAAAATTAAAGTTGATAATCCAGTTCTGCCCAGAATTTATGGCCTTCCAAAAATACACAAGCCGGGAAATGCAATGAGACCAATTATAATCAATATAAGTGCACCTACATATAATCTAGCAAAATAATTAACAAACAGATTCTCTTCCTTCCCTAAATTTGATACAGCAAGTATAAAAAACTCTCTAGATCTGATCGATAAAATTAAAGACATAAAATTGGAAAAAACCGATATGTTAGTTTCCTTTGATGTTACTGCTCTGTTTCCAAGCATACCTACAGAAAGCATACAATCCCACATCAAAAACTGGTTACTAGCAATAGGAAAAACAATAGAAGAAGTGCGAGAATACATCATATTAACGAATCTGTGCATGAATCAAAATTTTTTCACATTTAACGGGAAATATTACAAACAAACATCTGGTTTAGCTATGGGCAGCCCGCTGTCACCAATATTAGCAGATCTCTTCATGAGCACTATAGAAACTAGGATTAAAAAGGCATTTCCCTGGATGTTCAAAATATGGTACCGCTATGTAGACGACATCTTTGCAATAGTCCCAGAAAGACACCTAGAAGATGCACTAAAACTCCTAAATATGCAAGAAAAGTCTATAAAGTTCACAATGGAGAAGGAATGTGATGGACAACTACCATTCCTCGACCTAAAAATCATCAAAACTAATAATCACCTTACATTTGGCATCTACAGAAAACCTACCCACACCAACAGCTATATAAAACAAAAGTGTTACAATCCCATTCCCCATCAGCATGCTTTACTCAACAGCCTTACACACAGATTGGTAAATGTACCAATGGGAAAAACAGAATACCAGTGTGAACTTACTAAAATATTGGACATAGCTACAGAGAGTGGATTTCGGGCAGATCTGGTGTACAAAAAATTTAATAAAGCCAATAATAGAAAGAGAATTAAAGAAGTCAGCACACTCACTCAAAACCAGAAAGAAAACAAGATCTACAAGGAGTTTACATACCACCCTACAACTTTCTACAAATTCCAGGGGATCTTCAAACGGCATAACATCATTCTAGCCCCTAAAAACAATTACTCTATAAAAAACATTTTAAATTCTAAACTAAAAGATGATATTCCACAAGAAAACAAACCAGGAATATATCAGTTCAGCTGTAATGACTGAGAAAAAATCTACATTGGCCAAACAAAAAGAAATATAAAAACCAGGGCAAAAGAACACCACAGAAATATTAAACTCAAACAAGAAGAAAAATCTGCAGTAGCTTGGCATTTTTGGAAAGAGAAACACACTATAAATAGAAGCCCAAAAATCCTCAAAAACATCACAAGGAAGACAGCATTAAAAGTTTGGGAAAACATATATATCTGGAAAAACAAGAACCGGTTCTTCAATTTTGAAATCGCGCCAGGCGATCTACTCATCCAGAAGTTCATCAAACCACCACCAGGGACAGAGACAACCAACACAGCAAGCAATGCCGACAGTCGACAAAAGGAATAGACAATGGAAGCACATGGCTTCTGAAACATGTTTTCCGAAATAAAAAAGTAAGTGATGTAGTGTTACAAAATCGACTCAACTAAATTTTAATTGTTAAAACACATCACTGTCTCAAAGTTCACCATATATCAGGATAATTCACGGAATACAAACCTTGTGGACGTAGACTGCCGTAAACATACACAACACGTGGTGAAAGGAACAGAAGATGGACGCTACAAAGGTAGGATCAAATTCAATATTCATTTACGAGGCTTTTAAGGAAACCAACCACAAAAAGGATATAAAGTTATTCAAAAAACTACAAGAAAAGAAACGCAAATTAGCCGCAGATATCCGGCTTCTAAATTTATGTAGAATTAAAAAGGCCACGCCAAAATTTGTCAGAAAAATAATAAAAAATTATAACAATAGTAAACTAGAAAAAGCAGTCGTCAAAAAAGACTTGGAAATGGAGAAGAACGAACATTACAAAAGTAGACGTGAAGTAGAATTACAGCTATATGAATTACACTTGAAACTAACCAAACAATTAGGAAGCATCATTTGGGAAAATTTAGAAAACAATCTTTTGGCTAAATTAAGCATAAAAATGAGAAACAAAACTTTAACGCAAAAACGTAAACTTGAAAAGCTGTGCAAAGAACAGGGGAAAAGAAAACCAATTCAAAAATCCACACCACAAATGAACGTCAAAAACCTATCGTACCAAACTTGCACCAAATCAGAACTGGGTTTCTTAAACAAAGGGATGAAAACTTGCGTCGATTTTTCAGATAAAATTGACGATTACATTGCGGACGTACAAATAGCCACCCAACACATAAATGATATTGATAAAAACATAATAAAAAGTGAATGTTGCCAAATTATCGAAACAATAGAAAGCAAAAAGAAAACTAACCCCCCAAAAAACGTAATAAGAGCATTAAAAAGCAAACCGGTAATTTATAGTAAAGCAGACAAAGGAAACACAATAGTAATTATGGACAAAACTGAATATGTAGAAAGAATGGAAACACTTTTAGAAAAAGAAGAATACTCTACAGTACAAATGAACCCTCTAAACCAATGTATAGTTAAATTAAATGCCAGTATTCAAGAATTGTTAACTAATAGACAAAAAAGAAAAATGCAAAATTAAAGTTGATAATCCAGTTCTGCCCAGAATTTATGGCCTTCCAAAAATACACAAGCCGGGAAATGCAATGAGACCAATTATAAACAATAAGAGTGCACCTACATATAATCTAGCAAAATTGTTAACAAACAGATTCTCTTCCTTCCTTAAATTTGATACAGCAAGTATAAAAAACTCTCAAGATCTGATCGATAAAATTAAAGACATAAAATTGGAAAAAACCGATGTTAGTTTCCTTTGATGTTACTGCTCTGTTTCCAAGCATACCTACAGAAAGCATACAATCCCACATCAAAAACTGGTTACTAGCAATAGGAAAAACAACAGAAGAAGTGCGAGAATACATCATATTAACGAATCTGTGCATAAATCAAAATTTTTTCACATTTAACGGGAAATATTACAAACAAAAATCTGGTTTGGCTATGGGCAGCCCGCTGTCACCAATATTAGCAGATCTCTTCATGAGCACTATGGAAACTAGGATTAAAAAGGCATTCCATTGGATGTTCAAAATATGGTACCGCTATGTAGACGACATCCTTGCAATAGTCTCAGAAAGACACCTAGAAGATGCACTAAAACTCCTAAATATGCAAGAAAAGTCTATAAAGTTCACAATGGAGAAGGAATGTGATGGACAACTACCATTCCTTGACCTAAAAATCATCAAAACTAATAATCACCTTACATTTGGCATCTACAGAAAACCTACCCACACCAACAGCTATATAAAACATAAGAGTTACACATCCCATACCCCATCAGCATGCTTTACTCAACAGCCTTACACACAGATTGGTAAATGTAAAAATGGGAAAAACAGAATACCAATGTGAACTTACTAAAATTTGGACATAGCTACAGAGAATGGATTTCGGGTAGAACTGTTGTACAAAAAAGTTAATAAAGACAATAATAGAAAGAGAATTAAAGAAGTCAGCACACTCACTCAAAACCAGAAAGAAAACAAGATCTACAAGAAGTTTACATACCACCCTACAACTTTCTACAAATTCCAGGGGATCTTGAAACGACATAACATCATTCTAGCCCCTAAAAACAATTACTCTGTAAAAAACATTTTAAATTCTAAACTAAAAGATGATATTCCACAAGAAAACAAACCAGGTTTATATGAGTTCAGCTGTAATGACTGTGAAAAATCTACATCGGCCAAACAAAAAGAAATATAAAAACCAGGGCAAAAGAACACCACAGAAATTTTAAACTCAAACAAGAAAAAAATCTGCAGTAGCTTGGCATTTTTGGAAAGAGAAACACACTATAAATAGAAGCCCAAATATCCTCAAAAACATCACAAGGAAGACAGAATTAAAAGTTTGGGAAAACATATATATCTGGAAAAACAAGAACCGGTTCTTCAATTTTGAAATCCCGCCAGGCGATCTACTCATCCAGAAGTTCATCAAACCACCACCAGGGACAGAGACAACCACCACAGCAAGCAATGCCGGCAGTCGACAAAAGGAATTGACAATGGAAGCACATGGCTTCTGAAACATGTTTTCCGAAATAAAAAAGTAAGTGATGTAGTGTTACAAAATCGACTCAACTAAATTTTAATTGTTAAAACACATCACTGTCTCAAAGTTCACCATATATCAGGATAATTCACGGAATGCAAACCTTGTGGACGTAGACTGCCGTAAACATACACAACACGTGGTGAAAGGAACAGAAGATGGACGCTACAAAGGTAGGATCAAATTCAATATCCATTTACAAGGCTTTTAACGAAACCAACCACAAAAAGGATATAAAGTTATTCAAAAAACTACAAGAAAAGAAACGCAAATTAGCCGCAGATATCCGGTTTCTAAATTTATGTAGAATTAAAAAGGTCACGCCAAAATTTGTCAGAAAAATAATAAAAAATTATAACAATAGTAAACTAGAAAAAGCAGTCGTCAAAAAAGTCTTGGAAATGGAGAAGAACAAACATTACAAAAGTAGAAGTGAAGTAGAATTACAGCTATATGAATTACACTTGAAACTAACCAAAAAATAAGGAAGCATCATTTGGGAAAATTTAGAAAACAATCTTTTGGCTAAATTAAGCATAAAAATGTGAAACAAAACCTTAACGCAAAAACGTAAAGTTGAAAAGCTGTGCAAAGAACAGGGGAAAAGAAAGCCAATTCAAAAATCCACACCACAAATGAACGTCAAAAACCTATCGTACCAAACTTTCACCAAATCAGAACTGGATTTCTTAAACAAAGGGATGAAAACTTGCGTCAATTTTTCAAATAAAATTGACGATTACATTGCGGACGTACAAATAGCCACCCAACACATAAATGATATTGATAAAAACATAATAAAAAGTGAATGTTGCCAAATTATCGAAACAATAGGAAGCAAAAAGAAAACTAACCCCCCAAAAAATGTAATAAGAGCTTTAAAAACCTAACCGGTAATTTATAGCAAAGCAGACAAAGGAAACACAATAGAAATTATGGACAAAACTGAATATGTAGAAAGAATGGAAACACTTTTAGAAAAATAAGAATACTCTACAGTACAAGAGAACCCTCTAAACCAATGTATAGTTAGATTAAATGCCAGTATTCAAGAATGTAAGCTAATAGAAAAAAAAGAAAAATGCAAAATTAAAGTTGATAATCCAGTTCTGCCCTGAATTTATGGCCTTCCAAAAATACACAAGCCGGGAAATGCAATGAGACCAATTATAATCAATATAAGTGCACCTACATATAATCTAGCAAAATAATTAACAAACAGATTCTCTTCCTTCCCTAAATTTGATACAGCAAGTATAAAAAACTCTCTAGATCTGATCGATAAAATTAAAGACATAAAATTGGAAAAAACCGATATGTTAGTTTCCTTTGATGTTACTGCTCTGTTTCCAAGCATACCTACAGAAAGCATACAATCCCACATCAAAAACTGGTTACTAGCAATAGGAAAAACAATAGAAGAAGTGCGAGAATACATCATATTAACGAATCTGTGCATAAATCAAAATTTTTTCACATTTAACGGGAAATATTACAAACAAACATCTGGTTTAGCTATGGGCAGCCCGCTGTCACCAATATTAGCAGATCTCTTCATGAGCACTATAGAAACTAGGATTAAAAAGGCATTTCCCTGGATGTTCAAAATATGGTACCGCTATGTAGACGACATCTTTGCAATAGTCCCAGAAAGACACCTAGAAGATGCACTAAAACTCCTAAATATGCAAGAAAAGTCTATAAAGTTCACAATGGAGAAGGAATGTGATGGACAACTACCATTCCTCGACCTAAAAATCATCAAAACTAATAATCACCTTACATTTGGCATCTACAGAAAACCTACCCACACCAACAGCTATATAAAACAAAAGTGTTACAATCCCATTCCCCATCAGCATGCTTTACTCAACAGCCTTACACACAGATTGGTAAATGTACCAATGGGAAAAACAGAATACCAATGTGAACTTACTAAAATATTGGACATAGCTACAGAGAGTGGATTTCGGGCAGATCTGGTGTACAAAAAATTTAATAAAGCCAATAATAGAAAGAGAATTAAAGAAGTCAGCACACTCACTCAAAACCAGAAAGAAAACAAGATCTACAAGGAGTTTACATACCACCCTACAACTTTCTACAAATTCCAGGGGATCTTCAAACGGCATAACATCATTCTAGCCCCTAAAAACAATTACTCTATAAAAAACATTTTAAATTCTAAACTAAAAGATGATATTCCACAAGAAAACAAACCAGGAATATATCAGTTCAGCTGTAATGACTGAGAAAAAATCTACATTGGCCAAACAAAAAGAAATATAAAAACCAGGGCAAAAGAACACCACAGAAATATTAAACTCAAACAAGAAGAAAAATCTGCAGTAGCTTGGCATTTTTGGAAAGAGAAACACACTATAAATAGAAGCCCAAAAATCCTCAAAAACATCACAAGGAAGACAGCATTAAAAGTTTGGGAAAACATATATATCTGGAAAAACAAGAACCGGTTCTTCAATTTTGAAATCCCGCCAGGCGATCTACTCATCCAGAAGTTCATCAAACCACCACCAGGGACAGAGACAACCACCACAGCAAGCAATGCCGGCAGTCGACAAAAGGAATTGACAATGGAAGCACATGGCTTCTGAAACATGTTTTCCGAAATAAAAAAGCAAGTGATGTAGTGTTACAAAATCGACTCAACTAAATTTTAATTGTTAAAACACATCACTGTCTCAAAGTCCACCATATATCAGGATAATTCACGGAATACAAACCTTGTGGACGTAGACTGCCGTAAACATACACAACACGTGGTAAAAGGAACAGAAGATGGACGATACAAAGGTAGCATCAAATTCAATATTCATTTACGAGGCTTTTAACGAAACCAACCACAAAAAGGATACAAAGTTATTCGAAAAACTACAAGAAAAGAAACGCAAATTAGCCGCAGATATCCGGTTTCTAAATTTATGTAGAATTAAAAAGGCCACGCCAAAATTTGTCAGAAAAATAATAAAAAATTATAACAATAGTAAACTAGAAAAAGCAGTCGTCAAAAAAGTCTTGGAAATGGAGAAGAACAAACATTACAAAAGTAGAAGTGAAGTAGAATTACAGCTATATGAATTACACTTGAAACTAACCAAACAATTAGGAAGCATCATTTGGGAAAATTTAGAAAACAATCTTTTGGCTAAATTAAGCATAAAAATGAGAAACAAAACTTTAACGCAAAAACGTAAACTTGAAAAGCTGGGGAAAAGAAAACAGATTCAAAAATCCACACCACAAATTAACTTCAAAAACCTATCGTACCAAACTTTCACCAAATCAGAACTGGGTTTCGTAAACAAAGGGATGAAAACTTGCGTCGACTTTTCAGATAAAATTGACGATTACATTGCGGACGTACAAATAGCCACCCAACACATAAATGATATTGATAAAAACATAATAAAAAGTGAATGTTCGAAATTATCGAAACAATAGAAAGCAAAAAGAAAACTAACCCCCCAAAAAACGTAATAAGAGCATTAAAAAGCAAACCGGTAATTTATAGTAAAGCAGACAAAGGAAACACAATAGTAATTATGGACAAAACTGAATATGTAGAAGGAATAGAAACACTTTTAGAAAAAGAAGAATACTCTACAGTACAAATGAACCCTCTAAACCAATGTATAGTTAAATTAAATGCCAGTATTCAAGAATTGTTAACTAATAGACAAAAAAGAAAAATGCAAAATTAAAGTTGATAATCCAGTTCTGCCCAGAATTTATGGCCTTCCAAAAATACACAAGCCGGGAAATGCAATGAGACCAATTATAAACAATAAGAGTGCACCTACATATAATCTAGCAAAATTGTTAACAAACAGATTCTCTTCCTTCCTTAAATTTGATACAGCAAGTATAAAAAACTCTCAAGATCTGATCGATAAAATTAAAGACATAAAATTGGAAAAAACCGATGTTAGTTTCCTTTGATGTTACTGCACTGTTTCCAAGCATACCTACAGAAAGCATACAATCCCACATCAAAAACTGGTTACTAGCAATAGGAAAAACAACAGAAGAAGTGCGAGAATACATCATATTAACGAATCTGTGCATAAATCAAAATTTTTTCACATTTAACGGGAAATATTACAAACAAAAATCTGGTTTAGCTATGGGCAGCCCGCTGTCACCAATATTAGCAGATCTCTTCATGAGCACTATGGAAACTAGGATTAAAAAGGCATTCCATTGGATGTTCAAAATATGGTACCGCTATGTAGACGACATCTTTGCAATAGTCTCAGAAAGACACCTAGAAGATGCACTAAAACTCCTAAATATGCAAGAAAAGTCTATAAAGTTCACAATGGAGAAGGAATGTGATGGACAACTACCATTCCTTGACCTAAAAATCATCAAAACTAATAATCACCTTACATTTGGCATCTACAGAAAACCTACCCACACCAACAGCTATATAAAACATAAGAGTTACACATCCCATACCCCATCAGCATGCTTTACTCAACAGCCTTACACACAGATTGGTAAATGTAAAAATGGGAAAAACAGAATACCAATGTGAACTTACTAAAATTTGGACATAGCTACAGAGAATGGATTTCGGGCAGAACTGTTGTACAAAAAAGTTAATAAAGACAATAATAGAAAGAGAATTAAAGAAGTCAGCACACTCACTCAAAACCAGAAAGAAAACAAGATCTACAAGAAGTTTACATACCACCCTACAACTTTCTACAAATTCCAGGGGATCTTGAAACGACATAACATCATTCTAGCCCCTAAAAACAATTACTCTGTAAAAAACATTTTAAATTCTAAACTAAAAGATGATATTCCACAAGAAAACAAACCAGGTTTATATGAGTTCAGCTGTAATGACTGTGAAAAATCTACATCGGCCAAACAAAAAGAAATATAAAAACCAGGGCAAAAGAACACCACAGAAATTTTAAACTCAAACAAGAAAAAAATCTGCAGTAGCTTGGCATTTTTGGAAAGAGAAACACACTATAAATAGAAGCCCAAAAATCCTCAAAAACATCACAAGGAAGACAGAATTAAAAGTTTGGGAAAACATATATATCTGGAAAAACAAGAACCGGTTCTTCAATTTTGAAATCCCGCCAGGCGATCTACTCATCCAGAAGTTCATCAAACCACCACCAGGGACAGAGACAACCACCACAGCAAGCAATGCCGGCAGTCGACAAAAGGAATTGACAATGGAAGCACATGGCTTCTGAAACATGTTTTCCGAAATAAAAAAGTAAGTGATGTAGTGTTACAAAATCGACTCAACTAAATTTTAATTGTTAAAACACATCACTGTCTCAAAGTTCACCATATATCAGGATAATTCACGGAATGCAAACCTTGTGGACGTAGACTGCCGTAAACATACACAACACGTGGTGAAAGGAACAGAAGATGGACGCTACAAAGGTAGGATCAAATTCAATATCCATTTACAAGGCTTTTAACGAAACCAACCACAAAAAGGATATAAAGTTATTCAAAAAACTACAAGAAAAGAAACGCAAATTAGCCGCAGATATCCGGTTTCTAAATTTATGTAGAATTAAAAAGGCCACGCCAAAATTTGTCAGAAAAATAATAAAAAATTATAACAATAGTAAACTAGAAAAAGCAGTCGTCAAAAAAGTCTTGGAAATGGAGAAGAACAAACATTACAAAAGTAGAAGTGAAGTAGAATTACAGCTATATGAATTACACTTGAAACTAACCAAAAAATAAGTAAGCATCATTTGGGAAAATTTAGAAAACAATCTTTTGGCTAAATTAAGCATAAAAATGTGAAACAAAACCTTAACGCAAAAACGTAAAGTTGAAAAGCTGTGCAAAGAACAGGGGAAAAGAAAGCCAATTCAAAAATCCACACCACAAATGAACGTCAAAAACCTATCGTACCAAACTTTCACCAAATCAGAACTGGATTTCTTAAACAAAGGGATGAAAACTTGCGTCAATTTTTCAAATAAAATTGACGATTACATTGCGGACGTACAAATAGCCACCCAACACATAAATGATATTGATAAAAACATAATAAAAAGTGAATGTTGCCAAATTATCGAAACAATAGAAAGCAAAAAGAAAACTAACCCCCCAAAAAATGTAATAAGAGCTTTAAAAACCTAACCGGTAATTTATAGCAAAGCAGACAAAGGAAACACAATAGAAATTATGGACAAAACTGAATATGTAGAAAGAATGGAAACACTTTTAGAAAAATAAGAATACTCTACAGTACAAGAGAACCCTCTAAACCAATGTATAGTTAGATTAAATGCCAGTATTCAAGAATGTAAGCTAATAGAAAAAAAAGAAAAATGCAAAATTAAAGTTGATAATCCAGTTCTGCCCAGAATTTATGGCCTTCCAAAAATACACAAGCCGGGAAATGCAATGAGACCAATTATAATCAATATAAGTGCACCTACATATAATCTAGCAAAATAATTAACAAACAGATTCTCTTCCTTCCCTAAATTTGATACAGCAAGTATAAAAAACTCTCTAGATCTGATCGATAAAATTAAAGACATAAAATTGGAAAAAACCGATATGTTAGTTTCCTTTGATGTTACTGCTCTGTTTCCAAGCATACCTACAGAAAGCATACAATCCCACATCAAAAACTGGTTACTAGCAATAGGAAAAACAATAGAAGAAGTGCGAGAATACATCATATTAACGAATCTGTGCATAAATCAAAATTTTTTCACATTTAACGGGAAATATTACAAACAAACATCTGGTTTAGCTATGGGCAGCCCGCTGTCACCAATATTAGCAGATCTCTTCATGAGCACTATAGAAACTAGGATTAAAAAGGCATTTCCCTGGATGTTCAAAATATGGTGCCGCTATGTAGACGACATCTTTGCAATAGTCCCAGAAAGACACCTAGAAGATGCACTAAAACTCCTAAATATGCAAGAAAAGTCTATAAAGTTCACAATGGAGAAGGAATGTGATGGACAACTACCATTCCTCGACCTAAAAATCATCAAAACTAATAATCACCTTACATTTGGCATCTACAGAAAACCTACCCACACCAACAGCTATATAAAACAAAAGTGTTACAATCCCATTCCCCATCAGCATGCTTTACTCAACAGCCTTACACACAGATTGGTAAATGTACCAATGGGAAAAACAGAATACCAATGTGAACTTACTAAAATATTGGACATAGCTACAGAGAGTGGATTTCGGGCAGATCTGGTGTACAAAAAATTTAATAAAGCCAATAATAGAAAGAGAATTAAAGAAGTCAGCACACTCACTCAAAACCAGAAAGAAAACAAGATCTACAAGGAGTTTACATACCACCCTACAACTTTCTACAAATTCCAGAGGATCTTCAAACGGCATAACATCATTCTAGCCCCTAAAAACAATTACTCTATAAAAAACATTTTAAATTCTAAACTAAAAGATGATATTCCACAAGAAAACAAACCAGGAATATATCAGTTCAGCTGTAATGACTGAGAAAAAATCTACATTGGCCAAACAAAAAGAAATATAAAAACCAGGGCAAAAGAACACCACAGAAATATTAAACTCAAACAAGAAGAAAAATCTGCAGTAGCTTGGCATTTTTGGAAAGAGAAACACACTATAAATAGAAGCCCAAAAATCCTCAAAAACATCACAAGGAAGACAGCATTAAAAGTTTGGGAAAACATATATATCTGGAAAAACAAGAACCGGTTCTTCAATTTTGAAATCGCGCCAGGCGATCTACTCATCCAGAAGTTCATCAAACCACCACCAGGGACAGAGACAACCACCACAGCAAGCAATGCCGACAGTCGACAAAAGGAATAGACAATGGAAGCACATGGCTTCTGAAACATGTTTTCCGAAATAAAAAAGTAAGTGATGTAGTGTTACAAAATCGACTCAACTAAATTTTAATTGTTAAAACACATCACTGTCTCAAAGTTCACCATATATCAGGATAATTCACGGAATACAAACCTTGTGGACGTAGACTGCCGTAAACATACACAACACGTGGTGAAAGGAACAGAAGATGGACGCTACAAAGGTAGGATCAAATTCAATATTCATTTACGAGGCTTTTAACGAAACCAACCACAAAAAGGATATAAAGTTATTCAAAAAACTACAAGAAAAGAAACGCAAATTAGCCGCAGATATCCGGTTTCTAAATTTATGTAGAATTAAAAAGGCCACGCCAAAATTTGTCAGAAAAATAATAAAAAATTATAACAATAGTAAACTAGAAAAAGCAGTCGTCAAAAAAGACTTGGAAATGGAGAAGAACAAACATTACAAAAGTAGACGTGAAGTAGAATTACAGCTATATGAATTACACTTGAAACTAACCAAACAATTAGGAAGCATCATTTGGGAAAATTTAGAAAACAATCTTTTGGCTAAATTAAGCATAAAAATGAGAAACAAAACTTTAACGCAAAAACGTAAACTTGAAAAGCTGTGCAAAGAACAGGGGAAAAGAAAACCAATTCAAAAATCCACACCACAAATGAACGTCAAAAACCCATCGTACCAAACTTGCACCAAATCAGAACTGGGTTTCTTAAACAAAGGGATGAAAACTTGCGTCGATTTTTCAGATAAAATTGACGATTATTTTGCGGACGTACAAATAGCCACCCAACACATAAATGATATTGATAAAAACATAATAAAAAGTGAATGTTGCCAAATTATCGAAACAATAGAAAGCAAAAAGAAAACTAACCCCCCAAAAATGTAATAAGAGCTTTAAAAAGCTAACCGGTAATTTATAGCAAAGCAGACAAAGGAAACACAATAGAAATTATGGACAAAACAGAATACGTAGAAAGAATGGAAACACTTTTAGAAAAATAAGAATATTCTACAGTACAAGAGAACCCTCTAAACCAATGTATAGTTAAATTAAATGCCAGTATTCAAGAATGTTAACTAATAGACAAAAAGGAAAATGCAAAATTAAAGTTGATAATCCAGTTCTGCCCAGAATTTATGGCCTTCCAAAAATACACAAGCCGGGAAATGCAATGAGACCAATTATAAACAATATAAGTGCACCTACATATAATCTAGCAAAATGGTTAACAAACAGATTCTCTTCCTTCCTTAAATTTGATACAGCAAGTATAAAAAACTCTCTAGATCTGATCGATAAAATTAAAGAACTAAAATTGGAAACAACCGGTATGTTAGTTTCCTTTGATGTTACTGCTCTGTTTCCAAGCAGACCTACAGAAAGCATACAATCCCACATCAAAAACTGGTTACTAGCAATAGGAAAAACAACAGAAGAAGTGCGAGAATACATCATATTAACGAATCTGTGCATAAGTCAAAATTTTTTCACATTTAACGGGAAATATTACAAACAAACATCTGGTTTAGCTATGGGCAGCCCGCTGTCACCAATATTAGCAGATCTCTTCATGAGCACTATGGAAACTAGGATTAAAAAGGCATTCCATTGGATGTTCAAAATATGGTACCGCTATGTAGACGACATCTTTGCAATAGTCTCAGAAAGACACCTAGAAGATGCACTAAAACTCCTAAATATGCAAGAAAAGTCTATAAAGTTCACAATGGAGAAGGAATGTGATGGACAACTACCATTCCTCGACCTAAAAATCATCAAAACTAATAATCAACTTAAATTTGGCATCTACAGAAAACCTACCCACACCAACAGCTATATAAAACAAAAGTGTTACAATCCCATTCCCCATCAGCATGCTTTACTCAACAGCCTTACACACAGATTGGTAAATGTACCAATGGGAAAAACAGAATACCAATGTGAACTTACTAAAATATTGGACATAGCTACAGAGAATGGATTTCGGGCAGAACTGGTGTACAAAAAAGTTAATAAAGCCAATAATAGAAAGAGAATTAAAGAAGTCAGCACACTCACTCAAAACCAGAAAGAAAACAAGATCTACAAGGAGTTTACATACCACCCTACAACTTTCTACAAATTCCAGAGGATCTTCAAACGGCATAACATCATTCTAGCCCCTAAAAACAATTACTCTATAAAAAACATTTTAAATTCTAAACTAAAAGATGATATTCCACAAGAAAACAAACCAGGAATATATCAGTTCAGCTGTAATGACTGAGAAAAAATCTACATTGGCCAAACAAAAAGAAATATAAAAACCAGGGCAAAAGAACACCACAGAAATATTAAACTCAAACAAGAAGAAAAATCTGCAGTAGCTTGGCATTTTTGGAAAGAGAAACACACTATAAATAGAAGCCCAAAAATCCTCAAAAACATCACAAGGAAGACAGCATTAAAAGTTTGGGAAAACATATATATCTGGAAAAACAAGAACCGGTTCTTCAATTTTGAAATCGCGCCAGGCGATCTACTCATCCAGAAGTTCATCAAACCACCACCAGGGACAGAGACAACCACCACAGCAAGCAATGCCGACAGTCGACAAAAGGAATAGACAATGGAAGCACATGGCTTCTGAAACATGTTTTCCGAAATAAAAAAGTAAGTGATGTAGTGTTACAAAATCGACTCAACTAAATTTTAATTGTTAAAACACATCACTGTCTCAAAGTCCACCATATATCAGGATAATTCACGGAATACAAACCTTGTGGACGTAGACTGCCGTAAACATACACAACACGTGGTAAAAGGAAAAGAAGATGGACGCTACAAAGGTAGCATCAAATTCAATATTCATTTCCGAGGCTT
Source organism: Hymenopus coronatus (assembly GCA_030762935.1). Taxonomy (NCBI): domain Eukaryota; kingdom Metazoa; phylum Arthropoda; class Insecta; order Mantodea; family Hymenopodidae; genus Hymenopus; species Hymenopus coronatus. The sequence goes on along the minus strand of CM060900.1, from coordinate 456,408,105 downwards.
TTAACGTAACCAACCACAAAAAGGATATAAAGTTCTTCGAAAAACTACAAGAAAAGAAACGCAAATTAGCCGCAGATATCCGGTTTCTAAATTTATGTAGAGTTAAAAAGGCCACGCCAAAATTTGTCAGAAAAATAATAAAAAATTATAACAATAGTAAACTAGAAAAAGCAGTCGTCAAAAAAGTCTTGGAAATGGAGAAGAACAAACATTACAAAAGTAGAAGTGAAGTAGAATTACAGCTATATGAATTACACTTGAAACTAACCAAACAATTAGGAAGCATCATTTGGGAAAATTTAGAAAACAATCTTTTGGCTAAATTAAGCATAAAAATGAGAAACAAAACTTTAACGCAAAAACGTAAACTTGAAAAGCTGTGCAAAGAACAGGGGAAAAGAAAACCAATTCAAAAATCCACACCACAAATTAACGTCAAAAACCTATCGTACCAAACTTTCACCAAATCAGAACTGGGTTTCTTAAACAAAGGGATGAAAACTTGCGTCGATTTTTCAGATAAAATTGACGATTACATTGCGGACGTACAAATAGCCACCCAACACATAAATGATATTGATAAAAACATAATAAAAAGTGAATGTTGCCAAATTATCGAAACAATAGAAAGCAAAAAGAAAACTAACCCCCCAAAAAACGTAATAAGAGCATTAAAAAGCAAACCGGTAATTTATAGTAAAGCAGACAAAGGAAACACAATAGTAATTATGGACAAAACTGAATATGTAGAAAGAATGGAAACACTTTTAGAAAAAGAAGAATACTCTACAGTACAAATGAACCCTCTAAACCAATGTATAGTTAAATTAAATGCCAGTATTCAAGAATGTTAACTAATAGACAAAAAAGAAAAATGCAAAATTAAAGTTGATAATCCAGTTCTGCCCAGAATTTATGGCCTTCCAAAAATACACAAGCCGGGAAATGCAATGAGACCAATTATAAACAATAAGAGTGCACCTACATATAATCTAGCAAAATGGTTAACAAACAGATTCTCTTCCTTCCTTAAATTTGATACAGCAAGTATAAAAAACTCTCTAGATCTGATCGATAAAATTAAAGACATAAAATTGGAAAAAACCGATGTTAGTTTCCTTTGATGTTACTGCACTGTTTCCAAGCATACCTACAGAAAGCATACAATCCCACATCAAAAACTGGTTACTAGCAATAGGAAAAACAACAGAAGAAGTGCGAGAATACATCATATTAACGAATCTGTGCATAAATCAAACTTTTTTCACATTTAACGGGAAATATTACAAACAAACATCTGGTTTAGCTATGGGCAGCCCGCTGTCACCAATATTAGCAGATCTCTTCATGAGCACTATGGAAACTAGGATTAAAAAGGCATTCCATTGGATGTTCAAAATATGGTACCGCTATGTAGACGACATCTTTGCAATAGTCTCAGAAAGACACCTAGAAGATGCACTAAAACTCCTAAATATGCAAGAAAAGTCTATAAAGTTCACAATGGAGAAGGAATGTGATGGACAGCTACCATTCCTTGACCTAAAAATCATCAAAACTAATAATCACCTTACATTTGGCATCTACAGAAAACCTACCCACAGCAACAGCTATATAAAACAAAAGAGTTACACATCTCATTCCCCATCAGCATGCTTTACTCAACAGCCTTACACACAGATTGGTAAATGTAAAAATGGGAAAAACAGAATACCAATGTGAACTTACTAAAATTTGGACATAGCTACAGAGAATGGATTTCGGGCAGAACTGGTGTACAAAAAAGTTAATAAAGACAATAATAGAAAGAGAATTAAAGAAGTCAGCATCATCACACAAAACCAGAAAGAAAACAAGATCTACAAGAAGTTTACATACCACCCTACAACTTTCTACAAATTCCAGGGGATCTTCAAACGACATAACATCATTCTAGCCCCTAAAAACAATTACTCTGTAAAAAACATTTTAAATTCTAAACTAAAAGATGATATTCCACAAGAAAACAAACCAGGTTTATATGAGTTCAGCTGTAATGACTGTGAAAAATCTACATCGGCCAAGCAAAAAGAAATATAAAAACCAGGGCAAAAGAACACCACAGAAATTTTAAACTCAAACGAGAAGAAAAATCTGCAGTAGCTTGGCATTTTTGGAAAGAGAAACACACTATAAATAGAAGCCCAAAAATCCTCAAAAACATCACAAGGAAGACAGAATTAAAAGTTTGGGAAAACATATATATCTGGAAAAACAAGAACCAGGTCTTCAATTTTGAAATCCCGCCAGGCGATCTACTCATCCAGAAGTTCATCAAACCACCACCAGGGACAGAGACAACCACCACAGCAAGCAATGCCGGCAGTCGACAAAAGGAATTGACAATGGAAGCACAAGGCTTCTGAAACATGTTTTACGAAATAAAAAAGTATGTGTTGTAGTGTTACAAAATCGACTCAACTAAATTTTAATTGTTAAAACACATCACTGTCTCAAAGTTCACCATATATCAGGATAATTCACGGAATGCAAACCTTGTGGACGTAGACTGCCGTAAACATACACAAAACGTGGTGAAAGGAACAGAAGATGGACGCTAGAAAGGTAGGATCAAATTCAATATTCATTTACGAGGCTTTTAACGAAACCAACCACAAAAAGGACATAAAGTTATTCAAAAAACTACAAGAAAAGAAACGCAAATTAGCCGCAGATATCCGGTTTTTAAATTTATGTAGAATTAAAAAGGCCACGCCAAAATTTGTCAGAAAAATAATAAAAAATTATAACAATAGTAAACTAGAAAAAGCAGACGTCAAAAAAGTCTTGGAAATGGAGAAGAACAAACATTACAAAAGTTGAAGTGAAGTAGAATTACAGCTATATGAATTACACTTGAAACTAACCAAACAATTAGGAAGCATCATTTGGGAAAATTTAGAAAACAATCTTTTGGCTAAATTAAGCATAAAAATGAGAAACAAAACTTTAACGCAAAAACGTAAACTTGAAAAGCTGTGCAAAGAACAGGGGAAAAGAAAACCAATTCAAAAATCCACACCACAAATTAACGTCAAAAACCTATCGTACCAAACTTTCACCAAATCAGAACCGGGTTTCTTAAACAAAGGGATGAAAACTTGCGTCGATTTTTCAGATAAAATTGACGATTACATTGCGGACGTACAAATAGCCACCCAACACATAAATGATATTGATAAAAACATAATAAAAAGTGAATGTTGCCAAATTATCGAAACAATAGAAACAAAAACAAAACTAACCCCCCGAAAAATGTAATAAGAGCATTAAAAAGCAAACCGGTAATTTATAGCAAAGCAGACAAAGGAAACACAATAGTAATTATGGACAAAACTGAATATGTAGAAAGAATGGAAACATTTTTAGAAAAAGAAGAATACTCTACAGTACAAATGAACCCTCTAAACCAATGTATAGTTAAATTAAATGCCAGTATTCAAGAATGTAAACTAATAGACAAAAAAGAAAAATGCAAAATTAAAGTTAATAATCCAGTTCTGCCCAGAATTTATGGCCTTCCAAAAATACACAAGCCGGGAAATGCAATGAGACCAATTATAAACAATATAAGTGCACCTACATATAATCTAGCAAAATGGTTAACAAACAGATTCTCTTCCTTCCCTAAATTTTATACAGCAAGTGTAAAAAACTCTATAGATCTGATCGATAAAATTAAAGACATAAAATTGGAAAAAACCGATTTGTTAGTTTCCTTTGATGTTACTGCTCTGTTTCCAAGCAGACCTACAGAAAGCATACAATCCCACATCAAAAACTGGTTACTAGCAATAGGAAAAACAACAGAAGAAGTGCGAGAATACATCATATTAACGAATCTGTGCATAAATCAAACTTTTTTCACATTTAACGGGAAATATTACAAACAAACATCTGGTTTAGCTATGGGCAGCCCGCTGTCACCAATATTAGCAGATCTCTTCATGAGCACTATGGAAACTAGGATTAAAAAGGCATTCCATTGGATGTTCAAAATATGGTACCGCTATGTAGACGACATCTTTGCAATAGTCCCAGAAAGACACCTAGAAGATGCACTAAATCTCCTAAATATGCAAGAAAAGTCTATAAAGTTCACAATGGAGAAGGAATGTGATGGACAACTACCATTCCTCGACCTAAAAATCATCAAGACTAATAATCACCTTACATTTGGCATCTACAGAAAACCTACCCACACCAACAGCTATATAAAACAAAAGAGTTACAATCCCATTCCCCATCAGCATGCTTTACTCAACAGCCTTACACACAGATTGGTAAATGTACCAATGGGAAAAACAGAATACCAATGTGAACTTACTAAAATATTGGACATAGCTACAGAGAATGGATTTCGGGCAGAACTGGTGTACAAAAAAGTTAATAAAGCCAATAATAGAAAGAGAATTAAAAAAGTCAGTACACTCACTCAAAACCAGAAAGAAAACAACATCTACAAGAAGTTTACATTCCACCCTACAACTTTCTACAAATTCCAGAGGATCTTCAAACGACATAACATCATTCTAGCCCCTAAAAACAATTACTCTATAAAAAACATTTTAAATTCTAAACTAAAAGCTGATATGCCACAAGAAAACAAACCAGGAATATATCAGTTCAGCTGTAATGACTGAAATAAAATCCACATCGGCCAAACAAAAAGAAATATAAAAACCAGGGCAAAAGAACACCACAGAAATATTAAACTCAAACAAGAAGAAAAATCTGCAGTAGCTTGGCATCTTTGCAAAGAGAAACACACTATAAATAGAAGCCCAAATATCCTCAAAAACATCACAAGGAAGACAGAATTAAAAGTTTGGGAAAACATATATATCTGGAAAAACAAGAACCGGGTCTTCAATTTTGCAATCCCGCCAGGCGATCTACTCATCCAGAAGTTCATCAAACCACCACCAGGGACAGAGACAACCACCACAGAAAGCAATGCCGGCAGTCGACAAAAGGAATTGACAATGGAAGCACATGGCTTCTGAAACATGTTTTCCGAAATAAAAAAGTAAGTGATGTAGTGTTACAAAATCGACTCAACTAAATTTTAATTGTTAAAACACATCACTGTCTCAAAGTCCACCATATATCAGGATAATTCACGGAATACAAACCTTGTGGACGTAGACTGCCGTAAACATACACAACACGTGGTAAAAGGAACAGAAGATGGACGCTACAAAGGTAGCGTCAAATTCAATATTCATTTACGAGGCTTTTAACGTAACCAACCACAAAAAGGATATAAAGTTATTCGAAAAACTACAAGAAAAGAAACGCAAATTAGCCGCAGATATCCGGTTTCTAAATTTATGTAGAATTAAAAAGGCCACGCCAAAATTTGTCAGAAAAATAATAAAAAATTATAACAATAGTAAACTAGAAAAAGCAGTCGTCAAAAAAGTCTTGGAAATGGGGAAGAACAAACATTACAAAAGTAGAAGTGAAGTAGAATTACAGCTATATGAATTACACTTGAAACTAACCAAACAATTAGGAAGCATCATTTGGGAAAATTTAGAAAACAATCTTTTGGCTAAATTAAGCATAAAAATGTGAAACAAAACTTTAACGCAAAAACGTAAACTTGAAAAGCTGTGCAAAGAACATGGGAAAAGAAAACCAATTCAAAAATCCACACCACAAATTAACGTCAAAAACCTATCGTACCAAACTTTCACCAAATCAGAACTGGGTTTCTTAAACAAAGGGATGAAAACTTGCTTCGATTTTTCAGATAAAATTGACGATTACATTGTGGACGTACAAATAGCCACCCAACACATAAATGATATTGATAAAAACATAATAAAAAGTGAATGTTGCCAAATTATCGAAACAATAGAAAGCAAAAAGAAAACTAACCCCCCAAAAAATGTAATAAGAGCTTTAAAAACCTAACCGGTAATTAATAGCAAAGCAGACAAAGGAAACACAATAGAAATTATGGACAAAACTGAATATGTAGAAAGAATGGAAACACTTTTAGAAAAATAAGAATACTCTACAGTACAAGAGAACCCTCTAAACCAATGTATAGTTAGATTAAATGCCAGTATTCAAGAATGTAAGCTAATAGAAAAAAAAGAAAAATGCAAAATTAAAGTTGATAATCCAGTTCTGCCCAGAATTTATGGCCTTCCAAAAATACACAAGCCGGGAAATGCAATGAGACCAATTATAATCAATATAAGTGCACCTACATATAATCTAGCAAAATAATTAACAAACAGATTCTCTTCCTTCCCTAAATTTGATACAGCAAGTATAAAAACTCTCTAGATCTGATCGATAAAATTAAAGACATAAAATTGGAAAAAACCGATATGTTAGTTTCCTTTGATGTTACTGCTCTGTTTCCAAGCATACCTACAGAAAGCATACAATCCCACATCAAAAACTGGTTACTAGCAATAGGAAAAACAATAGAAGAAGTGCGAGAATACATCATATTAACGAATCTGTGCATAAATCAAAATGTTTTCACATTTAACGGGAAATATTACAAACAAACATCTGGTTTAGCTATGGGCAGCCCGCTGTCACCAATATTAGCAGATCTCTTCATGAGCACTATAGAAACTAGGATTAAAAAGGCATTTCCCTGGATGTTCAAAATATGGTACCGCTATGTAGACGACATCTTTGCAATAGTCCCAGAAAGACACCTAGAAGATGCACTAAAACTCCTAAATATGCAAGAAAAGTCTATAAAGTTCACAATGGAGAAGGAATGTGATGGACAACTACCATTCCTCGACCTAAAAATCATCAAAACTAATAATCACCTTACATTTGGCATCTACAGAAAACCTACCCACACCAACAGCTATATAAAACAAAAGTGTTACAATCACATTCCCCATCAGCATGCTTTACTCAACAGCCTTACACACAGATTGGTAAATGTACCAATGGGAAAAACAGAATACCAATGTGAACTTACTAAAATATTGGACATAGCTACAGAGAGTGGATTTCGGGCAGATCTGGTGTACAAAAAATTTAATAAAGCCAATAATAGAAAGAGAATTAAAGAAGTCAGCACACTCACTCAAAACCAGAAAGAAAACAAGATCTACAAGGAGTTTACATACCACCCTACAACTTTCTACAAATTCCAGAGGATCTTCAAACGGCATAACATCATTCTAGCCCCTAAAAACAATTACTCTATAAAAAACATTTTAAATTCTAAACTAAAAGATGATATTCCACAAGAAAACAAACCAGGAATATATTAGTTCAGCTGTAATGACTGAGAAAAAATCTACATTGGCCAAACAAAAAGAAATATAAAAACCAGGGCAAAAGAACACCACAGAAATATTAAACTCAAACAAGAAGAAAAATCTGCAGTAGCTTGGCATTTTTGGAAAGAGAAACACACTATAAATAGAAGCCCAAAAATCCTCAAAAACATCACAAGGAAGACAGCATTAAAAGTTTGGGAAAACATATATATCTGGAAAAACAAGAACCGGTTCTTCAATTTTGAAATCGCGCCAGGCGATCGACTCATCCAGAAGTTCATCAAACCACCACCAGGGACAGAGACAACCACCACAGCAAGCAATGCCGACAGTCGACAAAAGGAATAGACAATGGAAGCACATGGCTTCTGAAACATGTTTTCCGAAATAAAAAAGTAAGTGATGTAGTGTTACAAAATCGACTCAACTAAATTTTAATTGTTAAAACACATCACTGTCTCAAAGTTCACCATATATCAGGATAATTCACGGAATACAAACCTTGTGGACGTAGACTGCCGTAAACATACACAACACGTGGTGAAAGGAACAGAAGATGGACGCTACAAAGGTAGGATCAAATTCAATTTTCATTTACGAGGCTTTTAACGAAACCAACCACAAAAAGGATATAAAGTTATTCAAAAAACTACAAGAAAAGAAACGCAAATTAGCCGCAGATATCCGGTTTCTAAATTTATGTAGAATTAAAAAGGCCACGCCAAAATTTGTCAGAAAAATAATAAAAAATTATAACAATAGTAAACTAGAAAAAGCAGTCGTCAAAAAAGACTTGGAAATGGAGAAGAACAAACATTACAAAAGTAGACGTTACGTAGAATTACAGCTATATGAATTACACTTGAAACTAACCAAACAATTAGGAAGCATCATTTGGGAAAATTTAGAAAACAATCTTTTGGCTAAATTAAGCATAAAAATGAGAAACAAAACTTTAACGCAAAAACGTAAACTTGAAAAGCTGTGCAAAGAACAGGGGAAAAGAAAACCAATTCAAAAATCCACACCACAAATGAACGTCAAAAACCTATCGTACCAAACTTGCACCAAATCAGAACTGGGTTTCTTAAACAAAGGTATGAAAACTTGCGTCGATTTTTCAGATAAAATTGACGATTACATTGCGGACGTACAAATAGCCACCCAACACATAAATGATATTGATAAAAACATAATAAAAAGTGAATGTTGCCAAATTATCGAAACAATAGAAAGCAAAAAGAAAACTAACCCCCCAAAAAATGTAATAAGAGCTTTAAAAAGCTAACCGGTAATTTATAGCAAAGCAGACAAAGGAAACACAATAGAAATTATGGACAAAACTGAATACGTAGAAAGAATGGAAACACTTTTAGAAAAATAAGAATATTCTACAGTACAAGAGAACCCTCTAAACCAATGTATAGTTAAATTAAATGCCAGTATTCAAGAATGTAAGCTAATAGAAAAAAAAGGAAAATGCAAAATTAAAGTTGATAATCCAGTTCTGCCCAGAATTTATGGCCTTCCAAAAATACACAAGCCGGGAAATGCAATGAGACCAATTATAAACAATATAAGTGCACCTACATATAATCTAGCAAAATGGTTAACAAACAGATTCTCTTCCTTCCTTAAATTTGATACAGCAAGTATAAAAAACTCTCTAGATCTGATCGATAAAATTAAAGAACTAAAATTGGAAAAAACCGGTATGTTAGTTTCCTTTGATGTTACTGCTCTGTTTCCAAGCAGACCTACAGAAAGCATACAATCCCACATCAAAAACTGGTTACTAGCAATAGGAAAAACAACAGAAGAAGTGCGAGTATACATCATATTAACGAATCTGTGCATAAATCAAGATTTTTTCACATTTAACGGGAAATATTACAAACAAACATCTGGTTAAGCTATGGGCAGCCCGCTGTCACCAATATTAGCAGATCTCTTCATGAGCACTATGGAAACTAGGATTAAAAAGGCATTCCATTGGATGTTCAAAATATGGTACCGCTATGTAGACGACATCTTTGCAATAGTCTCAGAAAGACACCTAGAAGATGCACTAAAACTCCTAAATATGCAAGAAAAGTCTATAAAGTTCACAATGGAGAAGGAATGTGATGGACAACTACCATTCCTCGACCTAAAAATCATCAAAACTAATAATCAACTTAAATTTGGCATCTACAGAAAACCTACCCACACCAACAGCTATATAAAACAAAAGTGTTACAATCCCATTCCCCATCAGCATGCTTTTCTCAACAGCCTTACACACAGATTGGTAAATGTACCAATGGGAAAAACAGAATACCAATGTGAACTTACTAAAATATTGGACATAGCTACAGAGAATGGATTTCGGGCAGAACTGGTGTACAAAAAAGTTAATAAAGTCAATAATAGAAAGAGAATTAAAGAAGTCAGCACACTCACTCAAAACCAGAAAGAAAACAAGATCTACAAGTAGTTTACATACCACCCTACAACGTTCTACAAATTCCAGAGGATCTTCAAACGACATAACATCATTCTAGCCCCTAAAAACAATTACTCTATAAAAAACACTTTAAATTCTAAATTAAAAGACGATATTCCACAAGAAAACAAACCAGGAATATATCAGTTCAGCTGTAATGACTGTGAAAAAATCTACATCGGCCAAACAAAAAGAAATATAAAAACCAGGGCAAAAGAACACCACAGAAATATTAAGCTCAAACAAGAAGAAAAATCTGCAGTAGCTTGGCATCTTTGCAAAGAGAAACACACTATAAATAGAAGCCCAAATATCCTCAAAAACATCACAAGGAAGACAGAATTAACAGTTTGGGAAAACATATATATCTGGAAAAACAAGAACCGGGTCTTCAATTTTGAAATCCCGCCAGGCGATCTACTCATCTAGAAGTTCATCCAACCACCACCAGGGACAGAGACAACCACCACAGAAAGCAATGCCGGCAGTCGACAAAAGGAATTGACAATGGAAGCACATGGCTTCTGAAACATGTTTTCCGAAATAAAAAAGTAAGTGATGCAGTGTTACAAAATCGACTCAACTAAATTTTAATTGTTAAAACACATCACTGTCTCAAAGTCCACCATATATCAGGATAATTCACGGAATACAAACCTTGTGGACGTAGACTGCCGTAAACATACACAACACGTGGTAAAAGGAACAGAAGATGGACGCTACAAAGGTAGCATCAAATTCAATATTCATTTACGAGGCTTTTAACGTAACCAACCACAAAAAGGATATAAAGTTATTCGAAAAACTACAAGAAAAGAAACGCAAATTAGCCGCAGATATCCGGTTTCTAAATTTATGTAGAATTAAAAAGGCCACGCCAAAATTTGTCAGAAAAATAATAAAAAATTATAACAATAGTAAACTAGAAAAAGCAGTCGTCAAAAAAGTCTTGGAAATGGAGAAGAACTAACATTACAAAAGTAGAAGTGAAGTAGAATTACAGCTATATGAATTACACTTGAAACTAACCAAACAATTAGGAAGCATCATTTGGGAAAATTTAGAAAACAATCTTTTGGCTAAATTAAGCATAAAAATGAGAAACAAAACTTTAACGCAAAAACGTAAACTTGAAAAGCTGTGCAAAGAACATGGGAAAAGAAAACCAATTCAAAAATCCACACCACAAATTAACGTCAAAAACCTATCGTACCAAACTTTCACCAAATCAGAACTGGGTTTCTTAAACAAAGGGATGAAAACTTGCGTCGATTTTTCAGATAAAATTGACGATTACATTGTGGACGTACAAATAGCCACCCAACACATAAATGATATTGATAAAAACATAATAAAAAGTGAATGTACCACATTATCGAAACAATAGAAAGCAAAAAAGAAAACTAACCCCCCAAAAAATGTATTAAGAGCAATAAAAAGCAAACCGGTAATTTATAGTAAAGCAGACAAAGGAAACACAATAGTAATTATGGACAAAACTGAATATGTAGAAAGAATGGAAACACTTTTAGAAAAAGAAGAATACTCTACAGTAAAAATGAACCCTCTAAACCAATGTATAGTTAAATTAAATGCCAGTATTCAAGAATGTTAACTAATAGACAAAAAGAAAAATGCAAAATTAAAGTTGATAATCCAGTTATGCACAGAATTTATGGCCTTCCAAAAATACACAAGCCGGGAAATGCAATGAGACCAATTATAAACAATATAAGTGCACCTACATATAATCTAGCAAAATGGTTAACAAACAGATTCTCTTCCTTCCTTAAATTTTATACAGCAAGTATAAAAAACTCTCTAGATCTGATCGATAAAATTAAAGACCTAAAATTGGAAACAACCGATATGTTAGTTTCCTTTGATGTATATGCTCTGTTCCCAAGCAGACCTACAGAAAGCATACAATCCCACATCAAAAACTGGTTACTAGCAATAGGAAAAACAACAGAAGAAGTGCGAGAATACATCATATTAACGAATCTGTGCATAAATCAAAATTTTTTCACATTTAACGGGAAATATTGCAAACAAACATCTGGTTTAGCTATGGGCAGCCCGCTGTCACCAATATTAGCAGATCTCTTCATGAGCACTATGGAAACTAGGATTAAAAAGGCATTCCATTGGATGTTCAAAATATGGTACCGCTATGTAGACGACATCTTTGCAATAGTCTCAGAAAGACACCTAGAAGATGCACTATAACTCCTAAATATGCAAGAAAAGTCTATAAAGTTCACAATGGAGAAGGAATGTGATGGACAACTACCATTCCTCGACCTAAAAATCATCAAAACTAATAATCACCTTACATTTGGCATCTACAGAAAACCTACCCACACCAACAGCTATATAAAACAAAAGTGTTACAATCCCATTCCCCATCAGCATGCTTTACTCAACAGCCTTACACACAGATTGGTAAATGTACCAATGGGAAAAACAGAATACCAATGTGAACTTACTAAAATATTGGACATAGCTACAGAGAATGGATTTCGGGCAGAACTGGTGTACAAAAAAGTTAATAAAGCCAATAATAGAAAGGAATTAAAGAAGTCAGCACACTCACTCAAAACCAGAAAGAAAACAAGATCTAAAAGTAGTTTACATACCACCCTACAACTTTCTACAAATTCCAGAGGATCTTCAAACGACATAACATCATTCTAGACCCTAAAAACAATTACTCTATAAAAAACATTTTAAATTCTAAATTAAAAGACGATATTCCACAAGAAAACAAAACAGGAATATATCAGTTCAGCTGTAATGACTGTGAAAAAATCTACATCGGCCAAACAAAAAGAAATATAAAAACCAGGGCAAAAGAACACCACAGAAATATTAAACTCAAACAAGAAGAAAAATCTGCAGTAGCTTGGCATCTGTGCAAAGAGAAACACACTATAAATAGAAGCCCAAATATCCTCAAAAACATCACAAGGAAGACAGAATTAAAAGTTTGGGAAAACATATATATCTGGAAAAACAAGAACCGGGTCTTCAATTTTGAAATCCCGCCAGGCGATCTACTCATCCAGAAGTTCATCAAACCACCACCAGGGACAGAGACAACCACCACAGCAAGCAATGCCGGCAGTCGACAAAAGGAATTGACAATGGAAGCACATGGCTTCTGAAACATGTTTTCCGAAATAAAAAAGCAAGTGATGTAGTGTTACAAAATCGACTCAACTAAATTTTAATTGTTAAAACACATCACTGTCTCAAAGTCCACCATATATCAGGATAATTCACGGAATACAAACCTTGTGGACGTAGACTGCCGTAAACATACACAACACGTGGTAAAAGGAACAGAAGATGGACGATACAAAGGTAGCATCAAATTCAATATTCATTTACGAGGCTTTTAACGAAACCAACCACAAAAAGGATACAAAGTTATTCGAAAAACTACAAGAAAAGAAACGCAAATTAGCCGCAGATATCCGGTTTCTAAATTTATGTAGAATTAAAAAGGCCACGCCAAAATTTGTCAGAAAAATAATAAAAAATTATAACAATAGTAAACTAGAAAAAGCAGTCGTCAAAAAAGTCTTGGAAATGGAGAAGAACAAACATTACAAAAGTAGAAGTGAAGTAGAATTACAGCTATATGAATTACACTTGAAACTAACCAAACAATTAGGAAGCATCATTTGGGAAAATTTAGAAAACAATCTTTTGGCTAAATTAAGCATAAAAATGAGAAACAAAACTTTAACGCAAAAACGTAAACTTGAAAAGCTGTGCAAAGAACAGGGGAAAAGAAAACCAATTCAAAAATCCACACCACAAATTAACGTCAAAAACCTATCGTACCAAACTTTCACCAAATCAGAACTGGGTTTCTTAAACAAAGGGATGAAAACTTGCGTCGATTTTTCAGATAAAATTGACGATTACATTGTGGACGTACAAATAGACACCCACCACATAAATGATATTGATAAAAACATAATAAAAAGGGAATGTTGCCAAATATTCGAAACAATAGAAAGCAAAAACAAAACTAACCCCCCAAAAAATGTATTAAGAGCATTAAAAAGCAAACCGGTAATTTATAGTAAAGCAGACAAAGGAAACACAATAGTAATTATGGACAAAACTGACTATGTAGAAAGAATGGAAACACTTTTAGAAAAAGAAGAATACTCTACAGTACAAATGAACCCTCTAAACCAATGTATAGTTAAATTAAATGCCAGTATTCAAGAATGTTAACTAATAGACAAAAAGAAAAATGCAAAATTAAAGTTGATAATCCAGTTCTGCACAGAATTTATGGCCTTCCAAAAATACACAAGCCGGGAAATGCAATGAGACCAATTATAATCAATATAAGTGCACCTACATATAATCTAGCAAAATGGTTAACAAACAGATTCTCTTCCTTCCTTAAATTTGATACAGCAAGTATAAAAAACTCTCTAGATCTGATCGATAAAATTAAAGACCTAAAATTGGAAACAACCGATATTTTAGTTTCCTTTGATGTTACTGCTCTGTTCCCAAGCAGACCTACAGAAAGCATACAATCCCACATCAAAAACTGGTTACTAGCAATAGGAAAAACAACAGAAGAAGTGCGAGAATACATCATATTAACGAATCTGTGCATTAATCAAAATTTTTTCACATTTAACGGGAAATATTACAAACAATCATCTGGTTTAGCTATGTGCAGCCCTCTGTCACCAATATTAGCAGATCTCTTCATGAGCACTATGGAAACTAGGATTAAAAAGGCATTCCATTGGATGTTCAAAATATGGTACCGCTATGTAGACGACATCTTTGCAATAGTCTCAGAAAGACACCTAGAAGATGCACTAAAACTCCTAAATATGCAAGAAAAGTCTATAAAGTTCACAATGGAGAAGGAATGTGATGGACAACTACCATTCCTCGACCTAAAAATCATCAAAACTAATAATCACCTTACATTTGGCATCTACAGAAAACCTACCCACACCAACAGCTATATAAAACAAAAGTGTTACAATCCCATTCCCCATCAGCATGCTTTACTCAACAGCCTTACACACAGATTGGTAAATGTACCAATGGGAAAAACAGAATACCAATGTGAACTTATTAAAATATTGGACATAGCTACAGAGAGTGGATTTCGGGCAGATCTGGTGTACAAAAAATTTAATAAAGCCAATAATAGAAAGAGAATTAAAGAAGTCAGCACACTCACTCAAAACCAGAAAGAAAACAACATCTAAAAGAAGTTTGCATACCACCCTACAACTTTCTACAAATTCCAGAGGATCTTCAAACGACATAACATCATTCTAGCCCCTAACAACAATTACTCTATAAAAACATTTTAATTCTAAATTAAAAGACGATATTCCACAAGAAAACAAACCAGGAATATATCAGTTCAGCTGTAATGACTGTGAAAAAATCTACATCGGCCAAACAAAAAGAAATATAAAAACCAGGGCAAAAGAACACCACAGAAATATTAAACTCAAACAAGAAGAAAAATCTGCAGTAGCTTGGCATCTTTGCAAAGAGAAACACACTATAAATAGAAGCCCAAATATCCTCAAAAACATCACAAGGAAGACAGAATTAAAAGTTTGGGAAAACATATATATCTGGAAAAACAAGAACCGGGTCTTCAATTTTGAAATCCCGCCAGGCGATCTACTCATCCAGAAGTTCATCAAACCACCACCAGGGACAGAGACAACCACCACAGCAAGCAATGCCGGCAGTCGACAAAAGGAATTGACAATGGAAGCACATGGCTTCTGAAACATGTTTTTCGAAATAAAAAAGTAAGTGATGTAGTGTTACAAAATCGACTCAACTAAATTTTAATTGTTAAAACACATCACTGTCTCAAAGTCCACCATATATCAGGATAATTCACGGAATTTAAACCTTGTGGACGTAGACTGCCGTAAACATACACAACACGTGCTAAAAGGAAAAGAAGATGGACGCTACAAAGGTAGCATCAAATTCAATATTCATTTACGAGGCTTTTAACGTAACCAACCACAAAAAGGATATAAAGTTCTTCGAAAAACTACAACAAAAGAAACGCAAATTAGCCGCAGATATCCGGTTTCTAAATTTATGTAGAATTAAAAAGGCCACGCCAAAATTTGTCAGAAAAATAATAAAAAATTATAACAATAGTAAACTAGAAAAAGCAGTCGTCAAAAAAGACTTGGAAATGGAGAAGAACAAACATTACAAAAGTAGAAGTGAAGTAGAATTACAGCTATATGAATTACACTTGAAACTAACCAAACAATTAGGAAGCATCATTTGGGAAAATTTGGAAAACAATCTTTTGGCTAAATTAAGCATAAAAATGAGAAACAAAACTTTAACGCAAAAACGTAAACTTGAAAAGCTGTGCAAAGTACAGGGGAAAAGAAAACCAATTCAAAAATCCACACCACAAATGAACGTCAAAAACCTATCGTACCAAACTTTCACCAAATCAGAACTGGGTTTCTTAAACAAAGGGATGAAAACTTGCGTCGATTTTTCAGATAAAATTGACGATTACATTGTGGACGTACAAATAGCCACCCAACACATAAATGATATTGATAAAAACATAATAAAAAGTGAATGTTGCCACATTATCGAAACAATAGAAACCAAAAAAGAAAACTAACCCCCCAAAAAATGTATTAAGAGCAATAAAAAGCAAACCGGTAATTTATAGTAAAGCAGACAAAGGAAACACAATAGTAATTATGGACAAAACTGAATATGTAGAAAGAATGGAAACACTTTTAGAAAAAGAAGAATACTCTACAGTACAAATGAACCCTCTAAACCAATGTATAGTTAAATTAAATGCCAGTATTCAAGAATGTTAACTAATAGACAAAAAGAAAGATGCAAAATTAAAGTTGATAATCCAGTTCTGCACAGAATTTATGGCCTTCCAAAAATACACAAGCCGGGAAATGCAATGAGACCAATTATAAACAATATAAGTGCACCTACATATAATCTAGCAAAATGGTTAACAAACAGATTCTCTTCCTTCCTTAAATTTGATACAGCAAGTATAAAAAACTCTCTAGATCTGATCGATAAAATTAAAGACCTAAAATTGGAAACAACCGATATGTTAGTTTCCTTTGATGTATATGCTCTGTTCCCAAGCAGACCTACAGAAAGCATACAATCCCACATCAAAAACTGGTTACTAGCAATAGGAAAAACAACAGAAGAAGTGCGAGAATACATCATATTAACGAATCTGTGCATAAATCAAAATTTTTTCACATTTAACGGGAAATATTGCAAACAAACATCTGGTTTAGCTATGGGCAGCCCGCTGTCACCAATATTAGCAGATCTCTTCATGAGCACTATGGAAACTAGGATTAAAAAGGCATTCCATTGGATGTTCAAAATATGGTACCGCTATGTAGACGACATCTTTGCAATAGTCTCAGAAAGACACCTAGAAGATGCACTATAACTCCTAAATATGCAAGAAAAGTCTATAAAGTTCACAATGGAGAAGGAATGTGATGGACAACTACCATTCCTCGACCTAAAAATCATCAAAACTAATAATCACCTTACATTTGGCATCTACAGAAAACCTACCCACACCAACAGCTATATAAAACAAAAGTGTTACAATCCCATTCCCCATCAGCATGCTTTACTCAACAGCCTTACACACAGATTGGTAAATGTACCAATGGGAAAAACAGAATACCAATGTGAACTTACTAAAATATTGGACATAGCTACAGAGAATGGATTTCGGGCAGAACTGGTGTACAAAAAAGTTAATAAAGCTAATAATAGAAAGGAATTAAAGAAGTCAGCACACTCACTCAAAACCAGAAAGAAAACAAGATCTACAAGTAGTTTACATACCACCCTACAACTTTCTACAAATTCCAGAGGATCTTCAAACGACATAACATCATTCTAGCCCCTAAAAACAATTACTCTATAAAAAACATTTTAAATTCTAAATTAAAAGACGATATTCCACAAGAAAACAAAACAGGAATATATCAGTTCAGCTGTAATGACTGTGAAAAAATCTACATCGGCCAAACAAAAAGAAATATAAAAACCAGGGCAAAAGAACACCACAGAAATATTAAACTCAAACAAGAAGAAAAATCTGCAGTAGCTTGGCATCTTTGCAAAGAGAAACACACTATAAATAGAAGCCCAAATATCCTCAAAAACATCACAAGGAAGACAGAATTAAAAGTTTGAGAAAACATATATATCTGGAAAAACAAGAACCGGGTCTTCAATTTTGAAATCCCGCCAGGCGATCTACTCATCCAGAAGTTCATCAAACCACCACCAGGGACAGAGACAACCACCACAGCAAGCAATGCCGGCAGTCGACAAAAGGAATTGACAATGGAAGCACATGGCTTCTGAAACATGTTTTCCGAAATAAAAAAGCAAGTGATGTAGTGTTACAAAATCGACTCAACTAAATTTTAATTGTTAAAACACATCACTGTCTCAAAGTCCACCATATATCAGGATAATTCACGGAATACAAACCTTGTGGACGTAGACTGCCGTAAACATACACAACACGTGGTAAAAGGAACAGATGATGGACGATACAAAGGTAGCATCAAATTCAATATTCATTTACGAGGCTTTTAACGAAACCAACCACAAAAAGGATACAAAGTTATTCGAAAAACTACAAGAAAAGAAACGCAAATTAGCCGCAGATATCCGGTTTCTAAATTTATGTAGGATTAAAAAGGCCACGCCAAAATTTGTCAGAAAAATAATAAAAAATTATAACAATAGTAAACTAGAAAAAGCAGTCGTCAAAAAAGTCTTGGAAATGGAGAAGAACAAACATTACAAAAGTAGAAGTGAAGTAGAATTACAGCTATATGAATTACACTTGAAACTAACCAAACAATTAGGAAGCATCATTTGGGAAAATTTAGAAAACAATCTTTTGGCTAAATTAAGCATAAAAATGAGAAACAAAACTTTAACGCAAAAACGTAAACTTGAAAAGCTGGGGAAAAGAAAACCAATTCAAAAATCCACACCACAAATTAACTTCAAAAACCTATCGTACCAAACTTTCACCAAATCAGAACTGGGTTTCTTAAACAAAGGGATGAAAACTTGCGTCGATTTTTCAGATAAAATTGACGATTACATTGCGGACGTACAAATAGCCACCCAACACATAAATGATATTGATAAAAACATAATAAAAAGTGAATGTTCGAAATTATCGAAACAATAGAAAGCAAAAAGAAAACTAACCCCCCAAAAAACGTAATAAGAGCATTAAAAAGCAAACCGGTAATTTATAGTAAAGCAGACAAAGGAAACACAATAGTAATTATGGACAAAACTGAATATGTAGAAAGAATGGAAACACTTTTAGAAAAAGAAGAATACTCTACAGTACAAATGAACCCTCTAAACCAATGTATAGTTAAATTAAATGCCAGTATTCAAGAATTGTTAACTAATAGACAAAAAAGAAAAATGCAAAATTAAAGTTGATAATCCAGTTCTCCCCAGAATTTATGGCCTTCCAAAAATACACAAGCCGGGAAATGCAATGAGACCAATTATAAACAATAAGAGTGCACCTACATATAATCTAGCAAAATTGTTAACAAACAGATTCTCTTCCTTCCTTAAATTTGATACAGCAAGTATAAAAAACTCTCAAGATCTGATCGATAAAATTAAAGACATAAAATTGGAAAAAACCGATGTTAGTTTCCTTTGATGTTACTGCACTGTTTCCAAGCATACCTACAGAAAGCATACAATCCCACATCAAAAACTGGTTACTAGCAATAGGAAAAACAACAGAAGAAGTGCGAGAATACATCATATTAACGAATCTGTGCATAAATCAAAATTTTTTCACATTTAACGGGAAATATTACAAACAAAAATCTGGTTTAGCTATGGGCAGCCCGCTGTCACCAATATTAGCAGATCTCTTCATGAGCACTATGGAAACTAGGATTAAAAAGGCATTCCATTGGATGTTCAAAATATGGTACCGCTATGTAGACGACATCTTTGCAATAGTCTCAGAAAGACACCTAGAAGATGCACTAAAACTCCTAAATATGCAAGAAAAGTCTATAAAGTTCACAATGGAGAAGGAATGTGATGGACAACTACCATTCCTCGACCTAAAAATCATCAAAACTAATAATCACCTTACATTTGGCATCTACAGAAAACCTACCCACACCAACAGCTATATAAAACAAAAGTGTTACAATCCCATTCCCCATCAGCATGCTTTACTCAACAGCCTTACACACAGATTGGTAAATGTACCAATGGGAAAAACAGAATACCAATGTGAACTTACTAAAATATTGGACATAGGTACAGAGAATGGATTTCGGGCAGAACTGGTGTACAAAAAAGTTAATAAAGCCAATAATAGAAAGAGAATTAAAGAAGTCAGCACACTCACTCAAAACCAGAAAGAAAACAACATCTAAAAGAAGTTTGCATACCACCCTACAACTTTCTACAAATTCCAGAGGATCTTCAAACGACATAACATCATTCTAGCCCCTAACAACAATTACTCTATAAAAACATTTTAAATTCTAAATTAAAAGACGATATTCCACAAGAAAACAAACCAGGAATATATCAGTTCAGCTGTAATGACTGTGAAAAAATCTACATCGGCCAAACAAAAAGAAATATAAAAACCAGGGCAAAAGAACACCACAGAAATTTTAAACTCAAACAAGAAAATAATCTGCAGTAGCTTGGCATTTTTGGAAAGAGAAACACACTATAAATAGAAGCCCAAAAATCCTCAAAAACATCACAAGGAAGACAGAATTAAAAGTTTGGGAAAACATATATATCTGGAAAAACAAGAACCTGGTCTTCAATTTTGAAATCCCGCCAGGCGATCTACTCATCCAGAAGTTCATCAAACCACCACCAGGGACAGAGACAACCACCACAGCAAGCAATGCCGGCAGTCGACAAAAGGAATTGACAATGGAAGCACATGGCTTCTGAAACATGTTTTCCGAAATAAAAAAGTAAGTGATGTAGTGTTACAAAATCGACTCAACTAAATTTTAATTGTTAAAACACATCACTGTCTCAAAGTTCACCATATATCAGGATAATTCACGGAATGCAAACCTTGTGGACGTAGACTGCCGTAAACATACACAACACGTGGTGAAAGGAACAGAAGATGGACGCTACAAAGGTAGGATCAAATTCAATATCCATTTACAAGGCTTTTAACGAAACCAACCACAAAAAGGATATAAAGTTATTCAAAAAACTACAAGAAAAGAAACGCAAATTAGCCGCAGATATCCGGTTTCTAAATTTATGTAGAATTAAAAAGGCCACGCCAAAATTTGTCAGAAAAATAATAAAAAATTATAACAATAGTAAACTAGAAAAAGCAGTCGTCAAAAAAGTCTTGGAAATGGAGAAGAACAAACATTACAAAAGTAGAAGTGAAGTAGAATTACAGCTATATGAATAACACTTGAAACTAACCAAACAATTAGGAAGCATCATTTGGGAAAATTTAGAAAACAATCTTTTGGCTAAATTAAGCATAAAAATGAGAAACAAAACTTTAACGCAAAAACGTAAACTTGAAAAGCTGTGCAAAGAACAGGGGAAAAGAAAACCAATTCAAAAATCCACACCACAAATGAACGTCAAAAACCTATCGTACCAAACTTTCACCAAATCAGAACTGGATTTCTTAAACAAAGGGATGAAAACTTGCGTCAATTTTTCAAATAAAATTGACGATTACATTGCGGACGTACAAATAGCCACCCAACACATAAATGATATTGATAAAAACATAATAAAAAGTGAATGTTGCCAAATTATCGAAACAATAGAAAGCAAAAAGAAAACTAACCCCCCAAAAAATGTAATAAGAGCTTTAAAAACCTAACCGGTAATTTATAGCAAAGCAGACAAAGGAAACACAATAGAAATTATGGACAAAACTGAATATGTAGAAAGAATGGAAACACTTTTAGAAAAATAAGAATACTCTACAGTACAAGAGAACCCTCTAAACCAATGTATAGTTAGATTAAATGCCAGTATTCAAGAATGTAAGCTAATAGAAAAAAAAGAAAAATGCAAAATTAAAGTTGATAATCCAGTTCTGCCCAGAATTTATGGCCTTCCAAAAATACACAAGCCGGGAAATGCAATGAGACCAATTATAATCAATATAAGTGCACCTACATATAATCTAGCAAAATAATTAACAAACAGATTCTCTTCCTTCCCTAAATTTGATACAGCAAGTATAAAAAACTCTCTAGATCTGATCGATAAAATTAAAGACATAAAATTGGAAAAAACCGATATGTTAGTTTCCTTTGATGTTACTGCTCTGTTTCCAAGCATACCTACAGAAAGCATACAATCCCACATCAAAAACTGGTTACTAGCAATAGGAAAAACAACAGAAGAAGTGCGAGAATACATCATATTAACGAATCTGTGCATAAATCAAAATTTTTTCACATTTAACGGGAAATATTACAAACAAACATCTGGTTTAGCTATGGGCAGCCCGCTGTCACCAATATTAGCAGATCTCTTCATGAGCACTATAGAAACTAGGATTAAAAAGGCATTTCCCTGGATGTTCAAAATATGGTACCGCTATGTAGACGACATCTTTGCAATAGTCCCAGAAAGACACCTAGAAGATGCACTAAAACTCCTAAATATGCAAGAAAAGTCTATAAAGTTCACAATGGAGAAGGAATGTGATGGACAACTACCATTCCTCGACCTAAAAATCATCAAAACTAATAATCACCTTACATTTGGCATCTACAGAAAACCTACCCACACCAACAGCTATATAAAACAAAAGTGTTACAATCCCATTCCCCATCAGCATGCTTTACTCAACAGCCTTACACACAGATTGGTAAATGTACCAATGGGAAAAACAGAATACCAATGTGAACTTACTAAAATATTGGACATAGCTACAGAGAGTGGATTTCGGGCAGATCTGGTGTACAAAAAATTTAATAAAGCCAATAATAGAAAGAGAATTAAAGAAGTCAGCACACTCACTCAAAACCAGAAAGAAAACAAGATCTACAAGGAGTTTACATACCACCCTACAACTTTCTACAAATTCCAGAGGATCTTCAAACGGCATAACATCATTCTAGCCCCTAAAAACAATTACTCTATAAAAAACATTTTAAATTCTAAACTAAAAGATGATATTCCACAAGAAAACAAACCAGGAATATATCAGTTCAGCTGTAATGACTGAGAAAAAATCTACATTGGCCAAACAAAAAGAAATATAAAAACCAGGGCAAAAGAACACCACAGAAATATTAAACTCAAACAAGAAGAAAAATCTGCAGTAGCTTGGCATTTTTGGAAAGAGAAACACACTATAAATAGAAGCCCAAAAATCCTCAAAAACATCACAAGGAAGACAGCATTAAAAGTTTGGGAAAACATATATATCTGGAAAAACAAGAACCGGTTCTTCAATTTTGAAATCGCGCCAGGCGATCTACTCATCCAGAAGTTCATCAAACCACCACCAGGGACAGAGACAACCACCACAGCAAGCAATGCCGACAGTCGACAAAAGGAATAGACAATGGAAGCACATGGCTTCTGAAACATGTTTTCCGAAATAAAAAAGTAAGTGATGTAGTGTTACAAAATCGACTCAACTAAATTTTAATTGTTAAAACACATCACTGTCTCAAAGTTCACCATATATCAGGATAATTCACGGAATACAAACCTTGTGGACGTAGACTGCCGTAAACATACACAACACGTGGTGAAAGGAACAGAAGATGGACGCTACAAAGGTAGGATCAAATTCAATATTCATTTACGAGGCTTTTAACGAAACCAACCACAAAAAGGATATAAAGTTATTCAAAAAACTACAAGAAAAGAAACGCAAATTAGCCGCAGATATCCGGTTTCTAAATTTATGTAGAATTAAAAAGGCCACGCCAAAATTTGTCAGAAAAATAATAAAAAATTATAACAATAGTAAACTAGAAAAAGCAGTCGTCAAAAAAGACTTGGAAATGGAGAAGAACAAACATTACAAAAGTAGACGTGAAGTAGAATTACAGCTATATGAATTACACTTGAAACTAACCAAACAATTAGGAAGCATCATTTGGGAAAATTTAGAAAACAATCTTTTGGCTAAATTAAGCATAAAAATGAGAAACAAAACTTTAACGCAAAAACGTAAACTTGAAAAGCTGTGCAAAGAACAGGGGAAAAGAAAACCAATTCAAAAATCCACACCACAAATGAACGTCAAAAACCTATCGTACCAAACTTGCACCAAATCAGAACTGGGTTTCTTAAACAAAGGGATGAAAACTTGCGTCGATTTTTCAGATAAAATTGACGATTACATTGCGGACGTACAAATAGCCACCCAACACATAAATGATATTGATAAAAACATAATAAAAAGTGAATGTTGCCAAATTATCGAAACAATAGAAAGCAAAAAGAAAACTAACCCCCCAAAAAATGTAATAAGAGCATTAAAAAGCAAACCGGTAATTTATAGCAAAGCAGACAAAGGAAACACAATAGTAATTATGGACAAAACTGAATATGTAGAAAGAATGGAAACACTTTTAGAAAAAGAAGAATATTCTACAGTACAAAAGAACCCCCTAAACCAATGTATAGTTAAATTAAATGCCAGTATTCAAGAATGTAAACTAATAAGACAAAAAAGAAAAATGCAAAATTAAAGTTGATAATCCAGTTCTGCCCAGAATTTATGGCCTTCCAAAAATACACAAGCCGGGAAATGCAATGAGACCAATTATAAACAATATAAGTGCACCTACATATAATCTAGCAAAATGGTTAACAAACAGATTCTCTTCCTTCCCTAAATTTGATACAGCAAGTATAAAAAACTCTCTAGATCTGATCGATAAAATTAAAGACCTAAAATTGGAAACAACCGATATGTTAGTTTCCTTTGATGTTACTGCTCTGTTTCCAAGCATACCTACAGAAAGCATACAATCCCACATCACAAACTGGTTACTAGCAATAGGAAAAACAACAGAAGAAGTGCGAGAATATATCACATTAACGAATCTGTGCATAAATCAAAATGTTATCACATTTAACGGGAAATACTACAAACAAACATCTGGTTTAGCTATGGGCAGCTCACTGTCACCAATATTAGCAGATCTCCTCATGAGCACTATGGAAACTAGGATTAACATCACAAACTGGTTACTAGCAATAGGAAAAACAACAGAAGAAGAGCGAGAATACATCATATTAACGAATCTGTGCATAAATCAAAATTTTTTCACATTTAACGGGAAATACTACAAACAAATATCTGGTTTAGCTATGGGCAGCCTACTGTCACCAATATTAGCAGATCTCTTCATGAGCACTATGGAAACTAGGATTAAAAAGGCATTCCATTGGATGTTCAAAATATGGTACCGCTATGTAGACGACATCTTTGCAATAGTCCCAGAAAGATACCTAGAAGATGCACTAAAACTCCTAAATATGCAAGAAAAGTCTATAAAGTTCACAATGGAGAAGGAATGTGATGGACAACTACCATTCCTCGACCTAAAAATCATCAAAACTAATAATCACCTTACATTTGGCATCTACAGAAAACCTACCCACACCAACAGCTATATAAAACAAAAGAGTTACAATCCCATTCCCCATCAGCATGCTTTACTCAACAGCCTTACACACAGATTGGTAAATGTACCAATGGGAAAAACACAATACCAATGTGAACTTACTAAAATATTGGACATAGCTACAGAGAATGGATTTCGGGCAGAACTGGTGTACAAAAAAGTTAATAAAGACAATAAAAGAAGTCAGCACACTCACTCAAAACCAGAAATCAAACAAGATCTACAAGAAGTTTACATACCACCCTACAACTTTCTACAAATT
The DNA here is from genome assembly GCA_030762935.1 of Hymenopus coronatus. NCBI lineage: Eukaryota > Metazoa > Arthropoda > Insecta > Mantodea > Hymenopodidae > Hymenopus > Hymenopus coronatus. Next base: position 456,382,272 of record CM060900.1, on the reverse strand, counting down.
CCAGAGGATCTTCAAATGACATAACATCATTCTAGCCCCTAAAAACAATTACTCTATAAAAAGCATTTTAAATTCTAAATTAAAAGACGATATTCCACAAGAAAACAAACCAGGAATATATCAGTTCAGCTGTAATGACTGTGAAAAAATCTACATCGGCCAAACAAAAAGAAATATAAAAACCAGGGCAAAAGAACACCACAGAAATATTAAACTCAAACAAGAAGAAAAATCTGCAGTAGCTTGGCATTTTTGGAAAGAGAAACACACTATAAATAGAAGCCCAAAAATCCTGAAAAACATCACAAGGAAGACAGAATTAAAAGTTTGGGAAAACATATATATCTGGAAAAACAAGAACTGGGTCTTCAATTTTGAAATCCCGCCAGGCGATCTACTCATCCAGAAGTTCATCAAACCACCACCAGGGACAGAGACAACCACCACAGCAAGCAATGCCGGCAGTCGACAAAAGGAATTGACAATGGAAGCACATGGCTTCTGAAACATGTTTTCCGAAATAAAAAATAAGTGATGTAGTGTTACAAAATCGACTCAACTAAATTTTAATTGTCAAAACACATCACTGTCTCAAAGTCCACCATATATCAGGATAATTCACGGAATACAAACCTTGTGGACGTAGACTGCCGTAAACATACACAACACATGGTGAAAGGAATAGAAGATGGACGCTACAAAGGTAGGATCAAATTCAATATTCATTTACGAGGCTTTTAATGAAACCAACCACAAAATGGATATAAAGTTATTCGAAAAACTACAAGAAAAGAAACGCAAATTAGCCGCAGATATCTGGTTTCTAAATTTATGTAGAATTAAAAAGGCCACGCCAAAATTTGTCAGAAAAATAATAAAAAATGATAACAATAGTAAACTAGAAAAAGCAGTCGTCAAAAAAGTCTCTGAAATGGAGAAGAACAAACATTACAGAAGTAGAAGTGAAGTAGAATTACAGCTATATGAATTACACTTGAAACTAACCAAAAAATTAGGAAGCAGCATTTGGGAAAATTTAGAAAACAATCTTTTGGCTAAATTAAGCATAAAAATGAGAAACAAAACTTTAACGCAAAAACGTAAACTTGAAAAGCTGTGCAAAGAACAGGGGAAAAGAAAACCAATTCAAAAATCCACACCACAAATGAACGTCAAAAACATATCGTAACAAACTTTCACCAAATCAGAACTGGATTTCTTAAACAAAGAGATGAAAACTTGCGTCGATTTTTCAGATAAAATTGACGATTACATTGCGGACGTACAAATAGCCACCCAACACATAAATGATATTGATAAAAACATAATAAAAAGTGAATGTTGCCAAATTATCGAAACAATAGAAAGCAAAAAGAAAACTAACCCCTCAAAAAATGTAATAAGAGCATTAAAAAGCAAACCGGTAATTTATAGCAAAGCAGACAAAGGAAACACAATAGTAATTATGGACAAAACTGAATATGTAGAAAGAATGGAAACACTTTTAGAAAAAGAAGAATACTCTACAGTACAAAAGAACCCTCTAAACCAATGTATAGTTAAATTAAATGCCAGTATTCAAGAATGTAAACTAATAAGACAAAAAAGAAAAATGCAAAATTAAAGTTGATAATCCAGTTCTGCCCAGAATTTATGGCCTTCCAAAAATACACAAGCCGCGAAATGCAATGAGACCAATTATAAACAATATAAGTGCACCTACATATGAGGAGGTGACGCGCAAACACGAACATGTCCAAAATTTAAAAAAAATGAGTTACGATATGGAATGGTAATCAGAGGATAAGCGGAATGTATATACACCTTGCTATTGAAGCAAACCCGAATATATTCCGTTATACAAGCCTGTGAAAATGGGTGGTTCAAGGCAAACGCGAACATGTCCACGTATAAATTTCCTGCAAAGAAGAACTAGTCCATACAACCAATAGGAGGCTGTGGTTTAAGTCACATGATTTGCCTTCCATTCAAGGCCAGGTATTCCCGCGCAGAGCAGCTGGTATGATTATTGTCGCGCTTCTGTGTTCTCCTGTAGTATGGTATTCTAATTATGTAGTAACTGCAATTATTGGGTCAGCTTTTTAGTTAGCGCGTGAAATGGATGAAGAACGTGTACTTGTGAAGACTGCAAACCAGGGTAGCAGAAAGAGGAAGAGGAATGAATCGCAACGTGAAAAGGATAAAGCGAAACAGTATGTTGCACCAAGAGGCTTTCATTCTTTTCATGCATGTTCACACCAAAATAAACAGTTCTCTTGACGGGAAATACACCCACAAGATGCACTGCACCTGAGGCAATTAATTTATAAAGTTCATGATAAAGCAGCTCAAGAAATGATGGATGATGTCGCTGAAAAATATTCAAAGAAAGCGACCTCGAAACAATGAAGGCGAAAGTAAACCTTGCAAATTCAATGTTATCTACACTCTTTTCGCACAAAATGGAAACATAGTATACCCAGTGTGCAAGAAATGTTTCATGCATATTACCCTAATGAAATCTACTCGGCTGAATAGTATAGCAAACAGGATAAAAGAAGGAAAAGCAATAAAGGAATATAGAGGCGGAGATCGCGTCAGTCATAAATCAGCAGACAAGAAGTAAAGTGTTAGACAATTTACAGGCAATCTGCATTGTACTGAAAGTCATTACAACCGACAAAAATCACAACGGCTGTATCTGCACAGAGAATTAAGTATAAAGAAACTAAGTGCGCTGTACAACAGATCTGTGGCTAATGACAACAAAGTGTCTACATCCATGTTCCGTTAAATATTCGTGAATGAATATAACATTGGATTTAGAAGTCCTGCTTCAGATATCTGCAGTTTCTGCGCAAGAATTGACGAGCAAATGTAGGTGGCTTCAAAAAAGGAAAAGATACAGCTTATCACACAGAAAAGGGTCCACAAAAAAAGGGCAAATGCCTTCTATGAACTTTTACGAGAACAGAATGAACAGGCAGTGGCTTTCTGTTTTCATTTGCAACAGGTCCAGCCACTGCCAAAGAGTCCTGTACATGAAGCATTTTACTCCAGGCAGATAAGTTTTTACAGTTTGTGCATTGTCAGTGCGAAATCAGTGAACCCTGTATTTTACACGTGGACGGAAGATTTAGCAGGCTGTGGTGTAGCGGAAGTGGCTTCAGCCTTATTGCATTTTTTAAAATCTGTCAATTTTAAAGATAAAAGTGTACTAAAACTTTTCTGTGACGGGTGTGGAGCTCAAAACAAGAACAATATCGTGCTTCACACACTCGTGTATTTTCTTGGAATACATGATGGTCCGGTTGAACAAATACACCTCATTTTTCCAGTTCGAGGACGATTTCTTACCTGCTGACCGGTTTTCGGTAGAGTGGAGAAACTTCTACGAAATAAGCCAACAGTTGTAACAAAAGAAGAATATATTGAGGTCTATCAGTCAGTGGGTGAAGTAAGAAACCTTGGTGAAGTTTGGAGAGTGATGGACATGAAATCACTATCTAAAGGCCTACGCAATTTAGATCACATCAGTGAAATGAAACGAATTTTCATTAAAAAATATCAAGCTATGGAAAACATTCATATTGATGTGGATGCAACTGCATTCTACAAGTCCCAGCAAGAGCTACCAGAGCGGAAATCTCTTCTGAAACGCGGATGGACCATGAAGAAACTCTTCTGCCAACCAATACCTGAAGTACCCCTCAGCCATCCAATCCCAGATGCTAAGAAGAAAGATGTTGATGGTTTATTGAAAACCATTTTTGGAGCAGACTGGAGAAATCACCAAGATTTAAAATGGTATGCATCCATCATTGACTCTATTCCCACATCGTGCAACACAGAGGCAGATGAAATTTCTTGTGACTGTTTAGAAGATGATTGTGGTTTGTTTGTTTAAGTGTGTGAGCTTAAGAACCTTTCTAATAATAAGCAATGTCATTGTTGATATCATTTCATTTAGGTCATGATGCTTTAATTTATGTAATTAAATGATTCTAAAAAAAGCAAAATAATCACAACTTTGTTAAAATTTCCAAACAAAGCCAAAGGTACCAAAGTGAGTTTATATTTTTTTTAATGATATGATATACTAAAATGATATAGATATGTAATCTGATATACTATAAGACGCATTACTCAATAACATGCAAGCCATTAAGAAACAACAAGATATTTGACTTTCGAAATTCATTCAAAGGTGAACATGTCAAAATGGATCATGCAAACGAGAACATGTACATATTTAAATGTACTTTTTAAAGGAAAATTTTCAGTTTAAATTTATTTCACACATATTAATTGTTTTTTGTATACAAAATAAAGGCGTTTGCCTATCAGTATGTTGTTTCCAATAATATGTATAGTTGAGATACGTTTTATGTCGATTGTGAAAAACTGTATTTAATGGACATGTTCCCTTTGCGTGTCACCTCCTCATATAATCTAGCAAAATGGTTAACAAACAGATTCTCTTCCTTCCCTAAATTTGATACAGCAAGTATAAAAAACTCTCTACATCTGATCGATAAAATTAAAGACATAAAATTGGAAAAAACCGATATGTTAGTTTCCTTTGATGTTACTGCTCTGCTTCCAAGCATACCTACAGAAAGCATACAATCCCACATCAAAAACTGGTTACTAGCAATAGGAAAGACAACAGAAGAAGTGCGAGAATACATCATATTATCGAATCTGTGCATAAATCAAAATTTTTTCACATTTAACGGGAAATATTACAAATAAACATCTGGTTTAGCTATGGGCAGCCCACTGTCACCAATATTAGCAGATCTCTTCATGAGCACCATGGAAACTAGGATTAAAAAGGCATTCCCCTGGATGTTCAAAATATGGTACCGCTATGTAGACGACATCTTTGCAATAGTCCCAGAAAGACACCTAGAAGATGCACTAAAACTCCTAAATATGCAAGAAAAGTCTATAAAGTTCACAATGGAGAAGGAATGTAATGGACAACTACCATTCCTCGACCTAAAAATCATCAAAACTAATGATCACCTTACATTTGGCATCTACAGAAAACCTACCGACACCAACAGCTATATAAAACAAGAGAGTTACAATCCCATTCCCCATCAGCATGCTTTACTCAACAGCCTTACACACAGATTGGTAAATGTACCAATGGGAAAAACAGAATACCAATGTGAACTTACTAAAATACTGGACATAGCTACAGAGAATGGATTTCGGGCAGAACTGGTGTACAAAAAAGTTAATAAAGCCAATAATAGAAAGAGAATTAAAGAAGTCAGCACACTCACTCAAAACCAGAAATCAAACAAGATCTACAAGAAGTTTACATACCACCCTACAACTTTCTACAAATTCCAGAGGATCTTCAAATGACATAACATCATTCTAGCCCCTAAAAACAATTACTCTATAAAAAACATTTTAAATTCTAAATTAAAAGATGATATCCCACAGGAAAACAAGCCAGGAATATATCAGTTCAGCTGTAATGACCGCGAAAAAATCTACATCGGCCAAACAAAAAGAAATATAAAAAAACCAGGGCAAAAGAACAGCACAGAAATATTAAACACAAACAAGAAGAAAAATCTGCAGTAGCTTGGCATTTTTGGAAAGAGAAACACACTACAAATAGAAGCCCAAAAATCCTCAAAAACATCACAAGGAAGACAGAATTAAAAGTTTGGGAAAACATATATATCTGGAAAAACAAGAACCGGGTCTTCAATTTTGAAATCCCGCCAGGCGATCTACTCATCCAGAAGTTCATCAAACCACCACCAGGGAGAGAGACAACCACCACAGCAAGCAATGCCGGCAGTCGACAAAAGGAATTGACAATGGAAGCACATGGCTTCTGAAACATGTTTTCCGAAATAAAAAAGTAAGTGATGTAGTGTTACAAAATCGACTCAACTAAATTTTAAATTACAAAGGGTTTTCTAACTTCAATAATGGGAGCTTCTAAAACAAGTCCATTGCAGCAATGGAGATGCTGGCTGGACACACTCCTCTTTATATATGGATTGACATAGAGGCCATGTTGACATATCGAATTTGCCAGCAAATCAAAGTGTCTGATACTGGACATATAAAATATCTCAAGCTACCCTGGGCCAGGAGTGTTCATCAAAAACACAAAATGAGGAACCAAGAGTTAAGTTTCATATAAATGTTGCAGTCTCCTATCCACATCTTAGTGAATGGGACAGACTAGTAAAACCCTATAATACCAAAGGTCCAGTCTGGTATTCTGATGGTTCTAAAACTAAGTCAGGAATGGAGGCTAGTCTACATATATTGCAATGAGGTCAAAACTTCTAATAGTTTAGGTGCACTTCCCACTGTTTTCCAAGTAGAGGCTTTCTATCCTTTTAATGCCTTCCATCAAAAGGAGATAAAACAATAAGAAGATTCTTATTCTCTCAGATAACCATGTAGGCCTTAAGGCTCTTGAGTCATCAGTAATTAAATCATAGCTGGTCTTAGAATGTAAGAGTTTTCTCATGACACTGGCAGAGCACATTACGGTTCAACTGATGTAGGTGCCTGGACATATGGGGGTTCAGGGCAACAAGAAAGCTAATGAGGCAGCCAAAAAAGGCAGTGAAATTCCATTTATGGAACCTGAGCCTTTGCTGGGAGTATCATACAGATCAGTAAGGCACGCTATTAAGAACTGGGCTCAAAATGAGCACTGGGAGCACTGGAATTCAATAGAAGGGTGCGCACACACACTAAGGAGCTAGACAAAGCAGGGCTGAGTACCTATTCAGGCTTAGAAGAAGAAAGCTTTCATTATTCTACTGGACACTGTGCCCTTAAGCACAATCTATAGCAGCTGGTACTACATTACAGCCCAATCTGCACTAGATGTTTTCAAGCAGCTGTTACTCATCTGTTATGTGACTGCCTTGCCTTAGCTAATCAAAGGGCAAGTATTTTCGGCAACCACTTTCCTAAGGTAAATGAACTATAAAGCCCCAGTTAGCAGTCTAGTCAAGTTCATTTCAAACAACAAACTTCTTAACTGGGGGTACACAATGATGGAGATAGATCTTAATTGTCACAGTACTAGGGCTATTAAAGCCCTCTCCTTAAACTCAACTCAACATCTTTTCTACTAAAGATGTTACAAAACTGGCAATGCACTATGAGTCATTTTACAAAAGGCTTCATCAAGATTGTTACCTATACAGCAGAACTGGTATCACTGGATCTGCCCTACATCATCAATTGCATATAACTGATGCAGGTCCTACGATACAGGTTCTGCTGTTTAAGGAACAATCTTGATAAAGCCTTGTGTAGAAGATTCATAGTATATAACTATTAGCTGAGCTTCACAGTGTATCACTTCAATTCTTATTACTAGAAAAACTGGCAAATAGGGATATGAGGTAGTTGAGATTAACAACGGTCCCACTATGCCCAAGTCAAAATGCCTATCATCAGAAAGGAAAACCATGCAAGATAGCCTTTCAATACTTGCTTAGGAAAATAGAAAAGGCTCATTTCCACTAAAAGTGGCTTTTAGTAATAGGACTTTAAAGCTGGATACGAAAGGCATGGGTTAGATACCACTCAGCATAGATGGATTCAGACCACGCTAAATTGTGTTACCATCCTACATGAAAGTATGGTAGCACCACAAAAGGCCCTACACATGGAGGAATGTTGCCCCCAGTATTGTGGAACCTTATAGTCAACAACCTCATTGAGGAGTTAAATAGCAGGGGGTTATATTGTTAAGAGTCTGTGGATGACTTGGTCACAAAATATGGAACAGAAGCTGGTATATATGGAAGACAGCCCTAGCTGGGGAAGTGGTATCCCATGGGAGCTTTCAACCACAAAATTCCAGGCAGAATATAATGCCACCAGGGCTTCTTGTGTGGAGGAGAGTTTAGGACAGATGCTACTGGAATTTAGTATCTAGCTATACACAGCCAGCCATTTAGCATGGCTTTCTTTAGAAGGGAAGTAAAACCATTGCCCCATGCCATAGATTTGCGGCATATAAAAGAACCTAAAGCCTGATGAAGAGGTCCCTGAGCAAAATTAAGCAGTCTTTCACTCCCAGTATAGAATGGGATGTTGAGAACCACAGTAGTTAAAGAGCATCCATAAATAAAACTCCATTTCCATTTACAGACAGTCAGGTGGCAAAGTAGACTAAAACCTAAGACCTTGGAATTATGTTACTAGACTCATCGCTGGCGCTGGTGTGCTGTCGCTACATGAAACCTCTCGTGCATCGGTAGGTGAAGGGCAAACATGCTTTTTGCCGTATGCTCAGTATGTATAAAAGCCTTTAAAAGTGAGGTGGTTTAAGGGTATTAGGGTTTAATAATTACATTGTGCACTTCTATGCTGCATAACTATACCAACCATCGGAAAAATAATTCCGAGACACTTTCCATCAGTATGAATAAATTGTAACATGTGTGTTCCAAATTTATTCTGATTTATTCTCGTGGGTATCCTTGGTCGCTAAGCTAATGATAATTTATTTTAGGTTCCCAATACATAAACTAGAATTATTGAGTAAGTTGTCAGCTGCTCCGAGGCATAACAAATTTGTGCCATCGAAATATCACAGGCTATACTCTGTGCATTTTGTGAAAAATTGTTTCCATGAGAAAAAAGGCAAGAAGATGCTAAATCCTGACACAGTTCCTTCAGTATTTGGTTTCCCTTTTTATCTGACAAAGGTAACAAGAACGCTAATTTATTTCTTATAACTATTTTGTATATGTTTTATTAGCATTAGAAGGCAGAGCTAAAATATTAGATTCAATATTATAATTTGTCCTAAAAAAAATAACCGTAATCTCTATTAAGTTAATTTTTCAAATCTGTAATTTCATTTTCAATTTGAAGCATAATCAGGGTGCAAAAAGGAATTTTGCAAAAGCATTAGAACATAAAAAATATTAAGTAATAATCGATTCTAATTTTAGATTTGATTATAAATTGTTTCAGGAAGCAATGACCATAATCTCCTGTTGTGCAGATATTAATATACCTATCTTATCTAAGTCAAATATATCACAAATACTGATAGATAATGTTTACTTAATGCCTGGAATATAGTTTACTGAAGCGGAATACAGGTACCTAGTTTCCATTTATTTTATTTTTATACTGTACATACCATATTTGAAAATCCAATATTATTGCATGTATTTTTTCTAAATAATTTTATTTATTTGTTTTTATTTATTTACATACCACCTTAGTTAATATTGTCGAATCACCACTTTGACCTTCTATAACGACTGCTTAAATTTGAGGTGTACTTTAAAACAGTATTTCTCGATTAAATTAACACAAATTCAGTATCGCATTCATATTTCCAGGCTCTTGAGGGTGGGGAATAAGAATGGTTTCATCAGTCTAAAATCCATCCTAGTTTTTTCATTTTAAATTCAGCATTTTGACCACTTTACTCCAGAGACACTCTTAACAAACCCTCTTTATAATTCTTGTTGACGACTTTGTGCATTAAAGAAAAAAGGAGAAAGCATACATGGAATGACTGAGAAGAAACTGAGAAAATGGAATTAAAGCTGAATTATGCTCTCTGTGATGCTTACATCCTGTTCGTAAAACACTTTAAATGCAGGTATGGAATATTCAAGTTCAATGATATTTACTTCTGTTTTGTTCAGTTGTGGGATGAAATTCTGTCTAGTCAATGAAGTGATTTTATTCAACTTCCAACAGGACATGCAAGGTCTAATCCCTGAGCATAGATGCTGATGGTCATAAAGAACATGTTGTCGCTATTATTTCCTAATCCGGTATCATTATGACGTAATTATAGCTGTTTTCCCATTAGAACCAATTTATTGTGCCCGACCTAGGGAGTCTCTTGCCCTCCACCTAACTTCTTCATATTACAACATTTTATCTGGTTTGTGCAGCTGGGCATGTAGGGGCTTGGCTAAAACAGCACCATATATAAAAACCAAGATCATAATGTCAAGAAGCCCTAGAAAGGCTAGGGGAATGCAATAAATTTAACTAGCATAGGTCCTTGGCCACACTGAGGAAACTAAAAATGAAATTGCAGATGGACAGGCAGCTAAAATGGGAGCACAGGCCCCTATTTGGAGAACCAGAATCTGTCTTGGGTATCACCAAATTAATGGCAAGGACAAATCTATTCGACTGGATTTAAAGAACACATGCAACATACTGGAAGTCTATCCAGGAGCAAAAACGTGGAAAGCTAATAATGTAATAACCATTCCTTAAGAGTACTACTGTCTTTAAATTAAGTAGGAAGCAAATGAGGCTCATGGTGGGTTTGATGACTTGTCACGGGATTTTTGAACAAACAACTGCATATAAAGGAGCCTTCAGAAGATCCAAGAAGCAAGATATGTAGAGCAGATAAAGAAACAGACTAGCACATAATATTTCTATGTGAAGCAGCTACAAGTAAATAAATGGCATCAGTTTGGAGCTGTAAATCCAAATGAGATGGTTTCTAATAAAAGCCTAATCAAGGGACTTCTAAGACTTGTTTAGAGTTTAGGGAGGTGATTAATGGAAAAACAGGGGGGAAATCATACAATAAACCTAAAAGGTTTCAGCACAAGCTGGTAGGGGATGTTCCTCCTGATCACCACCCTATCAAATATCCTATCTTTATCTTTGTTTCCAAATGCAGTCCTAAGCCTTTGCTACCCATTTTGTCCCTGTGGACTTGACGGTTTTAGTATTACTTTTAGCTATTTTATAGATATATTCTTGAGTTATGAGTATTAGGCTATTCTTTTCCAAGCTCCTTTTTGAGTTTTGAATCTCTCTGGTATGTAGTATCAAAGAATTGATGCTTTTGCATTGAGTTAAACAATGTCTGATGTTAAACATTGTGTAAACATTGTTCCTGCAAGCAGTTCTTAAACCATAAGCATACTAAGCTTTTATGCGAACAAATTGATGCACATTTTGTTTGTGCAATAATAATGTTAATTTACTAAGTGAAAATAATGAACATACAAAATAAGGCAAATGTCTCTCTAATGGCATATAAAAAACATTAAATTGTAACTTAAGGAATAATAATTTCATAAGCCACAGAACCACACACACCATATGATACCAAATAACATCTTTAATGAGAGAATATATGGACGACTACTACTAAAACATTTGCTTAATCTTATGTATTAGAAAATTTGAGGACTCTTTACACACGTGATATGAGATGCCAAAGAAATGTTGCTAAGTCAGATGGTTTGGCAATGTGCATGTGCAAGCACACAGAACCTACCAAAGACTGCGAGCCATATTATGTCTGGCATAGAAGCCAACCTGCACATCATTTCTAACAATCGTAGCCAATCTGTAAATAATCCCCAGTCATGTATACAACAAATTGTGTAGCACCATTTGGAAGCGATTAACAACTGGTCATCTTTGAAAAGTCCAGACCATGCTTTCTCTCAGATTTTATTGTTTTACAAACACAGGGATATGATCAAACAGAATTTATTGTAGTATGAGAAGGGAAGGTTGTATGTTACTGGTGATATTCTTACAGAGTTGAATAGTTTTAGAAATGGTTCATCCAATTAATAAGACAGATCTGTTGGTTTGCCTCAATGATTCAAGCGTCCAGTCTTCAATAATTATTTGATGAGGGTCTGCTGAGAACAAGAATGCTGTGTTCTAAATGCTATGCAGTCTTGTACTTCATTAAGAGACACAATTGTACATATCCCAAGCAGTCCTACTCTTGTGGCTTTCGTTATTAATATCAAGAAAGCGACTTTATTATGATTAATTGTTTTTAAAACTGGACACGAAAGGGTCACACAGAATTGCCCAGATAAATTCTTTTCCTAATACACTGCTTTGTATACAAACAGTCATATGAGATGGAAATAATGGAATGTTCGGTTGGAGACCAGTGTATGAGTTTGCGGACAGTATCTGATTGATTTGGTTACTGCCACAAAGTGTGCATGGTCCCTAATGATACCAAATACACTTTGAGAGGGAAAATTGGAGGTCTCGGCCACATCATTCAAATTGACGAATGTAAAATAGCACTGAAAATACAGACACCAAAAATCGTTTAACAGACCCTTTTTAAGAACTATGCAAGACATTAAGCAGGTGTACCCAGTGGTGTAGAGATTAGTTTTAGGCTAGGTTTAGCTAATGAGTTAGTAAAGTATTTAGTGCACATAGCTAGCAATTTAGGTAAAAACAGTGTACTTGGTTATATAGTTATTGCAATAGTAAGAGACACACTATATAGCCCGTGTAACTTATCAATGATAACAGACTGTTGGCTGCCTTGCGTTATGTGATTCAAAATGGATAATTTTGCAGCACTGAATTCTTCAGAATGGCTGCATGCACTGTAAGTAAATAAATAAAGAATTGTAAACCTTAAGTTATATTAAGAAAACGTTTTCTGGCCTGAAATCATAGTAAAAAGGTAACCTGTAGGCCGCATTATGGCCAAGTGGTTAGACCATTCAAGCGACCGGATGTGAGATTTGTGGTGGACAAAGCGGCGCTGGGGTGGGTTTTCTCCAGGTTCTACGGTTTCCCCAGCTATCGCTTTCCACTGGTGCTCCATCTTTATTCATGTATCACCAGTGTCACCGCCTGCGGTGCCATAAGTAGTTAAAGCGGGCGTTAAACACTACAAAAAAAAAAAGTAATCTGTTACCAAACAAGGGTAGAATTTTGTGACCTATATTACACTGTTTAAGGAAATTTGTCACTACATTTTTGCATGGCCTTAACTAATTTCATAAAATAATGTTTATTCCATTAAAGCATAAAATTGTAATAGTCATTAAAAGTTAACATACAGTATGTTAACGTATAGCAGCAATTTGTGGATAGCTTACTGAGTTTTCAAAATCATTATTTAGGGAGAACAAGGATTGGGATAAGATACAGCAGTCCCCAAATTATTATAAGCAGTTTGATAGCTACTTTTTCGTTACCAAAATGGAAATTACAACTATACTTTTAATACAAATATTTCATACCTTCTCCCTAAATTACTACTAGACCAGATTTTAGAAAAGTGACATTTCATATTTCATGCTGTGGTAAATCAGAAAAACAAGTATCTAGGGAAGCTATATAATGTGAATGAAGTAGCCAGGCCAACGTGCTATTTCATACTCTTCAGTGCATAAATGACTGATTAACCAAGTACTTTATTCATGACTGTCCAACCCTATGACTCAAAACGTTACTGCATTCTCATAGAAATACGAGAATATATATGAATAGTTCTTCACAGTTTAATATCTTTGGATTTATGCTATGTGAAATAACAAGATGACTGATGAAGAAAGAACACTTTTGACTCCAGATTTCAGTGTGCTTTCTCTGTTTCTGTCCATTGAATTCTAAATTGTCCCGGAAATCTGCAATTCACATATGGTAATATGAATGCTGTGTATACACAAACATGGAGAACACACAATGCGTACCCAATAAAAACGGCTAGATTCTGATGTGAATTTTCATTCTCGGTCAAACTCAGAAGCTTTCAGAGACTCTGTAGCTTGAATTTTGGCTATATGCTCAATAGCAGTCTAATTATAGTTATTCTGCACTCTATTAATTATATCTTTCAGCTGCATGGTCAACCGGCAGTCTGATCACCATGTACTACTGCAGAAGGCAAAAGTCCTCAGACGCTGACTCAGAGTAAAAATGCATGGCAGGTCTAGATGCTTACGGTAGTACCTAACATTGTCTGGCCCTTTGCTTGTATTCTTTTCAGGGACTGTGTGTTGTTGGTCTTGTGACATGTATGGAGTTTTTTGCAAGTATACAGTCTATGAGGTGTGATCAAAGATTCCTAAATGAGGACATAAACACAACACCCACTTTGATTCTTCTATCCTACACTCTCACCCTCAAAGTATCTCCTTGGGAGTCGATACACTTATCCTAGCACTTTTGCCACTACTGGAAGCACTTCTAGAAGTCATCTTCTTTACACATATTCAGAGATTCATGATGCATAACATCAATGTACTCGAAATGGTGTCCTTGAAGCCATATTTTATGTTGCAAGAAAAGAAAAATCTCCCCTGGAGCCAAATCTGGAGAATAGACAGGATGGGGAACAGTATTCATCCTATTTTTATCCAAAATTGGCATGCAGAAAGGGCTTGTGCACAAGCGCATTGTCATGATCCAGGAACCAGTCGCCGTTCCTCCATTTCTCCAGGTGTTTGTATCACACATTCTCCCATAATATTTGCAACACTTGTTTGTATTGCACTTCACTGTTTGACCCTGTGGCATAAATTTCTTATGTACAATTCCTTTAGCTCAAAAAAAAAAAAGAAAATAGATCATTCATGAAACTTGTCTGGCCTGTTAGGGGCCTGGAGATGAAGGACTCTTCCATTGTAAAGATTGTTGCTTCGTTTCTGGATCGTACCCATAAATCCATGTTTCATCACCAATAATAACATTCTCAATAAACTGTGTATAATTTTGAAGCTTTTCTTTGAGATCAATAAGGGCAATCACATAGCTTTCTGTTTGGTCATTTGAAAGGAAGTGGAGCATGAACAGTGCGGCAATTTTTCTTGTGTCGAAATCGCTCTTTAAAATGCTTTGAACACTTCTCAAGGAGAGTCCTAATGAGTCATAAAGTTCTCATATTGTAATGCACCTATCAATTAATACAATTTCCCTCCCTGATTGATGTTTTCGTCAGTTTTGGTGGAACAAGGTCGCCCAGAAAGATTTGCAACTTTAACTGATGTCATGCTACTTTTAAATTTTGAAAACCAGTGAAATGATTTGAGTTTCACCCATTACTTCCTCCCCATAAGCTGTTCTTTAACATTTCATAGGTTTCTGTTGCAAATTTACAGAGTTTAAAGAACAATTTGATGTTTGATCTTAGTTCTTCATGAGCTGACATTTTCGCTTCATACACATTCTGTGGCACGTGCAAACATGTGTTTACTTCAGAGCTTTAAACTCTGCACTGCAAGGTCACAGAAAGTCACATGACTTCTCATTTATACCGGGAAGAAATGCTGCAAGTGCAGTATGTGTAGGAATTAAGACAGCTCATTGGCAATGTTGTTGCAAAGCCATTCCAAAAACCTTTTGATCAAACCTTGTATTACAATCTACAATTGAGTTGCAGAATTTATACATACTGTATTCCAATCTACAATGGAGTTACAGAATTTATATATGCATATTTTCTTTTTGAAATTACAGACATAAAATTCTTCTTGTTGAAACGCATATGTATATCTACTCACATTTTAGAAACAGAAATGATACTCACAGACTGTTTTTTTATCTGTCCAAGTCTCAATGAAATTCTCGTCTAGCGCTTTGTCCACTGTTTCTCATAAATATAACATCTAAGAAGAAAAACACCTCATTTGCTCGGTAATGGTGCCAGTGACAGCATCAACTGCACAAACATTGAATTCCAATGTTGAACCAAAAGAGGCAAAACTAATTGTGACTAAAATAGCTGCTTCTGTTTCCCAGATGACACAGAGGTTGCGCTTGGTGATCATTACACATTTTTACTGTTCGGGAAACAATGGTAAGCAGTTCAATACAAAATTATAAATGGGTTCTTTATGAATTTTATTACATTTTTTGTGATAACATTGATAATGGTGATCAATTTCACAAAAAATTGTAAATTACAGGTAAATTCACAAAATAAACCTGAGGTATAAAAAAATCGCAAAATGTCATGAGTGGCAAAATGTTTACAAACTATGTAAAAAATATAATAGTTTATACCTATCTTTATTTTATGTACATGCCTTATAAAGTCCTGAGTTGACCTTTTTGTTGTTCTGGAATTTTGTAAGAGTATTTTATTGCTGTTTCTAGTAAAATTTTCATCTACAGATTACTTTACATACAATAGGTGAGTGTTGTTCATTATGAATCATACAGTTTCTAGTACTCTGGGGCAGCACTGTTTGAATCCGGGAGTGCAGGTTATGGTTATAAGAATGGCGTGGACATTTGGTTGGCTTAACTCAGGGTTTTGATTAGCATGGAAACTCTTTCAGGTAGTGGTGAGACACAAGTGCTTAATTAACTGACTCTGGTCTTTTTCCGCCCTAGAACAAACGCGTATACTTCTTAATTTTCTACTGTGACGTTACAGTTTAATCACACGCAACTATTACTATTTATTCGTTTGATGCAGTGTTAAGTCTCGTACTATGACTGGTCTTAAAATCACTTACTTCCATCACAACTAAGAGTTACACCACGCGCTCAAATATCACATCTTGGTCATGTGGGGATTCTTCGTCAAGTGCCCTAAAATGTCGCCTGTTTGGCTCCATCACAAATTCTAAATTTCACATCTTGGTTGTTCGGAGGTCCTTTACCAAGTGCCTCAGAAAGCGTCCCCATAACAGCGGAGAGTGCTCGCTGTGTCCTGTTAGTTGCCTTGAGCAGGGTCCATTTATATTCACCCCTTTGGTTCAATGCACGTAGCAGTATCTTGTATGCCGAGCTCGTGATTTTACGTGTTAAAAGTATTTCTACCCTTCCATTTTCTCTGTACATTTATATTTTCTCTTCTAAGAATATAATTTTGCCCCAGAACAAGACATGTACTGTCCCAACTTGGAGCCCTAGTAGGGTAAGAATTATTCCTTTTATGACATTTTCAGTACGACTTTATCAATTGAAGAGCTTATCAATTGTGATTCCCAAAAATTTTGTTTCAGAGGCATACTGTATGCCTTCATTACTGTATATAGGTACAATTTTCAGTTCTAATGATGTATTTCCTGTTCGAGTGTGTAATGCAAACGCATTTAGATTTTTCTTTTCCATTTAATTCTAGTTTAAGATACTGAAATAGAAGTATTTAAAACAGTGGAGAATCATCACTAATACTATTAAAACTGTGAGCTTGAAAAACATGCCAGTTTCACTTACATTCTTTCAAAAGAGGACATGTTTCAAGGAACATCATCAGCTGATGCTTGCCTGTTCCCTTCAGTTGACTGGACTTTTAAAATAGGGCACATTTCAAAGAATACGGCTGCCTCATTGTCAGCTCTGATGCTCCACTGCTCCCCTCAAGTGACTGCAATAAAAAATTAACCATCAAGACCCATGAAATTCTAGTAGAATCATTATTTACCAGTATATCCATAGAAAAATTAACCAACTTGTTAAAATTATGGCTCTCAGGCCAAAGTTTTACTTCATCTAAAATTGATGAATACAGCACATATTTTTTTGCATCTAGTAAAATAGCTTCATGTTTAACTAAAAGTTCTATCAACAAACATTACAATTGCCAGTAACCTTTACTGGCTTACCTGTATATGAATAACTTAGAAACACAGCTGACAAAAGCATTTCCTCAAATTTTTAAGGCAAGGTTTTGCTATGCAGATGATATATTAGCTAGCAATAGTTCCACAGAAGTTAGCCCAGGATGCATTAAAATGATTGAATTCACAGGATAGATCAATACAGTTCACAACTGAAGAAGTAAAGATGGACAGTTTCCATTCTTGGAATTAACAATTATGTAAAATAAAGAAAGAATAGAATTTGGTATATATAGAAAATCAACACATGTAGACAACTTCATTGTTTATGATTGCCAGGCTTGGAAGCCCTGGTGATGAAAACATTTGGACTACAGCCTACAAGCCCAGTGATCATATTTAATAATGAAAGCCTAAGCATTTAGACGTGTAGATAAATACATACAGAACCATTATTTCAACCCTAAAGAACATCAATTTTCGTATTCCATAGTCTTAGTTTAATCCAGAAAAAGTTTAATATCCCATTGACAATTGAAGAATATAATAAATCATATAAAACATAATAGGTATTGTTGATATAAAACACACAAACGAGCATTACCAATACTAGGACATAAAATGTGTTACAATTATGAATGGCTTTAACCAGAAATTTATAACAAAAATCATAAACACAACAGATATAAAATGATTAACAGATATTAGCAAATTAAAGCATGATGCAAAGAAAGGGTATCACAAATACATATTCCACCCAAAACCATTTAATAAATATAAAAACATGTTTGATGATTTCAATTTTAAACTGGTTCCACTTAACAGACATATTGCTAGAAATTTGCTTAAATCACCTACTTAAGAACACTGGTTCAATTAAGGAATTATCAGGAATACATAATATCAAATGTGAAGATTGGCATAAAATACATATTGATAAAAAAAAAAATGGAAAAGAGAATGAAAGAACATATGAGATGCATAAAATATAAACAGATAGATAAATGTAGCATAGCTTATCATTACTGGTCAGATAATCATAATTTTTGTAAAATAGACATACAACTTTCTAAACCAGTAGAGAATTATTGGGAATTATCTACGTGGGAAAACATAAACATTATTAAGAATGAAAAACAAGTTAACAACTTTGACATATAGTTGATGACATCATATGACTAACCAATAGCAACCAACATGAGGCAAGGGAGGCAGTCACCTGAGGGTAGTAGTTCAGAATCAACTGACGATGAATGCCAGCTACTGAAGCTGAGGATGAATGCCAGCTACTGAAGCTGAGGACAAATGCCTTTGAAAATGTTTTAACATTTTACATTTAAAAGTGAAGGTGAGTGTTAATAAGTTTGACTCTTGAAAACTCCAAAAAAAAATGTTTATGTAATTGTTGAGCAGCATTATATGATGCATATTTGAATTACAAATTACTGAGTTAGAATTTTAACACAGGAAACAACTAACATAGTATTTCTCTTTGTAGTATTTGAAGTGAGAAGATTTTATGTGATTGGTGTTCTTTTTATGTATTTCCAAAGGATGCTGTGTGTAACAAATCAAAATTCATTAAGCTGTCTCGATTCTTTATGCCGTGGATTTTCTCCTAAATATCTAATTCTGCTGTTATCTAGGGGTTTTGTGAGCAATGGCAGAATTGTTTGCCTGTTTTTATTTGATAGCTCTAAGATGTTCTTTTAGTCTTGCTTCTAAATTTCTCTTGGTGTCTCCAATGTAGAGTTTGTTGCAGTCTGTACATTCTATTTTGTAAATGCTGGATTTTTTATGCTCGGGGATGGGTTCCTTTAGGTTTGTACTTAGTATTTTCTGTAGATTGAAGTTATTTTGAGGTGCTAATGTGATATTAACTTTTTAAAAGATTTTTTTGAAATTATGACGTGGATGCTATGTAATTTTCTAGAAGAGAGGTTGTTTTACCTCATCGAAAAGATACAAAATATAGAACGAAAACCAAGATTATATTAGTTTCATTTATTGTAAAAGAATTATACCCAAGCATTTTACAGTGTGCACATTTTAGCATTTCCACAACTTGGTAGTGAATTTACTGTGGACACCAATGCCAGTGACACCAGCATTAGAGGCATTCTATCCCAGGTCCAGGATGGCCAGAAGTGAGTAACAGCCTACTAGCCTACCACAGCAAAATGCTTTCTAAGGTAGAAAGATCTACTACATTACCTGGTGAGAGCTCTTGGTGATGGTAGTAATAAAGGTGCTGAAGCACTTCCACAAGCATCTGTTTAGTCAGCCATTTCACTCTACCCTCACATGGCTGCAGAGTTTCAAAAGCCTGGAGGGCCAAATAGTCCATTGGGTTCAGAGGCTCAAAAAATATAACTCAACATCAGAAAGGAAGGAGTCGCTCCATTATGGATGCCCTTTCACGACTCAGTCCAGAAGAGTGCAATCACTGCACTAAGGTTGAGAAGAAAGACTGTGCCACAGTTGTCTGTGTCTTTGTGCCTTCACCTGGATGGGATAGCACAGGTCTGAGGAGGGACACTGGCAGACTTGCCCCCACTCCTGAGAGAAGTAGAGGCAGGGAGGACATTGCACCCAGGAGTAGTGTGTACATATTCTACTGGGCCCAATGGAATTCATTGTAGACAAGGAAGGAGTACTGTTCAGAGCGTGATGTGACAACCCAGAGAGAATAGCTGACAGACTAGAAGCCGGTGCATGCAGCTGCATAATGTAGGAGCATGTTTTGAATGTACAGCCATTGATGTAGCATTCCCTGTGTCAGACAGGGGCAATAAGTATCTGTTGGTCACCATGGATTACTTCACCAAGTAGCCAGAGGTATACATCATTCCTACTAGGTGGCCAAGACATTGTGAACTGCCTCATAGAAGAACTGTTTTGTTGTTATGGAGTACTATTGGAGCTGCACAGTGATCAGGGCATCAACTTTGAGTCCTATCTGATGAGAGAAACACTGGAGTAACTTAGTGCACAAGATGCGCAAAACAACCCTCCACCCACTGTCAATGGCATAGTTGAATGGTGACACATAAAGGTTCTAGAAGAAAATTTGAAGAAGATTGTGGGCAATCAACAGACAGAAAGATGTGAGGGTGCCACTTTTCTTGCTGGCATAGCACTCTACAACCATGACACCAACGGGTTGACACTGGCCAGTTTGGACTTTGGCAGGAAGCTACATCAACCATGTGGCCTGACATTTGGGAGTCCTGAGGCAGAGCAGCCAGCAGACAGTTACATAGAGAATCTTGTACACCAGCTCCATGACATGCATGAGAAAGCACATCAATACATCCAGATACTGAGCCACCAGATGAAGACCCAGTATGATCAGCAAGCCAATATCTAAGGTTTCTAGTGGGATAATTTGGTATGGCTATATCACCTTACCCAGACCAAGGGATGCTGCCCCAAGGTTCAAAACCATGGCAAAGGCTGTACCTTGTGGTGAAAAGGATAAATGATGTTATCTACCACACCCAGAGGCTGCTCCAAGGTAAGAGACCCATTACAACAGTGCTTATTGGGATGACCAGCCCTGAGGAGGGAGCACTGTGACTATGCCCTAAGGCCATAACTGCCGAACATGTGTCAACAGCTTATTTCGGAAGTCATAGCTGATTGTTGCCATATACTGTTACACATGTGTTAGTGGACATATGTGCTGTTGGCAATTTCCATAATGCCAAAGATGCACATTGTTACACCTGCGTGAATTTGTGACTCCTGCAGTGGTTTGCACTTGCAACTGCTTCTGGAAGTTTCTTGCTTAGTCGACAGGTGTAAAAAGGAGAGAACAAGTCCTGCAGCGAGTTCAGTTTACACTGGGAATGCATAGTATGCAGCAGTTGAGTGAGTTTTGATGGGAAATTTGCAGCATGCAGTAGTCGCCGCTGCCGCAATCAACATCAAAAAGGAAACTATACATCAGAGTTGTTACAAAAGCTGCAAATAAAAATGTTTATTTGTGAACAGATTTTCATTTGTAATCAGTGGAAGCAATAAAGAGTTATTTGTTGAAGCAATAAAGACTTAGTTTTTGTTACAATAATCAGAGAACAAGATCACATAACTTTTGGCATTTACCAAAAACAAGCCCAGGTGGATAAAAAACAATAGTTACAATCCCATAACAAAAACATGCAGTATTAAACAGCCTATCTCACACCATTAAAAGACGAGTTTAAGATTGAATATGAACACTTGATATACACAGCGGTCAATAATGGATTCAGTCCACAGCTATTGATAAAACATTAAGAAAACTCAAGCAAAACAAATTACAAACATCACAAATCTAAACCAAATAAAAAAAAATCCATTTTCAAGAAATTTACGTACCAAATATACCTTCAAATTTTTTAAAAGCGTATCACCTTAGCACTTCAAAATAACTTCAGCCTATAGAAAATACTATGTACCAAAACAAGAGTCCCATTCCAGAACACCAAAAATCCGGCATTTACAAAACAGAATATATAGACTACAACAAACTCTGCATTAAAAAAACCAAGAAAAAATTAGAAACATGACTGGAATAACATCTTAGAGCAATCCAATGCAGACAAATTTGTCATTGCACATCACTTCTGGTCATCAAACTATGAAATAAATCAGAACATAATGCATAAGACCTGCAAGATACACAGCCGAATTAGATATTTGGGATAAAATCACATCATAAAAAATCAAGATAGCTAAATCAATTTTGATTTGCTGTCACACAGCACCCTTTTGAATTACAACAAGGGTACCAATCACATAAAAGCTTCTCACTTCAAATACCACACAAAAAAATACTGTCAGTTGGAGACTATTGAAGATGAAGTGCAAAAGCTTCAAAACATATCTAGGTGAAATTACCTTATGTGATATTTTCTGTGTTACAATTTTAACTCAGTAATTTCTAATTCTTTTTTCAATTAATTTATCTCTTCATGTATAACTGACCAATGAAAAATAGTTTTTTTTTTTCCATTTCTGTTTAGTTTAGCATATGGAGGACTACTGTTATTTTGCTGTTGTATTGGTGCTCTATCAGCAACAGTGATATAATGGTTATTGAAAATGTTAGCAACTTCAAAGGGATTCTTGACAATGGCATCAAATATTTTAAATTAAATATTATAGCATACTTTAGAACTAGCAGTTTTCATATTTATAACTTTCCATAAAGTTTTGTTTTTCTTTGATGAGTTACTAATGCATCAAGGTACTGCCATTTTGCAACCTAATATTCATAAACAGGCCAAATAGGAGATATGTTTAGAAGTATTCAGCTTTGTTAGTTTTACTTAATTCTAGCAAATAACATTTCGATCTGCCAGATAGTGATAATTCCTTTAATAATACACTTTTTGCTTACATTTGTCTATACATTTTCGATTGCTTTCTATGAAAGGCTCTACTAAAGTGGTGCATAACATTTACAGAAGATACCATACATACATCTGACCATTCTTCATTGTTTAATTGTGTACTAATATTAGTGCATGTTTTTACTGTGCTATAATTGTTTATATTGTACTTGAGGCTTAAGATTATTGCTAATATTTAATAAATATGTTAAATTGTTATTATAGCATTTCGATCTCAATGATCTGTAGTTCACATTTGTTTTGCCTAACACCATGACAGTGATTTTGTAGGGATGAGCTTTCTTTTTAAAAATCTATATTAAACTCCCAAAAATTAAGATTTTTTTCTTGCATGTCTTATATTGGGGGTATTCATATTTTCCAATTTGCCCAGAAAAGTCTTATAGTTAGGCATGGGAAAATTTTGTTTAAACGATAAGACCGAAAAAACACTAAAATCATGAAAACATAGTGGGAATATATTTCAGACATCTAAAAACAGCAGAATTTTCAGATTTAAATTGTGAAATAATGTGAAAATTTGGTCCTTTATGCAAAATACTGTACTTTGCGCAATTTTCTAATGATATGAGATTTCTCCAGGTGAAAAAATTACAAAATTTTGACTTACAGTTGATTTACCAATGTGAAAGATTCAACTTTGGAGGTACTACAGTACTACAAATACTTTCTGGTAGAATAAGTACTATATTTATCCAAATAAAACACAATGTTTTTTTCCCCAAAAATATTAATAGTAAGAACTGGGGTCATCTTCCATTCCTGATATATTTTTTTTTTTTTTTGAATAGCATGCAGCAAAATGTAAGTTCTGAACTTCGCAGGTACAGAAGTGGCGGCCCTGGGGGAAATGGTTTTGATTACTGCCATGGTTTTAATGTATGTGGCAGATTTTATACTTTCATTTGCACCAAAAGCTTCACTGTTAAGGACCTATAAGCATTATCATTATGAAAAATGATTTCTCTCAGAGACTAAAATAAAAATAGAGGTATTTCTTCCACAGCAGTGGTTGAGCACAATGTTGTTTGGGAGCCATCAGTCAAGTACAAAGAGAAAGGCTGAGCTATGAATTTCCCTCTTCCACCCACACATACACTGGAACATTTCTGTTCGCTGCTGTTTCTCTCTGCCAATGAATTTAAATGCAAATTCCAATTTGGTAAAACCACAGTAAAACTAATTATAATGATGTGTTATATTCGGTTATGTTGACTAAACAGAAAATCTTATTCGTCATTACATTAGCTGCTGCCGTTGCCACCGTGTGCAGACATAGCGGGACATTTCTGTTTTTCTCTGCCTCTCTCTCGCTCACAATGTGAGTTTCTGCACAAATTCGAATTTGGCTATTTAGCAACGTAGATAATATTGTTGCCAATTTCCTCATTGCACTTTTCAGTATCGCTCCATATTTAGCAATGTGTTGTTAAGGTATTTTGAACCAGTTCCGTGACAATTTTTGTAAAATATGATTTGCAATTCTTCTAGTGAGTTTTAACTTTTTGATGTTCTTCTTTTAAGTTTAACAATTTGACTTAAGTCTGTGCTTTGACTTAAGTTTAACAATTTGACTTTAACATGGTTAAAGTTGAAGTAGTGTTTGTTAAGGAATGTGCTCGTGATCTCACAGAACTTGTACAGCATCTTGAAAGATACAAGTTCCCTGCTGCCCATTATTTATAATCAAGGTTAAACAACTTGGAGCACGGCTTCAGGTTGATCAGCCAGGGCATTTTTGAAGGTGAAATATGCCAACTTTTAGAAAGTATTGGCAACCAGCTGCTTCAAGCAGAAGTTAAGCATTCTCTTATATGAGTAGGCTTACATCTTCAAAATAAACTCACAGAACTTTTGAGTTCTGATCCCACAAAGCTTGTGTTCGTTCACAATGTTGAACAAATCTTTTAATACTAAGAACATAGTGATAAATGCTGTAAATGAATTCAAAACTTGCAAATATGCTGTAAATGAAGTTCTTATGAAGACTGAGTCAACTGCTGCTTCTAGAATGTAATCACTCAGTCAGGATTCTGAAAGTGTACAGACAGCTGCAAGATGCAGTCAAGTGATATAAATATCCTTATTTGGTTGAAATTAAGTACGAAGCAAATTAATTATAATCAGTTTCGACCAGAATGAAATAATGCAGATACAGGTGTAGGAGCTGCTATAGCAGCTGGTAATCATGCTTAAAAAAGGTCTTTCAATTGAGAAGGTTGACATTGTGAAATGCCTACAGGCAATGAAATTAGATAACCCTGAATTTGTAGCTGCAGCTCTAAAAGCAGTATAGACTCTGTATTCCAACAGGGGCAGTGAACAACTATTTTCACAGTACAGGGAGATTCTGACTGACCGAAGACACAATCTAAGCAAAGAAAATTTGGTACTCATGACTTTGCTATCATTTGAAGTGTGACGCAGTGATCCCTTGGTAAATATGTTTTGAAGAATGCATTTCATAGCAGCTAATAGAAGTGCATTTAATATGCAAGTAAAATCACATAATAATTTTTTATAGTTTGTACATTTATGTAAAAATAACATGCTTGCTTTCATCACTTGGTACATAAAGTGTGTTTAAAATAAATCATATATTAAGTAATTTTCCCTTATAACCAAACTTAAAATGATACATCAAAAAATGTCTCCAAAATCAACTTTATTACACTATAACCCACTGAAAACCATGAAAAATAAACACTGAAAACCATACAAAATAACACTGAAATATTCTAAAGTTTTAAACAAAATTGTCCTGTCCCTACTTATGGTGCATTAAGTTTCTGATATATACACTGAATAGTTTAGTATCTGTAATTTCTATTACACTGCGTTTGAGTAATTTCTCTTCCTTTAACATAGTTTTTTACACTGCCTTTTATATTTAGTGCCATTTTTATTCCTATCATGGTAATCCCTTGATTGAGTAGATGGGTTGAGACCATGCTAAAAATTGCAGATTTGTGCTACCATCTTAGATGGAAGTATTGTAGTCAGTGCCATAAGAGGTTGTCCACAAGCAAGAATGTTGATCCCATTACTGTAGCAGTAGGTTATATTATCAGGGGTATGTGGATGACTTGGTGATTCTCATCCTTGGCAAATATGAAAACATCTTTAAAATAATGGCACAACATGCATTAAATTTTGTATAGAGGTGGTGCCAAAAACAGGATTGTGTAGTCAATTCCAAGAAGACTATGGTGCTACATTTACACAGCAACTTATCACAGAATCATATTGGACCTTAAATTATTTGGTGAAATGTCTCTAGTAAAAGGGAAAGTGACATGCCTGGACTAATACAACATTCTGGAATCCTCACTTTAAAGCAACATGCACCAAGTTAAAATGGAATTAAAGAATACCAAAATAGTCAGCAGTGGAAGCTGGAGTTTATACCCATCTGTATCCACTGGAGATATATCACCGTAGAGAAGTCCATAGTTAGTTATGGGTCATTGGTCTGGTGAAAAGGATTGAGCAGACACGAAGGAGAAAGGTATAAAGATCACTCTCACGGCCAGTTCACAGAAAGTAATCCCAGGACAATAATTAAACTTCACTTTAAACTTCACACAAATACCTAAATATTCTACATAAATACCTAATAGTTTAATTAATGCTGCTTTATGCCATTAATCAGAACTACAAACCCCAACATGTACTTCATATGAGTCATCTGATATCCTGAATATTGTAGCAAACTTCTCTTTTTCTCCAATAAACATCGCTTTATTTCTTCCACAAATGGATAACAATCAGAATCGGTTCATAAATAACTGTCTTTCTTCAATGCTTTCGTAACAATTCTGCCATATAGTTCCCTTTCAATGTAGGCTGTGGCAACGACTACTATTACTCACTATGAACTTCCTGTCGAAACAAAACTCCGGGCAAGGATGTTCCCCTTTTTATACCTATCGCTCACATGCTAGTAATTTACAGAAGCAAGTTACATGTGCAAATCACCACCACGGGTGTCACAAACTCACTCAAGTGTAATAATGCCCCGCTTTGATGTCAAAGAACCTTCCGACAGCACATGCATCTACTCACACAGGTGTAACAATAGATACTAAAAATCAGCTATAACTTTATCTAGCAAGCCATTCACACATGTTTTGCCATTACAGACACAGGACAAGGTCACAGCAAAGTTTACAGCAATTGTAGTTTAGAAAGATTCAGTATTCGGCTCCTCTTTCTTTGTAGCAACAGGATTTCATGGTCTTCATGTAATTATTGGAACTACCTTTTTAATTACATGTTTATGCCGAATATTATCTATACATTTTACATCAGTTCATCATTTTGGATTTGAAGCAGCCACTTGATACATGGAGAACAATCACCGTGAATTTGCTCGTGTCTTCTTCTAGTTACATAAAGCATAAAACTGGTAAACCATTGTCTAGTGGTGTTGAATTATTGATTTTGTGAGAAATAACACACACTTCCATTAAAAGAAGCAGTGAAATTAATTTCTGAGTACATCAGCGTTTTGGCTACAAATATAAACTGTGCTTGTAAAGAAAAAGCAGAAGCAAGAAAGTTTTGACTTAATTGGGAGGATAGGCCTTTATTTATTTTAACTTAACTATTCCCCTCACAAGAAAAATGGTTAACCCTAGAAAAAAAGAAAATTTGTGAAATATACAAAGAAAAAATGTGATGATTTTCTGAAGAAAGCAATATGCGTAACAGGGCACAATTCATTTTTTTTTAAAAATGAGCCGCCAACAATTAATGTCCACCAAGTTAATGTTCATTCAGATTTGCCTAATTTCAGAATCTCAACCTCATTTTACAAAATTTTGTGTGAAACTGGCTCTGACTTTGCCAAAAGAGACCAAAAGCTACTTAAATTCTCTATTCGTTATGGATTACATATAGTGTGTACTCAACAGGTGGTCATGAAATATGGCAGTATTTCTGGTGCAATGGAAGAAGGCTGCATTATAATGGTGCACAATCGTCTGTGTTTTGTTTTGGTGTGGCTCAA
The DNA here is from genome assembly GCA_030762935.1 of Hymenopus coronatus. Lineage (NCBI taxonomy): Eukaryota > Metazoa > Arthropoda > Insecta > Mantodea > Hymenopodidae > Hymenopus > Hymenopus coronatus. The sequence continues at coordinate 456,354,553 of CM060900.1, read as the reverse complement.
AAGATTAGGTGCTGGCCTTCCAATGCCAATATCCCAACTGACATAAAATGTAAGATGCAAAGGTTCTATGGAACAAAAACACCTTGACACCTTAAAATACCTATTAAGTAAATTTACTTGGCAAGAGAAAACATTCATCAACTATCAGAATAATCCTGGTACACTAAACAAACAGCACACACACACACACACACCACTTTACCTATAAAATAGCTAATAGAAACTTGAACAACTTGAGCTGCACTAAAGTTTAAAATTTGTAACCTCTCTTTACCTTCAGCAAACATTGTTGTAAATATGCTATGTTATCACTATATCCTCAGTTTTCTTGCACAATTAGTTAATTGTTGTATTTTTACTATATTTGACGTTCTGAATATTATTTCACTGACTTCCTGATAAACTTGTGTTAACTCAGATGACGTATTTGCATTGCAACCAGCAGTAATTATCATATCACAATTCCAAAAAAAAATATACCAAATTTCATTTGAGTAAAACATTTACTCTCAATTTTAAAATAATATTATCCACTTACACGTGCAATTAATTTAAAAACTAATTTATAAAGAAGCGTTAAAATTAAAAATCGGAAGATTTCGGTCTTCCAACAAATCACAGAATCTATTTCTTTATTTTCGTAAGTTGGTATCCGTCGGAAGCGCTTAGGGAGGAGAAAGCGCTGCAATCAGAAAAACAAGTGAGCGCGACAGGCCGTTGCTATGGTCACAACAGGAGTTGCGCAATTACCAAATAATCAATACTCGCGTAACACCTGCCTTGCAATATTTGTTATTTATTGGTTTTACTGTTTGAAAATTATTACAATCTCTACACGTACTATGCACATAGTATATGGAGATGATATTGTACTCCAACCAAAAATTCGGTACCAAGATTCCACCGGAAATATATGTTTTGAGACACCCTGAATCCAATTTTTTTTAAAAAAAAAAGGTCAGTGTGTGTCCTTGGACAGCATAACTCAAAAACTGAAATGCCGTTAAATGCCAAACTTTGAATTTAAGTTCAAATATCTCCCAAAGATGCGACATGAAGATTTTCAAGAAAATCCCCCCCACTCCAAACTACCCATTACGTGGAAAATTTTTCGAAATTTTGTCTAAATTGCTCTAACGATTTTTATTAAAATAATGTATATTCAAAATGTTTACATGATAAATAAAATGTACGGGTGAATTTACTGGGAGTAGCCTCTGAAGAGCCCTTTATTCTGGATGATTTTTCTGAATTTTGTATAACTGGTAAACTCTAAGAGATAAGACTAAAATTACACAAAAATATGGATCTTGTCAGAACACATAATTTATTTCATATACTTATATTTTTTTAAACAGCTGGCCGTTTCTGAGTTATTCCTTGTTATTGGTTTTAGCTTTAAAATATTTATACCTTTCTCGTGCGGAAATTTGTTAACTCCTGGCCATACAAACAAAGAAATTTCAAACACATGGCAATCAGCTTTTAAGAGATTTGACTATCGCTTTAGCCTATGGCACTCCCTTATTTTCTTTCTACTTACAAGGAAGCAAGTAATAAGGCAATTTCTGCTAATTTTATGTCGTTTGGCATGAAGCAAATAGAAGAATAAGTGCTTTAACAATAGTTTGTTACAGAGATGTAGAGAAAGTCATTTGAATGGAACACATCAGATTTTTTATCTTTCTAAGAGGTCGACATAGGCCGAGTTGTAGAGTGATGTTAGAAGCTCATGATATGGCAGTGTGTAGCAGAATGCCTGAGTGGTTTGGTTTCGTTATATTGCTCTTGTCCACGGACTTGTTTATTTTATTATTTAATTTGTGGTTAAGATGAAATAACCAAAGGTGATATGTAATTATGATTACCAGTGGTCTGAAGATCCTGCCCTTGTAAACTTGTTTCTTGTTCATCTGGGAGATGCACTTCAGCTTTAGAAGAAACTTAACCACTACCTTGGAGACCAAGACTGTCCTTATTGTCAATTTAGATTTACTTATTTTGATCGCCATGTATATAGAAACGTAATCAATTTGTTTAAAGTAACTAAGTATTATTTCTTTTGGCGAAGCCATCAATTCCTTGTATTTAAGGTGAATAAATGTTATTCTATTCATATTAGACCGACTCAAAGTAATCGACATATTTTTTTCTCTTTTTTTATTTCTTCATTTCTTTAATTTAGCTCTCTGAAGTATTCCTTAAATACCTTTTTTGTTGAGTTATTAACTTACATATATATAATTAAAACTCACTCTTTTTTTCTCTCTCTCTCTCTCTCTCTCTTTCTCTCTCTGTGGCGTGTAGGTATGTCTGGGAGTAGTGCAGGGAGTGTGAGAGCCACAACTTTTAAAACAAGACTATTGCTTCAGCCTATTTTATTAAATTAGTTCCCTTCTGCTTATAAGAGGCAAGTAATAATACCATTCTGCTAAAGTTAATCTTGATTAGCATGAAGTAGAAAGAAGAAGAATCTTTTGTAGGAAGTTTGTATGCAGAGAAGGCAGCGAAAGTCATGTGAATGGAACACTTTTATTCAGGGGTCCTCAAAACATACATTTCCGGTGAAATCTCTGTATCGAATATTTGGTTGGAATAATGTAATTACAGAGGCAGATACATAATATAAAAAAGTCTGATGTGTTCCATTCACATGACTTTCTCTATCGCTCTACAATTCTTACGAAAGATTATACGTTTATCTACATCATACTAATCAAGATAAACTTTACTACGCATGATCTTATAACTTAGTTCCTTAAAGGTAGAGGGAAATAAGGGAATATACTAGGCTAAAGCGACAGTCAAATGCCTTAAAGCTGTCGCTGTGCGACTGTCAATGATAGTTTGTTTTCTAAAGCCAGGAGTAAAACAAACGAAAAATGAAATGAACGAGGACTCTCTGTTGTGAAAAGTTTAGTTATATTAAAATTGTAAATAATAACAGGGAATATCTTGGAATAAAACAACATAAAAACAAACAAAAAAACTGAATATCACATAAATTGTGTGTTTTAACTAGATCTACATTTTTATATAGTACGTTTTTATTTCATCTCTTACGGTTTACCACTAATGCAAAATCCATTCAGAATGAAGAAGACTTCATGGGATATTCCCAAGAAATTCAGGATATACATTTCATGTTCATATAAATATCTTAAATATGCTGTATTTTAATCAAAGTCTTTAGAGCCAATGTTCAAAAAATCGAACATCTCCAAAATAGTCATGTAAAGGGCAGCCAGCTGTTCCTGAAAATCTTTGCGTCGCATCCTTATTTTTATAAATATATTCAAAGATAATAATTATCTCAATAACAGCTTCAATGAACCAAAAAAATAATTAAATATGATTTTAAATTATTAACTTGAAATCATTGATTTAATCTTTCCTTTATTACTTTTACTAAATTGCTGGTGCACAAAAATTTTTGATATTTTAAGATTACAGTTTAATTCTGAAGATGCTGAAATAAAATTCCAAGTTTGGTGTTTAACAGACGTTTCGCCTTTAAGTAATACTGTGCACAGACATACACTTACACGCATGCGCGCATAAAACATGTGCTTCCTTCAGGGGGTCTCAAAACATGTAATAACTACCGGTGAAATCTCGGTGTCGAAATTTTAGGTGAAATAAAATACCTTCTCTATCTGCTAGGTACCTACCGTACGGCATGGCTCAGGCACTTTCGTCTATGGCCCTCACTGAGGAGGTCCGGGTTTGCTTTCCGTGGTCGGCCTACCTGACCCATGAATTTTTTTCGGGGATTTCCCGGGGTGCCAGGCCAATGTTGTGTAGGTTATTTTTACATCCTCTGAATTTCCTGTCCCTCCATGTCGTTTCATTGTTATTTCATTCATTCTTCATCCCGTTGGCTTCTTTCAGGTTTAGAAGTGCCGGCGATGGTGCTCGGTGCGGCGTGGAAAAAGGATGCTGAGTAAATAGCTCCGTCTCCCGATTTCAACTGGTTGCCGGGATGCCCTACCTGGCGGAAGCGTTGATTCCCATATGGGGTGGGAGATTAAGGTCTACCTGTCCGACTGTCTGGATGCTTCAATCTGAAAACTATAGGGACCTTGTCATTGCTGTGTCATCGCTCCCTGGTTCCGACCCCCCGGTGTATCCTCTCACCTCATTCCTCCCTCCAGAGGGCGTCCCCGTGGGGCGTAGGTACAATAACCTTAGGTTCCGTGCCGAGTTACCCCCGATCAGTGTCGTGTCCTGTTATGTTCATTGTACCTACGTGCTAGAGAAAAGAACCTAATGATGGTATGTGCATTATATATATATATATGTGTGTGTGTGTGTGTGTGTGTGTGTGTGTGTGTGTGCTAGTTATAATCATTAACTGAACATTACCGTTTACAGTTTCCATCACGCGAAAATGTTGTTATGTGTTACATTCACATCACTTTCCCTACCCTCTATCGCTTAGATGCTTTACGGTATGCCCATTTTTTTTTTTTTTAAGCTTAACGTCCTTTAACCTGGATGAATAAAATTGGAGAAATGACGCTCATATGATCTCGGAGTCCATGGAGCTTAAATTTACTCAACATTCGTCTTCTCAGGATAAGGGAAAACCTCGAGAAAAAAAAAACACTTATCTGGGTATCTCACCCTAAGTGCGATTCGAACTCTCGACCTGTTGAATGTGAAGCAGACACACTACTACCACACTACCCAGGCGGACAAGTGCATTATTGTTACAAAATTCCATTTAAATATCTACTTCATTTTAATTGGGATAGACCTTAATAATTAATTACACATTTCGTACAAACTGAAAGGCGCCAGCTTGTGTAGTGTCGTGGTAGAGTGTCCTCCTTACATTCTAAAGGTCCAGAGTTTGGATCTCGGTGATGGTGAGTTACTTGAGTAAGAGCTTTTCCCGAGTTTTTTCCCTTATCCTGAGAAAACAAATATCGGACAACTATTGAGCTCTGTGGACCCTGGGCGCATCTGACTCTCATTTCGTTCATTCATCGTCTGTTGTGACCTTCCAGCTTAGATTGCGTTAAACTTGAAAAAAATATCCGATATGTTCCATTCACATGACCCTTTCTACCTATTCTGTTACAAACTGTTCTAACAAAAGCCTACTTAATGCTAATCGAGTGAACGTTACCAAAAACGGTCTCATTACTTAGTTTCTTGTAATTAGAAGGGAAATGAGGGAGAGGTACACTACTCTAAAGCGACAAAATTGTTTAAAAGCTGGTTGCTATGTGATTGAAATACGGCTCTCTTTGTATGACCAGGAGTAAAACAAAAGCAACAGGAATAAAAAACTGTCGTTTGTGAAAAGTAATTTAAAATATAAATCCATAACAAGGAGTAACTCGAAAATGATGAACTCCACAAAATAAGGCAAATAACATAAATTCTGGTTTTACCGAGTTCTACATATTTTGTGTCCTAAGTTTTTTCTATCTGTTACCGTATGCCCACTATGTGAAAATCTTCCAGAATGAAGAAATGTTATTGACAGAAAATTGAAGATATACATTTTATTTATCATCTAAATAAATTTAATGAAAATCGTTAGAGGCTATTTTGAGAAAGTCAATATTTTCGAAAAAAATTTCATGTATAGGGTAATTTGGAGTGGGGGATTTTATTGAAAATATTACTGTCGCATCTTTGGAAGATGCTGAACTTAATTATCATGTTTGGTATTTAACTAAATTGGTATTTTATGTTTGAGTTATGCTCTTCAAAGTCATGCGTGTTTTTCTTTCTTTTTTCTTTTTCTTTTTAGTTTAATGTCCTTTAACTTGATTGGTCATATCAACGATGAGTGAAATGTATGAAATGTGTGAAATGATGTTCAAATGAACTCCGGGTCCATGGAGCTTAATGTTACTTGGCATTCGTCTTCTCAAGATAATGGAAAGCCCCGAAGCCTTACAAGAACTTACCTTAACCGAGGTTCGAACTCGGGACCTCTAGAATATGAACCAGTAGAACACCCCCACACTACAAAAGTGAGCACACACAGAAACAGACGCACACATACACACGGACCTTTTTCCATTTGTTGGTACGTATATGAAATCTTAAAATGTACATTTCCACTGAAATCCCGGTCTGAAGTTTTTGGGTGAAATGCAATACCTTTATTTCTGTGTACTATGAATTTAGTAGAGAAAGTAAAAAGCGAATCCTGATAGTCAAATGTTATAGAACTGGACAGTATGCTGGACTTAAAATTGCATCGTCTATCCATTACATCGTGAGAAACAGTTGAAAATCAGCAAGAGTTCAAAGGAATGAATAAATATTGAGTAATTCGAATCATTAATAACCGATATCTTGGAAGTGGCTCCTGCCACAAGAAGTTATTTGAAATAAATCATGTGTTTTCAATAGAGTTATGCCTTTTGTGCAGTAGGCACGTTTTCGTCTATCGCTTAAAAATTACCAGTTATAGAAGATTGTATAAATTTCCTTCCGAATGAAGAGGTCTTCATATGCAATTACCCTAAATTCAAAGTATACATTTTTTACATGTAAATATCTTTAAGGTGTGATTTTTCGTCAAATAATTACCATTTTTTCGCACAGTTAAAAAAATCTAAAAAGTTACATGCAAAAGGTAGCTGGGTGTGAGAGGATATTCTTGAAAATCTTCGTTTCGCATATTTGGAAGCTACTGAATTTAAATGCCAAGTTTGATATTTATTCAAATGTCGTTTTTGACTTATGCTCATCACAAGAGACAACACAAAACACACATGGACATGCAATTGAAAGAGGCCTTACAATTCACCATCCATCGCTTCATTTCCGATAGAAAATATCAACCTCCCATCTTCTTGTTACAACAATCCATCTTTACCCTAATGATAATCATCAGTAATATATTTCCTCTCAGTTGATAAATTTTACGACTTACTCTCGCTGGCGATGAATAACATTTTGCCTTCATTATGACACAATTGCTTCTATTGCATCTGCAATGAGTGTTCTGCAATGACACCGTGTGAATGGCTAAACTTCATGGCCTCTTCCCATCTTTTCCGATACTCCTCGTCGCTTCGTCGAGTAGTACATACGAGGAGGGTAAACAGAAAAAGAAAGACAGAATAAAATAAATATACTTTCAGTTTCCAGCTCCTCTCCTATTTTCCACAGCCTACACATGTATTTATGCCACAGACCTTATGAAACATCCTGTGTGCCCGTATAATTAAGTACCTATATCAATTATTTCGATGTGATGATTTCAGTCCCAAAGCTACGGTCTTATTTATATGAATAATCTCCAAGCTGCAGAGCTTCAGAAGCAGAACGCGTTTGTTTTGTCTTCACTATGTTTTTTCCCACATTATAGGTAGAAAACAATAACGTAATCGTAAAAATAAACAATAAATTAATTTTAAAATATTAATATTAAAATCGTGGATTTATCGGCCGTAAACTAATAGTTGTTTCTAGTTGACTATTCTGTAGGCTTTATTGTGCTAAGCATCCACCGTTTTATTATTACAGGGAACAATGCAACCACTTACGTTAGAATACGTTACGGAATGCCAATATTATAAACCTTCTCAATAATAAAAAATGTGAAATAATAATAGGCAAATACGTCGATGGAAGTTTTTATTCGCTTTATGGTATAGGCAATTATTAGTTGTCTGTTTGACCTTCAGAGTCCTCCAGATAGTCCTCCCAAGCGACCGCGCAGGGGCGGCTTTTCTCCGGTTTCCCCCGCCATCACATTCAACCGGTGCTCCATCTTGATTCCATGTATCACCAGAGTCATCGCCTGCGGTGCCACAAGTAGTAAAAACGGGCTTTAAATAATTACCCCCCCCTCCAAAAAAAAAGTACTCTGGTTCTGCTCTAAGACACCTTTCCCTTAGGATTGTATTTTAATATTTGTTTGTTATTCATGTGTCAGGCATTCTATCAGTATATTTGTTTTCTATTGTTTTTAAAAATCCCTTAAACTCTTATTCCTGTTAAAGATTCTTAATTTTTCTCTCGTACTTTCGTTTCTAATGTGATGCTTTTTTGTACACATTTTTACACTCCTTGGAAATATAATGTATGGAACCTGTATATCGCTTTTCTGTCTTTTAGTGTCCAAGCTTCGGTTTAATATGACAGAGCAGGTACAGCCGTAACTTAACACAATTTACTTTTGTCTCACTATATGTTTTGTTTCGGAATATTAATTGTTTTGGAATATTCAATTAATTTCATATATTCTCTGAAATTTACATATTCTGTTATCAACATCATATTCTCTATCACTGCCAATAGTACATCGTAGGTAGCAAAGGGCTCATCTACTCTATACATTCTATTATTGATAATTATTTTACTTCTAATTGGACCTTTCTCTAAAAAGTGCCGTAACCTTTATCTTGGTACTAGAAATTTTCATATTATATTACCCGCAAGTTTCAGTCGACTTAAAAATAGGTTTTCGTAAGGCAGACTCATTATTTTATTATTATAATAATAACAATAATAATAATAATAATAATTGACTATCATTATTATACATACTTAGGGCCACTTTTTTACAATTTCAATGTGTATTCACACTTCAGTAAAATTTCATATTACTAGTACATTTAATTAGAATTATGTTTTCACTGAACAATTTTAATGAAAACTGCCAAATAAATATAGAATATATTTTAAGTTCCACGCACGTTTGTCCGTAAAGCAACCCAATATCTGTTTTACTATCTATAGTAAGAGGAAATATTAAATTTCATCCAAAAATGCAATATCGAGATTTCACCGGAAATGTATAGTTTCTGAGAACCACTGAATAAACTATATTTAAGTGTGTACCTTGAGTAAACAGCACAATTCGAAAACTAAACATTGATCAAATACCAAACTTGATATTTAAATCGTTGTCTTCCAGGATGTGACCCAAAGATTTTCAAGACTATATCCCCACCCCAAAATAATTTTTTTTCTTCTCACAGATGGCTATAATAATTTGGATTAAAATATCGCATATTTAAAATATTTTCATCATTAGTAAATGGTATATCGGGAATTTTTTGAAAGTAGCCAATGAAGTCTTCTGAATAATTTTCTCAGAATTGGTAAAGCGTGGGAGACTAAACCTTATTGCAAAACACTGAAGCCTAACAAATATATTTGTTAAACCACACAAATTATGTCAAATAGAGCTTCTTGTGGCGTTGACCATTACTAATATATTGTTTGTTATCTGTTTAAATGTACAAAGGCTTAGCGAAAAGCTTAGTGGGAAGTCAACTGGGAAGTTACAACTCTCTTTTCTCGTGGCTATACAAGGAGCATGGAACTTCAAAGCCAATCATGTACAAATCTGTTTTTTTAATAATAGACTGTTCTACCTTCTTGTAATGAAAATTAGCACAATTAAGAAGTAGACAAAAGAAAAGGTTTTGTAAGTATAGTTTTTGGAAAAGCGAGCAAGAAATTAATGTGAATGTATCACAAAGAGGCATGGTGTTATTTTTCATAACGAAATATCTTGTAACACTGAAGTAAAGCCACATTATCATCATTAAGATTGCTTTAATCAATCTAAAAGTTACACACATACACAAATCTACCAACAATGCTTCCAAAGTATTCCTTAAAGTAACGAACTAAGGATTAGGATTGCTGCGGTTGAGACCCACATCCACCAGCGTGCAGCACTGGCTCTTTGTGACTTATATGACCCTTGGGAGGGAGGGATGAGGGGAAAGGGTGACCAGATAAGAATGGTGACTGGTGCGAACATGGACAGGGTTTTCTAAAATATTTTTAATAGTGTTTATCGCCGGCTTTTATTACTGTGGCACCACAGGCGATGATACTGGCGATACATGGAATGAAGATGGAGTACTGGTGGAATGTGATGGCGGGGGAAACCGGAGAACCCGGAGAAAATCTACCCCAGCGCCGCTTTTTCCACCTCAAATCTCACATGCGGTCACTTGGGATCGAAACCATGCCGTCTAGATAAAAGCCAAGTGGTTTAACCACTCGGCCACTGCACGGCCAAGTACAGGGTTCCTAATGATTTCGTACAGATAGATAGCTTTCTTTATTGGTGTCAAATTATTAAAGTTATTACACAGGCACTCGCTGCATGAGTCCTTGACCGTGCATACCTACTTCAGATACAGGTTATGGGTGATAAAAAGAACCAAAAGAGAAAAGTAAAGAAAAAGAAAGAGAAAACATAGAGATAAAATGATCCGGCTTTGCGCACTTTAGCTAGGAAATTGCCCAACTTTAGCCGGTTCCTCTGGTCAATCAGTAGATCCCAACATGCCAATCTCCTTCTAGTGGGACTTAAACATTTCTGTTTTAGATTAACTGTTTGCTGTTTTTCCCACTGTGCACATTTCGCCAAAATATGTACCCAGTATTCATCCAAACCACAGAATGGGCAGATTCTCCTACCAGAACTGTCTTCTATGTAGAAACCATCCAACGTTGCACGACACACTCCCACAAGACCCTGCACCCCCGGTGGCACTGCGATGGAATGCGCCACTCGAAGGATCCCGGAGGTAGATCTTGACCGCTAGGCCCTCGCCAAGATGCCAGCCAGAAACATTTACAGAGCACACGCCTCTACCCAGCCACAACCCGCCGAACAACGTCGTCTGGTCCTATAATCCTGAAACACATGGCTGGGAAGTTATTATACTGAAAACTCGTGAAAGAAGAATGAACCCTCTACTATTCGCCTGCCGACCAGGGGAAACCATGGAAAACACCGTGGGTCAGAATGGGCGTCGTTGGGGATCAAACAGGGATTTCTCGAATGCTGACCACAAATCACACTGTCTGAGCCATCCCACTTGGTTATATAAGGTAAACTTGAACAATCTTCTCCAAAGTGTATGAGAGTTGGTTTAAAGTGGTCAAGTATTTAGAGTACAAATGGAGGGTATGTAGAATTTTAAAACTATATCTGAAGTACAGCTATTTTGTCTACAAAATTAGTTATATGTCGAATTAAAGAAGAAACTTCATATTACAAAGCGTTTAAAAGCTAAAATAACAGTTTTCGTCAAATTGGACGACTTATTCTCTCGGTAAGCTGTAGTGCAAGTGTAAGTATCCTAGTAATTCTGACGTCTTTATTAATTTAAGAAACACAAACTTCATCTCATTGTTCCTTTAAGGGGGCCTAAAGCATAACTTTCCAAAGTTAATAGCTTCTCTATAAATGTGATTCCCTAAAAAAGTAAAAGAATGCGTTAGCATTTTCAACATGATGTACAGTGGCATGAATTGATGCCGGTGTGAATCATCAAGTTCAAGCACGTAGGGAGCATTAGTCCAGCTTCATGTTGACGTGTGTATCGTTCCTCATGACGCATAGGCGGCGATAAAAATAGAACTAACATTGTCACCAGAAAATTACAGGGAAAAGTCAAGCCAAACACGAGAAGTGATTGCTAGTGTGTATCGATCTATGATGAGAGAGTCTGTACAAAAACGTAGCGGCAGCAACCATTGTGTGGTTTTGTTCGGTTCGTAGAATTAAATCTGAATTAGAACATATTCAGTTAGGCGAATGCCGGTCTTTCTCAACACCTCATAAAGAAAACATCTTACAAAGGATTACTCATTTATCTACACCATGCTAATCGGGATAGATAAAAACAGAAATTGTCTTACTACTCACTTCATTGTAAGAAGAAGTGGAATAAAGGAATACACTGGGCCAATGCGATAGTAAAATCTTTTAGAAATTATCGCAATATTAAACAATTGAAATTCGGTTATCTTAGCGCGGCTAACAATAAATCAAAAGAGGTAAGAAATGAAAGACGACTTCCCGTTTGAGAAAAGCTTAAGCAATTTAAAATTGAAACCAATAAAAAAGAGATCGTGGAAAAGATTAAATCTACAAAAAGTTGTATATGACATAAGCTGTGTGTTGTAACGAGAACTATATTTTCTGTGTAGTACATTTTTGTCGATCTCTTGCGGTTTACCAATGATACAAAAGTGATCCAGAATGAAGAGGTCTTCCGAGGCTATTCCTAGAAAATTCAACATATAAATTCGTTTGCCATGAAAATGTATTTTAATAAAAATCGTTAGTAATTTTTGAAAAAAAAAAATCAAAATTTTATCTGCAAAGGGTAGTTAAGGGTAGGAATTTTCTTGAAAATCTTCATGTCGTATCCCTCGAAGATACTGAACATAAATATCAACTTTACTATTTAACGGACTTTTCGTTTTTGAACTATGCTGCCTCCCCCCCCCCACACACACACACTCGGTATTGAATTTTTAGTGGAATACAACCTTCTCTATCTACATACGTACTGGAGAAAATAATTATTGAGTATATTATACATATTTTGACAGATTAAATGCAGTAACTGCTGGATATTTTAGTGTACACAAAACGATTTTACTAATAAACAAAATGGATTTTTTGTGTCATCCCAGTTCTCCTGTGCGTACTGCATGGCTATCGCTTCAAGTCTACGCCTCTTTTCCCCACTCCTTGTACTGCGCAACTAGAGTGCTTTCGACTATTTGCAGGGATAATAAGGTTACGTTTTTGTTCACTTGCGCAAATAATTACCGCCCGCAAAACAGGAAAAGGCACATACAGTTGGGTAAACACTAGGGTTTAGTTTTAGCATAATTTTTGTTTCTAGTGTACTTTAATTGTACTTCAAATTCAGAAATGTCGAATAATCACTACCTAGATGATAGTGTAATATGTTAGAAAAGAAAATGCTGCACAGCTATAGAATGCAGCTGTTATTTAAAATGACTCTCAATATTTTAAATCCAAATCTAATGTCCGAATCAAGAAAATCATGTTGTACGTGGAAGGTTCAATTAAGTACTCCTTTTAGGAACGGAGATATCATATTTTGAAATACAAATTACATCTTTATCAACATAGTTCATTTTAAGGATACACACTTCTTCCAACGTTTCTGCCATTTTATCCCCTCCGAAATTAGGAATTGCGAAGGGCAGAAAAATGCACCTCCGTCTCGAAGATGATCTCATTTGAAATAAATTTTGTTCTCGTGAGCCATTTCTTCGTGTTTGGGAACAAGTAGATATCGCACGGAGCCAAAACGCACTAATAGGGCCAGGGGGCGATGCGGCATCAATTCAACACACAATTCATGCAATTTGGGGGCGAAAACTCCGAATAAATGTGCTGGTGCTTGATGGTAAAACACCACATTCTTCTTAGCCAAATAGGGCTGTGACTCCTAATCCCTAACTCAGTGTTTTAGGGAATACTTTGGTACCAGTTTTGATAGATTAGTGTGTGTGTGTGTGTGTGTGTGTGTGTATGGATAGATGGATGGATGGGTGGATGGATGGATGGATGGGTGGGTGGATGGATGTGTGGATGGGTGCATGGGTGGGTGGGTGGATGGATGGACGGATGAATGTATGGATGGATTGACGGACGGATGGATGGATGGATTGACGGACGGACGGATGAATGGATGGATGGATTGACGGACGGACGGATGGATGGATGGATGGATGGATGGATGGATGTAGCCCTTAGGTTCATTAAATCAATCTTAATGATGATTATGTAGCTTTACTTCTCTGGGTGCAAAATATTTCGTGATGAAAATGATACAGTTTCTCTTAGTGATGTATTCACATTAACTTTTTACCTGCTCTTCTATAAACTATTCTTACAAAACCTTTTCGTTTATCTACTTCTTAATTGAGATATATTTTCCTTTGAAATTCCATCCTCCTTGTATAACCATGAGAAATAATAATATTATTATTATTATTATTATAATTATTATTACAGTTATTATTTATATACTATGTGATAAATTTAGGGGTTTAGAGCTCTTTATAAAGAACAACTTTCAGTTTCTGTTATTCATCCCGCTAAACACAAAATACTACTGAGAGGTCAGGAGCCCTTTTTGGTTATATTTGGGCAATCAGCGTTTTTAAAACCTATCGTTTCCATGAAATATAACACGGTATGAGTGTATACCTATAATAAGGAATTTCGATACGGTTTTTGTTTTTCCAATAGCAAGAAATCACATTCCTAAACAAAATATAAATAAATTTATAAGCGATTTGGTATATTAATAGTATGAGCTAGATGTATTACTAGTATCAGCAAACATAGTTTATTTTAATATTAGCAATAGTTATTCTTATAGATTTCCACAATAAAATTATTTAAATGTTATATTAAAAGTTTTATGATAATTAAACATGTTTCTTAGATTATAATACAACACAGCAATTTGACTATTTTGTTAGCTTTGGTCTTTTGATGTGCAACAATTTTCATACAGTTCCTTAGAGGGAGTTTAAGTTGCCTTTATTACACGAGGGATATTAGAAACATTTGGCCACCATAAACTTCAGTATATATATATATATATATATATATATATATATATATATATATATATATATATATATATATTTACAGAATAGAATAAAGGTTATTCAAAGCTACAATGGCAACATGTTCGAGTGAAAAACAATTAATGAACATTAATTGGTCTAAATGATTGGTTAAACTATGAAGCCCGGGACTTAAAAGTACGTACGACATTGTAAGTCGCCATTTGGGTATATCATTTCAAAATAATTTGAGATCACCTTGTCGTTTACAGGGAAACATGCGATTTAGATGGGGAATTTGATGTTATGCTGGCATGTTGCTATGGTAACTCAGTGGTTAGAACGACCGGCTAGAGACCGGGAAATCCATGGTTAAAATTGATGCTATGGCATTGAATTTTTCAGTCTAATTCTACCTATTCAAATTGTGCCTTACACAGGGACTGTGTGAAAAAAAATTAATTAATGCTATTTAGAGGATAATGCTATTTAAATGATTCTAATTAATCAGGCGTTATGTATGATACAGAATTAGGATTTTTGAAACTTTAAAAATACTACTATATTATTTAAATATTAATGTTGAAAACTGGCATTACAATTTTATTTACTACATTATCTCAGAAAAAAAATGTTAAGACCTAATATGTAGTTTCTAAAATATAATTAGTCCTTTGGGATTTAATTATTTATGTTATATCTTGAACATTTCAAATGTAACAAAAGCCATAGGACAGTCTTTTTTAGACCACTATCTCTGAGCTTCTCTGAATATGTGTACATGATTGGTTACAAACTGCATGTGGTAAAAAATGTGTACTGTGTAAACTTGTAAGTAAAACTAAAGTCGAACACAAGATACCGGAAGTAATACATGCCTTTGACCCATGTGCTCTTATGCATTTTAGTGGCCACGTGTTGAAGCTTTAAAGAAGCCTGAGAACAAAAACCAAGGTATTTATTTGAACCTAAAGATTAGAATTATTTTTAGACAAAATTCACAAGCATCAGCTGACGGAGGAGACACCTAGCGCCTCGTCCCCAGCATATCGCTTATCCCCACACCTCCGGGAGGAACCGATGAGGCGAAGGAACCTCAGGAGACGCATGAATTTTAGGCTGGCGCAGATGACAAAGATGTGCAGAATTCTCTAATACTTCCAGGATTGACCTCCCGGACAGGAGAGTCTCTCTAGGACGTCCCTATAGCGGGCCGGGAAGCATGATCTAGCCGTTTAGACTCGACAAGCTTCCGTCTGGCAGAACCATGAAGACTTCAAAATCTCTGGCCTCTGCGCTCTCTGTCCGCCACCGACCGAACCGCAACCCCATTATCAATCTGGAACCGTAGCCGAATGGTTAGACCACTCACCTCTCGCATGTGGGGTTTAGTGTACAAAATTGCGCAGGGGTGGATTTTCTCCAGGTTCTCTAGTTTCCCCGCCATTGTGTTCCACCGTTGCTCCAACTTCATTCCATGTATCATCACTGTCTTCGACGTCTGTAGAAAAACCGGGCGTTAAATACTAGTCAAAAAACAAACATTACTCACCTTGAGAACCAGAGAGTGGGTGGTTGCCAGAAATCGAAGTCATGACCTTCTGAAATCGAGCCTCACACGTAACCGCTGCTCGGTTAGACATAAAAGCTATTTTCCCCCTTTTTTAATTTTGAACAAGTTTCAGTTACGGGAACCCTTAATTCTGCTAAACATTTTATTTGAAATCTCCAAAGCTATTTTAATGTATGAAATTGAATTCTTATATGAATATTCTGCAAGTAACCTAATGTTTTGAATTGTTCTTTAAATGGAATTTGGACTCAATTTCGTTCTTTTGGAGGGCTAGTCCTTTGTTTCTTCTTAAATAACATCCTCACAAACTTATTTACCATTCCGCTGACAAGCAGATCGATATTCACTTCTAAAATCACTGATAAGCTTTTATCTAAAAAGCTTGTTAGTAAACAAACATGTGTTTCTTTATTATGTATATCCTTTAAATGGAATTTGGGCTATATTTGGTTACTTTGGAAGGCTAGGCCTTTGCTTATTTTTCTTAAACTTCATCCTCACAAAATTATTCACCATCCCCCCGGCAAACTGATCCATATTCAGTTCTAAATTCATTGATAAACATTTATCTAAAAAGTTTGTTTTTTAAGGAAGATATGTTTCTAAATTATTCCATTTCTTTGACTAAATTTTATCAGCAATTATATTTTTAAAAATAATCAACTATCTTATTAATACAAAAATATATCCACAGCAGCAGTTAGAACAAAATATTTTTTTTTTTTTTCATATTTTAAAATTTAATTTAGCTAACTTCAGTAGTTTTTGAGAAAACGGGTCACATACCAAATATGTCAATCACAGGTAAAGCTATTCCGAGCAAAAATGGAGGATACAAAGTCGCATGTAGTTATAAAGAAATAAGCTTGAATACAAAATGTCGTCATACTTAACAGGAGTACCAACTTGTAGAGCAAAACCTTCCCTAACAAGAACTAAAAGTTATATCTCTACTCTAAAATGTGTAGAAGTTACGATGCTTTACCTTGTTTACCAGATACTATGTATATACATAGTAGATTGAGAAGATGTCGTTCACCACCCAAAAACTCAATATCAATATTTCACTGGAAATAGATGTTTTGAGGATGCAGAAAAACGTTTTCAGAAAAAGGTCTGTGTGTGTATTTGTGTCTGTGGATACCATAACTCAAAATAGAAAACTCCGTTAAATACCATCCTTAGTATTTCTTCCAAGCATGTGACAAGAATATTTTCCCTTCCAACCCAAACTAGACTTTACTGTAGAACAAACAAAAATATTACTTTTTTGAAATTTTCGCCATTTGATCTGTCATATGAGTGTTAGAAACTTAATATTGTTATCGTGACAGCAGACGTATTCAGCATTTGTTGTTAAAGTATGATTTCTTTCTCCGGAAACAAAAACCTGCCTGCTGTGTAAGGGTTCCCGTTTTTCTTTCCCACCAGGGGTTAGGAATTTTTCTCTTGCCAAGTTTATTCGCATCTTCCCCAGAGATCGGAAGTATGAATGAGACTGTGAATGTGTGATCTAATGTATAAATCCCAGAGAAGTAATAATAATAATAATAAAAAAATGTAGGTGAGATGATTTCGATATCCAATATGCTCCAAAAGTAAAGTGCTGCTGCCCATATGGCCATTGAGACAATAAAAAAAAGGCTTGTTTTGGTTTATCACAGCTTTTCTCGTAATCTTGTACTGAAATCCCCGACAAACCATGTTCTGTCATTCTCACCAATACCTTTTTTTAAAATAAGTTTTACTGCCGTTCTTACTTCAGGCGGTGGACACTGACGAAAGATAAGACATGTATTATGTGGTGTAAGGTCTGTCACCCAGGACCGGGATGGGCAGTTGACTTCAACTTTTGCAAAAGGTATACACACTCACCTCTGAACTTAAAAGATCTTAAAATTTAAAGTAATTTAGTGTGGTGTTTTCGGGTAGTAGCTTTTCCTTATTTCAACTCAGAGATATAATGTAGCGGGTATAAATTTTATACGGAATCCAGAAGTTGCCGCTGGGAGATCTTTTCGTGTGAATTGTAATATAGAGAAATTTGTATATACTTGTGCAAAAGGAGTTCTTCGGGCAATTCATACCAGAATTGGTGTTTTGTACCTATATTTATAACGGCTTTAATGGGGAATGTAAATGAGTTCGAACTAGGTGGGGCTTACTATTAAAATACTTATGAGTGATTTTTATTGGGAAGTTCCAATATCGTATTGGGGGTGCAATTTAGGAATTGCTATTCGCTTGTTCTGTTTCTAGAATTAAAGTAGCATACTTTTAGAATGTTTCGAAGGGCCAATGAGTGGGGGAATTGTTTTTGTAATGTCAAATGGAGGTCTATATTTGTTGAATAATTACATTTTCTGGGCAAATGTTATAGTATTTGTGTAGTACCTGTATGGAACCAGTGAACTGTGAGGGAGAAATATAAATTTTGTGACTCAGTATTTGTCCGATTCCTTTTGTATTGGGATTTTACTACAGTAATAGGAAAGCACTTTCTTATAGCATTCACATTAGGGGTGCCTGTTCTTGGAAATCGTTTAATAGCTATCAAACGAAGGTCAAGATTAAAAGGTTTTCTAGATCACAAACTGAAATACGGTATTTCGTGTGAAATTTTTGCATGTATAAATTATTACTTCCATCTTGTTCTGAGAGATTAACTGTATGCACTCCAATATTCTAAATTGTGGTTTGAGCTTATGGCATTTTAGGTAAAAATGCCTGTTAGTCAGACTTAAAAAAAATGAGAAAGGAAAATTTAAATAATGATTTATTTACGAAATGCTCTCCTATTCGTGAATTTGTGTTCTATCTATCATATTTAATTTATGTATGTGGGTTGAAAGATTTTACACCCACATACTAAACCTTCTGCAATAATTTAAATCTGTTTAAGAGAAGTAGTTCTTTTGCCAAGTTATAGCTGTTGCAGGGGATTTAACTCGGGTATTCTTTATTCTTTACTTTTATCGGTTTATTATTGGGTGTGATTTAAGGCTATATTATGGGGTCTAATTTTCTTTATCTTTGAGAATTTAGCTGTTGAGGAATTGAAATTATATTTTTATTGTAACAAAACATTTCTCTTTTTTTTTTTTTTTTTATGGACTATGTTTCTGTGTGAGATTCTTGATAGTTTGTTTTTCGAACTACTTTTTTCTCTGGTATTAGCATGGGATTTAGTATTCTTCACCGGTAATTTTTTTTAGCTTAATTAAACTGACTTGTTGCACTTATTTAATTAATTTTGTGCCTTGACAAAGGAGCTATTCTCTTACGAGTTATATACTTGCAAACATTTAGTTGTCAGCTTTTGCTCTCACTAGTCAATGGATATATGCTTAAGTGATTATTTTTAGCTGGAAATTGTGATTAATTTACCTCTTAATTACTGTTTAATTAATTAGTTGATTATCCTTAAAGGAATAAGAAAATTATGGGTATTCAATTATTCTAGTGAATTAAGTATAGAGTTCTTACTCTTCTAGTAGTGTTGTATTTTCCGTGACTGTTGTTATTATTTATTTAAAGCAAATTGAAAGCACACACACACACACACACATATATATATATATATATATGGCGCTGTGTATAGATGTATAGGATTTTAAATCAGTTCTTTACAACGTTTCATGTTATATTTGCTTGAATCTTCTTCTTTTTTTTTGTTTTGTTTTTTGTTTTGAGGATTGAAGTAGATTTTAATTTAGGTTGGAAAGCACTTTCTTCAATATTTAGCTAGTTCCTGGCTTGTTAATTGGGTTTTCATAGGAGGCAATACTGTTCTAAAGGGACATTGTTTTATTGTTGTCCCTTAATGCATTATTATTGTGAGCAATTATTTACTCCAGCCAGATTGGTAGATTGTAACAACGTTCTCCAATTGAAATAAATTCAATTTGGAGCCAGCGACTGGTTGTTTATCGAAACTGAACCTTTTCGTCTCGTTGCCTTCACTTTTCCTCAGATACACTTTTTTCTTTTCTTTTTTGTAACGGCCTCGTGGAAGTATCTCGAAGTTTTCTATTTTCGAGATACTTTCACTGTGCTGTGATGTGTGTAGCGGTCATGCGGCGGCACAATGCAGTTTTGATATATTCGTCATTAGCAGAAAACTTAATAAAAAAAAAGCTTCACCAAATCTCTGGTATAGCAGATAGTTAACATATCTCTACAGAAAGATGAGAATTAAGAAATAGTATTGCCAGGATACTTAAACCCGAATTTCCAAGTGATTATAGGCAAACGGGTTGGATGTGCAGTGTCCTAGAACAAAAGAGAGTAAAACAAAAGTTATATTGTTTAACTTGCAATACACCAATATGTAGTGAATGTTCAAGAAGTATATATTATGAGGGCTGCTTGTAAATACCTACTATAGTTTTGTCCATTTATTATATGTATTTCATTTTAAGTCTTTTACTAATTACTTTTGTTCGTAAGTGCGGTTTCAAACTTTTTTCTCACAGTAAACCATGTAGTT
Source organism: Hymenopus coronatus (assembly GCA_030762935.1). Classification (NCBI taxonomy): domain Eukaryota; kingdom Metazoa; phylum Arthropoda; class Insecta; order Mantodea; family Hymenopodidae; genus Hymenopus; species Hymenopus coronatus. The sequence continues at coordinate 456,334,133 of CM060900.1, read as the reverse complement.
CTGTGCGAAATAACTGATTGATTTATTAGAATTGTTCCATTTTTACCTTTGAAACTCATGTAAAGTAAAGAGATCATATATATGGACGCAGAAGCTTACAATAAAACTTAGGTGTACTTCATTATGATTTATCATCCTCATTTTTCATTATTGTAATAAAAAAAAGGAATAGGTCCACTTGACTCCATCATATCATATGTGCTACAGAAAATGTACTAGAAGGATTAACATCTATTACAGGAGTATACAAGTCATTATCGCAAAAGCAGTTAGACAGGGTAGAAGAATTAGAAGTTAGAATAAAAACATATATGAGTGAGATGAAAATGATCAAGAACTATTAAAATAAAATTATTTGGGTTGGTGGTTAAATCTTCGATGTTATTTTGAAAAATAATAGACCACCAAAACCTTTTAGCATACTGTTAACATGTGTTTGATAAATGCATAAACATAGAAACACCAGGTGAATAATTTTTTTTTTTTTTTTTTTTTTTTTTTGTAGCTTAACGTCCTTTAACCTGGTTGGTCATATCGGACGATGAATGAAATTGGTAAAATGATGCTCAAATGATCTTGGGGTCCATGGAGCTTAAAGTTACTCGACATTCGTCTTCTCAGGATAAGGGAATACCCCGAAAAAAACCTTATCCCGGTAACTCACCCTATGCGAGATTCGAACTCACGACCTTTTGAATGTAAGGCAGACACGCTACGACCACATTACCCAGGTGGGCAAATGGTTTGTATAATACTAGTGCATAAAAAAAGGCAGTAGAAGAGGAATCATGTCATAACTGGTAATTCATAAATAAGTCATTCATGAATAACCAGATTAATAAGATTTTGGCCATATTGCAATTAAAGCCATGACTACCGACCATGTATATCAAAGCTACAAAGAAGAGATCAAGTTTTTTGGTCAAAATTAAGCATTGGATACACCAAACAGACTCACTCCAATCTGACACCCAAAGAAAATCCATGAATATGGAGCTCTTGCAAAACACTTTGGTCTGTCACGTTATTGTTAATTACCTGTGTAATATATATATATATATATATATATATATATATATATATATATATATATATATATATATATATGTGTGTGTGTGTGTATTGTAATATTGTAGTCCTGAAAACCCTGTGATTTAAGGTAGTGCCTCTGGGAAGTTCGACCAAACATTATAAAAAAAATACAAATTGCTTCTTGATAATAAAATAATATGAATTCTAAAATTATTAAAACACCAATTAACTGAAGCTATAGATGGACAAGTGCATGCATATTAATAAGCACACCTATATTAAATCTCGTTTTCTCACAAACGTTTGCTCCACATGTTGCAAATGTTTACCCATTTGTTTCAACATTTTGTAGTGTCTATCAAATGCGACCACATTTTTTAAATAGAAAACCCCATATAGTTACAACCTACCTATCGCTTGACCAAAATTAACATAGAATTATTGTGTGAAATAAAAATGACTTTGTTTGATTTAGATATAATTATGCATCATTATTGATATTAATTTACTAAGGAGAAATATATTCAATAATTTAATTACAATGTTGAACACATAAATGTTTGTTTGCAATACATAAGGAGTCTTAAAATATATTTAGGGATATAGAATGAATTTTGAAGAAACAATTTTGAACTTCTAAAATAGACCTATTATAAGCTTTCTAAGTCTTCATCAAGCTCCAAGAATAAACCAATTTCCTCCCATATTGAGATTTCGTGGTTTATATATGCCTCATAATGAGATTTCTCTCTATTAACCTTCTTAGCTAGGTCTCCTTTAATTTCAAATCCTAAACATGGATAAACTTTGTTCCAATTTTTTAAAATAAAGTATTAACCTTTGATAATCTAGAGTTTCAGAGAGTATTCATGTGATTAAGTTTTCTGCTATATAAAAAACTGATGCAATACTTCTATTTGTAAATGAATTTATTGTAAAACTTGAGGTGTTGTTTTAAATACCTTTAAAAATGTTTCATGTTGAACATTCTTATTAGAACAATGAATTTGGATAGTAAAACATTATTTAAATACATATGCAAGCTAAAATTTTGAAATATTGCTGTTTTCGATAAGGTCAATAAAATTTACATACTGTCGATTTTCCAAATTTCGCAGTTGCATTACATTAAATATATACCTAAAAGTGAATTACACATAATTATAAATTACACCACATGATGTAAAGGTTATGTTTACTATTACAGTTACACTGCCAAGTCTTTTAAGTTTCTAAATCATGTTAGAGTTGGAAAGCAATACCTCTGAGGAAATGTTCTCAAACGTATTTTCTACAAAATAAAAATATCAGAAACATTTTGTAGGAGTGGTTAGAATGGTTACAAAGCAAAAAAGACTAATTTATGGTGCAGGAAAATTCTGAAAAGTCATATGAAGGTTCTTTTAATATAAAACTTTAATTGGGGTTTCCGAGAAAATACAGAATTTCACTTTAAGGTACACTTTCCCCAATTCATTTTCTACAAAATGTTCAAAAATCAATAATTTCACAAATATAAGAGTTTTAAAACTCATGTATGGATTTATTACTAGTTACCTCTATTATGAACATACAGATCGTAATGACCTAATCTAAATTTTAATTTTAAGAAGTGCACCCCATTATGACGCCGTCGTAAGTAAGCTAACATAAGTTCTTAAGCAAATTTTGACCATACGATACACATCTGCTACTTGCATCCTGTGACTGCTCAAAAAAAGCAGGAAAGTAGTCGTAAAAATAAAAGAGTTCGGCATATATCTGACACCCAAAGAGTGATGTGCTGGCTAAATAGCTACCGGAATCTCAAGTTAAGAGATGTCTTTACTGGCGGCCGCAGTGCTGAGTAAACCGGATGTAAGCTAAAGAATAGTCAGAAGCTTGGACGGCAAAGGTCTTTTAAGGTTCGGCTATCTGTTCATCTATATTTCATAGCCAGTGTTGCTAGCAACCCTCAGATTCTCACATTAAGGCAGCATAGTATATTAGGTAATGTTTTTGTGTCATTTACAATTTATTTATTAATTTAAATATTTATTAACACTCCGAAAATAGATTTTCACATCATATTATGAGTAACTGTGCATAGGGATGTACCGTTAACACTCCTTAATTTTGACAAAAAATATCCACACGAGAAAATTCAGTTTTAAAATAAGCAAATTTTCCTAGCATTAAATTAAATAAAAGGTCATGGAATGTGTGTAAAGACACTGGTACTTATTTTTCGAACTCTCTTAGTTTTAAATCTATTTACTTGTAAATTGGCGCACATAATACAAGAAACTAAAGAAATGACTAAGCAAAAGCTGAAAACTATACCTCAAATATTTTCTCAGATGATACTAGCGAATATTTTTATTTAGCAAAAACCTCTAAAACTGCCTTGCGCATTCGCATTAGTCAGAAAAGTAGGATGATGAAATTTTCTGTTACTTTAGCATAGTAAAAATAAATGTAAGAATTTTATTTAATTGGAGGTTATTAATTTTAGAGAAATATGTTTGTTTTTATACATTTGCTAGTATTGACCATTTCCTTATTTTTTCCAGTATACATTTATATTTGTGTCAATGAATAAAGCACACCAAGTGCATGATTTCATTTTTAGATAACACACTTGAGATTATGTTTGCATACTACTGGTATGCAAGGAATATATGCGCAAAATGTAAAACTGAGAAGGAAAAACCACACATACAGAAAAGAGAATTATGGTTAAAAGGCGTTGATAATTTAAATACGTTGATTGTCTTTGAAAAATGGGAATTGTGAAAAACATTTTGCCAAAATGATTCAAAGGGTCTATACTATTTTTATAAGGATATAACTAAAACTTAAGCTTTTAATTTTTAGTTAAAAACTAAGTGCCAATGTCCTTTAAGCATACCCAAATTTTCTGAAAATTTTTAAACAATTTGATGTGTTCCATTCACATGACTTTCTCTCCCTGTTCCAAAAAACGATTATTCCGTTATCTTCATCAAGCTAATCGAGATAAACATTAGCAAAATCGGTCGTATTACTTATGTCCTTGTAAGTGGAAAGGAAATAAGGGGATACACTAGGCTAAAGCGATAGTCAAATCTTTTAAAAGCTGGACACTATATGAAACAATTGAAATTCGGTTCTCTTTAGATGAGCAGGAGTAAAACAAAATAGAGATGAAACGAAAGATGAACCTAGGTTGAGAAAAGTTTAAGCTGCTTAAAATTGAAACCCATAAAAAAGAATATCTCGGAAACGTATAACTATACAACATATGTATATGACATAAATCGTGTGTTTTAATAAGATCTACATTTTTTGTATATTATGTCCTTTTATATCTCTTACGGTTTACCAGTTATACAAAAATAATCAAGAATGAAGAATTCTTCAGAGGCTATTCTGAGAAAATTCAAAACATACATTTCATTTGTCAAAAAAGTATCTTAAACATACAGTATTTTAATCAAAATGTTAAGAGATATTTTGAGAAAATCAATACTATTGAAAAAAATTTCGTGTAAAGGTTAGCTGGAGCATTTTACTGAACATTTTTGTGTCGCATCCATGGAAGATACTGAACTTAATACCAAGTTTGTATTTAACCGCCTTTTCGTTTTTGGGCTATGTTGTCCACAAATACACACACAAAAACATTTTTTTTTGTATTCAGGGGCCCCTAAAACATGTATTTTTGGTGAAATTTCGGTATCGAATGTTTGAGCAGAATGCAATACCTTCTCTACCATACAAGTAGTACTTGGTTGATAAAGTAAAAAGTTAGATTTTTAATCCAAAAAATTCTACAAACGGTTAATTTTAGTTATATTACTATGAGGTTTGCCCTCAAGATATTTAATTAGCTCATCTGAACATTTAAACATCCAAGAATACACTGTCTAATGATCTGTATTTAATTCTAACGTCGATTACACGATTTTGACATATCTTATACTTCTGCACACTAAAAATGTTCTATACGATGTAGATAGTAACAACATTGTTCAATTCTTCAGCAGACACTCAAAAGGAAATAATATAAAACACTGAATGCTTCTGCTGCACTTTTAAATTGCCGAAAATAACACATACTTAACTGCAACTGCTAAAAATGAATTTTTGCCAAAATTATTTGTAAAGCTTTAATGTTTTTTAAAGTACTAAAAGAGCAAACAAGATTTCCATATGCCATTTTCAAGTATTCGTGTTTATATATGTTAATAGATTATTTTTCGAAACTACGATGTCTGTTTCGTGTGCTACCTAATCCTAATTAATTGGTGTATTGAAAGTAAAATAAATGATTTTCTAAGACTCTATTAAACATATGTGCCTCAAATTTATAACACTGTTATATCTAACTGCGTCAGAGAACATGTGGAATGTTTTTAAACATTTCGATAAGAATGACAGGATATAGACATTTCACATATATATGCACTTAAAGGGAGATCTAGGCAAACTGCATTGATCTTATAAATTGGGTTGTGTATATTATGCAATTAAGAACTTAATCATCTTCTTTACGGTATAACCTATTTGTAGCACTAGCATCCAAAAACAATTAGAAGCTAATTCCTTGGGGCAGTGGCATGTAGAGCAAGCACACTCAGAATCATAGCATCTTCAGAATGTGTGAGCTGCCCAGTGTCTTGGGTCAGTAGCCTGTAGAGGAACAAGATCGCTCAGAATCATAGCATATTCACAGTGGGTGATGAGCCCAGTTTCTTGGGTCAGTAGCCTGTCGAAGAGCAAGGACACTCAGAATCATAGCATTTTCAGAATGGGTGATTAGCCTAACGTCGTGAGTCAGTAGTCTGTCGAGGAGCAGGATCACTCAGAACCATAGCATATTCAGGATGGGTGATCAGCCCAGTTTCTAGGGTCAGTAGCCTTCGAGGAGCAGGATCACTCAGAATCATAGCATATTCAGAATGGGTGATCAGCCCAGTTTCTAGGGTCAGTAGCCTGTCGAGGAGAAGGATCACTCAGAATCACAGCATATTCAGAATGGGTGATCAGCCCAGTTTCTAGGGTCAGTAGCCTGTCGAGGAGCAAGATCGCTCAGAATCATAGCATATTCAGAGTGGGTGATCAGACCAGTTTCTTGGCTCAGTAGCCTGTCGAGGAGCAAGGACACTCAGAATCATAGCATTTTCAGAATGGGTGATTAGCCTAACATCATGGGTCAGTAGCCTGTCGAGGATCCGCATCACTCAGAATCATAGCATATTCAGAATGGATGATCAGCCCAGTTTCTAGGGTCAGTAGCTTTTCGAGGAGCAAGATTACTCAGAATCATAGCATATTCACAGTGGGTGATCAGCCCAGTTTCTTGGCTCAGTAGCCTGTCGAAGAGCAAGAACACTCAGAATCATAGCACTTTCAGAATGGGTGATTAGCCTAACGTCGTGAGTCAGTAGTCTGACGCGGAGCAGGATCACTCAGAACCATAGCATATTCAGGATGGGTGATCAGCCCAGTTTCTAGAGTCAGTAGCCTGTCAAGGAGCAAGATCATTCAGAATCACAGCATATTCAGAATGGGTGATCAGCCCAGTTTCTAGGGTCAGTAGCCTTCGAGGAGCAGGATCACTCAGAATCATAGCATATTCAGAATGGGTGATCAGCCCAATTTCTAGGGTCAGTAGCCTGTCGAGGAGAAGGATCACTCAGAATCACAGCATATTCAGAATGGGTGATCAGCCCAGTTTCTAGGGTCAGTAGCCTGTCGAGGAGCAAGATCGCTCAGAATCATAGCATATTCAGAGTGGGTGATCAGACCACTTTCTTGACTCAGTAGCCTGTCGAGGAGCAAGGACACTCAGAATCATAGCATTTTCAGAATGGGTGATTAGCCTAACGTCATGGGTCAGTAGCCTGTCGAGGATCAGCATCACTCAGAATCATAGCATATTCAGAATGGATGATCAGCCCAGTTTCTAGGGTCAGTAGCTTTTCGAGGAGCAAGATTACTCTGAATCATAGCATATTCACAGTGGGTGATCAGCCCAGTTTCTTGGCTCAGTAGCCTGTCGAAGAGCAAGAACACTCAGAATCATAGCACTTTCAGAATGGGTGATTAGCCTAAGGTCCTGGGTCAATAGCCTGTCGCTGAGAATCATAGATTACCCAGAATGGTGTTCCGTCTAGTGTCTTAGGTCAGTAGTCTGTCATCGAGCAAGCAGACTGAGAATCATAGTATACCCAGAATTGGTGTTCCGTCTAATGTCTTAGGTCAGTAGTCTGTCGTGGAGCAAGCACACTGAGAATCATAGTATACCCAGAATTGGTGTTCCGTCTAGTGTCTTGTGTCAGTAGTCTGTCGTGGAGCAAGCACACTGAGAATCATAGCATACCCAGAATGGCTGTTCCGTCTAGTGTCTTAGGTCAGTAGTCTGCCATCGAGCAACCACACTAAGAATCATAACATACCCAGAATGGGTGTTCCGTCTAATGCCTTAGGTCAGTAGTCTGTCGTCGAGCAATCACACTGAAAATCAAAGCATATTAAGGATGGCTGTTCTGACTAGTGTCTTATGTCAGTAGTCTGTCATCGAGCAATCACACTGAGAATCATAGCACACCCAGAATGGGTGTACCGTCTAGTGTCTTAGGTCAGTAGTCTGCCACCGAGCAAGCACACTGAGAATCATAGCATACCTAGAGTGGTGTTCCGTCTTGTGTCAGTAGTCTGCCGTGGAGCAAGCACACTGAGAATCATTGGATACCCAGAATGGGTGTTCCGTCTAGTGTCTTAGGTCAGTAGTCTGTCACCGAGCAAGCACACTGACAACCATAGCATACCCAGAATGGGTGTTCCGTCTAATATCTTATGTCAGTAGTCTGCCGTCGAGCAAGTGCACTTAGAATCATAGCATATTCAGAAAGGGTGTTCCGTCTAGAGTCTTAGGTCAGTAGTTTGTCGAGGAGCAAGCACACTCAGAATTATAGCATATCCAGATTGGGTGATCAGCCAAGTGTTTTGTGTCAGTACCCTGTCGAGGAGTAAGCGCACTCTGAATCAAGGCTTATTCAGAATGGGTGATCAGCCCAGTGACTTGTGTCAGTATCCTGTCGAGGAGTAATCACACTCTGAATCAAGGCTTATTCAGAATGTGTGATCAGCCCAGTGACTTGGGTTCGCACCCTCTCGAGGAGCAATCAACCACTGAATTATAGCATATTCAGAGTGGCTGTTCTGTTCAGTGTCTTGGGTCAGCAGCCTGTCGAGGAGTAAGCACACTCTGACTCAGAGCATATTCAGGATGGTGGATCAGACCACTGCCTTGGATCAGTGGTCTGTCGAAGAGCAAGCACACGCTCAATCAGAGCATAATCAGGATGGTTGATCAGACCAGTGTCTTGGGTCAGTACCCTGTCAAAGATTAAGCACACTCTGAATAAGAGCATATTCGGAATGTGAGATCAGCCTAGTGTCTTGGGTCAGTAGCTTGTCGAGGAGGAAGCACACTCAGAATCATAACATATTCAGAATGGGTAATCAGTCCAATACTTGGTCCGTAACCTGTCTTGGAGAGCGCAAACTCAGGACCATAGGATATCCAGGATGAATGTCTTGGGTCAGAAGCATGTCAACGAGTTGACAAGCTCTGGATCTTAACATCCAGGATGGGTGTACGTCCCAAAGACTTGGATCAGTATACCGTCGAAAAGCAAGCACACTCTGAGTCATAGCATATTCTGAATTGGTGATAAGGTCAATGTCTTCGGACAGTAGCATTTCGATAAGTATGCACACTCTGAATCATAGCAAATTCGAATGTGTGATCAGCCCTGTGTCTTGGGCCAGTAGCCTGTCGAGTTGCAAACACACTCTGAATCATTGCACATTCGAATAGTTGATCAATCCAGTGTCTTGTGTAAGCAGCCTTTCGAAGAGCAAGCACACTCTGAATCATAGCAAATTCGAATGGGTGGTCGGCTCAGTGTCTTGTGTAAGCAGCCTTTCGAAGAGCAAGCACACTCTGAATCATAGCAAATTCGAATGGGTGGTCGGCTCAGTGTCTTAGGTTAGTAGCCTTTCATAGAGAAAGCACACTCCGAATCATAGCATAGGTGCCTATTAAAAATTGGCGATCAGCCCAATGTCTTGGGTCACAAGTCAGTTGAAGAACATAGCATAATCAGAACGGGTCATCAGCCCAGTTTCTAAGCTCAGTGGCCTTTTGAGTAGCAAGCACAATATACATTTCTGTACATTCAGAATTAATCAGCCCAGTTTCTTTATTCAGTAATCTGTCGAGAAGCAAGCAAACTCTGGCCATAGTACATTCAGAATCGGTAATCAGCCCAATGTCTTGGGTCAGAAGCCTGTCTAGGATCAAGCAAATTCTGGATAATAGTATCTAGCATCAGTATTCAGCACAATATTTGGGGTCAGTAGCCTGTCAAGGAGAAAGAAAACTGTGGATAGTAGTATATCCAGGACGTGTGATCAGTCCAGTGTTCGGTGTTAGAGGCCTATCGAGGAGCAAACAAATTCTGGATTATAGCATAACCAGGTTGGATGATCAGCACCATACCTTTGGTCAGTAGCCTCTGGAGAAGCAAACAAACCGTGTCTCATAGCATATCGAAGATGGGTGATCAGCCCAATACCTTGGGACTGTAGCCTGTCTAGGAGAGCCAAACGAGGTACAATTAAATAAATTTAGTGCTGCTAATTACATAATGCACAGGCTGGTCACAATTACAAAATAAGCACATTCCTTTAAAATTATTTAAATTTATTAAATTTCTGCTTTTTAAAGCTAAGATAACGAAATGGGTGTACCTAAAGTGTTATCTCTATCAGAGGATTTTAAACTATATATCGTGTGACCAGTTGTTTTTTTTTCCCAAAATATTTACACATCTCTTTAACAGACAAACAGGAAGCTACAAGGCCCTTTGCTAACTTGATGTATTATTATTATTATTAATATTATTATTATTGTTATTATTGTTACTATTCTTATTCTTATTTTTCTTATTATTGTTATATTATTATTGTTATATTTATTACTATTATTATTATTATTATATTAATAGTCTAAAGGGAAATTCCGTGAAAAAGGTTAATGACCAATTAGTGGAACTTCATGTGGAATTCGCGGCAGTCAACTTGGAAGAAATAAACACCGCAATAGTTTCATGATACCGCTCACCCAATGGAGATTTTAATATTTTTATTGAAAGACTAGTTACCGTATTGGAAATTCTTTTAGTTAATTTGAAAACGAAGGTAATTCTTGGTGGAAATTTTAATATTGATGTAAATATACGTTGTTCCTTTGTTAAACAATTATGTAATATCTTAGCGCAATATGGTCTTTTAATTGTAAACAATGCTCCCACACGTAATGATGCATGACTAAATATTTTTACAAATTTGTACACTTCAGAATTTACCTGTTGTGTCTTTGATGCTGTACTTTCTGATCATATGGGAATTACATTTTTTAAAATTAAATACCTAGTAAACCACCTATTTCAAGAGAGATTAGATTAATATCTCAGAGCGTGATAAGTTAATTCTTAAATTGTTTAAGTGCCGTAGATTGAAGTTTGTATTTGTATCAGAATGAAGTGTGCTTAAATTTTAATGCTATGTTTGATATTTTATTATACTTTATGTCTATGTTGTAAATTTGTCAAGGTTCTTCAGCAGTAAAATAGGTCAATTCCCAATTCTTGATTCACACCTGCTCTTAAGTTAATGCATGATCATGTGGTAATGTTGCATAAAATAAATAACATCTATAAAACTGAAGACAGTAGACAGATGTATTTAACTGCTAGAAAAGAATACAAAACAAAGCTTTCTGCAACTAAGGTAATGTATAATGAATTTCTAATAAATAACTCTGGCAATAAATGTAACAAAACCAGGGACATAATTAATAAAGAGGCAGAGAGTAATATCAATAAATCTGAAATTAAGATAACAGCACAGTAATTTAATACCTACTTTGTTCAGTCTGTTTCTGAAATAATAAAAAAGGCAAAAAGTACGGATAAGTCTACGGTTGACTTTTTAAATAATATGACAGATCACTCCTGAAGTTTTACTTGGAAGGAAGTGACATATCAATGTGTTTACAAAAAAATTATGAAATTTAATAACTCAAGGAGTCAGGATTTTTACGGTTTTTGTGACTATTTATTAAAATTAAGTGTTTCGTATTTATTGGATCCCTTGGTAGTTATTGTCAACCAATGATTTAACCAAGGTGATTTTCCTGACCTCTTGAAGATATCGAAAGTTATTCCTGTTTATAAAAAGGGAAACAGACAAGAAGTCTCTGACTATAGGCCGGTATCCTTGGTGTCAGTTATATCTAAAGTAATTGAAACTGAAATTTTAGACCAGTTAGTTTCATATTTTGAAACCAGCAGAATATTATGTGATGAGCAATACGGTTTTAGGCTCAACAGATGTACTGTTTTGGGTATTGATTCCCTTGTAAACAAAGTACTTTATTCTTTTGAAAACAAGCAGAATGTAGCAGCGTGTTTATGTGATCTTAGTAAAACTTTTAACTGTTTACCCCACAATGTGCTACTAAAAAAATTAGAATATTATGGAATAAAACATAAACAACTGCCTCTAATTCAATCATATTGTAGCAATAGAAAGCAATCAGTCTCAATTAATGACCAAATGTGTACTGTTTGAAATGTAATAATGGGAGTGCCTCAAGGATCAATTCTGGGTCCTTTTCTTTTCATTGTTGCTGTTAGTAACTTGCCCGCTGCTACTCCAGGTAAAGTGATCTCCTATGCAAATGACACCACTGTGCTAAATATTATTTCTGCAAATACTTTTGATTGGTCCAATACTTTAGATAAAATATCTGCTTGGTTTGGCGCAAATGGCTTGCATATGAATAAAGAAAAAACACAGACTATCTTATTCCGTTTAAAAGATAAACAAAGTAGAGAGCAAACAGTTAAACATCTCGGAATATGGTTGGATAACAAGCCTTCCTGGAAATTCCACATAATGCAAATATGAAAATGTTGTCTAATGTTTTATTTATCTTAAGAAGACTTAGGATGTGTATTTCCATTAGTACTTCATTGACTGTCTATTATAGTTTATTTCATTGCCATTAAACTATGGTATTTTGCTCTGGGGTAGCAGTGGGGAAGCCGATCAACTATTTTTTCTTAGGAAGAAGGCTTTGGGAATTATAAAAATTTGTAATTCTCGCCAACATTGATGACCTATTTTTAAAGACTTTGGAATTTTAACTGTGGCATCTTTGTTTACATTTGCATGCTTGAATTTTATTCACCACTAAAAGACAGATGAGTTACTTCTGACATACATAGCCATGATACAAGATGTAGAAATTATATGGTACCACCTAAATTCCGGTTACAGAAATATTGTAACTCTCATCTTTATCTTGGAGTGAAACTATATAATAAACTATAATAAATATAGATAAAACAAATTGAAATGCAAATTCTTTAAAATTAGTGCTAAATACAGAATTAAGCGACTTAATTTTTACAACATACAATAATATTTAAACATAGATACATTTTAATGACTTGCTGATGAAACCTAATTGCATTCTATGTAATTATTATATAATAATAATAATAATAATAATAATAAAAATAATAATATTACAATTATTATTATTATCATCATTTCTATTATCATTATTACTATTACAATTATTATTTTTATTAATTATTATTTATTAACTATGGTAATGCTGATTATTATTATTCTTATTATAATCATTATCATTATTATGATTATCATTATTATCTTTATTAGTATTATTACTGTTATTATTATTTTATTAATAGTAATATCATTATTACTAACATCATTATGATAATTATCATTATTAGTATCATAATTATTATGATTATTGTAACTATCATAATTATCATCAATATAATTATTATCACCATCATTATAATTATTACAATTATTATTACCATTGTGATTCTTATTATCATTATCAATATTATAATCATTACCATTATCATTATTATAACTTATATTACTATTATAACTACTATTAGTATTATTTTTATTACTATTATTATCAATACTGTTTATTATTACTTTTTATTTTTATTATTGTTATTATTATTATCATCATCATAATTATTATCATATCATTATTTCTATTACCATTATTACTATTACAATCATTGTTGTTATTGTTAGAGTTATTTCTATTGTATTTTATTTAGTATTTATTGTTATTATTATTTATTGTTTTAGTAATAGTGATATTAATTATTATTATTAACATTATCAATATATAATTGTCATTATTATGATTATTATTACTATTATTATCATCACTATTATCATTATTATCATTAATATTATCATCATTACCATTATTATTGTTATTACTGTTGTTATTATAATTATTATTGTTCTTGTTGATATTACTGTGGTCACTATTATTATTGTTATTATTACTATTATCATTATTATTATTATATTTTGGGGTAACCGAATATCCTACAGGACCTTTCTATTCTGTGACTTAATTTGTGAATTGTCAGTGATTTGTTTACATGAGTCAGTTAAGTTTTCTGTGAGATTGTATTCATAATTATTGCATGCTGGGTTTCAAATGAAGTTTTACATAGTGTTGGATTTTTATGGTGTATATGATTGCCATGTTCCTTTACTATGTGGTGGTATAAATGGCGATAGGTGAAAGAAGTATGCCCTCCAATGTTATTAACAGTGACATGTGGCATCTCAGCACACCACTTATAATGTGGCTAAAAGAAAGAAAGAATAAGAAAAACAAGTAGACTTACCTGGCTCTTGTTTGGCTGAAGACTGCTCTCAGGAAAATTCAGCTACTGATTCTTACAGCTTAAATATTAGTTCTTGCGACTGAACAACTAATTGCTTAAACATATAGTAGCATATTGTTTAACTCCTAATTAGCTTCTCAGGTTCAGTCACCCCATCTCAGTGCTATATTTTTGAAGAAAATTGTTCTAAACTGATAGAATGTTACTTAGCTCATCAATGGTGGCAGATTCGAAGATTAATATTGATAATTTTGAATGTTCTGGTAAGGAAAATTGGTCTTAGAGAAGATGTATATAGTTGCACGCATACATACACAAATTCATAATACTCAAAACACTTCACACGATGTAACTTTTTAAGAATTTGTTTTAAAATATTTGTACTATCTCTCTCTCTCTCTCTGAAAAATACATTAAAGAAAACAACCATATTTTTTAAACAATGCTCCAATTTCAAGAAATAAATTATTAATTTCTGCAACATCAAAAAATTTGGCGAGTTAAAGAATATTTTTTTTTTCAAAAATAATTAGGGACTAATATATACAATCTGACATGACACATATATTTACAAATTCATTTAATGTAAAACTTGTATTTCATGTAAATATTTTTAAAAATTCATCGTGTGGAACATTTTATAACATTAGACAGTAAAAATATTGTAGAAATAATCATGCAAGCTAGAATTTTAAAGCATGTTGTTATTATGTTAATCAACTGATATACATTTCAACAAGATTTCTACTGGAGATTTTCCAAAAGTCACGCGTGCATTAACTTAAGGTACTTGTTAATCTCAAATTGCATTTTAAAACACTTTGAGGTTTCTGCTTCAAAGACCACTATAGCACTGAATTGTTTGCTTTTGCATTTGCTTTTTTTGCTTTTGCTTTTTTTTTCTGCTTTTGCTTTTTTGCTGCTTTTGCTCCTTTTGTTTTGTTTTATTTTGCTTTTGCTGCTTCTGATTTTTGCTTTTCCTGCTTTTGCTTTTTTTTTACTTTTGCAGCTTTTACTTTTGTTTTTGCTTTTTTTTTTTTTTTTTTTTTTTTTTTGCTTTTGCTTTATTTGCTTTTGCTGCTTTTACTTTTTTTTTGCTTTTGCTGCTTTTGCTTTACTTTTGCTTCTTTTGCTTTTTTGCTTTTGCTTTATTTGCTTTTGCATTTTCTTTTTTTGCTTTTACTTTTGCTTGCTTTTTTGCTTTTGTTTTGTTTTGGTTTTTTTTTTTTTTTTTTTTTTTTTGCTTTTGCTTTTCTTGTTTTTTTTTGTGGTCGTGGTCATCACTGTCATCGTCGGTGTCGGTGTCGTAGTCAGTTATAGTAGAGTATTGTGGAACCTTATAGTCAACAACCTCATTGAGGAGTTAAATAGCAGGGGGTTATATTGTTAAGAGTCTGTGGATGACTTGGTCACAAAATATGGAACAGAAGCTGGTATATATGGAAGACAGCCCCAGCTGGGGAAGTGGTATCCCATAGGAGCTTTTAACCACTGCCCCATGCCATAGATTTACGGCATATAAAAGAACCTAAAGCCTGATGAAGAAGTCTCTGAGCAAAATTAAGCAGTCTTTCACTCCCGGTATAGAATGGGATGTTGAGAACCACAGTAGTTAAAGAGCATCCATAAATAAAACTCCATTTCCATTTACACACAGCCAGGTGGCAAAGTAGACTAAAACCAAAGACCTTGGAATTGTATTACTAGACTTATCGCTGGTGCTGGTGTGCTGTCACTAATTGAAACCTCTCGTGCATCGGTAGGTGAAGGGCAAACATGCTTTTTGCCTTATGCTCAGTATGTATAAAAGCCTTTAAAAGTGAGGTGGTTTAAGGGTATTAGGGTTTAATAATTACATTGTGCACTTCTATGCTGCATAACTGTACCAACCATCGGAAAAATAATTCCGAGACACTTTCCATCGGTAAGAAAAAATTGTAACATATGTGTTCCAAATTTATTCTGATATATTCTCGTGGGTATCCTTGGTCGCTAAGCTAATGGTAACTTATTTTAGGTTCCCAATACATAAACTAGAATTATTGAGTCAGTGGTCAGCTGCTCCGAGGCATAACAAATTTGTGCCATCGAAATATCACAGGCTATACTCTGTGCATTTTGCAAAAAATTGTTTCCATGAGAAACAACGCAAGAAGATGCTAAATCCTGACACAGTTCCTTCAGTATTTGGTTTCCCTTTTTATCTGACAAAGGTAAAAAGAACGCTAATTTATTTCTTATAACTATTTTGTATATCTTTTATTAGCATTAGAATGCTGAGCTAAAATATTAGATTCAATATTATAATTTGTCCTAAAAAAATACCTGTAATCTCTATTAAGTTAATTTTTCAAATTTGTAATTTCATTTTCAATTTGAAGCACAATCCCACAGGGTGCAAAAAGGAATTTTGCAAAAGCGTTAGAACATAAAGAATATTAAGTAATAATCAATTCTAATTTTAGATTTGTTTATAAATTATTTCAGGAGGCACTGACCATAAACTCCTGTTGTGCACATATTGATATACCTATCTTATCTAAGTCAAATATACCACAAATACTGACAGAAAATGTTTACTTAATGCCTGGAATATAGTATACTGAAGCGGAATACAGGTACCTAATTTCTTTTTATTTTATTTTTGGACTGTACATACCATATTTGAAAATCCAATATTATCACGTGTTTTTTTTCTAAATAATCTCATTTATTTGCTTTTTTTTATTTATTTACACACCACCTTAGGTAATATTGTTGTATTACCACTTTGACCTTCTATAACAACTGCTTAAATTTGAGGTGTACTTTAAAACTGTATTACTCGATTAACTTAACACAAATTCAGTATCGCATTCATATTTCCAGGCTCTTGAGGGTGGGGAATAAGAATAGTTAACATCAGTTTAAAATCGATCCCAGCAAATTTTTCATTTTCGATTCAGCATTTTGACCACTTTACTGCAGAGACACTCTTAACAAACCCTCTTTATAATTCTTGTTGATGTCTTTATGACATAAAGGAAAAAGGAGAAAGCATACATGGAATCACTGAGAAGAAAATGAGAAAATGGAATTAAAGCTCTCTGTGATGCTTACATCCTGTTCGTAAAACACTTTAAATGCAGGTATGGAATATTCAAGTTCAATGATATTTACTTCTGTTTTGTTAAGTTGTGGGATGAAATTCTGTCTTGTCAATGAAGTGATTTTATTCAACTTCCAACAGGACATTCAAGGTCTAATCCCTGAGCATAGATGCTGATGGTCATAAAGAACATGTTGTCGCAATTATTTCCTAATCCGGTATCATTATGACGTAATTATAGCTGTTTTCCCATTAGAACCAATTTATTGTGCCTGACCTAGGGAGTCTCTTGCCCTCCACCTAACTTCTTCATATTACATCATTTTATCTGGTTTACGCAGCTATGCATGTAGGGGCTTGGCTAAAACAGCACCATATATAAAAACCAAGATCATAATGTCAAGAAGCCCTAGAAAGGCTAGGGGAATGCAATAACTTTAACTAGCATAGGTCCTTGGCCACACTGGGGAAACTGAAAATGAAATTGCAGATAGACAGGCAGCTAAAATTGGAGCACAGACCGCTATTTGGAAAACCAGAATCTGTCTTGGGTATCACCAAATTAATGGCAAGGACAAATCTATTCGACTGGATTTAAAGTACACATGCAGCATATGGAAGTCTATCCAGGAACAAAAACGTGGAAAGCTAATAATGTAATAACCATTTCTTAGGAGTACTACTGTCTTTAAATTAAGTAGGAAGCAAATGAGGCTCACGGTGGGTTAGATTAGATTAGAAAGCATTCTGTAGGTTCATTTAGGCCAGAAAGCCACTGAACATAGAACTTGTCAAGGCATATACATATATACATATGTTTACATACTATATACTATGAAAAAAAAATGTATAAAGCACTAGTGCTAAAAGCATAGGTTACAAAAACAACAGAATACTTTTTTTTTTTTTGCACATAAAAACAAAGAGTATCAAAATATAGTGTTAAAATGTAAAAATAAATAAATATAATTTCATTATATGTAAAACTAATGTTATGTTAGATGATAGTTTTCAAATTATCGATATAATAGTTACTAGTAGTAATTATATAAACTAAAACATGATTATTGTATTATGTACTCTTCATAAATGTCAACAAATTACAATACATATTTACAAATATGTTATAGAATTTCCAATGCAAAGAATTTACAATTATATACTATAGTGTATAATATCAAAACATCAGGCTTTACAGAACTTGTGTCATTGCTTTAAAAAAAAAAAAAAATAATTTGACACATTGGTGCAAGTCAAAGTGTAAATCAATTTAATTTTAACGTAAAACACACACACTAATATACACAAAATCCAATACATTGTAAAATTTAAAAATACAGTGATTATTAACGGTATTGTCAGACAGATTTGTCACTTAAATATTCATCTACAGAGTAAAATGATTTATTGCAAAGGTACTCCTTAAGAGAGGCCTTAAAAGCAATGAAATTCCCAACATTTTCTTTGAGATTACTGGGGAGAGCATTAAATATCTTGATTGTTTCATAATATACACCTTTCTGAAAGCAACGAAGATTGGCATTGGGACGATGAATATATCCCTTTTGTCTAGTATTAATGTTATGAATTTCCATGTTTGTTATAAGACTATGCCGATTAACTGAATAGAATTTTAAAATGGATAATATATAAACACAAGGTAAGGTGAGGATGCCCAATTTTTGAAATAGTTCTTTGCACGACTGTCTGCTATAAGCATTACAGATTATTCGTGTAGCTTTCTTCTGCATCCGGAATATGCATTTACTATCTACAGAATTACCCCAAAATATTATTCCATACTCGATAATGGAGTTAAAGTACGCAAAATACACCAACTTAAGTGTATCAATTGAGTGAAATTTAAGCAGTGCACGGAGAGCATAACATGCTGAGCTAAGTTTAGGTGTGATGTAGCTAATATGTGACTTCCAGTCCAGATGCTTATCTGCCTGAAGGCCAAGAAATTTGACTTTATTTAGCTGTTCTAACAATGTATCATTAATTCCTATTTCTATGTGCGTTTGTGGTGAGCGAGTAGTTATAAATTTAATTGTTTTTGTTTTTTCAAGATTTACTGAGAGTTTGTTTGCTTTGAATCAATTTGACATACAATTTAGAACATAGTTTAATTTAACTACACATTCATTGAAATCTTTACTTGTTACTAAAACACTAGTGTCATCTGCGAATAAATAAATACTTGCAAAACTGTTAATGTATAATGGGAGGTCATTTATGTAAACCAAGAACAAAAGAGGCCCTAAGATTGATCCCTGGGGAACACCATGTTTTGCTGATTTCCATTCTGAGGCACTATTTTGATACCCATTGGAGTTATTAATTTCAACCCTTTGTTTTCTCTTCTCTAGGTATGAAATGAACCAATCTAATATGTTATTCTTTATTCCATAGTAATTTAGTTTTGCTATCAGAATCTCATGATTCACACAGTCAAAAGCCTTCGCTAGGTCACAAAAGATTCCACCGACATGTTCCTTTTCATTTAACGCTGTTAACACTTTATGTGTGAGCTTGTAGGTTGCATTATCTGTCACTACTCCTTTTCTAAAGCCAAACTGTTCTTTGGCAAATACGTGTTCTTTTCCAAGTAATTATAGAGCCTAATAAACATTACTTTCTCAAATACTTTTGAGAAAACAGACAAGAAAGATATAGGTCTATAATTTTATATATTATCTGATGACCTGTCATGGGATTTTTAAACAAACACCTGCATATAAAGGAGCCTTCAGAAGAAGCAAGATATGTAGAGCAGATAAAGAAACAGACTTGCACATAATATTTCTATGTGAAGCAGCTACAAGTAAATAAATGGCATCAGTTTGGAGCTGTCAATCCAAATGAGATGGTTTCTAATAAAAGACTAATCAATGGACTTCTAAGACTTGTTAAGAGTTTAGGGAGGTGATGGATGGAAAAACAGGGGGGAAATCATACAATAAACCTAAAAGGTTTCAGCACAAGCTGGTAGAGGATGTTCCTCCTGCTCACCACCCTATCAAATATCTAAACAAGGTTTATCTTTGTTTCCAAAAGCAGTCCTAAGAATTTGCTACCCATTTTGTCCCTATGCACTTGACGGTTTTAGTATTACTTTTAGCTATTTTATAAATATGTTCTTGAGCTATGAGTATTAGGCTATTCTTTTCCAAGCTCCTTACTTTTTGAGTTTTGAATCTCTCTGGTATGTAGTGTCAAAAAATTGATGCTTTTGCATTGAGTTAAACAATGCCTGATGCTAAACATTGTGTAAACATTGTTCCTGCAAGCAGTTCTTAAACCATAAACATACTTAGGTTTTATGCGAACAAATTGATGCATAGTTTGTTTGTGCAATAATAATGTTAATTTACTAAGTGAAAATAATGAACATACAAAATAAGGTAAATGTCTCTCTAATGGCATATAAAAAACATTAAATTGTAACTTAAAGAATAATAATGTCATAAGTCACAGAACCACACACACCATATGATACCAAATAACATCTTTAATGAGAGAATATATGGACTACTACTAAAACATTTGCTTAATCTTATGTATTAGAAAATTTGAGGACTCTTTACAACACGTGATGCGAGATGCCAAAGAAATTTTGCTAAGTCAGATGGTTTAGCAATGTGCATGTGCAAGCACACAGAACCTACCAAAGACTGCGAGCCATATTATGTCTGGCATAGAAGCCAACCTGCACATCATTTCTAATAATTGTAGCCTATCTGTAAATAATCCCCAGTCACGTATACAACAAATTGTGTAGCACCATTTGGAAGCGATTAACAACTGGTCATCTTTGAAAAGTCCAGACCATGCTTTCTCTCAGATTTTATTGTTTTACAAACACAGGGATGTGATCAAACAGAATTTATTGTAGTATGAGAAGGGAAGGTTGTATGTTACTGGTGATATTCTTACAGAGTCGAATAGTTTTAGAAATGGTTCATCCAATTAATAAGACAGATCTGTTGGTTTGCCTCAATGATTCAAGGGTCCAGTCTTCAATAATTACTTGATGAGGGTCTGCTGAGAACAAGAATGCTGTGTTCTAAATGCAATGCAGTCTTGTACCTCATTAAGAGATACAATTGTACATATCCCGAGCAGTCCTATTCTTGCGGCTTTCGTTATTAATATCAAGAAAGCGACTTTATTATGATTAATTGTTTTTAAAACTGGACACGAAAGGGTCACACAGTATTGCCCAGTTAAATTCTTTTCCTAATACACTGCTTTGTATACAAACAGTCATATGAGATGGAAATAATGGAATGTTCGGTTGGAGACCAATGTATGAGTTTGCGGACAGTATCTGATTGATTTGGTTACTGCCACAAAGTGTGCATGGTCCCTAATGATACCAAATACACTTTGAGAGGGAAAATTGAGGTCTCGGCAACATCATTCAAATTGACGAATGTAAAATAGCACTGAAAATACAGACACCAAAAATCGTTTAACAGACCATTTTTAAGAACTATGCAAGACATTAAGCAGGTGTACCCAGTGGTGTAGAGATTAGGTTTAGGCTGGGTTTAGCTAATGAGTGAGTTAAGTGTTTGGTGCACATAGCTAGCAATTTAGGTAAAAGCAGTGTACAAGGTTGTATAGTTAGTGCAATAGTAAGAGACACACTATATAGCCCGTGTAACTTATCAATGATAACAGACTGTTGGCTGCCTTGCGTTATGTGATTCAAAATGGATAATTTTGCTGCACTCAATTCTTCAGAATGGCTGCATGCACTGTAAGTAAATAAATAAAGAATTGTATACCTTAAGTTATATTAAGAAAACGTTTTCTGGCCTGAAATCATAGTAAAAAGGTAAATCTGCACTTCAAAAGAATATTCTGCTCAATTTAGACTTAGAAACAAACCTGTGTCACATATTGGAAAGAAGGGCCAAAAGTTTTTTAAGCAATCTGTAGGCCGCATTGTGGCCGAGTGGTTAGACCATTTGCCTCTCACCTAGATGGCCCGAGTTCGATACCAAGCGACCGCATGTGAGATTTGTGGTGGACAAAGCGGCGCTGGGGTGGGTTTTCTCCAGGTTCTCCGGTTTCCCCAGCCATTGCATTCCACTGGTGCTCCATCCTTATTCATGTATCACCAATGTCACCGCCGGCGGTGCCATAAGTAGTTAAAGCGGGCGTTTTTACCTATTTTTACCTATCTTTATTTTATGTACATGCCTTATAAAGTCCTGAGTTGACCTTCTTGTTGTTCTGGAATATTGTAAGAGTATTTTATTGCTGTTTCTAGTAAAATTTTCATCTACAGATTACTTTACATTCAATAGGTGAGTGTTGTTCATTATGAATCATACAGTTTCTAGTACTTTGGGGCAGTACTGTTTGAATCCGGGAGTGCAGGTTATGGTTATAAGAATGGCATGGATATGTGGTTGGCTTAACTCAGGGTTTTGATTAGCATGGAAACTCTTTCAGGTAGTGGTGAGACACAAGTGCTTTATTAACTGAGTCTGGCCTTTTTCCCCCGTAGAACACACGCGTATACTTCTTAATTTTCTACTGTGACGTTACACTTTAACCACAAGCGACTATTACTATTTATTCGTTTGATGCAGTGTTAAGTCTCGTACTATGACTGGTCTTAAAATCACTTACTTCCATCACAACTAAGGGTTACACCACGCGCTCAAATATCACATCTTGGTCATGCAGGGATTCTTCGTCAAGTGCCCTAAAATGTCACCTGTTCGGCTCCATCACAAATTCTAAATTTCACATCTTGGTTGTTCGGAGGTCCTTTACCAAGTGCCTCAGAAAGCGTCCCCTGAAAAGCAGAGAGCATTGCTCGCTGTGTCCTGTTAGTTGCCTCGAGCAGGGTCCATTCATATTCACCCTTTTGGTTCAATGTACATAGCAGTATCTTGTACCCCGAGCTCGTGATTTTACGTTTTAAAAGTATTTCTACCCTTCCATTTTCTCTGTACATTTATATTTTCTCTTCTAAGAATATAATTTTGCCCCAGGACAAGACATGTACTGTCTCAACTTGGAGCCTTAGTAGGGTAAGAATGATTCCTTTTATGACATTTTCAGTACGACTTTATCAATTGAAGAGCTTATCAATTGTGATTCATTAAAATTTGGTTTCAGAGGCATACTGTATGCCTTCATTACTTTATATAGGTACAATTTTCAGTTCTAATGATGTATTTCCTGTTGGAGTGTGTAATGCAAATGCATTTAGATTTTTCTTTTCCATTTAATTCTAGTTTAAGATACTGAAATAGAAGTATTTAAAACAGTGGAGAATCATCACTAATACTATTAAAACTGTGAGCTTGAAAAACATGCCAGTTTCACTTACACTCTTTCAAAAGAGGGCATGTTTCAAGGAACATCATCAGCTGATGCTAGCCTGCTCCCCTCAGTTGACTGGACTTTTAAAACAGGGCATATTTCAAAGAATATGGCTGCCTCATTGTCAGCTCTGATGCTCCACTGCTCCCCTCAAGTGACTGCACAGCTCATACTTTTTTGCATCCAGCAAAATAGTTTCATGTTTAACTAAAAGTTCTATCAATAAACATCAGGATTGCCAGTAACCTTTACTGGCTTACCTGTGTATGAATAACTTAGAAACACAGCTGACAAAAGCATTTCCTCAAAGTTTTAGGGTAAGGTTTTGCTATGCACATGATATATTAGCTAGCAATAGTTCCAGAGAAGTTAGCCCAGCATGCATTAAAATGATTGAATTTACAGGATAGATCAATACACTTCACTACTGAAAAAGTAAAGATGGACAGTTACCCTTCTTGGAATTAACAATTATGTGAAATAAAGAAAGAATCTAATTTGGTATATATAGAAAATCAACACATGTAGATAACTTCATTGTTTATGATTGCCAGGCTTGGAAGCCCTGGTGATGAAAACATTTGGACTACAGCCTACAAACCCAGTGATCATATATAATAAAGTTGATAATGCTGTTCATGAAAGCCTAAGCATTTATACACGTAGATATATATGTAAAGAACCATTATCTCAACGCTAAAAAACATCAATATCCCATATTTCATAGTCTTAGTTTATTCCAGAAAAAGTTTAATTACCCATTGACAATTGAAGAATATAATAAATTATATAAAACATAATAGGTATTATTGATATAAAAGACACAAAGGAGCATTACCAATTCTACAACATAAAATGTGTAACAAATATGAATGGCTTTAACCAGAGAATTATGACAAAAATGATAAACACAACAGATATAAAATGATTAACAGATATTAGCAAATTAAAGCATGATGCAAAGAAAGGGTATCACAAATACATATTCCACCCAAAACCATTTAATAAATATAAAAACATTTTTGATGATTTCAATTTTAAACTGGTTCCACTTAACAGACATATTGCTAGAAATTTGCTTAAATCACCTACTTAAGAACACTAGTTCAAATAAGGAATTATCAGGAATACATAATATCAAATGTGAAGATAGTTATAAAATATATATTGATAAAAAAACATGGAAAAGAGAATAAAAGAACATATGAGATGCATAAAATATAAATAGATAGATAAATTAGCATAGCTTATCATTACTGGTCAGATAATCATAATTTTTGTAAAATAGACATAGAACTTTCAAAACCAGTAAAGAATTATTGGGAAGTATCTGCGCGGGAAAACATAAAACATTATTAAGAATGAAAAAAATGTTAAGAACTTTGGCATATAGTTGATGACATCATATGACTAACCAATAACAACCAAACATGAGGCGAGGGAGGCAGTCACTTGAGGGTAGTAGTTCAGAATCAACTGACGAAGAATGCCAGCTACTGAAGCTGAAGACAAATGCCTTTGAAAATGTTTTAACATTTTACATTTAAAAGTGAAGGTAAGTGTTAATAAATTTGACTCGTGAAAACTCCCAACATTCTTTTTTTATGTAATTGGTGAGCAGAATTATGTGATGCATATTTGAATTACAAATTACTGAGTTAGAATTTTAACACAGGAAACAACTAACATAGTATTTCTCTTTGTAGTATTTGAAGTGAGAAGCTTTTATGTGATTGGTGTTCTTTTTATGTATTTCCAAAGGATGCTGTGTGGTAGCAAATCAAAATTCATTATGCTGTCTCGATTCTTTATGCTGTGGTACTTCTCCTAAATATCTAATTCTGCTGTTATCTCAGGGTTTTATGAGCAATGGCAGAATTGTCTGCTTGTTTTTATTTGATTGCTCTAAGATGTTCTTTTAGTCTTGCTTTTAAATTTCTCTTGGTGTTTCCTATTTAAAGTTTGTTGCAGTCTGTACATTCTATTTTGTAAATGCTGGATTTTTTATGCTCGGGGATGGGTTCCTTTAGGTTTGTACTTAGTATTTTCTGTAGATTGAAGTTATTTTGAGGTGCTAATGTGATATTAACTTTTTAAAAGATATTTTGGAAATTATGACGTGGATGCTGTAATTTTCTTGAAGAGGGTTTGTTTTACCTCATCGAAAAAATACAAAATATAGAACTGAAACCAAGATTACATTAGTTTCATTTATTGTAACAGAATTATACCCAAGCATTTTACAGTGTGCCCATTTTAGCATTTCCACAACTTGGTAGTGAATTTACTGTGGACACCAATGCCAGTGACACCAGCATTAGAGGCATTCTATCCCAGGTCCAGGATGGCCAGAAGTGAGTAATAGGCTAACAGCCTACTAGCCTATCACAGCAATATGCTTTCTAAGGTAGAAAAGATCTACTACATTACCTGGTGAGAGCTCTTGGTGATGGTAGTAGTAACGGTGCTGAAGCACTTCCACAAGCATCTGTTTAGTCAGCCATTCCACTCTACCCTCACATGGCTGCAGAGTTTCAAAAGCCTGGAGGGCCAAATAGTCCATTGAGTTCAGAGGCTCAAAAAATATAACTTCACATCAGAACATCAGAAAGGAAGGAGTTGCTCCATTATGGATGCCCTGTCACGACTCAGTCCAGAAGAGTGCAATCACTGCACCAAAGTTGAGAAGAAAGACTGTGCCACAGTTGTCTGTGTCATTTTGCCTTCACCTGGATGGGATAGCACAGGTCTGAGGAGAAACACTTGTAGACTTGCCCTCACTCCTGAGAGAAGTGGAGGCAGGGAGGACATTACACCCAGGAGTAGTGTGTACATACTCTACTGGGCCCAATGGAATTCTTTGTAGACAAGGAAGGAATACTGTTCAGAGCATGATGAGACAACCCAGAGAGAATGGCTGACAGACTAGAAGCCGGTGCATGCAGCTGCATAATGCAGGAGCATGTTTTGAATGTAAAGCCATTGATGTAGCATTCCCTGTGTCAGACAGGGGGTATAAGTATCTGTTGGTCACCATGGATTACTTCACCAAGTGGCCAGAGGTATACATCATTCCTACTAGGTGGCCAAGAACAGAATGTATAGACTACAACAAACTCTGCATTCAAAAAACCAAGAAAAATTTAGAAACATGACTGAAATAACATCTTAGAGCAATCCAATGCAGACAAATCTGACATTGCACACCACTTCTGGTCATCAAATTATGAAATAAATCAGAACATAACACATAAGACCTGCAAGATACACAGCAGAATTAGATATTTGGGAGAAAATCACATCATAAAAAATCAAGATAGCTTAATAACTTTTTATTTGCTGTCACACAGCACTCTTTTGAATTACAACAAGGGTACCATTCACATAAAAGCTTCTAACTTCAAATACCACACAAAAAAAAATACTGCGTCAGTTGGAGCCTATTGAAGATGAAGTGCAAAAGCTTCAAAACATATCTAGGTAAAATTACCTTATGTGACGTTTCCTGTGTTACAATTTTAACTCAGTAATTTCTAATTCTTTTTTTTAATTAATTTATCTCTTCATGTGTAACTGACCACAGAAAAATAGTTTTTTTTTTTTTTTTTTTTTTTTCCATTTCTGTTTAGTTCAGCATATGGAGGACTACTGATATTTTGCTGTTGTATTGGTGCTCTATCAGCAACAGCGATATAATGGTTATTGAAAATGTTAGCAACTTCAAAGGGATTCTTGACAATGGCATCAAATATTTTAAATTAAATATTATAGCATGCTTTAGAACTAGCAGTTTTCATATTTATTACTTTCCATAAAGATTTGTTTTTCTTTGATGAGTTACTAATGCATCAAGGTACTGCCATTTTGCAACCTAATATTCACAAACAGGCCTAATATGAGATATGTTTAGAAGTATTCTGCTTTGTTAGTTTTACTTAATCCTAGCAAATAACATTTCGATCTGCCAGATAATTATAATTCCTTTAATAATACACTTTTTGCTTATATTTGTCTACACATTTTCAATTGCTTTCTATGAAAGGCTCTACTAAAGTGGTGCATAACATTTACAGAAGATACCATACATACATCTGACCATTCTTCATTGCTTAATAGTGTACTAATATTAGTGCATGTTTTTACTGTGCTATAATTGCTTATATTGTACTTGAGGCTTAAGATTATTGCTAATATTTAATAAATATGTTAAGTTGTTATTATAGCATTACGATCTCAATAATCGGTATTAATGTTTAAGAGATAATAGTTCACATCGGTTTTGCCTAACATCATAACAGTGATTTTGTATTGTGCAATACATTTCTCTGTCAAGATTTTCTACAATATTTTCGAGATCAAATGGGGCAAATACATATTTTAATTTTTGTAGGGATGAGCTTTCTTTTTAAAAATCTATATTGAACTCCCAAAAATTAGGATTTTTTCTTGCATGTCTTACTATTGGGGGTAATTATATTTTCCAATTTGCCCAGAAAGGCTTTAGTTAGGCATGGGAAAATTTGTTTAAGCGATAAGACCGAAAAAACACTAAAATCATGAAAACATAGTGGGAATATATATCAGATATCTAAAAACCGCAGAATTTTGAGATTTTAAATTGTGAAATAGCGTGAAAATTGGGTTTTTATGCAAAATACTGTACTTTGCGCAATTTTCTAATGATATGAGATTTATCCAGGTGAAAAAATTACAAAATTTTGACATAGTTGGTTTACCAATGTGAAAGATTCAACTTTGGTGCTACTACAGTACTACAAATACTTTCTGGTAGAATAAGTACCATTTTATCCAAATAAAACACAATGTTTTTTTTTTTTCCAAAAATACTAATATCTAGAACTGGGGTCATCATGCATTCATGATATATTTTTTTTTGAATAGCATGCAGCAAAGTGCAAGTTTTGAACTTCGCAGGTACAGAAGTGGCGACCCTGGGGGAAATGGTATTGATTACTGCCATGGTTTTAATGTATGTGGCAGATTTTATACTTTCATTTGCACCAAAAGTTTCACTGTTAAGGGCCTATAAGCAGTATCATTATGAAAAAAGATTTCTCTCCGAGATTAAAATAAAAAAAGAGGTATTTCTTCCACAGCAGTGGTTGCGCACAATGTTGACTGGGAGCCATCAGTCAAGCACAAAGAGAGAGGCTGAGCTATGAATTTCCCTCTTCCACCCACACATACACTGGAACATTTCTGTTTGCTGCTGTTTCTCTCTGCCAATGAATTTAAATGCAAATTCCAATTTGGTAAAACCACAGTAAAACTAATTATAATGATGTGTTATATTCGGTTATGTTGACTAAGCAGAAAATCTTATTCGTCATTACATTAGCTGCTGCCGTTGCCACCGTGCGCAGACATAGTGGTATATTTCTGTTCTTCTCTGCCTCTCTCTCACTCACAATGTGAGTTTCTGCATAAATTTGAATTAGGCTATTTAGCAACGTAGATAATATTGTTGCCAATTTCCTCATTGCACTTTTCAGTATTGCTCCATATTTAGCAATGTGTTGTTAAGGTATTTTGAACTAGTTCTGTGACAATTTTTGTAAAATATGATTTGCGATTCTTCTAGTGAGTTTTAACTTTTTGATGTTCTTCTTTTAAGTTTAACAATGTGACTTAAGTGTGTGCTTTGACTTAAGTTTAACAATTTTACTTTAACATGGTTAAAGTTGAAGCAGCATTTATTAAGGAATGTGCTCGTGGTCTCACACAACTTGTACAGCATCTTGAAAGATCCAAGTACCCCGCTGCCCATGATTTATAATCAAGGTTAAACAACTTGGAGCGCGGTTTCAAGTTGATCAGCCAGGGCATTTTTGAAGGTGAAATAAGCAAACTTTTAGAAAGTATTGGCAACCAGCTGCTTCAAGCAGAAGTTAAGCATTCTCTTATGTGAGTAGTTTTACAGCTTCAAAATAAACTCTCAGAACTTTTGAGTTCTGATCCCATAAAGCTTGTGTTCACAATGTTGAACAAATCTTTTAATCCTAAGAACATTGTGATAAATGCTGTAAATGAAGTTCTTATGAAGACTGAGTCAACTGCTGCTTCTAGAATGTAATCACTCAGTCACAATTCTGAAAGCGCACAGACAGCTGCAAGATGTAGTCAAGTGATATAAATATCCTTATTTGGTTGAAATTAAGAAGCAAATTAATTATAATCAGTTTCGACCAGAATGAAATAATGCAGATACAGGTGTAGGAGCTGCTATAGCAGCTGGTAATCATGCTTAAAAATGGACTTTCAATTGAGAAGGTTGGCATTGTGAAACTCCTACAGGCAATGAAATTAGATAACCCTGAATTTGCAGCTGCAGCTCTACAAGCAATATAGATTCTGTATTCCAACATGGGCAGTGAACAACTATTTTCACAGTACAGGGAGATTCTGAGTGACCGAAGACACAATCTAAGCAAAGAAAAATGACCTTGCTATAATTTGAAGTGAGACCCAGTGATCCACTTGGTAAATATGCTTTGAAGAATGCATTTCATAGCAGCTGATAGAAGTGCAATTAATATGCAAGTAAAATCACATAATAATCTTTTATAGTTTGTAGATTTATGTAAAAATAACATGCTTGCTTTCAAATTGATCATGTGCTAATTAAAGCAAGACATACATCATCAATTATAGATGTAAGAAGTTGTAGAGGCCCAAATTGTGATTCAGATCACTTTTTGGTTAAAGTGAGAATGAGAATAAAAATAAAGAAGATGGAGAGGGTTCAAGAGAACAAACATATACGATGGGATAGAGAAAAAATAAAAGATAAAGAAGAAAAAAAGAAATATCAAAAGTTAATGAGCAGCAAATTAAATGAAAAAGGAACAGAAGAAGGTGTAGAAGAACAATGGGAGGTAATAAAGGAGACAGTAAAAGAGGTAGCAAAAATAAGTATAGGTGAAAAGAAAATGGAAAGAAACATAGAATGGTATGATAAAGAGTGTGAGCAAGCTATAGAAAAAAAGAACATGGCTAGGAAAAAAATGCTCCAGAAAGAAACTAGAAATAACTATGAAGAATACCGTCAAAGAAGAAGAGACGCTAATAACATATGTAAGAAAAAGAAAAGAGAATATTGGAAAATGCAAACCCAAGAAATAGAAACGCTGATTCAACAGAGTGAGATAAAGAAATTCTATATGGCATTAAAGCAAATGAAACAAGGGAAACAGAATAAAATGAAAGAATGTCTAAGCAAGGAAGGTAATGTTCTTGGAGAAGATAAAGATATACTGGAAAGATGGGCTGAGTACTACAAGGAATTGTTAAATAAACGACAATCAATAAATAATCAGGAACAAGGAGAGAATGAAAATGGAAATGAACAAAAAATGGAAGAAGAAGAAGAAGAAGAAGAAGAAGAACCGGATATTTGGGATGTTAAAATAGCAATACAGAGCCTAAAGAATAATAAAGCACCAGGAGAAGATGACATAATCGCTGAGCTAATTAAATATGGTGGGAATGAAATTATGAAAGCAATACATAAGTTAATATTAGAAATATGGAGGAAGGAACAGATGCCTGAAAGCTGGAAGACAGGCATAATATGCCCAATATATAAAAAGGGTAATAAATATCAATGCCATAATTATAGGGGAATTACATTGCTAAATGTAGCATATAAAATATTTTCAAGTATTTTAAATAATAGAGTGAAAAAATATGCGGAAAATGTATTAGGCGAGTATCAATGTGGATTTAGAAGTGACAAGAGTACGATAGACCAGATATTTGTAATACGACAAATAATGGAAAAATTCTATGAGCATGGCATAGATTTATGCTTTCTGTTTATTGACTTTAAGTTTGCATTTGACTCAATTGACAGAGAAGTTCTCTATAACACCTTACAATGTTTTAAAGTGCAACCGAAAATAATAAGACTAATAAAAATGACAATGGAAAATACAAAAGCCAAAGTGAAAGTAATGAATAAATTAAGTCCGGATTTTGATTATAACACAGGAGTAAGACAAGGTGATGGACTATCGACGACTCTATTCAACCTAGCCCTGCACAGAGCAGTAGAAAAAATAAATACTAAAGGAACAATATTTTTTAAGTCTAGTCAGATATGTGCATATGCAGATGACATATTGATTGTGGCAAGAGATAGGAAAATGTTAGTTGAAGTTTATGAAGAATTAGAAAGAAGGTCAAAAAAAATAGGATTAGAAGTAAATGAAAAAAAAACTAAATACCTGAAAATGACAGCAGACAAAAGCAAAAGAATAATTGAAAATCTAGTAGTTGGAGACAAAACATTTGAAGGGGTATCCAAATTTAGATATTTAGGAGCGCTTGTAAATAATGATAACAATTTAAACGAGTGCATAAAAGAAAGAATTCAAGGTGGAAATGCAGCCTATTATGCAAATTTAAATCTATTAAAAAATAGGCTTATTAGTACAGGGACAAAATACAATATCTATAAAACACTAATAAGACCAATAGTAACGTATTCTGCAGAAACCTGGACCCTAAACAATGTAGATGAAGAAATACTACGAAGATTTGAACGGAAAATACTTAGACGAATCTTTGGACCTGTAAAGGATAAAGACCAATGGAGAATAAGATATAATTATGAGATAGAAGAACTAATTAAGCAGCAAAATATTGTGAAATTTATAAAGGCACAAAGAATAAGATGGCTAGGACACATAGAGAGAATGACAGAAGATAGAATGCCAAAAAGAATATTGAAAGGAAGACTGTACGCTAGAAGAAAAAAAGGAAGACCAAAAACAAGATGGTTAGATGATGTGATGGAAGACCTAAGAAAAATTGGAATCAGAGGGTGGAAAAGTAAAGCAGAAGATAGAGATATGTGGAGGAGGATTGTGCAGGAGGCCAAAGCTCACCAAGGGCTGTAGAGCCAGAAGAGAAGAAGAACATGCTTGCTTTCATCACTTGGTACATAAAGTATTTGTGTTTAAAATAAATCATGTATTAAGTAATTTTCACTTATAACCAAACTTAAAACGATGCAGCAAAATATGTCTCTAAAATCAATTTCATTACATTAAAACCCACTGAAAACCATGAAAAAAACACTGAAAACCATAAAAAAAAAAAACATTGAAATATTATTCTAAAATTTAAAACGAAATTTTCCTGTCTCTACTTATAGTACATTAAGTTACTGATATATACACTGAATAGTTTAGTATCTGTAATTTCTATTACACTGTTTGAATAATTTCTCTTCCTTTAGCAGAGTTTTTTACACTGCCTTTTATATTTAATGCCATTTTTATTCATATCACGGTAATCCCTTGATTGAGTCCATGGGTTGAGACCATGCTAAAAATTGCAGATTTGTGCTACCATTTTAGATGAAAGTATAGTAGTCAGTGCCATAAGAGGTTGTCCACAAGCGAGAATGTTGATCCCATTACTGTAGCAGTAGGTTATATCATCATGGGTAAGTGGATGACATGGTCATTCTCGTCCTTGGCAAATATGAAAACATCTTTAAAATAATGGCACAACATGCATTAAATTTTGTATAGAGGTGGTGCCAAAACAGGATTGTGTAGTCAGTTCCAAGAAGACTATGGTGGTACATTTACACAGCAACTTATCACAGAATCATATTGGACCTTAAATTATTTCGTGAAATGTTTCTGGTAAAAGGAAATTGAAATGCCTGGACTAATACAACGTTCTGGAATCCTCACTTTAAAGCAACATGCACCAAGTTAAAATGGAATTAAAGAATACTAAACTAGTCAGCAGTGGAAGCTGGAGTTTATACCTATCTGTATCCACTGGATTTATATCATCATACATAAGTCCATAGTTAGTTATGGGTCATTGGTCTGGTGAAAAAGATTGAGCAGGCATGGGCTGTCAAGGAGGAAGGTATAAAGATCACACTGTCCAGCCATAATTGGTAGAATTCATAGCACACATACCTACAACTGGAATGGAAACTATGCTTGCTTTACCTCCAATGCACCTATGTGTTAAAATGATACAATGGCTAGAGCACATAGATTAAGGACAAGGAGCAATGGGAAACCTACGAGATATCTGGGGATCATACCAGAATATTAGATGATGTGTGGATAAATCCAGTTGCTGAAAGGTCAGGAGCCTATCTCTGCCTTAACAAGTCCTTTAATGTTATAATTGAAGGTAAAGAGCATTGGGAGGCTAATCATACTGATCAGGGTACACTGCTTCACTGATAGATGCAAAACAAATGATGACACAGGAGTTGGTATATATGGAAGACAGCATTACCTGGAGAAGTGGTATCCCTTGGAAACTCTGATCAAAATATTCCAGACTAAACTATATACTATCAGGACTTATTTGGGGGAGATTGAGGTCAGGTGCTACAGAAATTGTAGTTTCTGGATATACTCCAACTGCCAGATGGCACTGTGGGCACTAATAACTCCTTAGAAGGGCTAGGGGAATCCAATACACTTACTCCACCATGAGTCCCTGGATACAGAATAGAAAATATACAGAAAGGAAACTTGACTGTAATCTGTGTGCCATATTGGGACCGAGTAAACGGATGTGTTATTGAAGTTATATACACTCCATAATATACATATTCTTATTGTTATTAATTTTGTATTCCAGCTGTTGGACTTATATGCTACTCAACAGTTATATTATACACTGTAAAAGTTAGAATATTTGTTAACTCTTAAAGCTTTACTGCTCTTATAATGAGCAGTAGTAAGAGAAAAGGATGACAATGCTGCTCCGCAACTAATGAAAAATAATTCAAATACAAATAAGGTTTGCAGCAAGCTTCAGTTTTGTTTTATTTATTTGTTTCGTGTAATGACAAGAATTATAACATATGGTATAGAAACATGGAAAGTCTCCTGTAAAGCTAGTAATGTGTTGCACAATGTTTTGCATTTTTTTTTCTGTACAACAAAACTGATTCATTCTGTCTAACCATATTTATTGCCCATTTTAATTCAATGTGTTAAGCTTTTTGTTTTAATCTTTTATTAAATAAAACTTGGCAGGTGTTATTAAATAAAAAAACATTGAATCACTTGAGTATTTACTCCTACCTGCAGATTTACCTAACCATCACTGTATGTTGCCAGGGTTTGTTTTGTAATATGAATGGTAAACAAAACAGTCTCAAAAATCTTGTGTGTTCCATTCACATGATTTTCTCTAGCTGTTCCTCAAACAAACTTGTATTACAAAATACTATTATTTTATTTACATCATGATAATTAAGTTAAACATTACCAGAATTAGTCTTATTACTTGCTTCTTTGTAAGTAGAAGGGAAATAAGAGAATGGACAGAATCTTTTAGAAACCAGTTGCTATTTGAAACAATTGAAATTCAGCCCTTTTGCTGACTAGTAATGACTTGCTGTTTGAGAAAAGTTTAGGTATCTTAAACCGAAACCAACAACTCGGAATATATCTAAGATGGCCAACTAGACAAAATAAGTAAATTACATAAATTGTGTGTTTTAATGAGATCTACATCTTTTGTGTAGCGAGTTGTTATCTATCTCTTATATAAAAGTTATCCAGAATGAAGAGGTCTTTAGAGGCTATTACCAGAAAATTCAAGATATACATTTCATTTGTTATAATAATATCTTAGCACATGATATTTAATCAAAATTGTTAAGTCATTTTTGAGGAAATCACATATATGTTGCATATAAAGGGTAGTTGGGGCTGGTGAAATCTCAGTATCAAATTTTTGGGTGGAATACAATATCTTCTCTATCCACTAAGTAATTGTACAAATGGGCTAGAGAAAGTAAAAATGGCTCTAACGATTTTTATTAAAATGCCAAAAGTTTAAAACTTTTGCTTGACAAAAGAAGTGTATATCTTGAATTCTCTGGCCATGTGCTTTGAAGACCTCTTCAGTCTGGATGACTTTTTTATAACTGGTAAACTGTAAGAGATGGATAAAATCTTACTACACAAAAAATGTATATCCTGTTAAATCCCATAATTTCTCAGGCACATCATCAGATTTGCTTAATTTCAGAATCTCAACCTATTTTGCAAAATTTTGTGTGAAACTGCCTTTGACTCTGCCAAAGGAAACCAAAAGCTACTTAAATGCTCTATTCGTTTTGCATTACATACAGTGTGTACTCAACAGGTGGTCATGAAAGTATGGCAGTATTTCTGGTGCCATGGAAGAAGGCTACATTATAATGGTGCACAATCGTGTGTGTTTTGTTTTGGAGTGGCTCAAAAGATTAGGTGCTGGCCTTCCAATGCAAATATCCCAGCTGACATAAAATGTAAGATGCAAAGGTTCTATGGAGCATAAACACCTTGACTTCAGAGATACCTTGACTTAAAATATCTATTAAGGAAAGTATATTTACTTGGCAAGAGAAAACATTCAACAACTACCAGAATAATCCTGGTACACAAAACAAACAGCACGCACGCACGCACGCACACACACACACACACACATGCCACTTTTACCTATAAAATAGCTAATAGAAACTTGAACAACTTGAGCTGCACTAAAGTTTAAAATTTATAACCTCTCTTTACCTTCTGCAAACATTGTTGAAAATATGCCATGTTGTTATCACTACATCCGAAGTTTTATTGCACAATTAGTTAATTGTTGTATTTTTACTATATTTGACGTTCTGAATATTATTTCACTGACTTCCTCATAAACTTGTGTTAACTCAGATGATGTATTTGCATTGCAACCAGGAGTAGTTATTATCATTACACAATTCCGATATAAAAAAAAATAATATACCAACTTTCATTTGAGTAAATCATTTACTCTAAATTTTACAACAACAAAAAATGATCCACTTATACGTGCAATTAATTTAAAAACTAATTTATAAAGAAACATTAAAATTAAAAATCGGAAGACTTCGGTCTTCCAACAAATCACAGAATCTACATCTTTATTTTCGTAAGTTGGTATCTGTTGGAAGCGCTTAGGGAACAGAAAGCGCTGCAATCAGAAGAACAAGTGAGCGCGACAGTCGTTGCTATGGTCACAACCTGTATTGCACAATTACCAAATAATCAATATTCGCGTAATACCTGCCTTGCAATATTTGTTATTTATTGGTTTTACTGTTTGAAAATTATTACAATATCTACACGTACTATGCACATAGTGTATAGAGATGATATTGTACTCCAACCAAAAATTCCGTACCAAGATTTAACCGGAAATACATGTTTTGAGACACCCTGAATCCAATTTTTTTTAGAAAAAGATCAGTGAGTGTCTGTCTCTCTAAGTGTGTCCATGGACAGCATAACTCAAAAACTGAAATGCCGTTAAATGCCAAACTTTTAATTTAAGCTCAAATATCTCCCAAAGATGCGACATGAAGATTTTCAAGAAAATCCCCCCACTCCAAACTACCCATTACGTGGAAAATTTTTCGAAATTTTGTCTAAATTGCTCTAACGATTTTTATTAAAATAATGTATATTCAATATGTTTACATGATAAATAAAATGTACGGGTGAATTTACTGGGAGTAGCCTCTGAAGAGCCCTTTATTCTGGATGATTTTTCTGAATTTTGTATAACTGGTAAACTCTAAGAGATAGACTAAAATTACACAAAAATATAGATCTTGTCAGAACACATAATTTATTTCATATACTTATATTTTTTTAAACAGCTGGCCGTTTCTGAGTTATTCCTTGTTATTGGTTTTAGATTTAAAATATTTATACCTTTCTCATGCGGAAATTTGTCAACTCCTGGCCATACAAACAAAGAAATTTCAAACACATGGCAATCAGCTTTTAAGAGATTTGACTATCGCTTTAGCCTATGGCACTCCCTTATTTCCTTTCTACTTACAAGGAAGCATGTAATAAGGCAATTTCTGCTAATTTTATCTCGTTTGGCATGAAGCAAATAGAAGAATAGGTGCTTTAACAACAGTGTGTTACAGAGATGTAGAGAAAGTCATGTGAATGGAACACATCAGATTTTTTATCTATCTAAGAGGTCGACATAGGCCGAGTTGTAGAGTGAAGTTAGAAGCTCACGATATGGCAGCGTTAGCAGAACGCCTGAGTGATTTGGTTTCGTTATATTGCTCTTGTCCACTTACTTGTTTATTTTATTATTTAATTTGTGGTTAAGATGAAATAACCAAAGGTGATATGTAATTATGATTACCAGTGGTCTGAAGATCCTGCCCTTGTAAACTTGTTTCTTGTTCATCTGGGAGATGCACTTCAGCTTTAGAAGAAACTTAACCACTACCTTGGAGACCAAGACTGTCCTTATTGTCAATTTAGATTTACTTATTTTGATCGCCATGTATATAGAATCGTAATCAATTTGTTTAAAGTAACTAAGTATTATTTCTTTTGGCGAAGCCATCAATTCGTTGTATTTAAGGTGAATAAATTTTATTCCATTGTATTTTATTCTATTCATATTAGACCGACTCAAAGTAATCGACATATTTTTTTCTCTTTTTTTATTTCTTCATTTCTTTAATTTAGCTCTCTGAAGTATTCTTTAAATACCTTTTGTTGAGTTATTAACTTACATTTATATAATTAAAACTCACTCTTTTTTGCTCTCTCTCTCTCGCTCTCTCTCTCTCTCTCTCTTTCTCTCTCTCTCTCTCTCTCTGTGGCGTGTAGGTATGTCTGGGAGTAGTGCTGGGAGTGTGAGAGCCACAACTTTTAAAACAAGACTATTGCTTCAGCCTATTTTATTAAATTAGTTCCCTTCTGCTTATAAGAAGCAAGTAATAATACCATTCTGCTAAAGTTAATCTTGATTAGCATGAAGTAGAAAGAAGAAGAATCTTTTGTAGGAAGTTTGTATGCAGAGGAGGCAGCGAAAGTCATGTGAATGGAACACATTTATTCAGGGGTCCTCAAAACATACATTTACGGTGAAATCTCGGTATCGAATATTTGGTTGGAATAATGTAATTACAGAGGCAGATACATAATATAAAAAAGTCTGATGTGTTCCATTCACATGACTTTCTCTATCGCTCTGCAATTCTTACGAAAGATTATACGTTTATCTACATCATACTAATCAAGATAAACTTTACTACGAATGATCTTATAACTTAGTTCCTTAAAGGTAGGAGGGAAATAAGGGAATATACTAGGCTAAAGCGACAGTCAAATGCCTTAAAGCTGTCGCTGTGCGACTGTCAATGATAGTCGGTTTTCTAAGGCCAGGAGTAAAACAAACGAAAAAAGAAATGAACGAGGACTCTCTGTTTATGAAAAGTTTAGTTATTTTGAAATTGTAAATAATAACAGGGTATATCCTGGAAATAAAACAACATAAAAAACAAACCAAAAAAACTGCATATCACATAAATTGTGTGTTTTAACTAGATCTACATTTTTATATAGTATGGTTTTGTTTCATCTCTTACGGTTTACCAGTTATGGAAAATTCATTCAGAATGAAGAAGACGTCATGGGATATTCCCGAGAAATTCAGGATATACATTTCATTTTCATATAAATATCTATAATATGCTGTATTTTCATCAAAGTCTTTAGAGCCAATGTTCAAAAAATCGAACATCTCCAAAATAGTCATGTAAAAGGCAGCCAGCTGTTCCTGAAAATATTTGCGTCGCATCCTTTTAAGATGCTGAAATAAAATACCAAGTTTGGTGTTTAACAGACTTTTTTTTAATTTAAGTAATACTGTGCACAGACATACACTTACACGCATGCGCGCATGAAAAATGTTTTTCCTTCAGGGGGTCTCAAAACATGTAATATCTACCGGTGAAATCTCGGTATCGAAATTGTAGGTGAAATAAAATACCTTCTCTATCTGTTAGGTCCATACCGTACGGCATGGCTCAGGCGCTTTCGTCTATGGCCCTCATTGAGGAGTCCGGGTTCGCTTTCCGTGGTTGGCCTATTTGACCCATGGATTTTCTCGGGCGATTTTCCGGGTTACCAGGCGAATGTTGTGTAGGTTATTTTTACATCCCCTGAATTTCCTGTCCCTCCATGGCGTTTCCATTATCATTTCATTCATCCTTCACCCCGTTGGCTTCTTTCAGGTTTAGAAGTGCCGGCGATGGTGCTCGGTGCGGCGTAGAAAAAGGATGCTGAGTAAATAACTCCGTCTCCCGATTTCAGTTGGTTGCCGGGATGCCGTTCCTGACAGGGGCGTTGATTCCCATATGGGGCAGGAGACTCCGGTCTATCTGTCCGAATTTCTGGATGCTTCAATCTGGAAACTATAGGGACCTTGTCATTGCTGTGTCGTCGCTCCTGGTTCCGGCCCCCGGTGTATCCTCTCACCTCATTCCTCCCTCCAGAGGGCGTCCCCGTGGGGCGTAGGTACAATAACCTTAGA
Source organism: Hymenopus coronatus (assembly GCA_030762935.1). Taxonomy (NCBI): domain Eukaryota; kingdom Metazoa; phylum Arthropoda; class Insecta; order Mantodea; family Hymenopodidae; genus Hymenopus; species Hymenopus coronatus. The sequence continues at coordinate 456,294,473 of CM060900.1, read as the reverse complement.
TTCCGTGCCGATCAGTGTCGTATCCTGTTATATACATTGTACCTACATGCTAGAGTAAATAACCTTATGATGGTATGGCATTATATATATATATTAAATATTTACATACATATATGTGTGCTAGTTATAATGATAAACTGAACATTACCGTTTACAGTTTCCATCACGCGAAAAGGTTGTTATGTGTTACATTCACATCACTTTCCCTACGCTTAGATTTTTTGCGGTATGCGCATTTTTTTTTTTTTTTTTTTTTTTTTTTTTAAGCTTAACGTCGTTTAACCTGGATGAATGAAATTGGAGAAATGATGCTCAAATGATCTCTGAGTCCATGGAGCTTAAAGTTACTCAACATTCGTCTTCTCAGGATAAGGGAAAACCGAGAGAGAGAGAGAGAGAGAGAGAGAGAGAGAGAGAGAGAGAAACACTTATCCGGGTATCTCACCCTAAGTGTGATTCGAACTCTCGACCTGTTGAATGTGAAGCAGACACACTACTACCACACTACCCAGGCAGACAAGTGCATTATTGTTACGTAATTCCATTTAAATATCTGCTTCATTTTAATTGGAATAGACCTTAATAATTAATTACACATTTCGTACAAAGTGAAAGGCGCCAGCTTGTGTAGTGTGGTGGTAGAGTGTCCTCCTTACATTCTAAAGGTCCAGAGTTCGGATCTTGGTGATGGTGAGTTACTTGAGTAAGAGTTTTTCCCGAGTTTTTTTCCTTATCCTGAGAAGACAAATATCGGACAACTGTTTAGCTCTGTGGACCCTGGGTACATTTGACTCTCATTTCGTTCATTCATCGTCGGTATTGACCTTCCAGCTTAGATGGCGTTAAACTTGAAAAAAAGATCTGATATGTTCCATTCACATGACCCTTTCTACCTATTCTGTTACAAACTGTTCTTACAAAAGCCTACTTACTGCTAATCGAGTGAACGTTACCAGAAACGGTCTCATTACTTAATTTCTTGTAAGTAGGAGGGAAATGAGGGAGTAGGTACACTACTCTAAAGCGACAAAATTGTTTAAAAGCTGGTTGCTATGTGATTGAAATACGGCTCTCTTTGCATGATCAGGAGTAAAACAAAATACAGTAATAAAAACTGTCGTTTGAGAAAAGTATTTTAAAATATAAATCCATAACATGGGATAACTCGAAAATGATGAACTCCACAAAAGAATGCAAATAACATAAATTGTGGTTTTACCGAGTTCAACATATTTTGTGTCGTAAGTTTTTTCTATCTCTTACCGTGTACCCGTTATGCAAAAATCATCCAGAATGAAGAAATGTTATTGACAGAAAATTCAAGATATACATTTTATTTATCATCTAAATAAATTTAATGAAAATCGTTAGAGGCTATTTTGAGAAAGTCAATATTTTCGAAAAAAAAAACTTCATGTATAGGTTAATTTGGGTTGGGGGATTTTATTGAAAATATTACTGTCGTATCCTTCGAAGATGCTGAACTTAATTATCAAATTTGGTATTTAACTAAATTGGTATTTTGTGTTTGAGTTATGCTCTTCAAAGTCATGCGTGTTTTTCTTTCTTTTATATTTTTCTTTTTAGTTTAATGTCCTTTAACTTGATTGGTCATATCAACGGTGAGTGAAACGTATGAAATGTGTGAAATGATGCTCAAATGAACTCGGGGTCCATGGAGCTTAACGTTACTTGGCATTCGTCTTCTCAAAATAACGGAAAGCCCCGAAGAAAGAGCTTTATGCAAGAACTTACCTTCACCGAGGTTCGAACTCGTGACCTCTAGAATGTGAACCAGTAGAACAGCCCCACACTACAAAAGTGAGCCACACACAGAAACAGACGCATACATACACACGGACCTTTTTCTATTTGTTGGTACATATATGAGATCTTAAAATGTACATTTCCACTGAAATCCCAGTATCAAGTTTTTGGGTGAAATGCAGTATCTTTATTTCTTTGTACTATGCACTTAATAGAGCAAGTAAAATGGGAATCCTGATAGTTAAATGCCAATTTCCTCATTGCACTTTTCAGTATCGCTCCATATTTTGCAATGTGTTGTTAAGGTATTTTGAACCAGTTCCGTGACAATTTTTGTAAAATATGATTTGCAATTCTTCTAGTGAGTTTTAACTTTTTGATGTTCTTCTTTTAAGTTTAACAATTTGACTTAAGTCTGTGCTTTGACTTAAGTTTAACAATTTGACTTTAACACGGTTAAAGTTGAAGTAGTGTTTGTTAAGGAATGTGCTCGTGATCTCACAGAACTTGTACAGCAATTTGAAAGATACAAGTTCCCTGCTGCCCATTATTTATAATCAAGGTTAAACAACTTGGAGCACGGCTTCAAGTTGATCAGCCAGGGCATTTTTGAAGGTGAAATATGCCAACTTTTAGAAAGTATTGGCAACCAGCTGCTTCAAGCAGAAGTTAAGCATTCTCTTATATGAGTAGGCTTACATCTTCAAAATAAACTCACAGAACTTTTGAGTTCTGATCCCACAAAGCTTGTGTTCGTTCACAATGTTGAACAAATCTTTTAATACTAAGAACATTGTGATAAATGCTGTAAATGAATTCAAAACTTGCAAATATGCTGTAAATGAAGTTCTTATGAAGACTGAGTCAACTGCTGCTTCTAGAATGTAATCACTCAGTCAGGATTCTGAAAGTGCACAGACAGCTGCAAGATGCAGTCAAGTGATATAAATATCCTTATTTGGTTGAAATTAAGTAAGAAGCAAATTAATTATAATCAGTTTCGACCAGAATGAAATAATGCAGATACAGGTGTAGGAGCTGCTATAGCAGCTGGTAATCATGCTTAAAAAAGGTCTTTCAATTGAGAAGGTTGACATTGTGAAATGCCTACAGGCAATGAAATTAGATAACCCTGAATTTGTAGCTGCAGCTCTAAAAGCAGTATAGACTCTGTATTCCAACAGGGGCAGTGAACAACTATTTTCACAGTACAGGGAGATTCTGACTGACCGAAGACACAATCTAAGCAAAGAAAATTTGGTACTCATGACTTTGCTATCATTTGAAGTGTGACGCAGTGATCCCTTGGTAAATATGTTTTGAAGAATGCATTTCATAGCAGCTAATAGAAGTGCATTTAATATGCAAGTAAAATCACATAATAATTTTTTATAGTTTGTACATTTATGTAAAAATAACATGCTTGCTTTCATCACTTGGTACATAAAGTGTGTTTAAAATAAATCATATATTAAGTAATTTTCCCTTATAACCAAACTTAAAATGATACATAAAAAAATGTCTCCAAAATCAACATTATTACACTATAACCCACTGAAAACCATGAAAAATAAACACTGAAAACCATACAAAATAACACTGAAATATTCTGAAATTTTAAACAAAATTGTCCTGTCCCTACTTATGGTGCATTAAGTTTCTGATATATACACTGAATAGTTTAGTATCTGTAATTTCTATTACACTGCGTTTGAGTAATTTCTCTTCCTTTAACATAGTTTTTTACACTGCCTTTTATATTTAGTGCCATTTTTATTCCTATCATGGTAATCCCTTGATTGAGTAGATGGGTTGAGACCATGCTAAAAATTGCAGATTTGTGCTACCATCTTAGATGGAAGTATTGTAGTCAGTGCCATAAGAGGTTGTCCACAAGCAAGAATGTTGATCCCATTACTGTAGCAGTAGGTTATATTATCAGGGGTATGTGGATGACTTGGTGATTCTCATCCTTGGCAAATATGAAAACATCTTTAAAATAATGGCACAACATGCATTAAATTTTGTATAGAGGTGGTGCCAAAAACAGGATTGTGTAGTCAATTCCAAGAAGACTATGGTGCTACATTTACACAGCAACTTATCACAGAATCATATTGGACCTTAAATTATTTGGTGAAATGTATCTAGTAAAAGGGAAAGTGACATGCCTGGACTAATACAACATTCTGGAATCCTCACTTTAAAGCAACATGCACCAAGTTAAAATGGAATTAAAGAATACCAAAATAGTCAGCAGTGGAAGCTGGAGTTTATACCCATCTGTATCCACTGGAGATATATCACCGTAGAGAAGTCCATAGTTAGTTATGGGTCATTGGTCTGGTGAAAAGGATTGAGCAGACACGAAGGAGAAAGGTATAAAGATCACTCTCACGGTCAGTTCACAGAAAGTAATCCCAGGACAATAATTAAACTTCACTTTAAACTTCACACAAATACCTAAATATTCTACATAAATACCTAACAGTTTAATTAATGCTGCTTTATGCCATTAAACAGAACTACAAACGCCAACATGTACTTCATATGAGTCATCTGATATCCTGAATATTGTAGCAAACTTCTCTTTTTCTCCAATAAACATCACTTTATTTCTTCCACAAATGGATAACAATCAGAATCGGTTCATAAATAACTGTCTTTCTTCAATGCTTTCGTAACAATTCTGCCATATAGTTCCCTTTCAATGTAGGCTGTGGCAACGACAACTATTACTCACTATGAACTTCCTGTCGAAACAAAACTTCGGGCAAGGATGTTCCCCTTTTTATACCTATCGCTCACATGCTAGTAATTTACAGAAGCAAGTTACATGTGCAAATCACCACCACGGGTGTCACAAACTCACTCAAGTGTAATAATGCCCCGCTTTGATGTCAAAAAACCTTCCGACAGCACATGCATCTACTCACACAGGTGTAACAATAGATACTAAAAATCAGCTATAACTTTATCTAGCAAGCCATTCACACATGTTTTGCCATTACAGACACAGGACAAGGTCACAGCAAAGTTTACAACAATTGTAGTTTAGAGAGATTCAGTATTCGGCTCCTCTTTCTTTGTAGCAACAGGATTTCATGGTCTTCATGTAATTATTGGAACTACCTTTTTAATTACATGTTTATGCCGAATATTATCTATACATTTTACATCAGTTCATCATTTTGGATTTGAAGCAGCCGCTTGATACATGGAGAACAATCACCGTGAATTTGCTCGTGTCTTCTTCTAGTTACATAAAGCATAAAACTGGTAAACCATTGTCTATTGGTGTTGAATTATTGATTTTGTGAGAAATAACACACACTTCCATTAAAAGAAGCAGTGAAATTAATTTCTGAGTACATCAGCGTTTTGGCTACAAATATAAACTGTGCTTGTAAAGAAAAAGCAGAAGCAAGAAAGTTTTGACTTAATTGGGAGGATAGGCCTTTATTTATTTTAACTTAACTATTCCCCTCACAAGAAAAATGGTTAAACCTAGAAAAAAAGAAAATTTGTGAAATATACAAAGAAAAAATGTGATGATTTTCTGAAGAAAGCAATATGCGTAACAGGGCACAATTCATTTTTTTTTTAAAAATGAGCCGCCAACAATTAATGTCCACCAAGTTAATGTTCATTCAGATTTGCCTAATTTCAGAATCTCAACCTCATTTTACAAAATTTTGTGTGAAACTGGCTCTGACTTTGCCAAAAGAGACCAAAAGCTACTTAAATTCTCTATTCGTTATGGATTACATATAGTGTGTACTCAACAGGTGGTCATGAAATATGGCAGTATTTCTGGTGCAATGGAAGAAGGCTGCATTATAATGGTGCACAATCGTCTGTGTTTTGTTTTGGTGTGGCTCAAAAGATTAGGTGCTGGCCTTCCAATGCCAATATCCCAACTGACATAAAATGTAAGATGCAAAGGTTCTATGGAACAAAAACACCTTGACACCTTAAAATACCTATTAAGTAAATTTACTTGGCAAGAGAAAACATTCATCAACTATCAGAATAATCCTGGTACACTAAACAAACAGCACACACGCACGCACGCACACACACACCACTTTACCTATAAAATAGCTAATAGAAACTTGAACAACTTGAGCTGCACTAAAGTTTAAAATTTGTAATCTCACTTTACCTTCAGCAAACATTGTTGTAAATATGCTATGTTATCACTATATCCTCAGTTTTACTGCACAATTAGTTAATTGTTGTATTTTTACTATATTTGACGTTCTGAATATTATTTCACTGACTTCCTGATAAACTTGTGTTAACTCAGATGACGTATTTGCGTTGCAACCAGCAGTAATTATCATATCACAATTCCAAAAAAAAATATACCAAATTTCATTTGAGTAAAACATTTACTCTCAATTTTAAAATAATATTATCCACTTATACGTGCAATTAATTTAAAAACTAATTTATAAAGAAGCGTTAAAATTAAAAATCGGAAGATTTCGGTCTTCCAACAAATCACAGAATCTATTTCTTTATTTTCGTAAGTTGGTATCCGTCGGAAGCGCTTAGAGAGGAGAAAGCGCTGCAATCAGAAAAACAAGTGAGCGCGACAGGCCGTTGCTATGGTCACAACAGGAGTTGCGCAATTACCAAATAATCAATACTCGCGTAACACCTGCCTTGCATATTTGTTATTTATTGGTTTTACTGTTTGAAAATTATTACAATCTCTACACGTACTATGCACATAGTATATGGAGATGATATTGTACTCCAACCAAAAATTCGGTACCAAGATTCCACCGGAAATATATGTTTTGAGACACCCTGAATCCAATTTTTTTTTTAAAAAAAGGTCAGTGTGTGTCCTTGGACAGCATAACTCAAAAACTGAAATGCCGTTAAATGCCAAACTTTGAATTTAAGTTCAAATATCTCCCAAAGATGCGACATGAAGATTTTCAAGAAAATCCCCCCCACTCCAAACTAGCCATTACGTGGAAAGTTTTTCGAAATTTTGTCTAAATTGCTCTAATGATTTTTATTAAAATAATGTATATTCAAAATGTTTACATGATAAATAAAATGTACGGGTGAATTTACTGGGAGTAGCCTCTGAAGAGCCCTTTATTCTGGATGATTTTTCTGAATTTTGTATAACTGGTAAACTCTAAGAGATAGACTAAAATTACACAAAAATATGGATCTTGTCAGAACACATAATTTATTTCATATACTTATATTTTTTTAAACAGCTGGCCGTTTCTGAGTTATTCCTTGTTATTGGTTTTAGCTTTAAAATATTTATACCTTTCTCGTGCGGAAATTTGTTAACTCCTGGCCATACAAACAAAGAAATTTCAAACACATGGCAATCAGCTTTTAAGAGATTTGACTATCGCTTTAGCCTATGGCACTCCCTTATTTTCTTTCTACTTACAAGGAAGCAAGTAATAAGGCAATTTCTGCTAATTTTATGTCGTTTGGCATGAAGCAAATAGAAGAATAAGTGCTTTAACAATAGTTTGTTACAGAGATGTAGAGAAAGTCATTTGAATGGAACACATCAGATTTTTTATCTTTCTAAGAGGTCGACATAGGCCGAGTTGTAGAGTGAAGTTAGAAGCTCATGATATGGCTGTGTGTAGCAGAATGCCTGAGTGGTTTGGTTTCGTTATATTGCTCTTGTCCACCGACTTGTTTATTTTATTATTTAATTTGTGGTTAAGATGAAATAACCAAAGGTGATATGTAATTATGATTACCAGTGGTCTGAAGATCCTGCCCTTGTAAACTTGTTTCTTGTTCATCTGGGAGATGCACTTCAGCTTTAGAAGAAACTTAACCACTACCTTGGAGACCAAGACTGTCCTTATTGTCAATTTAGATTTACTTATTTTGATCGCCATGTATATAGAAACGTAATCAATTTGTTTAAAGTAACTAAGTATTATTTCTTTTGGCGAAGCCATCAATTCCTTGTATTTAAGGTGAATAAATGTTATTCTATTCATATTAGACCGACTCAAAGTAATCGACATATTTTTTTCTCTTTTTTTATTTCTTCATTTCTTTAATTTAGCTCTCTGAAGTATTCTTTAAATACCTTTTTTGTTGAGTTATTAACTTACATATATATAATTAAAACTCACTCTTTTTTTTCTCTCTCACTCTCTCTCTCTCTCTCTCTCTCTCTCTCTGTGGCGTGTAGGTATGTCTGGGAGTAGTGCTGGGAGTGTGAGAGCCACAACTTTTAAAACAAGACTATTGCTTCAGCCTATTTTATTAAATTAGTTCCCTTCTGCTTATAAGAAGCAAGTAATAATAACATTCTGCTAAAGTTAATCTTGATTAGCATGAAGTAGAAAGAAGAAGAATCTTTTGTAGGAAGTTTGTATGCAGAGGAGGCAGCGAAAGTCATGTGAATGGAACACATTTATTCAGGGGTCCTCAAAACATACATTTCCGGTGAAATCTCGGTATCGAATATTTGGTTGGAATAATGTAATTACAGAGGCAGATACATAATATAAAAAAGTCTGATGTGTTCCATTCACATGACTTTCTCTATCGCTCTACAATTCTTACGAAAGATTATACGTTTATCTACATCATACTAATCAAGATAAACTTTACTACGAATGATCTTATAACTTAGTTCCTTAAAGGTAGAGGGAAATAAGGGAATATACTAGGCTAAAGCGACAGTCAAATGCTTTAAAGCTGTCGCTGTGCGACTGTCAATGATAGTTTGTTTTCTAAGGCCAGGAGTAAAACAAACGAAAAATGAAATGAACGAGGACTCTCTGTTGTGAAAAGTTTAGTTATTTTAAAATTGTAAATAATAACAGGGAATATCTTGGAATAAAACAACATAAAAACAAACAAAAAAACTGTATATCACATAAATTGTGTGTTTTAACTAGATCTAAATTTTTATATAGTACGTTTTTATTTCATCTCTTACGGTTTACCAGTTATGGAAAATCCATTCAGAATGAAGAAGACTTCATGGGATATTCCCAAGAAATTCAGGATATACATTTCATGTTCATATAAATATCTTAAATATGCTGTATTTTAATCAAAGTCTTTAGAGCCAATGTTCAAAAAATCGAACATCTCCAAAATAGTCATGTAAAGGGCAGCCAGCTGTTCCTGAAAATCTTTGCGTCGCATCCTTATTTTTATAAATATATTCAAAGATAATAATTATCTCAATAACAGCTTCAATGAACCAAAAAAATAATTAAATATGATTTTAAATTATTAACTTGAAATCATTGATTTAATCTTTCCTTTATTACTTTTACTAAATTGCTGGTGCACAAAAATTTTTGATATTTTAAGATTACAGTTTAATTCTGAAGATGCTGAAATAAAATTCCAAGTTTGGTGTTTAACAGACGTTTTGCCTTTAAGTAATACTGTGCACAGACATACACTTACACGCATGCGCGCATAAAACATGTGCTTCCTTCAGGGGGTCTCAAAACATGTAATAACTACCGGTGAAATCTCGGTATCGAAATTTTAGGTGAAATAAAATACCTTCTCTATCTGCTAGGTACCTACCGTACGGCATGGCTCAGGCACTTTCGTCTATGGCCCTCACTGAGGAGGTCCGGGTTTGCTTTCCGTGGTCGGCCTACCTGACCCATGAATTTTTTTCGGGGATTTCCCGGGGTGCCAGGCGAATGTTGTGTAGGTTATTTTTACATCCTCTGAATTTCCTGTCCCTCCATGTCGTTTCATTGTTATTTCATTCATTCTTCATCCCGTTGGCTTCTTTCAGGTTTAGAAGTGCCGGCGATGGTGCTCGGTGCGGCGTGGAAAAAGGATGCTGAGTAAATAGCTCCGTCTCCCGATTTCAACTGGTTGCCGGGATGCCCTACCTGGCGGAGGCGTTGATTCCCATATGGGGTGGGAGATTAAGGTCTACCTGTCCGACTGTCTGGATGCTTCAATCTGAAAACTATAGGGACCTTGTCATTGCTGTGTCATCGCTCCCTGGTTCCGACCCCCCGGTGTATCCTCTCACCTCATTCCTCCCTCCAGAGGGCGTCCCCGTGGGGCGTAGGTACAATAACCTTAGGTTCCGTGCCGAGTTACCCCCGATCAGTGTCGTGTCCTGTTATGTTCATTGTACCTACGTGCTAGAGAAAATAACCTAATGATGGTATGTGCATTATATATATTATATATATACATATATGTGTGTGTGTGTGTGTGTGTGTGCTAGTTATAATCATTAACTGAACATTACCGTTTACAGTTTCCATCACGCGAAAAGGTTGTTATGTGTTACATTCACATCACTTTCCCTACCCTCTATCGCTTAGATGCTTTACGGTATGCCCATTTTTTTTTTTTTTTTTTTTTTTTTTTAAGCTTAACGTCCTTTAACCTGGATGAATAAAATTGGAGAAATGACGCTCATATGATCTCGGAGTCCATGGAGATTAAATTTACTCAACATTCGTCTTCTCAGGATAAGGGAAAACCTCGAGAAAAAAAAAACACTTATCTGGGTATCTCACCCTAAGTGTGATTCGAACTCTCGACCTGTTGAATGTGAAGCAGACACACTACTACCACACTACCCAGGCGGACAAGTGCATTATTGTTACAAAATTCCATTTAAATATCTACTTCATTTTAATTGGGATAGACCTTAAAAATTAATTACACATTTCGTACAAACTGAAAGGCGCCAGCTTGTGTAGTGTCGTGGTAGAGTGTCCTCCTTACATTCTAAAGGTCCAGAGTTTGGATCTCGGTGATGGTGAGTTACTTGAGTAAGAGCTTTTCCCGAGTTTTTTCCCTTATCCTGAGAAAACAAATATCGGACAACTATTGAGCTCTGTGGACCCTGGGCGCATCTGACTCTCATTTCGTTCATTCATCGTCTGTTGTGACCTTCCAGCTTAGATTGCGTTAAACTTGAAAAAAATATCCGATATGTTCCATTCACATGACCCTTTCTACCTATTCTGTTACAAACTGTTCTAACAAAAGCCTACTTAATGCTAATCGAGTGAACGTTACCAAAAACGGTCTCATTACTTATTTTCGTGTAATTAGAAGGGAAATGAGGGAGAGGTACCCTACTCTAAAGAGACAAAATTGTTTAAAAGCTGGTTGCTATGTGATTGAAATACGGCTCTCTTTGTATGACCAGGAGTAAAACAAAAGCAACAGGAATAAAAAACTGTCGTTTGTGAAAAGTAATTTAAAATATAAATCCATAACAAGGAGTAACTCGAAAATGATGAACTCCACAAAATAAGGCAAATAACATAAATTCTGGTTTTACCGAGTTCTACATATTTTGTGTCCTAAGTTTTTTCTATCTGTTACCGTATGCCCACCATGTGAAAATCTTCCAGAATGAAGAAATGTTATTGACAGAAAATTGAAGATATACATTTTATTTATCATCTAAATAAATTTAATGAAAATCGTTAGAGGCTATTTTGAGAAAGTCAATATTTTCGAAAAAAATTTCATGTATAGGGTAATTTGGAGTGGGGGATTTTATTGAAAATATTACTGTCGCATCTTTGGAAGATGCTGAACTTAATTATCATGTTTGGTATTTAACTAAATTGGTATTTTATGTTTGAGTTATGCTCTTCAAAGTCATGCGTGTTTTTCTTTCTTTTTTCTTTTTCTTTTTAGTTTAATGTCCTTTAACTTGATTGGTCATATCAACGATGAGTGAAATGTATGAAATGTGTGAAATGATGTTCAAATGAACTCCGGGTCCATGGAGCTTAATGTTACTTGGCATTCGTCTTCTCAAGATAATGGAAAGCCCCGAAGCCTTACAAGAACTTACCTTAACCGAGGTTCGAACTCGGGACCTCTAGAATATGAACCAGTAGAACACCCCCACACTACAAAAGTGAGCACACACAGAAACAGACGCACACATACACACGGACCTTTTTCCATTTGTTGGTACGTATATGAAATCTTAAAATGTACATTTCCACTGAAATCCCGGTCTGAAGTTTTTGGGTGAAATGCAATACCTTTATTTCTGTGTACTATGAATTTAGTAGAGAAAGTAAAAAGCGAATCCTGATAGTCAAATGTTATAGAACTGGACAGTATGCTGGACTTAAAATTGCATCGTCTATCCATTACATCGTGAGAAACAGTTGAAAATCAGCAAGAGTTCAAAGGAATGAATAAATATTGAGTAATTCGAATCATTAATAACCGATATCTTGGAAGTGGCTCCTGCCACAAGAAGTTATTTGAAATAAATCATGTGTTTTCAATAGAGTTATGCCTTTTGTGCAGTAGGCACGTTTTCGTCTATCGCTTAAAACTTACCAGTTATAGAAGATTATATAAATTTCCTTCCGAAAGAAGAGGTCTTCATATGCAATTACCCTAAATTCAAAGTATACATTTTTTACATGTAAATATCTTTAAGGTGTGATTTTTCGTCAAATAATTACCATTTTTTCGCACAGTTAAAAAAATCTAAAAAGTTACATGCAAAAGGTAGCTGGGTGTGAGAGGATATTCTTGAAAATCTTCGTTTCGCATATTTGGAAGCTACTGAATTTAAACACCAAGTTTGATATTTATTCAAATGTCGTTTTTGATTTATGCTCTTCACAAGAGACAACACAAAACACACATGGACCTTCTATATGTTTTATTTTTCGGTGACTCAAGTCACATATTTTTGGTGAAATCTCGGTACGAATTGTAACGAGGAATACAATACCTCCTCTGCCACCACATGTGTTAGAGAAGCAAAAAAAGAGAAAGATAAAAACTAAATTAGTCAGTAATTTTTGTTATTAAGTAACATCTTCTCTACTTATTATACCATATAACTAACAGTTTGGAGTGTGACCAATCTGCACATCTGGAATAATTTCTAACAAGGTGATTTATTCAAGTGGCAAAAGTACTATGTCAAAATATTTTATAAGCCGTGTCCGTTGAACTGTTACAGAAAGAGGCCTTACAATTCACCATCCATCGCTTCATTTCCGATAGAAAATGTCAACCTCCCATCTTCTTGTTACAACAATCCATCTTTACCCTAATGATAATCATCAGTAATATATTTCCTCTCAGTTGATAAATTTTACGACTTACTCTCGCTGGCGATGAATAACATTTTGCCTTCATTATGACACAATTGCTTCTATTGCATCTGCAATGAGTGTACTGCAATGACACCGTGTGAATGGCTAAACTTCATGGCCTCTTCCCATCTTTTCCGATACTCCTCGTCGCTTCGTCGAGTAGTACATACGAGGAGGGTAAACAGAAAAAGAAAGACAGAATAAAATAAATATACTTTCAGTTTCCAGCTCCTCTCCTATTTTCCACAGCCTACACATGTATTTATGCCACAGACCTTATGAAACATCCTGTGTGTCCGTATAATTAAGTACCTATATCAATTATTTCGATGTGATGACTTCAGTCCCAAAGCTACGGTCTTATTCATATGAATAATCTCCAAGCTGCAGAGCTTCAGAAGCAGAACGCGTTTGTTTGTGCTTCACTATGTTTTTTCCCACATTATAGGTAGAAAACAATAACGTAATCGTAAAAATAAACAATAAATTACTTTTAAAATATTAATATTAAAATCGTGGATTTATCGGCCGTAAACTAATAGTTGTTTCTAGTTGACTATTCTGTAGGCTTTATTGTGCTAAGCATCCACCGTTTTATTATTACAGGGAACAATGCAACCACTTACGTTAGAATACGTTACGGAATGCCAATATTATAAACCTTCTCAGGCCTATGGTCAAAAATGCCTTATTAGCTCTGAGAGCAAAATATTAATTTTAATATTGTAATACTAGCTTTAACATCCCATTAACGAAAATGTTAATAAATAATTCCCAATAACAAAAAATGTGAAATAATAATAGGCAAATACGTCGATGGAAGTTTTTATTCGCTTTATGGTATAGGCAATTATTAGTTGTCTGTTTGACCTTCAGAGTCCTCCAGATAGTCCTCCCAAGCGACCGCGCAGGGGCGGGTTTTCTCCGGTTTCCCCCGCCATCACATTCAACCGGGACTCCATCTTGATTCCATGTATCACCAGAGTCATCGCCTGCGGTGCCACAAGTAGTAAAAACGGGCTTTAAATAATTACCCCCCCCAAAAAAGTACTCTGGTTCTGCTCTAAGACACCTTTCCCTTAGGATTGTATTTTAATATTTGTTTGTAATTGATGTGTCAGGCATTCTATCAGTATGTTTGTTTTCTATTGTTTTTAAAAATCCCTTAAACTCTTATTCCTGTTAAAGATTCTTAATTTTTCTCTCGTACTTTCGTTTCTAATGTGATGCTTTTTTGTACACATTTTTACACTCCTTGGAAATTTAATGTATGGAACCTGTATATCGCTTTTCTGTCTTTTAGTGTCCAAGCTTCAGTTTAATGTGACAGAGCAGGTACTGCCGTAACTTAACACAATTTACTTTTGTCTCACTATATGTTTTGTTTCGGAATATTAATTAATTGTTTTGGAATATTCAATTAATTTCATATATTCTCTGAAATTTACATATTCTGTTATCAACATCATATTCTCTATCACTGCCAATAGTACTTCGTAGGTAGCAAAGGGCTCGTCTACTCTATACATTCTATCATTGATAATTATTTTACTTCTAATTGGACCTTTCTATAAAAAGTGCCGTAACCTTTATCTTGGTACTAGAAATTTTCATATTATATTGCCCGCAAGTTTCATTAGACTTAAAAATAGGTTTTCGTAAGGCAGACTCATTATTTTATTATTATAATAATAATAATAATAATAATAATAATAATTGACTATCATTATTATACATACTTAGGGCCACTTTTTTACAATTTTAATGTGTATTCACACTTCAGTAAAATTTCATATTACTAGTACATTTAATTAGAATTATGTTTTCACTGAACAATTTTAATGAAAACTGCCAAATAAATATAGAATATATTTTAAGTTCCACGCACGTTTGTCCGTAAAGCAACCCAATATCTGTTTTACTATCTATAGTAAGAGGAAATATTAAATTTCATCCAAAAATGCAATATCGAGATTTCACCGGAAATGTATAGTTTCTGAAAACCACTGAATAAACTATATTTAAGTGTGTACCTTGAGTAAACAGCACAATTCGAAAACTAAACATTGGTCAAATACCAAACTTGATATTTAAATCGTTGTCTTCCAGGATGTGACCCAAAGATTTTCAAGACTATTTCCCCACCCCAAAATAATTTTTTTTTTCTCACAGATGGCTATAATAATTTGGATTAAAATATCGCATATTTAAAATATTTTCATCATTAGTAAATGGTATATCGGGAATTTTTTGAAAGTAGCCAATGAAGTCTTCTGAATAATTTTCTCAGAATTGGTAAAGCGTGGGAGACTAAACCTTATTGCAAAAAACTGAAGCCTAACAAATATATCTGTTAAACCACACAGATTATGTCAAATAGAGCTTCTTGTGGCGTTGACCATTACTAATATATTGTTTGTTATCTGTTTAAATGTACAAAAGCTTAGCGAAAAGCTTAGTGGGAAGTCAACTGGGAAGTTACAACTCTCTTTTCTCGTGGCTATACAAGGAGCATGGAACTTCAAAGCCAATCATGTACAAATCTGTTTTTTTAATAATAGACTGTTCTACCTTCTTGTAATGAAAATTAGCACAATTAAGAAGTAGATAAAAGAAAAGGTTTTGTAAGTATTGTTTTTGGAAATTAATGTGAATGTATCACAAAGAGGTGTGGTATTACCTTTCATAACAAAATATCTTGTAACACTGAAGTAAAGCCACATTATAATCATTAAAATTGCTTTAATCAATCTAAAAGTTACAAACATACACAAATCTACCAACAATGTTTCCAAAGTATTCCTTAAAGTAATGAACTAAGGATTAGGATTGCTGCGGTTGAGACCCACATCCACCAGCGTACAGCTCTGGCTCTTTGTGACTTATATGACCCTTGGGAGGGAGGGATTAGGGGAAAGGGTGACCAGATAAGAATGGTGACTGGTGCGAACATGGACAGGGTTTTCTAAAATATTTTTAATAGTGTTTATCGCCGGCTTTTATTACTGTGGCACCACAGGCGATGATACTGGCGATACATGGAATGAAGATGGAGTACTGGTGGAATGTGATGGCGGGGGAAACCGGAGAACCCGGAGAAAATCTATCCCTGCGCCGCTTTCTCCACCTCAAATCTCACATGCGGTCACTTGGGATCGAAACCATGCCGTCTAGATAAAAGCCAAGTGGTTTAACCACTCGGCCACTGCACGGCCAAGTACAGGGTTCCTAATGATTTCGTACAGATAGATAGCTTTCTTTATTGGTGTCAAATTATTAAAGTTATTACACAGGCACTCGCTGCATGAGTCCTTGACCGTGCATACCTACTTCAGATACAGGTTATGGGTGATAAAAAGAACCAAAAGAGAAAAGCAAAGAAAAAGAAAGAGAAAACATAGAGATAAAATGATCCGGCTTTGCGCACTTTAGCTAGGAAATTGCCCAACTTTAGCCGGTTCCTCTGGTCAATCAGTAGATCCCAACATGCCAATCTCCTTCTAGTGGGACTTAAACATTTCTGTTTTAGTTTAATTGTTTGCTGTTTTTCCCACTGTGCACATTTCGCCAAAATATGTACCCAGTATTCATCCAAACCACAGAATGGGCAGATTCTCCTACCAGAACTGTCTTCTATGTAGAAACCATCCAACGTTGCACGACACACTCCCACAATACCCTGCACCCCCGGTGGCACTGCGATGGAATGCGCCACTCGAAGGATCCCGGAGGTAGATCTTGACCGCTAGGCCCTCGCCAAGATGCCAGCCAGAAACATTTACAGAGCACACGCCTCTACCCAGCCACAACCCGCCGAACAATGTCGTCTGGTCCTATAATCCTGAAACACATGGCTGGGAAGTTATTATACTGAAAACTCGTGAAAGAAGAATGAACCCTCTACTATTCGCCTGCCGACCAGGGGAAACCATGGAAAACACCGTGGGTCAGAATGGGCGTCGTTGGGGATCAAACCGGGATTTCTCGAATGCTGACCACAAATCACACTGTCTGAGCCATCCCACTTGGTTATATAAGGTAAACTTGAACAATCTTCTCCAAAGTGTATGAGACTTGGTTTAAAGTGGTCAAGTATTTAGAGTACAAATGGAGGGTATGTAGAATTTTAAAACTCTATCTGAAGTACAGCTATTTTGTCTACAAAATTAGTCATATGTCGAATTAAAGAAGAAACTTCATATTACAAAGCGTTTAAAAGCTAAAATAACAGTTTTCGTCAAATTGGACGACTTATTCTCTCGGTAAGCTGTAGTGCAAGTGTAAGTATCCTAGTAATTCTGACGTCTTTATTAATTTAAGAAACACAAACTTCATCTCATTGTTCCTTTAAGGGGGCCTAAAGCATAACTTTCCAAAGTTAATAGCTTCTCTATAAATGTGATTCCCTAAAAAAGTAAAAGAATGCGTTAGCATTGTCAACATGATGTACAGTGGCATGAATTGATGCCGGTGTGAATCATCAAGTTCAAGCACGTAGGGAGCATTAGTCCAGCTTCATGTTGACGTGTGTATCGTTCCTCATGACGCATAGGCGGCGATAAAAATAGAACTAACATTGTCACCAGAAAATTACAGGGAAAAGTCAAGCCAAACACGAGAAGTGATTGCTAGTGTGTATCGATCTATGATGAGAGAGTCTGTACAAAAACGTAGCGGCAGCAACCATTGTGTGGTTTTGTTCGGTTCGTAGAATTAAATCTAAATTAGAACATATTCAGTTAGGCGAATGCCGATCTTTCTCAACACCTCATAAAGAAAACATCTTACAAAGGATTACTCATTTATCTACACCATGCTAATCGGGATAGATAAAAACAGAAATTGTCTTACTACTCACTTCATTGTAAGAAGAAGTGGAATAAAGGAATACACTGGGCCAATGCGATAGTAAAATCTTTTAGAAATTATCGCAATATTAAACAATTGAAATTCGGTTATCTTAGCGCGGCTAACAATAAATCAAAAGAGGTAAGAAATGAAAGACGACTTCCCGTTTGAGAAAAGCTTAAGCAATTTAAAATTGAAACCAATAAAAAAGAGATCGTGGAAAAGATTAAATCTACAAAAAGTTGTATATGACATAAGCTGTGTGTTGTAACGAGAACTCTATTTTCTGTGTAGTACATTTTTGTCGATCTCTTGCGGTTTACCAATGATACAAAAGTGATCCAGAATGAAGAGGTCTTCCGAGGCTATTCCTAGAAAATTCAACATATAAATTCGTTTGTCATGAAAATGTATTTTAATAAAAATCGTTAGTCATTTTTGAAAAAAAAAAATCAAAATGTTATCTGCAAAGGGTAGTTAAGGGTAGGAATTTTCTTGAAAATCTTCATGTCGTATCCCTCGAAGATACTGAACATAAATATCAACTTTACTATTTAACGGACTTTTCGTTTTTGAACTATGCTGCCTCGCCCCCCCCCCACACACACACACACTCGGTATTGAATTTTTAGTGGAATACAACCTTCTCTATCTACATACGTACTGGAGAAAATAATTATTGAGTATATTATACATATTTTGACAGATTAAATGCAGTAACTGTTGGATATTTTAGTGTACACAAAACGATTTTACTAATAAACAAAATGGATTTTTTGTGTCATCCCAGTTCTCCTGTGCGTACTGCATGGCTATCGCTTCAAGTCTACGCCTCTTTTCCCCACTCCTTGTACTGCGCAACTAGAGTGCTTTCGACTATTTGCAGGGATAATAAGGATACGTTTTTGTTCACTTGCGCAAATAATTACCGCCCGCAAAACAGAAAAAGGCACATACAGTTGGGTAAACACTAGGGTTTAGTTTTAGCATAATTTTTGTTTCTAGTGTACTTTAATTGTACTTCAAATTCAGAAATGTCGAATAATCACTACCTAGATGATAGTGTAATATGTTAGAAAAGAAAATGCTGCACAGCTATAGAATGCAGCTGTTATTTAAAATGGCTCTCAATATTTTAAATCCAAATCTAATGTCCGAATCAAGAAAATTATGTTGTACGTGGAAGGTTCAATTAAGTACTCCTTTTAGGAACGGAGATATCATATTTTGAAATACAAATTACATCTTTATCAACATAGTTCATTTTAAGGATACACACTTCTTCCAACGTTTCTGCCATTTTATCCCCTCCGAAATTAGGAATTGCGAAGGGCAGAAAAATGCACCTCCGTCTCGAAGATGATCTCATTTGAAATAAATTTTGTTCTCGTGAGCCATTTCTTCGTGTTTGGGAACAAGTAGATATCGCACGGAGCCAAAACGCACTAATAGGGCCAGGGGGCGATGCGGCATCAATTCAACACACAATTCATGCAATTTGGGGGCGAAAACTCCGAATAAATGTGCTGGTGCTTGATGGTAAAACACCACATTCTTCTTAGCCAAATACGGCTGTGACTCCTAATCCCTAACTCAGTGTTTTAGGGAATACTTTGGTACCAGTTTTGATAGATTAGTGTGTGTGTGTGTGTGTGTGTGTATGGATAGATGGATGGATGGGTGGATGAATAGATGGGTGGGTGGATGGATGTGTGGATGGGTGGGTGGATGGATGGACGGATGAATGTATGGATGGATTGACGGACGGACGGATGGATGGATGGATAGATTGACGGACGGATGAATGGATGGATGGATGGATGGATGGATTGACGGACGGATGGATGGATGTAGCCCTTAGGTTCATTAAATCAATCTTAATGATGATTATGTAGCTTTACTTCTCTGGGTGCAAAATATTTCGTGATGAAAATGATACAGTTTCTCTTAGTGATGTATTCACATTAACTTTTTACCTGCTCTTCTATAAACTATTCTTACAAAACCTTTTCGTTTATCTACTTCTTAATTGAGATATGTTTTCCTTTGAAATTCCATCCTCCTTGTATAACCATGAGAAATAATATTAATAATAATAATATTATTATTATTATTATAATTATTATTACAGTTATTATTTATATACTATGTGATAAATTTAGGGGTTTAGAGCTCTTTATAAAGAACAACTTTCAGTTTCTGTTATTCATCCCGCTAAACACAAAATACTACTGAGAGGTCAGGAGCCCTTTTTGGTTATATTTGGGCAATCAGCGTTTTTAAAACCTATCGTTTCCATGAAATATAACACGGTATGAGTGTATACCTATAATAAGGAATTTCGATACGGTTTTTGTTTTTCCAATAGCAAGAAATCACATTCCTAAACAAAATATAAATAAATTTATAAGCGATTTGGTATATTAATAGTATGAGCTAGATGTATTACTAGTATCAGCAAACATAGTTTATTTTAATATTAGCAATAGTTATTCTTATAGATTTCCACAATAAAATTATTTAAATGTTATATTAAAAGTTTTATGATAATTAAACATGTTTCTTAGATTATAATACAACACAGCAATTTGACTATTTTGTTAGCTATGGTCTTTTGATGTGCAACAATTTTCATACA
This sequence comes from Hymenopus coronatus, assembly GCA_030762935.1. Lineage (NCBI taxonomy): Eukaryota > Metazoa > Arthropoda > Insecta > Mantodea > Hymenopodidae > Hymenopus > Hymenopus coronatus. Next base: position 456,274,112 of record CM060900.1, on the reverse strand, counting down.
GTTCCTTAGAGGGAGTTTAAGCTGCCTTTATTACACGAGGGATATTAGAAACATTTGGCCACCATAAACTTCAGTATATATATATATATATATATATATATATATATATATATATATATATATTTACAGAATAGAATAAAGGTTATTCAAAGCTACAATGGCAACATGTTTGAGTGAAAAACAATTAATGAACATTAATTGGTCTAATGATTGGTTAAACTATGAAGCCCGGGACTAAAAAGTACGTACGACATTGTAAGTCGCCATTTGGGTATATCATTTCAAAATAATTTGAGATCACCTTGTCGTTTACAGGGAAACATGCGATTTAGATGGGGAATTTGATGTTATGCTGGCATGTTGCTATGGTAACTCAGTGGTTAGAACGACCGGCTAGAGACCGGGAAATCCATGGTTAAAATTGATGCTATGGCATTGAATTTTTCAGTCTAATTCTACCTATTCAAATTGTGCCTTACACAGGGACTGTGTGAAAAAAAATTAATTAATGCTATTTAGAGGATAATGCTATTTAAATGATTCTAATTAATCAGGCGTTATGTATGATACAGAATTAGGATTTTTGAAACTTTAAAAATACTACTATATTATTTAAATATTAATGTTGAAAACTGGCATTACAATTTTATTTACTACATTATCTCAGAAAAAAAATGTTAAGACCTAATATGTAGTTTCTAAAATATAATTAGTCCTTTGGGATTTAATTATTTATGTTATATCTTGAACATTTCAAATGTAACAAAAGCCATAGGATAGTCTTTTTTAGACCACTATCTCTGAGCTTCTCTGAATATGTGTACATGATTGGTTACAAACTGCATGTGGTAAAAAATGTGTACTGTGTAAACTTGTAAGTAAAACTAAAGTCGAACACAAGATACCGGAAGTAATACATGCCTTTGACCCATGTGCTCTTATGCATTTAAGTGGCCACGTGTTGAAGCTTTAAAGAAGCCTGAGAACAAAAACCAAGGTATTTATTTGAACCTAAAGATTAGAATTATTTTTAGACAAAATTCACAAGCATCAGCTGACGGAGGAGACACCTAGCGCCTCGTCCCCAGCATATCGCTTATCCCCACACCTCCGGGAAGGACCGATGAGGCGAAGGAACCTCAGGAGACGCATGAATTTTAGGCTGGCGCAGATGACAAAGATGTGCAGAATTCTCTAATACTTCCAGGATTGACCTCCCGGACAGGAGAGTCTCTCTAGGACGTCCCTATAGCGGGCCGGGAAGCATGATCTAGCCGTTTAGACTCGACAAGCTTCCGTCTGGCAGAACCATGAAGACTTCAAAATCTCTGGCCTCTGCGCTCTCTGTCCGCCACCGACCGAACCGCAACCCCATTATCAATCTGGAACCGTAGCCGAATGGTTAGACCACTCACCTCTCGCATGTGGGGTTTAGTGTACAAAATTGCGCAGGGGTGGATTTTCTCCAGGTTCTCTAGTTTCCCCGCCATTGTGTTCCACCGTTGCTCCAACTTCATTCCATGTATCATCACTGTCTTCGACGTCTGTAGAAAAACCGGGCGTTAAATACTAGTCAAAAAACAAACATTACTCACCTTGAGAACCAGAGAGTGGGTGGTTGCCAGAAATCGAAGTCATGACCTTCTGAAATCGAGCCTCACACGTAACCGCTGCTCGGTTTGACATAAAAGCTATTTTCCCCCTTTTTTAATTTTGAACAAGTTTCAGTTACGGGAACCCTTAATTCTGCTAAACATTTTATTTGAAATCTCCAAAGCTATTTTAATGTATGAAATTGAATTCTTATATGAATATTCTGCAAGTAACCTAATGTTTTGAATTGTTCTTTAAATGGAATTTGGGCTAAATTTCGTTCTTTTGGAGGGCTAGTCCTTTGTTTCTTCTTAAATAACATCCTCACAAACATATTTACCATTCCGCTGACAAGCAGATCGATATTCACTTCTAAAATCACTGATAAGCTTTTATCTAAAAAGCTTGTTAGTAAACAAACATGTGTTTCTTTATTATTTATATTCTTTAAATGGAATTTGGGCTATATTTGGTTACTTTGGAAGGCTAGGCCTTTGCTTATTTTTCTTAAACTTCATCCTCACAAAATTATTCACCATCCCCCCGGCAAACTGATCCATATTCAGTTCTAAATTCATTGATAAACATTTATCTAAAATGTTTGTTTGTTAAGGAAGATATGTTTCTAAATTATTCCATTTCTTTGACTAAATTTTATCAGCAATTATATTTTTAAAAATAATTAACTATCTTATTAATACAAAAATATATCCACAGCAGCAGTTAGAACAAAATATTTTTTTTTTTTTTAATATTTTAAAATTTAATTTAGCTAACTTCAGTAGTTTTTGAGAAAACGGGTCACATACCACATATGTCATTCACAGGTAAAGCTATTCCGAGCAAAAATGGAGGATACAAAGTCGCATGTAGTTATAAAGAAATAAGCTTGAATACAAAATGTCGTCATACTTAACAGGAGTACCAACTTGTAGAGCAAAACCTTCCCTAACAAGAACTAAAAGTTATATCTCTACTCTAAAATGTGTAGAAGTTACGATGTTTTACCTTGTTTACCAGATACTATGCATATACATAGTAGATTGAGAAGATGTCGTTCACCACCCAAAAACTCAATATCAATATTTCACTGGAAATAGATGTTTTGAGGATGCAGAAAAACGTTTTCAGAAAAAGGTCTGTGTGTGTATTTGTGTCTGTGGATAGCATAACTCAAAATAGAAAACTCCGTTAAATACCATCCTTAGTATTTCTTCCAAGCATGTGACAAGAATATTTTCCCTTCCAACCCAAACTAGACTTTACATGAAAGTTCTTTCAAAATTTCTATTTTATAAAAAATGAATACACTAAGCTAAAGTGATAGCCAAATCTTTTAAAAGCTGGTTCTTACGTGATTGAAGCGCTTTGTTTGTATGGCCAGGAGTTGACAAAGTCCCGTATGAGAAAAGTATTAAGTATTTTAAGGCTGAAACCATTAACGAGGAATATCTCAAAAACGGTCAGCTCCACGAAAAAAATGTTTATAACATAAATTGTGTGTTTTAACGAGCTCTACATGTTCTTTTTTATAATAAGTATTTGTCTACCTCTTACGGTTTATCAGTTATGTAAAATGTATCTAGAATAAAGATGTCTTCAGAAGCTATTCCCAGAAAACTCAAGATATACATTTTGTTTGTCATGTAATTATCTTTAATATACGATAATTTAATCAAAATCATTATAGCCATTTTTAAGAAAATCAAAATGTTCGAAAATTTTTCCATGTAAAGTGTAGTTGGGGGTGGGGAGTTTTTCTTGAAAATCTTCGTGTCGCATCCTTGGAAGATACCAAACTTAAATATCAAGTTTTGTATTTAACGGTCTTTTTGTTTTTGAGCTATGCTGTCCAAATGCACACAAAGCGCACACACACGGCCCATTATTTTTTTAAAAATGCCTTTTTTTTTATTCAGGGGGGACCCAAAAGATGTATTTCCGGTGAAATATCTGTATCGAATTTTTAGTACAATATAATACCGTCTTTATACTCTATGTACGTGTGGAGAAAGTACAATATGTTTAAATGAAAATGTTATGGCTATAAAGATCAAATAAATTTCAAATGAAAGAGGAAATTATAATCAATAAGACTGTAGAACAACCAAAAATATTACTTTTTTGAAATTTTCGCCATTTGATCTGTCATATGAGTGTTAGAAACTTAATATTGTTATCGTGACAGCAGACGTATTCAGCATTTGTTGTTAAAGTATGATTTCTTTCTCCGGAAACAAAAACCTGCCTGCTGTGTAAGGGGTCCCGTTTTTCTTTCCCACCAGGGGTTAGGAATTTTTCTCTTGCCAAGTTTATTCGCATCTTCCCCAGAGATCGGAAGTATGAATGAGACTGTGAATGTGTGATCTAATGTATAAATCCCAGAGAAGTAATAATAATAATAAAAAAATGTAGGTGAGATGATTTCGATTTCGATATCCAATATGCTCCAAAAGTAAAGTGCTGCTGCCCATATGGCCATTGAGACAATAAAAAAAAGGCTTGTTTTGGTTTATCACAGCTTTTCTCGTAATCTTGTACTGAAATCCCCGACAAACCATGTTCTGTCATTCTCACCAATACCTTTTTTTAAAATAAGTTTTACTGCCGTTCTTACTTCATACGGCGCTGCAGGCGGTGGACACTGACGAAAGATAAGACATGTATTATGTGGTGTAAGGTCTGTCACCCAGGACCGGGATGGGCAGTTGACTTCAACTTTTGCAAAAGGTATACACACTCACCTCTGAACTTAAAAGATCTTAAAATTTAAAGTAATTTAGTGTGGTGTTTTCGGGTAGTAGCTTTTCCTTATTTCAACTCAGAGATATAATGTAGCGGGTATAAATTTTATACGGAATCCAGAAGTTGCCGCTGGGAGATCTTTTCGTGTGAATTGTAATATAGAGAAATTTGTATATACTTGTGCAAAAGGAGTTCTTCGGGTAATTCATACCAGAATTGGTGTTTTGTACCTATATTTATAACGGCTTTAATGGGGAATGTAAATGAGTTCGAACTAGGTGGGGCTTACTATTAAAATACTTATGAGTGATTTTTATTGGGAAGTTCCAATATCGTATTGGGGGTGCAATTTAGGAATTGCTATTCGCTTGTTCTGTTTCTAGAATTAAAGTAGCATATTTTTAGAATGTTTCGAAGGGCCAATGAGTGGGGGAATTGTTTTTGTAATGTCAAATGGAGGTCTATATTTGTTGAATAATTACATTTTCTGGGCAAATGTTATAGTATTTGTGTAGTACCTGTATGGAACCAGTGAACTGTGAAGGAGAAATATAAATTTTGTGACTCAGTATTTGTCCGATTCCTTTTGTATTGGGATTTTACTACAGTAATAGGAAAGCACTTTCTTATAGCATTCACATTAGGGGTGCCTGTTCTTGGAAATCGTTTAATAGCTATCAAACGAAGGTCAAGATTAAAAGGTTTTCTAGATCACAAACTGAAATACGGTATTTCGTGTGAAATTTTTGCATGTATAAATTATTACTTCCATCTTGTTCTGAGAGATTAACTGTATGCACTCCAATATTCTAAATTGTGGTTTGAGCTTATGGCATTTTAGGTAAAAATGCCTGTTAGTCAGACTTAAAAAAAATGAGAAAGGAAAATTTAAATAATGATTTATTTACGAAATGCTCTCCTATTCGTGAATTTGTGTTCTATCTATCATATTTAATTTATGTATGTGGGTTGAAAGATTTTTCACCCACATACTAAACCTTCTGCAATAATTTAAATCTGTTTAAGAGAAGTAGTTCTTTTGCCAAGTTATAGCTGTTGCAGGGGATTTAACTCGGGTATTCTTTATTCTTTACTTTTATCGGTTTATTATTGGGTGTGATTTAGGGCTATATTATGGGGTCTAATTTTCTTTATCTTTGAGAATTTAGCTGTTGAGGAATTGAAATTATATTTTTATCGTAACAAAACATTTCTCTTTTTTTTTTTTTTTTATGGACTATGTTTCTGTGTGAGATTCTTGATAGTTTGTTTTTCGAACTACTTTTTTCTCTGGTATTAGCATGGGATTTAGTATTCTTCACCGGTAATTTTTTTTAGCTTAATTAAACTGACTTGTTGCACTTATTTAATTAATTTTGTGCCTTGACAAAGGAGCTATTCTCTTACGAGTTATATACTTGCAAACATTTAGTTGTCAGCTTTTGCTCTCACTAATTAGTCAATGGATATATGCTTAAGTGATTATTTTTAGCTGGAAATTGTGATTAATTTACCTCTTGTTAATTACTGTTTAATTAATTAGTTGATTATCCTTAAAGGAATAAGAAAATTATGGGTATTCAATTATTCTAGTGAATTCAGTATAGAGTTTTTACTCTTCTAGTAGGGTTGTATTTTCCGTGACTGTTGTTATTATTTATTTAAAGCAAATTGAAAGCACACACACACACACACACACACATATATATATATATATATATATATATATATATATATATATATGGCGCTGTGTATAGATGTATAGGATTTTAAATCAGTTCTTTACAAGGTTTCATGTTATATTTGCTTGAATCTTCTTTTTTTTGTTATTTGTTTTTTTTTTTTTTGTTTTTGTTTTGAGGATTGAGGTAGATTTTAATTTAGGTTGGAAAGCACTTTCTTCAATATTTAGCTAGTTCCTGGCTTGTTAATTGGGTTTTCACAGGAGGCAATACTGTTCTAAAGGGACATTGTTTTATTGTTGTCCCTTAATGCATTATTATTGTGAGCAATTATTTACTCCAGCCAGATTGGTAGATTGTAACAACGTTCTCCAATTGAAATAAATTCAATTTGGAGCCAGCGACTGGTTGTTTATCGAAACTGAACCTTTTCGTCTCGTTGCCTTCACTTTTCCTCAGATACACTTTTTTCTTTTCTTTTTTGTAACGGCCTCGTGGAAGTATCTCGACGTTTTCTATTTTCGAGATACTTTCACTGTGCTGTGATGTGTGTAGCGGTCATGCGGCGGCACAATGCAGTTTTGATATATTCGTCATTAGCAGAAAACTTAATAAAAAAAAAGCTTCACCAAATCTCTGGTATAGCAGATAGTTAACATATCTCTACAGAAAGATGAGAATTAAGAAATAGTATTGTCAGGATACTTAAACCCGAATTTCCAAGTGATTATAGGCAAACGGGTTGGATGTGCAGTGTCCTAGAACAAAAGAGAGTAAAACAAAAGTTATATTGTTTAACTTGCAATACACCAATATGTAGTGAATGTTCAAGAAGTATATATTATGAGGGCTGCTTGTAAATACCTACTATAGTTTTGTCCATTTATTATATGTATTTCATTTTAAGTCTTTTACTAATTACTTTTGTTCGTAAGTGCGGTTTCAAACTTTTTTCTCACAGTAAACCATGTAGTTCTGTGCGAAATAACTGATTGATTTATTAGAATTGTTCCATTTTTACCTTTGAAACTCATGTAAAGTAAAGAGATCATATATATGGACGCAGAAGCTTACAATAAAACTTAGGTGTACTTCATTATGATTTATCATCCTCATATTTCATTATTGTAATAAAAAAAAGGAATAGGTCCACTTGACTCCATCATATCATATGTGCTACAGAAAATGTACTAGAAGGATTAACATCTATTACAGGAGTATACAAGTCATTATCGCAAAAGCAGTTAGACAGGGTAGAAGAATTAGAAGTTAGAATAAAAACATATATGAGTGAGATGAAAATGATCAAGAACTATTAAAATAAAATTATTTGGGTTGGTGGTTAAATCTTCGATGTTATTTTGAAAAATAATAGACCACCAAAACCTTTTAGCATACTGTTAACATGTGTTTGATAAATGCATAAACATAGAAACACCAGGTGAATAATTTTTTTTTTTTTTTTTTTTTTTTTTGTAGCTTAACGTCCTTTAACCTGGTTGGTCATATCGGACGATGAATGAAATTGGTAAAATGATGCTCAAATGATCTTGGGGTCCATGGAGCTTAAAGTTACTCGACATTCGTCTTCTCAGGATAAGGGAATACCCCGAAAAAAACTTTATCCCGGTAAATCACCCTAAGCGAGATTCGAACTCACGACCTTTTGAATGTAAGGCGGACACGCTACGACCACATTACCCAGGTGGGCAAATGGTTTGTATAATACTAGTGCATAAAAAAAAGGCAGTAGAAGAGGAATCATGTCATAACTGGTAATTCATAAATAAGTCATTCATGAATAACCAGATTAATAAGATTTTGGCCATATTGCAATTAAAGCCATGACTACCGACCATGTATATCAAAGCTACAAAGAAGAGATCAAGTTTTTTGGTCAAAATTAAGCATTGGATACACCAAACAGACTCACTCCAATCTGACACCCAAAGAAAATCCATGAATATGGAGCTCTTGCAAAACACTTTGGTCTGTCACGTTATTGTTAATTACCTGTGTAATATATATATATATATATATATATATATATATATATATGTGTGTGTGTGTGTGTATTGTAATATTGTAGTCCTGAAAACCCTGTGATTTAAGGTAGTGCCTCTGGGAAGTTCGACCAAACATTATAAAAAAATACAAATTGCTTCTTGATAATAAAATAATATGAATTCTAAAATTATTAAAACACCAATTAACTGAAGCTATAGATGGACAAGTGCATGCATATTAATAAGCACACCTATATTAAATCTCGTTTTCTCACAAACGTTTGCTCCACATGTTGCAAATGTTTACCCATTTGTTTCAACATTTTGTAGTGTCTATCAAATGCGACCACATTTTTTAAATAGTAAACCCCATATAGTTACAACCTACCTATCGCTTGACCAAAATTAACATAGAATTATTGTGTGAAATAAAAATGACTTTGTTTGATTTAGATATAATTATGCATCATTATTGATATTAATTTACTAAGGAGAAATATATTCAATAATTTAATTACAATGTTGAACACATAAATGTTTGTTTGCAATACATAAGGAGTCTTAAAATATATTTAGGGATATAGAATGAATTTTGAAGAAACAATTTTGAACTTCTAAAATAGACCTATTATAAGCTTTCTAAGTCTTCATCAAGCTCCAAGAATAAACCAATTTCCTCCCATATTGAGATTTCGTGGTTTATACATGCCTCATAATGAGATTTCTCTCTATCAACCTTCTTAGCTAGGTCTCCTTTAATTTCAAATCCTAAACATGGATAAACTTTGTTCCAATTTTTTAAAATAAAGTATTAACCTTTGATAATCTAGAGTTTCAGAGAGTATTAATGCGATTAAGTTTTCTGCTATATAAAAAACTGATGCAATACTTCTATTTGTAAATGAATTTATTGTAAAACTTGAGGTGTTGTTTTAAATACCTTTAAAAATGTTTCATGTTGAACATTCTTATTAGAACAATGAATTTGGATAGTAAAACATTATTTAAATACATATGCAAGCTAAAATTTTGAAATATTGCTGTTTTCGATAAGGTCAATAAAATTTACATACTGTCGATTTTCCAAATTTCGTAGTTGCATTACATTAAATATATACCTAAAAGTGAATTACACATAATTATAAATTACACCACATGATGTAAAGGTTATGTTTACTATTACAGTTACACTGCCAAGTCTTTTAAGTTTCTAAATCATGTTAGAGTTGGAAAGCAATACCTCTGAGGAAATGTTCTCAAATGTATTTTCTACAAAATAAAAATATCAGAAACATTTTGTAGGAGCGGTTAGAATCGTTACAAAGCAAAAAAGACTAATTTATGGTGCAGGAAAATTCTGAAAAGTCATATGAAGGTTCTTTTAATATAAAACTTTAATTGGGGTTTCCGAGAAAATACAGAATTTCACTTTAAGGTACACTTTCCCCAATTCATTTTCTACAAAATGTTCAAAAATCAATAATTTCACAAATATAAGAGTTTTAAAACTCATGTATGGATTTATTACTAGTTGCCTCTATTATGAACATACAGATCGTAATGACCTAATCTAAATTTTACTTTTAAGAAGTGCACCCCATTATGACGCCGTCGTAAGTAAGCTAACATAAGTTCTTAAGCAAATTTTGACCATACGATACACATCTGCTACTTGCATCCTGTGACTGCTCAAAAAAAGCAGGAAAGTAGTCGTAAAAATAAAAGAGTTCGGCATATATCTGACACCCAAAGAGTGATGTGCTGGCTAAATAGCTACCGGAATCTCAAGTTAAGAGATGTCTTTACTGGCGGCCGCAGTGCTGAGTAAACCGGATGTAAGCTAATGAATAGTCAGTAGCTTGGACGGCAAAGGTCTTTTAAGGTTCGGCTATCTGTTCATCTATATTTCATAGCCAGTGTTGCTAGCAACCCTCAGATTCTCACATTAAGGTAGCATAGTATATTAGGTAATGTTTTTGTGTCATTTACAACTTATTTATTAATTTAAATATTTATTAACACTCCGAAAATAGATTTTCACATCATATTATGAGTAACTGTGCATAGGGATGTACCGTTAACACTCCTTAATTTTGACAAAAAATATCCACACGAGAAAATTCAGTTTTAAAATAAGCAAATTTTCCTAGCATTAAATTAAATAAAAGGTCATGGAAGGTGTGTAAAGACACTGGTACTTATTTTTCGAACTCTCTTAGTTTTAAATCTATTTACTTGTAAATTGGCGCACATAATACAAGAAACTAAAGAAATGACTAAGCAAAAGCTGAAAACTATACCTCAAATATTTTCTCAGATGATACTAGCGAATATTTTTATTTAGCAAAAACCTCTAAAACTGCCTTGCGCATTCGCATTAGTCAGAAAAGTAGGATGATGAAATTTTCTGTTACTTTAGCATAGTAAAAATAAATGTAAGAATTTTATTTAATTGGAGGTTATTAATTTTAGAGAAATATATGTTTGTTTTTATACATTTGCTGGTATTGACCATTTCCTTATTTTTTCCAGTATACATTTATATTTGTGTCAATGAATAAAGCACACCAAGTGCATGATTTCATTTTTAGATAACACACTTGAGATTATGTTTGCATACTACTGGTACGCAAGGAATATATGCGCAAAATGTAAAACTGAGAAGGAAAACCACACATACAGAAAAGAGAATTATGGTTAAAAGGCGTTGATAATTTAAATACGTTGATTGTCTTTGAAAAATGGGAATTGTGAAAAACATTTTGCCAAAATGATTCAAAGGGTCTATACTATTTTTATAAGGATATAACTAAAACTTAAGCTTTTAATTTTTAGTTAAAAACTAAGTGCCAATGTCCTTTAAGCATACCCAAATTTTCTGAAAATTTTTAAACAATTTGATGTGTTCCATTCACATGACTTTCTCTACCTGTTCCAAAAAACGATTATTCCGTTATCTTCATCAAGCTAATCGAGATAAACATTAGCAAAATCGGTCGTATTACTTATGTCCTTGTAAGTGGAAAGGAAATAAGGGGATACACTAGGCTAAAGCGATAGTCAAATCTTTTAAAAGCTGGACACTATATGAAACAATTGAAATTCGGTTCTCTTTAGATGAGCAGGAATAAAACAAAATAGAGATGAAACGAAAGATGAACCTAGGTTGAGAAAAGTTTAAGCTGCTTAAAATTGAAACCCATAAAAAAAAATATCTCGGAAACGGATAACTATACAACATATGTATATGACATAAATCGTGTGTTTTAATAAGATCTACATTTTTTGTATATTACGTCCTTTTATATCTCTTACAGTTTACCAGTTATACAAAAATAATCAAGAATGAAGAATTCTTCAGAGGCTATTCTGAGAAAATTCAAAACATACATTTCATTTGTCAAAAAAGAATCTTAAACATACAGTATTTTAATCAAAATGTTAAGAGATATTTTGAGAAAATCAATACTATTGAAAAAAATTTCGTGTAAAGGTTAGCTGGAGCATTTTACTGAAAATTTTTGTGTCGCATCCATGGAAGATACTGAACTTAATACCAAGTTTGTATTTAACCGCCTTTTCGTTTTTGGGCTATGTTGTCCACAAATACACACACAAAAACATTTTTTTTTGTATTCAGGGGCCCCTAAAACATGTATTTTTGGTGAAATTTCGGTATCGAATGTTTGAGCAGAATGCAATTCCTTCTCTACCATACAAGTAGTACTTGGTTGATAAAGTAAAAAGTTAGATTTTTAATCCAAAAAATTCTACAAACGGTTAATTTTAGTTATATTACTATGAGGTTTGCCCTCAAGAGACTTAATTAGCTCATCTGAACATTTAAACATCCAAGAATACACTGTCTAATGATCTGTATTTAATTCTAACGTCGATTACACGATTTTGACATATCTTATACTTCTGCACACTAAAAATGTTCTATACGATGTAGATAGTAACAACATTGTTCAATTCTTCAGCAGACACTCAAAAGGAAATAATATAAAACACTGAATGCTTCTGCTGCACTTTTAAATTGCCGAAAATAACACATACTTAACTGCAACTGCTAAAAATGAATTTTTGCCAAAATTATTTGTAAAGCTTTAATGTTTTTTAAAGTACTAAAAGAGCAAACAAGATTTCCATATGCCATTTTCAAGTATTCGTGTTTATATATGTTAATAGATTATTTTTCGAAACTACGATGTCTGTTTCGTGTGCTACCTAATCCTAATTAATTGGTGTATTGAAAGTAAAATAAATGATTTTCTAAGACTCTATTAAACATATGTGCCTCAAATTTATAACACTGTTATATCTAACTGCGTCAGAGAACATGTGGAATGTTTTTAAACATTTCGATAAGAATGACAGGATATAGACATTTCACATATATATGCACTTAGAGGGAGATCTAGGCAAACTGCATTGATCTTATAAATTGGGTTGTGTATATTATGCAATTAAGAACTTAATCATCTTCTTTACGGTATAACCTATTTGTAGCACTAGCATCCAAAAACAATTAGAAGGTAAGTCCTTGGGGCAGTGGCATGTAGAGCAAGCACACTCAGAATCATAGCATCTTCAGAATGGGTGAGCTGCCCAGTGTCTTGGGTCAGTAGCCTGTAGAGGAACAAGATCACTCAGAATCATAGCATATTCACAGTGGGTGATGAGCCCAGTTTCTTGGGTCAGTAGCCTGTCGAAGAGCAAGGACACTCAGAATCATAGCATTTTCAGAATGGGTGATTAGCCTAACGTCGTGAGTCAGTAGTCTGTCGAGGAGCAGGATCACTCAGAACCATAGCATATTCAGGATGGGTGATCAGCCCAGTTTCTAGGGTCAGTAGCCTTCGAGGAGCAGGATCACTCAGAATCATAGCATATTCAGAATGGGTGATCAGCCCAGTTTCTAGGGTCAGTAGCCTGTCGAGGAGAAGGATCACTCAGAATCACAGCATATTCAGAATGGGTGATCAGCCCAGTTTCTAGGGTCAGTAGCCTGTCGAGGAGCAAGATCGCTCAGAATCATAGCATATTCAGAGTGGGTGATCAGACCAGTTTCTTGGCTCAGTAGCCTGTCGAGGAGCAAGGACACTCAGAATCATAGCATTTTCAGAATGGGTGATTAGCCTAACATCATGGGTCAGTAGCCTGTCGAGGATCCGCATCACTCAGAATCATAGCATATTCAGAATGGATGATCAGCCCAGTTTCTAGGGTCAGTAGCTTTTCGAGGAGCAAGATTACTCAGAATCATAGCATATTCACAGTGGGTGATCAGCCCAGTTTCTTGGCTCAGTAGCCTGTCGAAGAGCAAGAACACTCAGAATCATAGCACTTTCAGAATGGGTGATTAGCCTAACGTCGTGAGTCAGTAGTCTGACGCGGAGCAGGATCACTCAGAACCATAGCATATTCAGGATGGGTGATCAGCCCAGTTTCTAGAGTCAGTAGCCTGTCAAGGAGCAAGATCATTCAGAATCACAGCATATTCAGAATGGGTGATCAGCCCAGTTTCTAGGGTCAGTAGCCTTCGAGGAGCAGGATCACTCAGAATCATAGCATATTCAGAATGGGTGATCAGCCCAATTTCAAGGGTCAGTAGCCTGTCGAGGAGAAGGATCACTCAGAATCACAGCATATTCAGAATGGGTGATCAGCCCAGTTTCTAGGGTCAGTAGCCTGTCGAGGAGCAAGATCGCTCAGAATCATAGCATATTCAGAGTGGGTGATCAGACCACTTTCTTGACTCAGTAGCCTGTCGAGGAGCAAGGACACTCAGAATCATAGCATTTTCAGAATGGGTGATTAGCCTAACGTCATGGGTCAGTAGCCTGTCGAGGATCAGCATCACTCAGAATCATAGCATATTCAGAATGGATGATCAGCCCAGTTTCTAGGGTCAGTAGCTTTTCGAGGAGCAAGATTACTCTGAATCATAGCATATTCACAGTGGGTGATCAGCCCAGTTTCTTGGCTCAGTAGCCTGTCGAAGAGCAAGAACACTCAGAATCATAGCACTTTCAGAATGGGTGATTAGCCTAAGGTCCTGGGTCAATAGCCTGTCGCTGAGAATCATAGATTACCCAGAATGGTGTTCCGTCTAGTGTCTTAGGTCAGTAGTCTGTCATCGAGCAAGCAGACTGAGAATCATAGTATACCCAGAATTGGTGTTCCGTCTAATGTCTTAGGTCAGTAGTCTGTCGTGGAGCAAGCACACTGAGAATCATAGTATACCCAGAATTGATGTTCCGTCTAGTGTCTTGTGTCAGTAGTCTGTCGTGGAGCAAGCACACTGAGAATCATAGCATACCCAGAATGGCTGTTCCGTCTAGTGTCTTAGGTCAGTAGTCTGCCATCGAGCAACCACACTAAGAATCATAACATACCCAGAATGGGTGTTCCATCTAATGCCTTAGGTCAGTAGTCTGTCGTCGAGCAATCACACTGAAAATCAAAGCATATTAAGGATGGCTGTTCTGACTAGTGTCTTATGTCAGTAGTCTGTCATCGAGCAATCACACTGAGAATCATAGCACACCCAGAATGGGTGTACCGTCTAGTGTCTTAGGTCAGTAGTCTGTCATTGAGGAAGCACACTGAGAATCACAGCATATTCAGAAAGGATGTTCCGTCTAGTGTCTTAGGTCAGTAGTCTGCCACCGAGCAAGCACACTGAGAATCATAGCATACCTAGAGTGGTGTTCCGTCTTGTGTCTTGTGTCAGTAGTCTGCCGTGGAGCAAGCACACTGAGAATCATTGGATACCCAGAATGGGTGTTCCGTCTAGTGTCTTAGGTCAGTAGTCTGTCACCGAGCAAGCACACTGACAACCATAGCATACCCAGAATGGGTGTTCCGTCTAATATCTTACGTCAGTAGTCTGCCGTCGAGCAAGTGCACTTAGAATCATAGCATATTCAGAAAGGGTGTTCCGTCTAGAGTCTTAGGTCAGTAGTTTGTCGAGGAGCAAGCACACTCAGAATTATAGCATATCCAGATTGGGTGATCAGCCAAGTGTTTTGTGTCAGTACCCTGTCGAGGAGTAAGCGCACTCTGAATCAAGGCTTATTCAGAATGGGTGATCAGCCCAGTGACTTGTGTCAGTATCCTGTCGAGGAGTAATCACACTCTGAATCAAGGCTTATTCAGAATGTGTGATCAGCCCAGTGACTTGGGTTCGGACCCTCTCGAGGAGCAATCAACCACTGAATTATAGCATATTCAGAGTGGCTGTTCTGTTCAGTGTCTTGGGTCAGCAGCCTGTCGAGGAGTAAGCACACTCTGACTCAGAGCATATTCAGGAGGGTGGATCAGACCACTGCCTTGGATCAGTGGTCTGTCGAAGAGCAAGCACACGCTCAATCAGAGCATAATCAGGATGGTTGATCAGACCAGTGTCTTGGGTCAGTACCCTGTCAAAGATTAAGCACACTCTGAATAAGAGCATATTCGGAATGTGAGATCAGCCTAGTGTCTTGGGTCAGTAGCCTGTCGAGGAGGAAGCACACTCAGAATCATAACATATTCAGAATGGGTAATCAGTCCAATACTTGGTCCGTAACCTGTCTTGGAGAGCGCAAACTCAGGACCATAGGATATCCAGGATGAATGTCTTGGGTCAGAAGCATGTCAATGAGTTGACAAGCTCTGGATCTTAACATCCAGGATGGGTGTACGTCCCAAAGACTTGGGTCAGTATACCGTCGAAAAGCAACACACTCTGAGCATATTCTGAATTGGTGATAAGGTCAATGTCTTCGGACAGTAGCATTTCGATAAGTATGCACACTCTGAATCATAGCAAATTCGAAAGTGTGACCCGCCCTGTGTCTTGGGCCAGTAGCCTATCGAGTTGCAAACACACTCTGAATCATTGCACATTCGAATGGTTGATCAATCCAGTGTCTTGTGTAAGCAGCCTTTCGAAGAGCAAGCACACTCTGAATCATAGCAAATTCGAATGGGTGGTCGGCTCAGTGTCTTGTGTAAGCAGCCTTTCGAAGAGCAAGCACACTCTGAATCATAGCAAATTCGAATGGGTGGTCGGCTCAGTGTCTTAGGTTAGTAGCCTTTCATAGAGAAAGCACACTCCGAATCATAGCAAATTCGAATGGGTGGTCGGCTCAGTGTCTTAGGTTAGTAGCCTTTCATAGAGAAAGCACACTCCGAATCATAGCATAGGTGCCTATTAAAAATTGGCGATCAGCCCAATGTCTTGGGTCACAAGTCAGTTGAAGAACATAGCATAATCAGAACGGGTCATCAGCCCAGTTTCTAAGCTCGGTGGCCTTTTGAGTAGCAAGCACAATATACATTTCTGTACATTCAGAATTAATCAGCCCAGTTTCTTTATTCAGTAATCTGTCGAGAAGCAAGCAAACTCTGGCCATAGTACATTCAGAATCGGTAATCAGCCCAATGTCTTGGGTCAGAAGTCAGTTGAAGAACATAGCATAATCAGAACGGGTCATCAGCCCAGTTTCTAAGCTCAGTGGCCTTTTGAGTAGCAAGCACAATATACATTTCTGTACATTCAGAATTAATCAGCCCAGTTTCTTTATCCAGTAATCTGTCGAGAAGCAAGCAAACTCTGGCCATAGTACATTCAGAATCGGTAATCAGCCCAATGTCTTGGGTCAGAAGCCTGTCTAGGATCAAGCAAATTCTGGATAATAGTATCTAGCATCAGTATTCAGCACAATATTTGGGGCAGTTGCCTGTCAAGGAGAAAGAAAACTGTGGATAGTAGTATATCCAGGACATGTGATCAGTCCAGTGTTCGGTGTTAGAGGCCTATCGAGGAGCAAACAAATTCTGGATTATAGCATAACCAGGTTGGATGATCAGCACCATACCTTGGGTCAGTAGCCTCTGGAGAAGCAAACAAACCGTGTCTCATAGCATATCGAAGATGGGTGATCAGCCCAATACCTTGGGACTGTAGCCTGTCTAGGAGAGCCAAACGAGGTACAATTAAATAAATTTAGTGCTGCTAATTACATAATGCACAGGCTGGTCACAATTACAAAATAAGCACATTCCTTTAAAATTATTTAAATTTATTAAATTTCTGCTTTTTAAAGCTAAGATAACGAAATGGGTGTACCTAAAGTGTTATCTCTATCAGAGGATTTTAAACTATGTATCGTGTGACCAGTTGTTTTTTTTTCCCAAAATATTTACACATCTCTTTAACAGACAAACAGGAAGCTACAAGGCCCTTTGCTAACTTGATGTATTATTATTATTATTATTATTATTATTAATATTATTATTATTATTGTTATTATTGTTACTATTCTTATTCTTATTTTTCTTATTATTGTTATATTTATTACTATTATTATTATTATATTAATAGTATAAAGGGAAATTCCGTGAAAAAGGTTAATGACCAATTAGTGGAACTTCATGTGGAATTCGCGGCAGTCAACTTGGAAGAAATAAACACCGCAATAGTTTCATGATACCGCTCACCCAATGGAGATTTTAATATTTTTATTGAAAGACTAGTTACCGTATTGGAAATTCTTTTAGTTAATTTGAAAACGAAGGTAATTCTTGGTGGAAATTTTAATATTGATGTAAATATACGTTGTTCCTTTGTTAAACAATTATGTAATATCTTAGCGCAATATGGTCTTTTAATTGTAAACAATGCTCCTACACGTAATGATGCATGACTAAATATTTTTACAAATTTGTACACTTCAGAATTTACCTGTTGTGTCTTTGATGCTGTACTTTCTGATCATATGGGAATTACGTTTGAAGTACATTTTTTAAAATTAAATACCTAGTAAACCACCTATTTCAAGAGAGATTAGATTAATATCTCAGAGCGTGATAAGTTAATTCTTAAATTGTTTAAGTGCCGTAGATTGAAGTTTGTATTTGTATCAGAATGAAGTGTGCTTAAATTTTAATGCTATGTTTGATATTTTATTATACTTTATGTCTATGTTGTAAATTTGTCAAGGTTCTTCAGCAGTAAAATAGGTCAATTCCCAATTCTTGATTCACACCTGCTCTTAAGTTAATGCATGATCATGTGGTAA
This sequence comes from Hymenopus coronatus, assembly GCA_030762935.1. Classification (NCBI taxonomy): domain Eukaryota; kingdom Metazoa; phylum Arthropoda; class Insecta; order Mantodea; family Hymenopodidae; genus Hymenopus; species Hymenopus coronatus. The sequence continues at coordinate 456,256,013 of CM060900.1, read as the reverse complement.
TGTTGCATAAAATAAATAACATCTATAAAACTGAAGACAGTAGACAGATGTATTTAACTGCTGGAAAAGAATACAAAACAAAGCTTTCTGCAACTAAGGTAATGTATAATGAATTTCTAATAAATAACTCTGGCAATAAATGTGACAAAACCAGGGACATAATTAATAAAGAGGCAGAGAGTAATATTAATAAATCTGAAATTAAGATAACAGCACAGTAATTTAATACCTACTTTGTTCAGTCTGTTTCTGAAATAATAAAAAAGGCAAAAAGTACGGACAAGTCTACGGTTGACTTTTTAAATAATATGACAGATCACTCCTGAAGATTTACTTGGAAGGAAGTGACATATCAATGTGTTTACAAAAAAAATATGAAATTTAATAACTCAAGGAGTCAGGATTTTTACGGTTTTTGTGACTATTTATTAAAATTAAGTGTTTCGTATTTATTGGATCCCTTGGTAGTTATTGTCAACCAATGATTTAACCAAGGTGATTTTCCTGACCCCTTGAAGATATCGAAAGTTATTCCTGTTTATAAAAAGGGAAACAGACAAGAAGTCTCTGACTATAGGCCGGTATCCTTGGTGTCAGTTATATTTAAAGTAATTGAAACTGAAATTTTAGACCAGTTAGTTTCATATTTTGAAACCAGCAGAATATTATGTGATGAGCAATACGGTTTTAGGCTCAACAGATGTACTGTTTTGGGTATTGATTCCCTTGTAAACAAAGTACTTTCTTCTTTTGAAAACAAGCAGAATGTAGCAGCGTGTTTATGTGATCTTAGTAAAACTTTTAACTGTTTACCCCACAATGTGCTACTAAAAAAATTAGAATATTATGGAATAAAACATAAAGAACTGCCTCTAATTCAATCATATTGTAGCAATAGAAAGCAATCAGTCTCAATTAATGACCAAATGTGTACTGTTTGAAATGTAATAATGGGAGTGCCTCAAGGATCAATTCTGGGTCCTTTTCTTTTCATTGTTGCTGTTAGTAACTTGCCCGCTGCTACTCCAGGTAAAGTGATCTCCTATGCAAATGACACCACTGTGCTAAATATTATTTCTGCAAATACTTTTGATTGGTCCAATACTTTAGATAAAATATCTGCTTGGTTTGGCGCAAATGGCTTGCATATGAATAAAGAAAAAACACAGACTATCTTATTCCGTTTAAAAGATAAACAAAGTAGAGAGCAAACAGTTAAACATCTCGGAATATGGTTGGATAACAAGCCTTCCTGGAAATTCCACATAATGCAAATATGAAAATGTTGTCTAATGTTTTATTTATCTTAAGAAGACTTAGGATGTGTATTTCCATTAGTACTTCATTGACTGTCTATTATAGTTTATTTCATTGCCATTAAACTATGGTATTTTACTCTGGGGTAGCAGTGGGGAGGCCGATCAACTATTTTTTCTTAGGGAGAAGGCTTTGGGAATTATAAAAATTTGTAATTCTCGCCAACATTGATGACCTATTTTTAAAGACTTTGGAATTTTAACTGTGGCATCTTTGTTTACATTTGCATGCTTGAATTTTATTCACCACTAAAAGACAGATGAGTTACTTCTGACATACATAGCCATGATACAAGATGTAGAAATTATATGGTACCACCTAAATTCCGGTTACAGAAATATTGTAACTCTCATCTTTATCTTGGAGTGAAACTATATAATAAACTATAATAAATATAGATAAAACAAATTGAAATGCAAATTCTTTAAAATTAGTGCTAAATACAGAATTAAGCGACTTAATTTTTACAACATACAATAATATTTAAACATAGATACATTTTAATGACTTGCTGATGAAACCTAATTGCATTCTATGTAATTATTATATAATAATAATAATAATAATAATAATAAAAATAATAATATTACAATTATTATTATTATCATCATTTCTATTATCATTATTACTATTACAATTATTATTTTTATTAATTATTATTTATTAACTATGGTAATGCTGATTATTATTATTCTTATTATAATCATTATCATTATTATGATTATCATTATTATCTTTATTAGTATTATTACTGTTATTATTATTTTATTAATAGTAATATCATTATTACTAACATCATTATGATAATTATCATTATTAGTATCATAATTATTATGATTATTGTAACTATCATAAATATCATCAATATAAATATTATCACCATCATTATAATTATTACAATTATTATTACCATTGTGATTCTTATTATCATTATCAATATTATAATCATTACCATTATTATTATAACTTATATTACTATTATAACTACTATTAGTATTATTTTTATTACTATTATTATCAATACTGGTTATTATTACTTTTTATTTTTATTATTGTTATTATTATTATCATCATCATCATAATTATTATCATATCATTATTTCTATTACCATTATTACTATTACAATCATTGTTGTTATTGTTAGAGTTATTTCTATTGTATTCTATTTAGTATTTATTGTCATTATTATTTATTGTTTTAGTAATAGTGATATTAATTATTATTATTAACATTATCAATATATAATTGTCATTATTATGATTATTATTACTATTATTATTGTTATTATTATCATCACTATTATCATTATTATCATTAATATTATCATCATTACCATTATTATTGTTATTACTGTTGTTATTATAATTATTATTGTTCTTGTTGATATTACTGTGGTCACTATTATTATTGTTATTATTACTATTATCATTATTATTATTATATTTTGGGGTAACCGAATATCCTACAGGACCTTTCTATTCTGTGACTTAATTTGTGAATTGTCAGTGATTTTTTAACATGAGTCAGTTAAGTTTTCTGTGAGATTGTATTCATAATTATTGCATGCTGGGTTTCAAATGAAGTTTTACATAGTGTTGGATTTTTATGGTGTATATGATTGCCATGTTCCTTTACTATGTGGTGGTATAAATGGCGATAGGTGAAAGAAGTATGCCCTCCAATGTTATTAACAGTGACATGTGGCATCTCAGCACACCACTTATAATGTGGCTAAAAGAAAGAAAGAATAAGAAAAACAAATAGACTTACCTGGCTCTTGTTTGGCTCAAGACTGCTCTCAGGAAAATTCAGCTACTGATTCTTACAGCTTAAATATTAGTTCTTGCGACTGAACAACTAATTGCTTAAACATATAGTAGCATATTGTTTAACTCCTAATTAGCTTCTCAGGTTCAGTCACCCCATCTCAGTGCTATATTTTTGAAGAAAATTGTTCTAAACTGATAGAATGTTACTTAGCTCATCAATGGTGGCAGATTCGAAGATTAATATTGATAATTTTGAATGTTCTGGTAAGGAAAATTGGTCTTAGAGAAGATGTATATAGTTGCACGCATACATACACAAATTCATAATACTCAAAACACTTCACACGATGTAACTTTTTAAGAATTTGTTTTAAAATATTTGTACTATCTCTCTCTCTGAAAAATACATTAAAGAAAACAACCATATTTTTTAAACAATGCTCCAATTTCAAGAAATAAATTATTAATTTCTGCAACATCAAAAAATTTGGCGAGTTAAAGAATATTTTTTTTTCAAAAATAATTAGAGACTAATATATACAATCTGACATGACACATATATTTACAAATTCATTTAATGTAAAACTTGTATTTCATGTAAATATTTTTAAAAATTCATCGTGTGGAACATTTTATAACATTAGACAGTAAAAATATTGTAGAAATAATCATGCAAGCTAGAATTTTAAAGCATGTTGTTATTATGTTAATCAACTGATATACATTTCAACAAGATTTCTACTGGAGATTTTCCAAAAGTCACGCGTGCATTAACTTAAGGTACTTGTTAATCTCAAATTGCATTTTAAAACACTTTGAGGTTTCTGCTTCAAAGACCACTATAGCACTGAATTGTTTGCTTTTGCATTTGCTTTTTTTGCTTTTGCTTTTTTTTTCTTTTACTTTTCCTGCTTTTGCTTTTTTGCTTTTTGCTGCTTTTGCTCCTTTTGTTTTGTTTTATTTTGCTTTTGCTGCTTCTGCTTTTTGCTTTTCCTGCTTTTGCTTTTTTTTTACTTAAGCAGCTTTTACTTTTGTTTTTGCTTTTTTTTTTTTTTTTTTTTGCTTTTGTTTTATTTGCTTTTGCTGCTTTTACTCTTTTTTTGCTTTTGCTGCTTTTGCTTTACTTTTGCTTCTTTTGCTTTATTTGCTTTTGCATTTTCTTTTTTTGCTGTTACTTTTGCTTGCTTTTTTGCTTTTGTTTTGGTTTTTTTTTTTGTTGCTTTTGCTTTCCTTGTTTTTTTTTTGTGGTCGTGGTCATCACTGTCATCGTCGGTGTCGTAGTCAGTTATAGTAGAGTATTGTATATAGTATTGTGGAACCTTATAGTCAACAACCTCATTGAGGAGTTAAATAGCAGGGGGTTATATTGTTAAGAGTCTGTGGATGACTTGGTCACAAAATATGGAACAGAAGCTGGTATATATGGAAGACAGCCCCAGCTGGGGAAGTGGTATCCCATGGGAGCTTTTAACCACTGCCCCATGCCATAGATTTACGGCATATAAAAGAACCTAAAGCCTGATGAAGAAGTCTCTGAGCAAAATTAAGCAGTATTTCACTCCCGGTATAGAATGGGATGTTGAGAACCACAGTAGTTAAAGAGCATCCATAAATAAAACTCCATTTCCATTTACACACAGCCAGGTGGCAAAGTAGACTAAAACCAAAGACCTTGGAATTGTATTACTAGACTTATCGCTGGTGCTGGTGTGCTGTCACTAATTGAAACCTCTCGTGCATCGGTAGGTGAAGGGCAAACATGCTTTTTGCCGTATGCTCAGTATGTATAAAAGCCTTTAAAAGTGAGGTGGTTTAAGGGTATTAGGGTTTAATAATTACATTGTGCACTTCTATGCTGCATAACTGTACCAACCATCGGAAAAATAATTCCGAGACACTTTCCATCGGTAAGAAAAAATTGTAACATATGTGTTCCAAATTTATTCTGATATATTCTCGTGGGTATCCTTGGTCGCTAAGCTAATGGTAACTTATTTTAGGTTCCCAATACATAAACTAGAATTATTGAGTCAGTGGTCAGCTGCTCCGAGGCATAACAAATTTGTGCCATCGAAATATCACAGGCTATACTCTGTGCATTTTGCAAAAAATTGTTTCCATGGGAAACAACGCAAGAAGATGCTAAATCCTGACACAGTTCCTTCAGTATTTGGTTTCCCTTTTTATCTGACAAAGGTAAAAAGAACGCTAATTTATTTCTTATAACTATTTTGTATATCTTTTATTAGCATTAGAATGCAGAGCTAAAATATTAGACTCAATATTATAATTTGTCCTAAAAAAATACCTGTAATCTCTATTAAGTTAATTTTTCAAATTTGTAATTTCATTTTCAATTTGAAGCACAATCCCACAGGGTGCAAAAAGGAATTTTGCAAAAGCGTTAGAACATAAAGAATATTAAGTAATAATCAATTCTAATTTTAGATTTGTTTATAAATTATTTCAGGAGGCACTGACCATAAACTCCTGTTGTGCACATATTGATATACCTATCTTATCTAAGTCAAATATACCACAAATACTGACAGAAAATGTTTACTTAATGCCTGGAATATAGTATACTGAAGCGGAATACAGGTACCTAATTTCTTTTTATTTTATTTTTGTACTGTACATACCATATTTGAAAATCCAATATTATCACATGTTTTTTTTTCTAAATAATTTCATTATTTGCTTTTTTTTATTTATTTACACACCACCTTAGGTAATATTGTCGTATTACCACTTTGACCTTCTATAACAACTGCTTAAATTTGAGGTGTACTTTAAAACTGTATTTCTCGATTAACTTAACACAAATTCAGTATCGCATTCATATTTCCAGGCTCTTGAGGGTGGGGAATAAGAATAGTTAACATCAGTTTAAAATCGATCCCAGCAAATTTTTCATTTTCGATTCAGCATTTTGACCACTTTACTGCAGAGACACTCTTAACAAACCCTCTTTATAATTCTTGTTGATGTCTTTATGCCATAAAGGAAAAAGGAGAAAGCATACATGGAATCACTGAGAAGAAACTGAGAAAATGGAATTAAAGCTGAATTATGCTCTCTGTGATGCTTACATCCTGTTCGTAAAACACTTTAAATGCAGGTATGGAATATTCAAGTTCAATGATATTTACTTCTGTTTTGTTAAGTTGTGGGATGAAATTCTGTCTTGTCAATGAAGTGATTTTATTCAACTTCCAACAGGACATTCAAGGTCTAATCCCTGAGCATAGATGCTGATGGTCATAAAGAACATGTTCTCGCAATTATTTCCTAATCCGGTATCATTATGACGTAATTATAGCTGTTTTCCCATTAGAACCAATTTATTGTGCCTGACCTAGGGAGTCTCTTGCCCTCCACCTAACTTCTTCATATTACATCATTTTATCTGGTTTACGCAGCTATGCATGTAGGGGTTTGGCTAAAACAGCACCATATATAAAAACCAAGATCATAATGTCAAGAAGCCCTAGAAAGGCTAGGGGAATGCAATAACTTTAACTAGCATAGGTCCTTGGCCACACTGGGGAAACTGCAAATGAAATTGCAGATAGACAGGCAGCTAAAATTGGAGCACAGGCCGCTATTTGGAAAACCAGAATCTGTCTTGGGTATCACCAAATTAATGGCAAGGACAAATCTATTCGACTGGATTTAAAGTACACATGCAGCATATGGAAGTCTATCCAGGAACAAAAACGTGGAAAGCTAATAATGTAATAACCATTTCTTAGGAGTACTACGGTCTTTAAATTAAGTAGGAAGCAAATGAGGCTCATGGTGGGTTAGATTAGATTAGAAAGCATTCTGTAGGTTCATTTAGGCCAGAAAGCCACTAAACATAGAACTTGTCAAGGCATATACATATATACATATGTTTACATACTATATACTATGAAAAAAAAAATGTATAAAGCACTAGTGCTAAAAGCATAGGTTACAAAAACAACAGAATACTTCTTTTTTTTTGCACATAAAAACAAAGAGTATCAAAATATAGTGTTAAAATGTAAAAATAAATAAATATAATTTCATTATATGTAAAACTAATGTTATGTTAGATGATAGTTTTCAAATTATCGATATAATAGTTACTAGTAGTAATTATATAAACTAAAACATGATTATTGTATTATGTACTCTTCATAAATGTCAACAAATTACAATACATATTTACAAATATGTTATAGAATTTCCAATGCAAAGAATTTACAATTATATACTATAGTGTATAATATCAAAACATCAGGCTTTACAGAACTTGTGTCACTGCTTTAAAAAAAAAAAAAAAAAAAATCATTTGACACATTGGTGCAAGTCAAAGTGTAAATCAATTTAATTTTAACGTAAAACACACACACTAATATACACAAAATCCAATACATTGTAAAATTTAAAAATACAGTGATTATTAACGGTATTGTCAGACAGATTTGTCACCTAAATATTCATCTACAGAGTAAAATGATTTATTGCAAAGGTACTCCTTAAGAGAGGCCTTAAAAGCAATGAAATTCCCAACATTTTCTTTGAGATTACTGGGGAGAGCATTAAATATCTTGATTGTTTCATAATATACACCTTTCTGAAAGCAACGAAGATTGGCATTGGGACGATGAATATATCCCTTTTGTCTAGTATTAATGTTATGAATTTCCATGTTTGTTATAAGACTATGCCGATTAACTGAATAGAATTTTAAAATGGATAATATATAAACACAAGGTAAGGTGAGGATGCCCAATTTTTGAAATAGTTCTTTGCACGACTGTCTGCTATAAGCATTACAGATTATTCGTGTAGCTTTCTTCTGCATCCGGAATATGCATTTACTATCTACAGAATTACCCCAAAATATTATTCCATACTCGATAATGGAGTTAAAGTACGCAAAATACACCAACTTAAGTGTATCAATTGAGTGAAATTTAAGCAGTGCACGGAGAGCATAACATGCTGAGCTAAGTTTAGGTGTGATGTAGCTAATATGTGACTTCCAGTCCAGATGCTTATCTGCCTGAAGGCCAAGAAATTTGACTTTATTTAGCTGTTCTAACAATGTATCATTAATTCCTATTTCTATGTGCGTTTGTGGTGAGCGAGTAGTTATAAATTTAATTGTTTTTGTTTTTTCAAGATTTACTGAGAGTTTGTTTGCTTTGAATCAATTTGACATACAATTTAGAACATAGTTTAATTTAACTACACATTCATTGAAATCTTTACTTGTTACTAAAACACTAGTGTCATCTGCGAATAAATAAATACTTGCAAAACTGTTAATGTATAATGGGAGGTCATTTATGTAAACCAAGAACAAAAGAGGCCCTAAGATTGATCCCTGCGGAACACCATGTTTTGCTGATTTCCATTCTGAGGCACTATTTTGATACCCATTGGAGTTATTAATTTCAACCCTTTGTTTTCTCTTCTCTAGGTATGAAATGAACCAATCTAATATGTTACTCTTTATTCCATAGTAATTTAGTTTTGCTATCAGAATCTCATGATTCACACAGTCAAAAGCCTTCGCTAGGTCACAAAAGATTCCACCGACATGTTCCTTTTCATTTAACGCTGTTAACACTTTATGTGTGAGCTTGTAGGTTGCATTATCTGTCACTACTCCTTTTCTAAAGCCAAACTGTTCTTTGGCAATTACGTGTTCTTTTCCAAGTAATTATAGAGCCTAATAAACATTACTTTCTCAAATACTTTTGAGAAAACAGACAAGAAAGATATAGGTCTATAATTTGATATATTATCTGATGACCTGTCATGGGATTTTTAAACAAACACCTGCATATAAAGGAGCCTTCAGAAGAAGCAAGATATGTAGAGCAGATAAAGAAACAGACTTGCACATAATATTTCTATGTGAAGCAGCTACAAGTAAATAAATGGCATCAGTTTGGAGCTGTCAATCCAAATGAGATGGTTTCTAATAAAAGCCTAATCAATGGACTTCTAAGACTTGTTAAGAGTTTAGGGAGGTGATGGATGGAAAAACAGGGGGGAAATCATACAATAAACCTAAAAGGTTTCAGCACAAGCTGGTAGAGGATGTTCCTCCTGCTCACCACCCTATCAAATATCTAAACAAGGTTTATCTTTGTTTCCAAAAGCAGTCCTAAGAATTTGCTACCCATTTTGTCCCTATGCACTTGACGGTTTTAGTATTACTTTTAGCTATTTTATAAATATGTTCTTGAGCTATGAGTATTAGGCTATTCTTTTCCAAGCTCCTTACTTTTTGAGTTTTGAATCTCTCTGGTATGTAGTGTCAAAAAATTGATGCTTTTGCATTGAGTTAAACAATGCCTGATGCTAAACATTGTGTAAACATTGTTCCTGCAAGCAGTTCTTAAACCATAAACATACTTAGGTTTTATGCGAACAAATTGATGCATAGTTTGTTTGTGCAATAATAATGTTAATTTACTAAGTGAAAATAATGAACATACAAAATAAGGTAAATGTCTCTCTAATGGCATATAAAAAACATTAAATTGTAACTTAAAGAATAATAATTTCATAAGTCACAGAACCACACACACCATATGATACCAAATAACATCTTTAATGAGAGAATATATGGACTACTACTAAAACATTTGCTTAATCTTATGTATTAGAAAATTTGAGGACTCTTTACAACACGTGATGCGAGATGCCAAAGAAATTTTGCTAAGTCAGATGGTTTAGCAATGTGCATGTGCAAGCACACAGAACCTACCAAAGACCGCGACCCATATTATGTCTGGCATAGAAGCCAACCTGCACATCACTTCTAATAATTGTAGCCTATCTGTAAATAATCCCCAGTCACGTATACAACAAATTGTGTAGCACCATTTGGAAGCGATTAACAACTGGTCATCTTTGAAAAGTCCAGACCATGCTTTCTCTCAGATTTTATTGTTTTACAAACACAGGGATGTGATCAAACAGAATTTATTGTAGTATGAGAAGGGAAGGTTGTATGTTACTGGTGATATTCTTACAGAGTCGAATAGTTTTAGAAATGGTTCATCCAATTAATAAGACAGATCTGTTGGTTTGCCTCAATGATTCAAGGGTCCAGTCTTCAATAATTACTTGATGAGGGTCTGCTGAGAACAAGAATGCTGTGTTCTAAATGCAATGCAGTCTTGTACCTCATTAAGAGATACAATTGTACATATCCCGAGCAGTCCTATTCTTGCGGCTTTCGTTATTAATATCAAGAAAGCAACTTTATTATGATTAATTGTTTTTAAAACTGGACACGAAAGGGTCACACAGTATTGCCCAGTTAAATTCTTTTCCTAATACACTGCTTTGTATACAAACAGTCATATGAGATGGAAATAATGGAATGTTCGGTTGGAGACCAATGTATGAGTTTGCGGATAGTATCTGATTGATTTGGTTACTGCCACAAAGTGTGCATGGTCCCTAATGATACCAAATACACTTTGAGAGGGAAAATTGAGGTCTCGGCAACATCATTCAAATTGACGAATGTAAAATAGCACTGAAAATACAGACACCAAAAATCGTTTAACAGACCCTTTTTAAGAACTATGCAAGACATTAAGCAGGTGTACCCAGTGGTGTAGAGATTAGGTTTAGGCTGGGTTTAGCTAATGAGTGAGTTAAGTGTTTGGTGCACATAGCTAGCAATTTAGGTAAAAGCAGTGTACAAGGTTGTATAGTTAGTGCAATAGTAAGAGACACACTATATAGCCCGTGTAACTTATCAATGATAACAGACTGTTGGCTGCCTTGCGTTATGTGATTCAAAATGGATAATTTTGCTGCACTCAATTCTTCAGAATGGCTGCTTGCACTGTAAGTAAATAAATAAAGAATTGTATACCTTAAGTTATATTAAGAAAACGTTTTCTGGCCTGAAATCATAGTAAAAAGGTAAATCTGCACTTCAAAAGAATATTCTGCTCAATTTAGACTTAGAAACAAACCTGTGTCACATATTGGAAAGAAGGGCCAAAAGTTTTTTAAGCAATCTGTAGGCCGCAATGTGGCCGAGTGGTTAGACCATTTGCCTCTCACTTAGATGGCCCGAGTTCGATACCAAGCGACCGCATGTAAGATTTGTGGTGGACAAAGCGGCGCTGGGGTGGGTTTTCTCCAGGTTCTCCGGTTTCCCCAGCCATTGCATTCCACTGGTGCTCCATCCTTATTCATGTATCACCAATGTCACCGCCGGCGGTGCCATAAGTAGTTAAAGCGGGCGTTTTTACCTATTTTTACCTATCTTTATTTTATGTACATGCCTTATAAAGTCCTGAGTTGACCTTCTTGTTGTTCTGGAATATTGTAAGAGTATTTTATTGCTGTTTCTAGTAAAATTTTCATCTACAGATTACTTTACATTCAATAGGTGAGTGTTGTTCATTATGAATCATACAGTTTCTAGTACTTTGGGGCAGTACTGTTTGAATCCGGGAGTGCAGGTTATGGTTATAAGAATGGCATGGATATGTGGTTGGCTTAACTCAGGGTTTTGATTAGCATGGAAACTCTTTCAGGTAGTGGTGAGACACAAGTGCTTTATTAACTGAGTCTGGCCTTTTTCCCCCGTAGAACACACACGTATACTTCTTAATTTTCTACTGTGACGTTACACTTTAACCACAAGCGACTATTACTATTTATTCGTTTGATGCAGTGTTAAGTCTCGTACTATGACTGGTCTTAAAATCACTTACTTCCATCACAACTAAGGGTTACACCACGCGCTCAAATATCACATCTTGGTCATGCAGGGATTCTTCGTCAAGTGCCCTAAAATGTCACCTGTTCGGCTCCATCACAAATTCTAAATTTCACATCTTGGTTGTTCGGAGGTCCTTTACCAAGTGCCTCAGAAAGCGTCCCCTGAAAAGCAGAGAGCATTGCTCGCTGTGTCCTGTTAGTTGCCTCGAGCAGGGTCCATTCATATTCACCCTTTTGGTTCAATGTACATAGCAGTATCTTGTACCCCGAGCTCGTTATTTTACGTTTTAAAAGTATTTCTACCCTTCCATTTTCTCTGTACATTTATATTTTCTCTTCTAAGAATATAATTTTGCCCCAGGATAAGACATGTACTGTCTCAACTTGGAGCCTTAGTAGGGTAAGAATGATTCCTTTTATGACATTTTCAGTACGACTTTATCAATTGAAGAGCTTATCAATTGTGATTCATTAAAATTTGGTTTCAGAGGCATACTGTATGCCTTCATTACTTTATATAGGTACAATTTTCAGTTCTAATGATGTATTTCCTGTTGGAGTGTGTAATGCAAATGCATTTAGATTTTTCTTTTCCATTTAATTCTAGTTTAAGATACTGAAATAGAAGTATTTAAAACAGTGGAGAATCATCACTAATACTATTAAAACTGTGAGCTTGAAAAACATGCCAGTTTCACTTACATTCTTTCAAAAGAGGGCATGTTTCAAGGAACATCATCAGCTGATGCTAGCCTGCTCCCCTCAGTTGACTGGACTTTTAAAACAGGGCATATTTCAAAGAATATGGCTGCCTCATTGTCAGCTCTGATGCTCCACTGCTCCCCTCAAGTGACTGCACAGCTCATACTTTTTTGCAACCAGCAGAATAGTTTCATGTTTAACTAAAAGTTCTATCAATAAACATCAGGATTGCCAGTAACCTTTACTGGCTTACCTGTGTATGAATAACTTAGAAACACAGCTGACAAAAGCATTTCCTCAAAGTTTTAGGGTAAGGTTTTGCTATGCAGATGATATATTAGCTAGCAATAGTTCTAGAGAAGTTAGCCCAGCATGCATTAAAATGATTGAATTTACAGGATAGATCAATTCACTTCACTACTGAAAAAGTAAAGATGGACAGTTACCCTTCTTGGAATTAACAATTATGTGAAATAAAGAAAGAATCTAATTTGGTATATATAGAAAATCAACACATGTAGATAACTTCATTGTTTATGATTGCCAGGCTTGGAAGCCCTGGTGATGAAAACATTTGGACTACAGCCTACAAACCCAGTGATCATATATAATAAAGTTGATAATGCTGTTCATGAAAGCCTAAGCATTTATACATGTAGATATATATGTAAAGAACCATTATCTCAACGCTAAAAAACATCAATATCCCATATTTCATAGTCTTAGTTTAATCCAGAAAAAGTTTAATTACCCATTGACAATTGAAGAATATAATAAATTATATAAAACATAATAGGTATTATTGATATAAAAGACACAAAGGAGCATTACCAATTCTACAACATAAAATGTGTAACAAATATGAATGGCTTTAACCAGAGAATTATGACAAAAATGATAAACACAACAGATTTAAAATGATTAACAGATATTAGCAAATTAAAGCATGATGCAAAGAAAGGGTATCACAAATACATATTCCACCCAAAACCATTTAATAAATATAAAAACATTTTTGATGATTTCAATTTTAAACTGGTTCCACTTAACAGACATATTGCTAGAAATTTGCTTAAATCACCTACTTAAGAACACTAGTTCAAATAAGGAATTATCAGGAATACATAATATCAAATGTGAAGATAGTTATAAAATATATATTGATAAAAAAACATGGAAAAGAGAATAAAAGAACATATGAGATGCATAAAATATAAATAGATAGATAAATTAGCATAGCTTATCATTACTGGTCAGATAATCATAATTTTTGTAAAATAGACATAGAACTTTCAAAACCAGTAAAGAATTATTGGGAAGTATCTGCGCGGGAAAACATAAACATTATTAAGAATGAAAAAAATGTTAAGAACTTTGGCATATAGTTGATGACATCATATGACTAACCAATAACAACCAAACATGAGGCAAGGGAGGCAGTCACTTGAGGGTAGTAGTTCAGAATCAACTGACGAAGAATGCCAGCTACTGAAGCTGAAGACAAATGCCTTTGAAAATGTTTTAACATTTTACATTTAAAAGTGAAGGTAAGTGTTAATAAATTTGACTCGTGAAAACTCCCAACATTCTTTTTTTATGTAATTGGTGAGCAGAATTATGTGATGCATATTTGAATTACAAATTACTGAGTTAGAATTTTAACACAGGAAACAACTAACATAGTATTTCTCTTTGTAGTATTTGAAGTGAGAAGCTTTTATGTGATTGGTGTTCTTTTTATGTATTTCCAAAGGATGCTGTGTGGTAGCAAATCAAAATTCATTACGCTGTCTCGATTCTTTATGCTGTGGTACTTCTCCTAAATATCTAATTCTGCTGTTATCTCAGGGTTTTATGAGCAATGGCAGAATTGTCTGCTTGTTTTTATTTGATTGCTCTAAGATGTTCTTTTAGTCTTGCTTTTAAATTTCTCTTGGTGTTTCCTATTTAAAGTTTGTTGCAGTCTGTACATTCTATTTTGTAAATGCTGGATTTTTTATGCTCGGGGATGGGTTCCTTTAGGTTTGTACTTAGTATTTTCTGTAGATTGAAGTTATTTTGAGGTGCTAATGTGATATTAACTTTTTAAAAGATATTTTGGAAATTATGACGTGGATGCTGTAATTTTCTTGAAGAGGGTTTGTTTTACCTCATCGAAAAAATACAAAATATAGAACTGAAACCAAGATTACATTAGTTTCATTTATTGTAACAGAATTATACCCAAGCATTTTACAGTGTGCCCATTTTAGCATTTCCACAACTTGGTAGTGAATTTACTGTGGACACCAATGCCAGTGACACTAGCATTAGAGGCATTCTATCCCAGGTCCAGGATGACCAGAAGTGAGTAATAGGCTAACAGCCTACTAGCCTATCACAGCAATATGCTTTCTAAGGTAGAAAAGATCTACTACATTACCTGGTGAGAGCTCTTGGTGATGGTAGTAGTAAAGGTGCTGAAGCACTTCCACAAGCATCTGTTTAGTCAGCCATTCCACTCTACCCTCACATGGCTGCAGAGTTTCAAAAGCCTGGAGGGCCAAATAGTCCATTGAGTTCAGAGGCTCAAAAAATATAACTTCACATCAGAACATCAGAAAGGAAGGAGTTGCTCCATTATGGATGCCCTGTCACGACTCAGTCCAGAAGAGTGCAATCACTGCACCAAAGTTGAGAAGAAAGACTGTGCCACAGTTGTCTGTGTCATTTTGCCTTCACCTGGATGGGATAGCACAGGTCTGAGGAGAAACACTTGTAGACTTGCCCTCACTCCTGAGAGAAGTAGAGGCAGGGAGGACATTACACCCAGGAGTAGTGTGTACATACTCTACTGGGCCCAATGGAATTCTTTGTAGACAAGGAAGGAATACTGTTCAGAGCATGATGAGACAACCCAGAGAGAATGGCTGACAGACTAGAAGCCGGTGCATGCAGCTGCATAATGCAGGAGCATGTTTTGAATGTAAAGCCATTGATGTAGCATTCCCTGTGTCAGACAGGGGGTATAAGTATCTGTTGGTCACCATGGATTACTTCATCAAGTGGCCAGAGGTATACATCATTCTTACTAGGTGGCCAAGAACAGAATGTATAGACTACAACAAACTCTGCATTCAAAAAACCAAGAAAAATTTAGAAACATGACTGAAATAACATCTTAGAGCAATCCAATGCAGACAAATCTGACATTGCACACCACTTCTGGTCATCAAATTATGAAATAAATCAGAACATAACACATAAGACCAGCAAGATACACAGCAGAATTAGATATTTGGGAGAAAATCACATCATAAAAAATCAAGATAGCTTAATAAATTTTTATTTGCTGTCACACAGCACTCTTTTGAATTACAACAAGGGTACCATTCACATAAAAGCTTCTAACTTCAAATACCACACAAAAAAAAATACTGCGTCAGTTGGAGCCTATTGAAGATGAAGTGCAAAAGCTTCAAAACATATCTAGGTAAAATTACCTTATGTGATGTTTTCTGTGTTACAATTTTAACTCAGTAATTTCTAATTCTTTTTTTTAATTAATTTATCTCTTCATGTGTAACTGACCACAGAAAAATAGTTTTTTTTTTTTTTTTTTTTTTTTTTTTCCATTTCTGTTTAGTTCAGCATATGGAGGACTAATGATATTTTGCTGTTGTATTGGTGCTCTATCAGCAACAGCGATATAATGGTTATTGAAAATGTTAGCAACTTCAAAGGGATTCTTGACAATGGCATCAAATATTTTAAATTAAATATTATAGCATGCTTTAGAACTAGCAGTTTTCATATTTATTACTTTCCATAAAGATTTGTTTTTCTTTGATGAGTTACTAATGCATCAAGGTACTGCCATTTTGCAACCTAATATTCACAAACAGGCCTAATATGAGATATGTTTAGAAGTATTCTGCTTTGTTAGTTTTACTTAATTCTAGCAAATAACATTTCGATCTGCCAGATAATTATAATTCCTTTAATAATACACTTTTTGCTTACATTTGTCTACACATTTTCAATTGCTTTCTATGAAAGGCTCTACTAAAGTGGTGCATAACATTTACAGAAGATACCATACATATATCTGACCATTCTTCATTGCTTAATAGTGTACTAATATTAGTGCATGTTTTTACTGTGCTATAATTGCTTATATTGTACTTGAGGCTTAAGATTATTGCTAATATTTAATAAATATGTTAAGTTGTTATTATAGCATTACGATCTCAATAATCGGTATTGATGTTTAAGAGATAATAGTTCACATCGGTTTTGCCTAACATCATAACAGTGATTTTGTATTGTGCAATACATTTCTCTGTCAAGATTTTCTACAATATTTTCGAGATCAAATGGGGCAAATACATATTTTAATTTTTGTATGGATGAGCTTTCTTTTTAAAAATCTATATTGAACTCCCAAAAATTAGGATTTTTTCTTGCATGTCTTACTATTGGGGGTAATTATATTTTCCAATTTGCCCAGAAAGGCTTTAGTTAGGCATGGGAAAATTTGTTTAAGCGATAAGACCGAAAAAACACTAAAATCATGAAAACATAGTGGGAATATATATCAGATATCTAAAAACCGCAGAATTTTGAGATTTTAAATTGTGAAATAGCGTGAAAATTGGGTTTTTATGCAAAATACTGTACTTTGCGCAATTTTCTAATGATATGAGATTTATCCAGGTGAAAAAATGACAAAATTTTGACATGGTTTACCAATGTGAAAGATTCAACTTTGGTGCTACTACAGTACTACAAATACTTTCTGGTAGAATAAGTACCATTTTATCCAAATAAAACACAATGTTTTTTTTTTTTTCCAAAAATACTAATATCTAGAACTGGGGTCATCATGCATTCATGATATATTTTTTTTTGAATAGCATGCAGCAAAGTGCAAGTTTTGAACTTCGCAGGTACAGAAGTGGCGACCCTGGGGGAAATGGTATTGATTACTGCCATGGTTTAATGTATGTGGCAGATTTTATACTTTCATTTGCACCAAAAGTTTCACTGTTAAGGGCCTATAAGCAGTATCATTATGAAAAAAGATTTCTCTCCGAGATTAAAATAAAAATAGAGGTATTTCTTCCACAGCAGTGGTTGCGCACAATGTTGACTGGGAGCCATCAGTCAAGCACAAAGAGAGAGGCTGAGCTATGAATTTCCCTCTTCCACCCACACATACACTGGAACATTTCTGTTCGCTGCTGTTTCTCTCTGCCAATGAATTTAAATGCAAATTCCAATTTGGTAAAACCACAGTAAAACTAATCATAATGATGTGTTATATTCGGTTATGTTGACTAAGCAGAAAATCTTATTCGTCATTACATTAGCTGCTGCCGTTGCCACCGTGCGCAGACATAGTGGTATATTTCTGTTCCTCTCTGCCTCTCTCTCGCTCACAATGTGAGTTTCTGCATAAATTTGAATTAGGCTATTTAGCAATGTAGATAATATTGTTGCCAATTTCCTCATTGCACTTTTCAGTATTGCTCCATATTTAGCAATGTGTTGTTAAGGTATTTTGAACTAGTTCTGTGACAATTTTTGTAAAATATGATTTGCGATTCTTCTAGTGAGTTTTAACTTTTTGATGTTCTTCTTTTAAGTTTAACAATGTGACTTAAGCGTGTGCTTTGACTTAAGTTTAACAATTTTACTTTAACATGGTTAAAGTTGAAGCAGCATTTATTAAGGAATGTGCTCGTGGTCTCACACAACTTGTACAGCATCTTGAAAGATCCAAGTACCCCGCTGCCCATGATTTATAATCAAGGTTAAACAACTTGGAGCGCGGTTTCAAGTTGATCAGCCAGGGCATTTTTGAAGGTGAAATAAGCAAACTTTTAGAAAGTATTGGCAACCAGCTGCATCAAGCAGAAGTTAAGCATTCTCTTATGTGAGTAGTTTTACAGCTTCAAAATAAACTCTCAGAACTTTTGAGTTCTGATCCCATAAAGCTTGTGTTCACAATGTTGAACAAATCTTTTAATCCTAAGAACATTGTGATAAATGCTGTAAATGAAGTTCTTATGAAGACTGAGTCAACTGCTGCTTCTAGAATGTAATCACTCAGTCACAATTCTGAAAGCGCACAGACAGCTGCAAGATGTAGTCAAGTGATATAAATATCCTTATTTGGTTGAAATTAAGTAAGGAGCAAATTAATTATAATCAGTTTCGACCAGAATGAAATAATGCAGATACAGGTGTAGGAGCTGCTATAGCAGCTGGTAATCATGCTTAAAAATGGACTTTCAATTGAGAAGGTTGGCATTGTGAAACTCCTACAGGCAATGAAATTAGATAACCCAGAATTTGCAGCTGCAGCTCTACAAGCAATATAGATTCTGTATTCCAACATGGGCAGTGAACAACTATTTTCACAGTACAGGGAGATTCTGAGTGACCGAAGACACAATCTAAGCAAAGAAAAATGACCTTGCTATTATTTGAAGTGAGACCCAGTGATCCACTTGGTAAATATGCTTTGAAGAATGCATTTCATAGCAGCTGATAGAAGTGCAATTAATATGCAAGTAAAATCACATAATAATCTTTTATAGTTTGTAGATTTATGTAAAAATAACATGCTTGCTTTCATCACTTGGTACATAAAGTATTTGTGTTTAAAATAAATCATGTATTAAGTAATTTTCACTTATAACCAAACTTAAAACGATGCAGCAAAATATGTCTCTAAAATCAATTTCATTACATTAAAACCCACTGAAAACAATGAAAAAAACACTGAAAACCATAAAAAAAAAAACATTGAAATATTATTCTAAAATTTAAAACGAAATTTTCCTGTCTCTACTTATAGTACATTAAGTTACTGATATATACACTGAATAGTTTAGTATCTGTAATTTCTATTACACTGTTTGAATAATTTCTCTTCCTTTAGCATAGTTTTTTACACTGCCTTTTATATTTAATGCCATTTTTATTCATATCACGGTAATCCCTTGATTGAGTCCATGGGTTGAGACCATGCTAAAAATTGCAGATTTGTGCTACCATTTTAGATGAAAGTATAGTAGTCAGTGCCATAAGAGGTTGTCCACAAGCGAGAATGTTGATCCCATTACTGTAGCAGTAGGTTATATCATCATGGGTAAGTGGATGACATGGTCATTCTCGTCCTTGGCAAATATGAAAACATCTTTAAAATAATGGCACAACATGCATTAAATTTTGTATAGAGGTGGTGCCAAAACAGGATTGTGTAGTCAGTTCCAAGAAGACTATGGTGGTACATTTACACAGCAACTTATCACAGAATCATATTGGACCTTAAATTATTTGGTGAAATGTTTCTGGTAAAAGGAAATTGAAATGCCTGGACTAATACAATGTTCTGGAATCCTCACTTTAAAGCAACATGCACCAAGTTAAAATGGAATTAAAGAATACCAAACTAGTCAGCAGTGGAAGCTGGAGTTTATACCTATCTGTATCCACTGGATTTATATCATCATACATAAGTCCATAGTTAGTTATGGGTCATTGGTCTGGTGAAAAAGATTGAGCAGGCATGGGCTGTCAAGGAGGAAGGTATAAAGATCACACTGTCCAGCCATAATTGGTAGAATTCATAGCACACATACCTACAACTGGAATGGAAACTATGCTTGCTTTACCTCCAATGCACCTATGGGTTAAAATGATACAATGGCTAGAGCACATAGATTAAGGACAAGGAGCAATGGGAAACCTACGAGATATCTGGGGATCATACCAGAATATTAGATGATGTGTGGATAAATCCAGTTGTTGAAAGGTCAGGAGCCTATCTCTGCCTTAACAAGTCCTTTAATGTTATAATTGAAGGTAAAGAGCATTGGGAGGCTAATCATACTGATCAGGGTACACTGCTTCACTGATAGATGCAAAACAGAAGATGACACAGGAGTTGGTATATATGGAAGACAGCATTACCTGGAGAAGTGGTATCCCTTGGAAACTCTGATCAAAATATTCCAGACTAAACTATATGCTATCAGGACTTATTTGGGGGAGATTGAGGTCAGGTGCTACAGAAATTGTAGTTTCTGGATATACTCCAACTGCCAGATGGCATTGTGGGCACTAATAGCTCCTTAGAAGGGCTAGGGGAATCCAATACACTTACTCCACCATGAGTCCCTGGATACAGAATAGAAAATATACAGAAAGGAAACTTGACTGTAATCTGTGTGCCATATTGGGACCGAGTAAACGGATGTGTTATTGAAGTTATATACACTCCATAATATACATATTCTTAATGTTATTAATTTTGTATTCCAGCTGTTGGACTTATATGCTACTCAACAGTTATATTATACACTGTAAAAGTTAGAATATTTGTTAACTCTTAAAGCTTTACTGCTCTTATAATGAGCAGTAGTAAGAGAAAAGGATGACAATGCTGCTCCGCAACTAATGAAAAATAATTCAAATACAAATAAGGTTTGCAGCAAGCTTCAGTTTTGTTTTATTTATTTGTTTCGTGTAATGACAAGAATTATAACATATGGTATAGAAACATGGAAAGTCTCCTGTAAAGCTAGTAATGTGTTGTACAATGTTTTGCATTTTTTTTTTCTGTACAACAAAACTGATTCATTCTGTCTAACCATATTTATTGCCCATTTTAATTCAATGTGTTAAGCTTTTTGTTTTAATCTTTTATTAAATAAAACTTGGCAGGTGTTATTAAATAAAAAACATTGAATCACTTGAGTATTTACTCCTACCTGCAGATTTACCTAACCATCACTGTATGTTGCCAGGGTTTGTTTTGTAATATGAATGGTAAACAAAACAGTCTCAAAAATCTTGTGTGTTCCATTCACATGATTTTCTCTAGCTGTTCCTCAAACAAACTTGTATTACAAAATACTATTATTTTATTTACATCATGATAATTAAGTTAAACATTACCAGAATTAGTCTTATTACTTGCTTCTTTGTAAGTAGAAGGGAAATAAGAGAATGGACAGAATCTTTTAGAAACCAGTTGCTATTTGAAACAATTGAAATTCAGCCCTTTTGCTGACTAGTAATGACTTGCTGTTTGAGAAAAGTTTAGGTATCTTAAACCGAAACCAACAACTCGGAATATATCTAAGATGGCCAACTAGACAAAATAAGTAAATTACATAAATTGTGTGTTTTAATGAGATCTACATCTTTTGTGTAGCGAGTTGTTATCTATCTCTTATATAAAAGTTATCCAGAATGAAGAGGTCTTTAGAGGCTATTACCAGAAAATTCAAGATATACATTTCATTTGTTATAATAATATCTTAGCACATGATATTTAATCAAAATTGTTAAGTCATTTTTGAGGAAATCACATATATGTTGCATATAAAGGGTAGTTGGGGCTGGTGAAATCTCAGTATCAAATTTTTGGGTGGAATACAATATCTTCTCTATCCACTAAGTAATTGTACAAATGGGCTAGAGAAAGTAAAAATGGCTCTAACGATTTTTATTAAAATGCCAAAAGTTTAAAACTTTTGCTTGACAAAAGAAGTGTATATCTTGAATTCTCTGGCCATGTGCTTTGAAGACCTCTTCAGTCTGGATGACTTTTTTATAACTGGTAAACTGTAAGAGATGGATAAAATCTTACTACACAAAAAATGTATATCCTGTTAAATCCCATAATTTCTCAGGTACATCATCAGATTTGCCTAATTTCAGAATCTCAACCTATTTTGCAAAATTTTGTGTGAAACTGCCTTTGACTCTGCCAAAGGAAACCAAAAGCTACTTAAATGCTCTATTCGTGTTGCATTACATACAGTGTGTACTCAACAAGTGGTCATGAAAGTATGGCAGTATTTCTGGTGCCATGGAAGAAGGCTACATTATAATGGTGCACAATCGTGTGTGTTTTGTTTTGGAGTGGCTCAAAAGATTAGGTGCTGGCCTTCCAATGCAAATATCCCAGCTGACATAAAATG
This sequence comes from Hymenopus coronatus, assembly GCA_030762935.1. Classification (NCBI taxonomy): domain Eukaryota; kingdom Metazoa; phylum Arthropoda; class Insecta; order Mantodea; family Hymenopodidae; genus Hymenopus; species Hymenopus coronatus. Next base: position 456,233,502 of record CM060900.1, on the reverse strand, counting down.
TAAGATGCAAAGGTTCTATGGAGCATAAACACCTTGACTTCAGAGATACCTTGACTTAAAATATCTATTAAGGAAAGTATATTTACTTGGCAAGAGAAAACATTCAACAACTATCAGAATAATCCTGGTACACAAAACAAACAGCACGCACGCACGCACGCACGCACACACACACACACATGCCACTTTTACCTATAAAATAGCTAATAGAAACTTGAACAACTTGAGCTGCACTAAAGTTTAAAATTTATAACCTCTCTTTACCTTCTGCAAACATTGTTGAAAATATGCCATGTTGTTATCACTACATCCGAAGTTTTATTGCACAATTAGTTAATTGTTGTATTTTTACTATATTTGACGTTCTGAATATTATTTCACTGACTTCCTCATAAACTTGTGTTAACTCAGATGATGTATTTGCATTGCAACCAGGAGTAGTTATTATCATTACACAATTCCGATATAAAAAAAAATAATATACCAACTTTCATTTGAGTAAATCATTTACTCTAAATTTTACAACAACAAAAAATGATCCACTTATACGTGCAATTAATTTAAAAACTAATTTATAAAGAAACATTAAAATTAAAAATCGGAAGACTTCGGTCTTCCAACAAATCACAGAATCTACATCTTTATTTTCGTAAGTTGGTATCTGTTGGAAGCGCTTAGGGAACAGAAAGCGCTGCAATCAGAAGAACAAGTGAGCGCGACAGTCGTTGCTATGGTCACAACCTGTATTGCACAATTACCAAATAATCAATATTCGCGTAATACCTGCCTTGCAATATTTGTTATTTATTGGTTTTACTGTTTGAAAATTATTACAATATCTACACGTACTATGCACATAGTGTATAGAGATGATATTGTACTCCAACCAAAAATTCCGTACCAAGATTTAACCGGAAATACATGTTTTGAGACACCCTGAATCCAATTTTTTTTAGAAAAAGGTCAGTGTGTGTCTGTCTCTCTAAGTGTGTCCATGGACAGCATAACTCAAAAACTGAAATGCCGTTAAATGCCAAACTTTTAATTTAAGCTCAAATATCTCCCAAAGATGCGACATGAAGATTTTCAAGAAAATCCCCCCACTCCAAACTACCCATTACGTGGAACATTTTTCGAAATTTTGTCTTAATTTCTCTAACGATTTTTATTAAAATAATGTATATTCAAGATGTTTACATGATAAATAATATGTACGGGTGAATTTACTGGGAGTAGCCTCTGAAGAGCCCTTTATTCTGGATGATTTTTCTGAATTTTGTATAACTGGTAAACTCTAAGAGATAGACTAAAATTACACAAAAATATAGATCTTGTCAGAACACATAATTTATTTCATATACTTATATTTTTTTAAACAGCTGGCCGTTTCTGAGCTATTCCTTGTTATTGGTTTTAGATTTAAAATATTTATACCTTTCTCATGCGGAAATTTGTCAACTCCTGGCCATACAAACAAAGAAATTTCAAACACATGGCAATCAGCTTTTAAGAGATTTGACTATCGCTTTAGCCTATGGCACTCCCTTATTTCCTTTCTACTTACAAGGAAGCATGTAATAAGGCAATTTCTGCTAATTTTATCTCGTTTGGCATGAAGCAAATAGAAGAATAGGTGCTTTAACAACAGTGTGTTACAGAGATGTAGAGAAAGTCATGTGAATGGAACACATCAGATTTTTTATCTATCTAAGAGGTCGACATAGGCCGAGTTGTAGAGTGAAGTTAGAAGCTCACGATATGGCAGCGTTAGCAGAACGCCTGAGTGATTTGGTTTCGTTATATTGCTCTTGTCCACTTACTTGTTTATTTTATTATTTAATTTGTGGTTAAGATGAAATAACCAAAGGTGATATGTAATTATGATTACCAGTGGTCTGAAGATCCTGCCCTTGTAAACTTGTTTCTTGTTCATCTGGGAGATGCACTTCAGCTTTAGAAGAAACTTAACCACTACCTTGGAGACCAAGACTGTCCTTATTGTCAATTTAGATTTACTTATTTTGATCGCCATGTATATAGAATCGTAATCAATTTGTTTAAAGTAACTAAGTATTATTTCTTTTGGCGAAGCCATCAATTCGTTGTATTTAAGGTGAATAAATTTTATTCCATTGTATTTTATTCTATTCATATTAGACCGACTCAAAGTAATCGACATATTTTTTTCTCTTTTTTTATTTCTTCATTTCTTTAATTTAGCTCTCTGAAGTATTCTTTAAATACCTTTTGTTGAGTTATTAACTTACATATATATAATTAAACTCACTCTTTTTTGCTCTCTCTCTCTCTCGCTCTCTCTCTCGCTCTCTCTCTCTCTCTCTCTCTCTCTGTGGCGTGTAGGTATGTCTGGGAGCAGTGCTGGGAGTGTGAGAGCCACAACTTTTAAAACAAGACTATTGCTTCAGCCTATTTTATTAAATTAGTTCCCTTCTGCTTATAAGAAGCAAGTAATAATACCATTCTGCTAAAGTTAATCTTGATTAGCATGAAGTAGAAAGAAGAAAAATCTTTTGTAGGATGTTTGTATGCAGAGGAGGCAGCGAAAGTCATGTGAATGGAACACATTTATTCAGGGGTCCTCAAAACATACATTTCCGGTGAAATCTCGGTATCGAATATTTGGTTGGAATAATGTAATTACAGAGGCAGATACATAATATAAAAAAGTCTGATGTGTTCCATTCACATGACTTTCTCTATCGCTCTGCAATTCTTACGAAAGATTATACGTTTATCTACATCATACTAATCAAGATAAACTTTACTACGAATGATCTTATAACTTAGTTCCTTAAAGGTAGGAGGGAAATAAGGGAATATACTGGGCTAAAGCGACAGTCAAATGCCTTAAAGCTGTCGCTGTGCGACTGTCAATGATAGTCGGTTTTCTAAGGCCAGGAGTAAAACAAACGAAAAAAGAAATGAACGAGGACTCTCTGTTTATGAAAAGTTTAGTTATTTTGAAATTGTAAATAATAACAGGGTATATCCTGGAAATAAAACAACATAAAAAACAAACCAAAAAAACTGCATATCACATAAATTGTGTGTTTTAACTAGATCTACATTTTTATATAGTATGGTTTTGTTTCATCTCTTACGGTTCACCAGTTATGGAAAATTCATTCAGAATGAAGAAGACGTCATGGGATATTCCCGAGAAATTCAGGATATACATTTCATTTTCATATAAATATCTATAATATGCTGTATTTTCATCAAAGTCTTTAGAGCCAATGTTCAAAAAATCGAACATCTCCAAAATAGTCATGTAAAAGGCAGCCAGCTGTTCCTGAAAATATTTGCGTCGCATCCTTTTAAGATGCTGAAATAAAATACCAAGTTTGGTGTTTAACAGACTTTTTTTACTTTAAGTAATACTGTGCACAGACATACACTTACACGCATGCGCGCATGAAAAATGTTTCTCCTTCAGGGGGTCTCAAAACATGTAATATCTACCGGTGAAATCTCGGTATCGAAATTGTAGGTGAAATAAAATACCTTCTCTATCTGTTAGGTCCATACCGTACGGCATGGCTCAGGCGCTTTCGTCTATGGCCCTCATTGAGGAGTCCGGGTTCGCTTTCCGTGGTTGGCCTATTTGACCCATGGATTTTCTCGGGCGATTTTCCGGGTTACCAGGCGAATGTTGTGTAGGTTATTTTTACATCCCCTGAATTTCCTGTCCCTCCATGGCGTTTCCATTATCATTTCATTCATCCTTCACCCCGTTGGCTTCTTTCAGGTTTAGAAGTGCCGGCGATGGTGCTCGGTGCGGCGTAGAAAAAGGATGCTGAGTAAATAACTCCGTCTCCCGATTTCAGTTGGTTGCCGGGATGCCGTTCCTGACAGGGGCGTTGATTCCCATATGGGGCAGGAGACTCCGGTCTATCTGTCCGAATTTCTGGATGCTTCAATCTGGAAACTATAGGGACCTTGTCATTGCTGTGTCGTCGCTCCTGGTTCCGGCCCCCGGTGTATCCTCTCACCTCATTCCTCCCTCCAGAGGGCGTCCCCGTGGGGCGTAGGTACAATAACCTTAGATTCCGTGCCGATCAGTGTCGTATCCTGTTATATACATTGTACCTACATGCTAGAGTAAATAACCTTATGATGGTATGGCATTATATATATATATTAAATATTTACATACATATATGTGTGCTAGTTATAATGATAAACTGAACATTACCGTTTACAGTTTCCATCACGCGAAAAGGTTGTTATGTGTTACATTCACATCACTTTCCCTACGCTTAGATGTTTTGCGGTATGCGCATTTTTTTTAAGCTTAACGTCGTTTAACCTGGATGAATGAAATTGGAGAAATGATGCTCAAATGATCTCTGAGTCCATGGAGCTTAAAGTTACTCAACATTCGTCTTCTCAGGATAAGGGAAAACCGAGAGAGAGAGAGAGAGAGAGAGAGAGAGAGAGAGAGAGAGAGAGAGAGAGAAACACTTATCCGGGTATCTCACCCTAAGTGTGATTCGAACTCTCGACCTGTTGAATGTGAAGCAGACACACTACTACCACACTACCCAGGCAGACAAATGCATTATTGTTACGTAATTCCATTTAAATATCTGCTTCATTTTAATTGGAATAGACCTTAATAATTAATTACACATTTCGTAGAAAGTGAAAGGCGCCAGCTTGTGTAGTGTGGTGGTAGAGTGTCCTCCTTACATTCTAAAGGTCCAGAGTTCGGATCTTGGTGATGGTGAGTTACTTGAGTAAGAGTTTTTCCAGAGTTTTTTTCCTTTTATCCTGAGAAGACAAATATCGGACAACTGTTTAGCTCTGTGGACCCTGGGTACATTTGACTCTCATTTCGTTCATTCATCGTCGGTATTGACCTTCCAGCTTAGATGGCGTTAAACTTGAAAAAAAGATCTGATATGTTCCATTCACATGACCCTTTCTACCTATTCTGTTACAAACTGTTCTTACAAAAGCCTACTTACTGCTAATCGAGTGAACGTTACCAGAAACGGTCTCATTACTTAGTTTCTTGTAAGTAGGAGGGAAATGAGGGAGTAGATACACTACTCTAAAGCGACAAAATTGTTTAAAAGCTGGTTGCTATGTGATTGAAATACGGCTCTCTTTGCATGATCAGGAGTAAAACAAAAAACAGTAATAAAAACTGTCGTTTGAGAAAAGTATTTTAAAATATAAATCCATAACATGGGATAACTCGAAAATGATGAACTCCACAAAAGAATGCAAATAACATAAATTGTGGTTTTACCGAGTTCAACATATTTTGTGTCGTAAGTTTTTTCTATCTCTTACCGTGTACCCGTTATGCAAAAATCTTCCAGAATGAAGAAATGTTATTGACAGAAAATTCAAGATATACATTTTATTTATCATCTAAATAAATTTAATGAAAATCGTTAGAGGCTATTTTGAGAAAGTCAATATTTTCGAGAAAAAAAAATTCATGTATAGGTTAATTTGGGTTGGGGGATTTTATTGAAAATATTACTGTCGTATCCTTCGAAGATGCTGAACTTAATTATCAAGTTTGGTATTTAACTAAATTGGTATTTTGTGTTTGAGTTATGCTCTTCAAAGTCATGCGTGTTTTTCTTTCTTTTATATTTTTCTTTTTAGTTTAATGTCCTTTAACTTGATTGGTCATATCAACGGTGAGTGAAACGTATGAAATGTGTGAAATGATGCTCAAATGAACTCGGGGTCCATGGAGCTTAACGTTACTTGGCATTCGTCTTCTCAAAATAACGGAAAGCCCCGAAGAAAGAGCTTTATGCAAGAACTTACCTTCACCGAGGTTCGAACTCGTGACCTCTAGAATGTGAACCAGTAGAACAGCCCCACACTACAAAAGTGAGCCACACACAGAAACAGACGCATACATACACACGGACCTTTTTCTATTTGTTGGTACGTATATGAGATCTTAAAATGTACATTTCCACTGAAATCCCAGTATCAAGTTTTTGGGTGAAATGCAGTATCTTTATTTCTTTGTACTATGCACTTAATAGAGCAAGTAAAATGGGAATCCTGATAGTTAAATGCTATAGAACTGGACACTATTCATCGTCTATCCATGACATCGTGAGAAACAGTTGAAAATCAGCAGGAGTTCAAAGGAATGAACAAATATTGAGCAATTCGAATCATTAATACCCAATATCTTGGAAGTGGCTCCTGCCACAAGAAGTTATTTGAAATAAATTATGTGTTTTCAATAGAGTTATGCCTTTTGTGCAGTAGACACATTTTCGTCTATCGCTTAAAATTTACCAGTTATACAAGATTATATAAATTTCGTTCCGAAAGAAGAGGTCTTCATAAGCTATTACCCGAAATTCAAGGTATACATTTTTTACATGTAAATATCTTTAAGGTGTGATGTTTCGTCAAATAATTACCATTTTTTTATAATGTTAAAAAAATCTAAAAAGTTACATGCAAAAGGTAGTTGGGTGTCAGAGGATTTTCTTGAAAATCTTCGTTTCGCATATTTGGAAGCTACTGAATTTAAACACCAAGTTTGATATTTATTCAAATGTCGTTTTTGATTTATGCTCTTCACAAGAGACAACACAAAACACACATGGACCTTCTATATGTTTTATTTTTCGGTGACTCAAGTCACATATTTTTGGTGAAATCTCGGTACGAATTGTAACGAGGAATACAATACCTCCTCTGCCACCACATGTGTTAGAGAAGCAAAAAAAGAGAAAGATAAAAACTAAATTAGTCAGTAATTTTTGTTATTAAGTAACATCTTCTCTACTTATTATACCATATAACTAACTGTTTGGAGTGTGACCAATCTGCACATCTGGAATAATTTCTAACAAGGTGATTTATTCAAGTGGCAAAAGTACTATGTCAAAATATTTTATAAGCCGTGTCCGTTGAACTGTTACAGAAAGATGCCTTACAATTCACCATCCATCGCTTCATTTCCGATAGAAAATGTCAACCTCCCATCTTCTTGTTACAACAATCCATCTTTACCCTAATGGTAATCATCAGTAATATATTTCCTCTCAGTTGAGAAATTTTACGACTTACTCTCGCTGGCGATGAATAACATTTTGCCTTCATTATGACACAATTGCTTCTATTGCATCTGCAATGAGTGTACTGCAATGACACCGTGTGAATGGCTAAACTTCATGGCCTCTTCCCATCTTTTCCGATACTCCTCGTCGCTTTGTCGAGTAGTACATACGAGGAGGGCAAACAGAAAAAGAAAGACAGAATAAAATAAATATACTTTCAGTTTCCAGCTCCTCTCCTATTTTCCACAGCCTACACATGTATTTATGCCACAGACCTTATGAAACACCCTGTATACCCGTATAATTAAGTACCTATATCAATTATTTCGATGTGATGATTTCAGTCCCAAAGCTACGGTCTTATTTATATGAATAATCTCCAAGCTGCAGAGCTTCAGAAGCAGAACACGTTTGCTTGTGCTTCACTATGTTTTTTCCCACATTATAGGTAGAAAACAATAACGTAATCGTAAAAATAAACAATAAATTAATTTTAAAATATTAGTATTAAAATCGTGGTTTTCTCGGCCGTAAACTAATAGTTTTTCTAGTTGACTATTCTGTAGGCTTTATTGTGCTAAGCATCCACCGTTTTATTATTACAGGGAACAATGCAACAATGCAACAATTAGTTAGAAACGGAATGCCAATATTATAAACCTTCTCAGGCCTGTGGTCAAAAACACCTCATTAGCTCTGAGCGCAAAATTATAATTTTAATATTATAATACTAGCTTTAAAATCACATTAACGAAAATGTTAATAAATAATTCCCAATAACCAAAAATATGAAATAATAATAGGCAAAAATTTCGATGGAAATTTTTATTCGCTTTATGGTATAGGCAATTACTAGTTGTCTGTTTGACCTTCAGAGTCCTCCAGATAGTCCTCCCGCGACCGCGCAGGGGCGGCTTTTCTCCGGTTTCCCCCGCCATCACATTCAACTGGTTGTCCATCTTGACTCCATGTATCACCAGTGTCATCGCCTGCGGTGCCACAAGTAGTAAAAACGGGCTTTAAATAATTACCCCCCCCCAAAAAAAAAGTCCTCTGGTTCTGCTCTAAGACACCTTTCCCTTAGGATTGTATTTTAATATTTGTTTGTTATTGATGTGTCAGGCATTCTATCAATATATTTGTTTTCTATTGTTTTTAAAAATCCTTAAACTCTTATTCCTGTTAAAGATTCTTAATTTTTCTCTCGTACTTTCGTTTCTAATGTGATGCTTTTTTGTACACATTTTTACACTCCTTGGAAATATAATGTATGGAACCTGTATATCGCTTTTCTGTCTTTTAGTGTCCAAGCTTCAGTTTAATGTGACAGAGCAGGTACTGCCGTAACTTAACACAATTTACTTTTGTCTCACTATATGTTTTGTTTCGGAATATTAATTAATTGTTTTGGAATATTCAATTAATTTCATATATTCTCTGAAATTTACATATTCTGTTATCAACATCATATTCTCTATCACTGCCAATAGTACATCGTAGGTAGCAAAGGGCTCATCTACTCTATACATTCTATTATTGATCATTATTTTACTTCTAATTGGATCTTTCTCTATAAGTGCCCTAACCTTTAACTTGGTACTAGAAATTTTCATATTATATTGCTCACAAGTTTCATTAGACTTAAAATAGGTTTTCGTAAGGAAGACTCATTATTTTTATGATCAAATTATTATAATAGTAATAATAACTGATTATCATTATTATACATATTTAGGGCCACTTTTTTACAATTTCAATGTGTATTCACACTTCAGTAAAATTTCTTAGAACTAATACATTTAATTATGTTTTCACTGAACAATTTTAATGAAAACTGCCTAATAAATATAGAATATATTTTAAGTTCCATGCACGTTTGTCCGTAAAGCGACCCATTGTCTGTTTTTACTATCTATAGTAAGAGGAAATATTACATTTCAACCAAAAATGCAATATCGAGATTTCACCGGAAATATAGTTTCTGAGAATCACCGAATAAACTATATTTAAGTGTGTGCCTTGAGTAAACAGCACACCGCCTGCGGTGCCATTAGTAGTTAAAGCGGGCGTTAAACACTACCAAAAAAAAAAAAAAAAGTAAACAGCACAATGCGAAAACTAAACACTGGTTAAATACCAAACTTGATATTTAAATCGTTGTCTTTCAGGATGCGATCCAAAGATTTTCAAGACTATTTCCCCACCCCAAAATAAAAGCATTTTTTTCCCACAGATGGCTATAACAATTTGGATTAAAATATCGCATATTTAAAATATTTTTATCAGTAGTAAACGGTATATCGGGAATTTTTTGAAAGTAGCCAGTGAAGTCTTCTGAATAATTTTCTCAGAGCTGGTAAAGCGTGGGAGACTAAACCTTATTGCAAAAAACTGTAGTCTAACAAATATATGTGTTAAACCACACAAATTATGTCAAATAGAGCTTCTTGTGGCGTTGACCATTACTAATATATTGTTTTTTATCTGTTTAAATGTACAAAAGCTTAGCGGAAAGCTTAGTGGGAAGTCAACTGGGAAGTTACAACTCTCTTTTCTCGTGGTTATACAAGGAGCATGGAACCTCAAAGCCAATCATATACTAATCAGTTTTTCAATAATAGACTGTTCTATCTTCTTGTAATGAAAATATAGCTCAATTAAGAAGTAGATAAAAGAAAAGGTTTTTTAAGTATTGTTTTTGGAAGAGCGAGTAAGAAATTAATGTGAATATATCACAAAGAGGTGTGGTATTATTTTTCATAACAAAATATCTTGTAACACTGAAGTAAAGCCACATTATCATCATTAAGATTGCTTAAATCAACCTAAAAGTTACAAACATACACAAATCTATCAGCAATGTTTCCAAAGTATTCCTTAAAGTAATGAACTAAGGATTAGGATTGCTGCGGTTGGGACCCACATCCACTAGCGTGCAGCACTGGCTCTTTGTGACTTACGTGACCCTTGGGAGGGAGGGATGAGGGGAAAGGGTGACCAGATAAGAATGGTGACTGGCGCGAACATGCACAGGGTTTTCTAAAATATTTTTAATAGTGATTTTTGCCGGTTTTTATTACTGTGGCACCATAGGCGATGATACTTTCGATACATGGAATGAAGATGGAGTACTGCGCGGCCAAGTACAGGATTCCTAATGATTTCATACAGATAGATAGCTTTCTTTATTGGTGTCAAATTATTAAAGTTATTACACAGGCACTAGCTGCATGGGTCCTTGACCGTGCATACCTACTTCAGATACAGGTTATGGGTGATAAAAAGAAACAAAAGAGAAAAGTAAAGAAAAAGAAAGTGAAAACATAGAGATAAATTGGGTCTGACTAAGTGAATAACAAGATCCGGCTTTGCGCACTTTAGCTAGGAAATTGCCCAATTTTCGCCAGTTCCTCTGGTCAATCAGCAGATCCCAACATGCCAATCCCCTTCTAGTGGGACTTAAACATTTTTGTTTTAGTTCAATTGTTCGCTGTTTTTCCCACTGTGCACATTCCGCCAAAATATGTACCCAGTATTCATCCAAACCACAGAATGGGCAGATTCTCCTACCAGAACTGTCTTCTATGTAGAAACCATCCAACGTTGTACAACCCACTCCCACAATACCCTGCACCCCCGGTGGCACTGCGATGGAATGCGCCACCCGAAGGATCCCGGAGGTATATCTTGACCGCTAGGCCCTCGCAAGGATGCCAGGCAGAAACATTTACAGAGCACATACCTCTTCCCAGCCACAACCCGCCGAACAACGTCGCTGGTCCTACAATCCTGAAACACATGGTGGGAAGTTATTATACTGGAAATTCATGATAGAAGAATGAACCTTCTACTATTCGCCTGCCGACCCGGGGAAACCATGGAAAACTCCGTGGGACAGAATGGGCGTCGTTGGGGATCAAACCGGGATTTCTCGAATGCTGACCACAAACCACACTGTCTGAACCATCCCACTTGGTTATATCTATAAGCTAAACTTGAACAATCTTCTCCAAAGTGTATGAGAGTTTGTTTAAAGTGGTAAAGTATTTAGAGTGCAAATGGAGGGTATGTAGAAGTTTTAAAACTATATCTGAAGTGCAGCTATTTTGTCTACAAAATTAGTTATATGTCAGATTAAAGAAGAAACTTCAAATTACAAGGCGTTCAAAAGCTAAAATAACGTTTTTCGTCAAATTGGACGACTTATTCTCTCGGTATGCTGTAGTGCAAATGTAAGTATCCTAATAATTCTGACGTATTTATTAATTTGTGAAACACAAACTTCATCTCATTGTTCTTTTAAGGGGGCCTAAAGCATAACTTTCCAACGAAATGGTGATAGTTTCTCTATAAATGTGATTCCCTAAAAAGGTAAAAAAATGCGTTAGCATTGTCAACATGATGTGCTGTGGCATGAATTGATGCCGGTGTGAGCCATCAAGTTGCAAGCACGTAGGGAGCATTAGTCCAGCTTCATGATAACGTGGGTATCGTTCCTCGTGACGCATAGGCGGAGATAAAAATAGTCTAACAATGTCACCAGAAAATTACAGGGAAAAGTCATGCACAGCCAAATATGAGAAGTGATTGCTAATGTGTATCGATCTATGATGACAGAGTCTGTACAAAAACGTAGCGGCAGCCACCATTGTGTGGTTTTGTTCGATTCGTAGAATTAAATCTGAATTAGAACGTATTCCGTTAGGAAAATGCGGCTATTTCTCATCACTTCATAAAGAAAACATCTTACAAAAGATTATTCATTTATCTACACCATGCTAATTGGGATGGATAAAAACAGAAATTGTCTTACTACTTACTTCATTGTAAGACGAAGTGGAATAAAGGAATACACGTGGCTAATGCGATAGTCAAATCTTTTAAAAACTATCGCTATATTAAACAATTGAAATTCGGTTATTTTAGCGTGGCTAACAATAAATCAAAAGAGCTAGGAAATGAAAGATGACTTCCCTTTGAGAAAAGCTTAAGCAATTTAAAATTGAAACCAATAAAAAGAGATCGTGGAAAAGGTTTTAACTCTACAAAACATTGTATGTGACATAAGCTGTGTGTTGTAACGAGATCTATATTTTCTGTGTAGTACGTTTTTGTCGATCTCTTGCGGTTTACCAATGATAAAAAAGTGATCCAGAATGAAGAGGTGTTCAGAGGCTATTCCTAGAAAATTCAACATATACATTTCGTTTGTCATGCAAATATCTCAAACATATGGTATTTTAATCAAAATCGTTAGTCACTTTTGAAAAAAAAAATAAAAATGTTATCTGCAAAGGGTAGTTAAGGGTACGAATTTTCTTGAAAAACTTCATGTCGTATCCTTGGAAGACACTGAACATAAATATCAACTTTGCTATTTAACGGAGTTTTCGTTTTTGAACTATGCTGCCTCCCCCTCCCCCCCACACACAAACACACATGGAGAGTTTTCCAAAAAATGATTTTTTTCTTGGATTTTTGGATTTAGGGAGTTTCAAAATTTGTATTTCCGGCGAAATCCCGGTATTAAATTTTTAGTGGAATACAGCCTTCTCTATCTACATACTTTATGGAGAAAATAATTATGAAATATAGTATACATATTTTGACAAAATAAATGCAGCAACTATTGGATATGTTAGTATACACAAAACGATGTTAACTAATAAACAAAATGGATTTTTTGTGTCATCCCAGTTCTCCTGTGCGTACTGCATGGCTATCGCTTCAAGTCTACGCCACTTTTCTCCACTCCTTGTACTGCGCAACGAGAGTGCTTTTGTCTATTTGCAAGGATAATAAGGATAACATTTTGTTTACTTGCGCAAAGAATTACTGCCCGCAAAACAGGAAAAGGCACATACAGTTGAGTGAACACTAGGGTTTTGTTTTAGCATAATTTTTGTTTCTAGTATACTTAAATTGTATTTCAAATCCAGAAATGTCGAATAATCACTAACTAGATGATAGTGCAATATGTTAGAAAAGAAAATGCTGCACAGCTATAGAATACAGCTGTTGTTTCAGCTGACTCTAAATATTATAAATCCAAATCTAATGTCCGAATCAATTAAATCATGTTGTACGTGGGCGGTTCAACTAAGTACTCCTTTTAGGAACGGAGATATATTTTGAAATACAAATTACATCTTTATCAACATAGTTCATTTTAAGGAAACACACTTCTCCCCTCCGAAAATAGGAATTGCGAAGTGCAGCAAAATGCACCTCTGTCTCGAAGATGATCTCATTTGAAAAAAATTTTGTTCTCGTGAGCCAATTCTTCGTGTTTGGGAACAAGTAGATATCGCAAGGAGCCAAAACGCACTAATATGGCCAGGGGGCGATGCGGCAACAATGCAACACGCAATTCTAGCAATTTGGGGGCGAAAACTCCGAATAAATGTGATAGATGGTGAAACACCTCATTCTTAGCCAAATAGGGCTGTGATTCCTAATCCCTAACTCAGTATTTTAGGGAATACTTTGGTACCATTGTTGTAGATTAGTGTGTCTATGTATATATGTAAGGTATGTATGTATGTATGTATGTATGTATGTATGTATGTATGTATGTATGTATTTATGTATGTATGTATGTAGGTAGGTAGGTAGGTACGTTGGTCGGTCGGTAGGTAGGTAGCTCGGTCGGTAGGTAGCTAGGTAGGTAGGTCGGTCGGTGGGTAGGTCGGTCGGTAGGAAGGTAGTTAGGTAGGTAGTTAGGTCGGTAGGTAGGTTGGTAGGTCGGCAGGTAGGTAGGTCGGTCGGTAGATCGGTAGGTAGGTAGATGGGTAGGTAGGTGCGTACGTAGGTAGGTAGGTGGGTAGGTAAATAGGTAGGTGGGTAGGTAGGTTGGTAGGTGGGTAGGTAGGTGGGTGGGTAGGTGGGTGGGTCGGCAAGTGGGTAGGTAGGTGGGTAGATAGGAGGGTAGGTAGGTAAGTAGGTAGGTAGGTAGGTAGATAGGTAGGTGGGTGGGTAGGTATGTAGGTGGGTGGGAAGATGGGTGGGTGGTAGGTGGATGGGTATGAGATTGGGCGGGTGGGTAGGTGGGTAGTAAGGTGGGTAGGTAGGTGGTTAAGTGGGTATGTAGGTAGGTGGGTAGGAAGGTAGCTGGGTAGGTAGGTAGGTATGTATGTAGGTGGTTGAGTGGATGGGTGGTTGTGTGGGTGGGCGGGTAGGTATGTAGGTAGGTGGTGGGTAGATAGTTAGGTAGGTGAGTGGGTGGGTAGGTAGGTAGGTAGATGGGTGGGTGGGTAGGTAGGTGAGTGGGAGAGTGAACGGGTGGGTGGGTAGGCAAGTAGGTAGGTGGGTAGATATGTAGGTGGGTAGCTAGGTAAAAGGGTGAGTAGTTCAAGGGGTAGGTAGGTGGTAGGTAGGCGGGTGGGTAGATAGGTAGATGGGTGGGTGGGTAGGTAGGTGGGTGGGAGACTGTGTGGGTAGGTGGGTGGGTAGGCAGGTAAATAGGTGGGTACATAGGTAGGTGGGTAGGTACATCAAAGGATGGGTAGTTGGGTTGGATGGTAGGTGGGTAGGTAGCTGGGTGGGTAGGTGGGTAGATAGGTAGATGGGTGGGTGGGTAGGTAGGTGGGTGGGAGAGAGTGTGGGTAGGTGGGTGGGTGGGAGAGTGTGTGGGTAGGTGTGTGGGTAGGCAGGTAAATAGGTGGGTAAATAGGTAGGTGGGTAGGTACATCAAAGGGTGGGTAGTTGGGTTGGATGGTAGGTGGGTAGGTAGCTGGGTGTGTAGGTGGGTAGATAGGTAGATGGGTGGGTGGGTAGGTAGGTGGGTGGGAGAGTGTGTGGGTAGGTGGGTGGGTGGGTAGGCAGGTAAATAGGTGGGTACATAGGTAGGTGGGTAGGTACATCAAAGGGTGGGTAGTTGGGTTGGATGGTAGGTAGGTAGGTAGCTGGGTGGGTGGGTGGGTAGGTGGGTAGATAGGTGGGTGGGTAGGTAGGTGGATAGGTGTGTGGGTAGATAGGTAGGTGGATGTATGGGTAGGTAGGTAGGTAGGTGGGTAGGAGGGTGGGTAGGTGGGTATGTAGGTGGGTGGGTAGGTGGGTGGGTAGGTATGTGGGTAGGTGGATAGGTTCGGAATGTGGGTAGATGTGTAGGTGTTTGGGTAGGTATGTGGGTGGGTACGTCAGTGGGTAAACAGTTGGGTGGGTAGGTGGGTAGGTAAGTGGGTAGGTGGGTCGGTTGGGAGGTGGGTGGTTAACTAGGTGGGTAGGTGGGTAAGTGGGTAAGTAGATGGGTAGGTGGGTGGGTGGTTAGTTTGGTAGTTGGGTAAGGCTGGTGGGTAAACAGGTGGGTGGGTGGGTACGTATGTGAGTGGGTTGGGTGGGTACGTATGTGAGTGGGTTGGGTGGGTATGTAGGTAGGTGTGTAGGACGGTGGGTGTGTGGATAGGTTGGTAGGTAGGTCGGTGGATAGGTGGGTATTTAGGAAGGTGGGAAATTAGGTAAGTATATAGTTGGGTAGGTGGTTAGGTAGAGCAGGTACGTAGGTGAGGGGGTATGAAGGTAGGTAGGTGAGTGTGTTGGCAGATGGGTAAGTAGGTAGGAGGGTAGATAGTTGGGTAGGTAGGTGTGTAGGTGGGTGGATGGGTGGGTAAGTGAGTGGGTGGGTAGGTGAGTGGGTATGTGGGTGGGTAGGTGAATGGGTAGGTGGGTAGGTGGGTTGGAAGGTGGATAGGTGGGCGGGTAGGTAGTAAGGTTGGAAGGTTGGTAGGTCCTTAGGTTGGTAGGTCGGTCGGTAGGTAGGTGGGTAGGTAGCAAGGTAGGTATGTGGGTAGGTAAATAGGTGGGTAGGTAAGTAGGTATTTGGTTAGGTAGGTGGGTTTATGGGTAGATAGGTGGGTAGGTGGTTGTGTAGGTGTGTGGGTAGGTGAGTGGGTGGGCTGGTAGGTAGGTGGGGGGTACGTGGGTGGGTAGGCAGGTGGGTGGGTAGGCAGGTGGGTGGGTAGGCAGGTGGGTGGGTAGGCAGGTGGGTGGGTAGGTATGTAGGTGGGTTGGTAGGTGGGTGGGTGGGCGGGTGGTAGGGTAGGTAGGTGGGTGGGTGAGTGGCTAGGTAGGTGTGGGGGTGTGGATAGGTGGGAGGGAATTAGGTAGGTAGGTGTGCAGGTGGGTGGTCAGGTAGATGGGGAGGTGGGTGGGTAGGTAGGTGGGTGGTTGGTTAGGTTGTTAGGTGGGTAAGGCTGGTGGATAAGTAGGTGTGTGTGTGCGTACGTAGGTGAATGGGTTGTGTGGGTAGGTGTGTGGGTGGGTGGATAGGTTGGTAGGTAGGTAGGTAGGTAGGTGAATAGGTGGGTAGATAGTTAGATGGGAAGTTAGGTAAGTATATAGCTGGGTAATTGGGTAGGTAGTTAGGTGCGTAGGTGAGTGGGTATTTAGGCGGGTAGGTGGGTAAATTGGGCAGATGGGTAGGTAGGTAGCTGGTAGGTAGTGGGTAGGTAGGTGGGTAGGTAGGTGGGTGGGTTGGTTGGTGGGTGGATAAGTGGGTGGATGGATGGGTGGGTAGGTGAGTGGGTTGGTGGGTAGGTAGATAGGTGGGTAGGTAGGTAGGTGGGTAGCTAAGTGAGTAAGTGGGTGGGTAGGAAGGTAGGTCGGTAGGTAGGTAGGTAGGTCGGTCGGTAGGAAAATAGGTAGGTAGGTCGGTAGCTAGTTTGGTCGATATGTCGGTAGGTATGTCGGTAGGTAGGTAGGTAGGTAGGTAGGAGGGTAGGTTGGAAGTTATGTGGGTAGGTAAATAGAAATTTGGGTAGGTGGGTAGGTGGGTGGGTAGGTGTGCGGGAAGGTGGGTTGGTGGGCAGGCAGGTGGGTGGGTAACAGGGTGGGTAGGAGGTTGGTTAGGTAGGTGGGTGGCAGGTGGGTGGTTGTGAGGGTGGGCGGGTGGGTGTGTAGGGAAGTGGGTGGAAGGGGGGTAGGTAGGTAGGTGGGTAGGTAGGTAGGTATGTGGTTGGGTGGGTGGGTGGTTGGGTGGGCGGTCGGGCGGGCGGTCGGGCGGTCGGACGGGCGGTCGGGCGGGTAGGTAGGTAAGTGGGTAGGTAGGTAGGTAGGTTGGGTGGTGGTTGGGTGAGTAGGTGGGTGGGTGAGTTTATAGGTAAGTGGGTGGGAGAGTTTATGGGTAGGTGGGTGGTTGGGCGGGCGGTCGGGCGGGCGGCCGGGCGGGCGGGTAGGTAGGTAGGTGAGAAGATAGGTTGGTTGGTGGTTGGGTGAGTAGGTGGTTGGGGGAATTTATGGGTAGGTGGTTGGGTAGGCAGGTAAACAGGTGGGTAGATAGGTAAAAGGTTGGGTAGTTGTGTTGGTAGGTAGGTGGGTAGTTAGGTGGAGGGTAGATGGGTAGATAGGTGGGTAGGTAGGTGGGTGGATGTTTGGTTAGGTGGGTGGATGGATGGGTGGGTAGGTGGGTGGATGGGTGGGTAGGTGCGTAGGTGGGTAAGTGGGCAGTTGAGTGGGTGTGGGGTGGGTAGATAGGTTGGTAGGTAGGTCGGTAGGTGGCTAGGTGGTTGGTATGTAGGTGGGTGGGTGGGTGCTGAGGTCTGTGGGTGGGTAGGTGCGTGGGTGGTTGGGTAGGTGGGTGGGCGCGTAGATGGAAAGGTAGGTGGATAGGTCGGTATGTGGATGGGTTGGTAGGTAGGTGATTGGGTAGGTGGGTAAGTGTGTAGGTAGGTGGGTAAGTGGGTAGGCAGTTGGGTAGATGGGTGGGTGGGTAGGTAGGTGGGTGGGTGATTGGTTAGGTAGCTAGGTGGTTAGTTTGGTGGGTGAGTAGGTATGTGGGTGGGTGGGTGGGTAGGTAGGTAGGTGGGTAGGTGTGTGGGTTTGTGGATAGGTGGGTAGGTAGGTGGTTAGGTGGGTAGATAGGTGGTGAAACTAGGTAGGTATATATTTGGGTAGGTGGGCAGGTAGGTAGGTAGGTGCGTAAGTTTGTGGGTAGGTAGGTGGGTAGGTGGGTGGTTTGGTAGGTGGGTGGGTAGGTGGGTAGATAGGTGGGTGGGTCGGTAGGTGGGTGCCTAGGTGCGTGGGTGGGTAGGTGGTTGGGCGCGTTGATGGAAAGGTAGGTGGATAGGTCGGTATGTGGGTAGGTTGGTAGGTAGGTGAGTGGGTATGTGGGTGCGTGGTTAGGTGGGTCCGTGGTTAGGTAGGTGGGTAAGTGGGTAGGTAGGTGTGTAGGTGGGTGGGTAGGTGGTTGGGTGGGTGGTCGGTTAGGTAGGTAGGTAGGTGGATAGTTTTGTGTGTGAGTAGGTATGTGGGTGGGTGGGTAGATAGGTAGGTGGGTAGGCGTGTGGCTGTGTGGATAGGTGGTTAGGTGTGTAGGTAGATGGTGAAATTATTTAAGTATATATTTGGGTAGGTGGGCAGGTAGGTAGGTAGGTAGATGCGTAGGTGGGTGGGTAGGTAAGTGGGTAGGTGGGTGGTTGGATTGGTAGCTGGGTAGGTAGGTAGCAGGGTAGGTAGGTGGTTAGGTAGGTGGGTAGTTAGGTAAATAGGTAGGTAAGTAGGTAGGTCGGTTGGTAGGTAGGTTGGTAGGTAGGTAAAAAGGTACGTCGGTAGGTCGTTATGTCGGTCGCACATCGGTAGGTCGGTCGGTCGTTAGGTAGGTAGGTAGGTAGGTAGGTAGGTAAGCAGGAAGGCAGGCAGGCAGGCAGGTAGTTAGGTAGGTAAGTAGGTAGTAGTTTGGTCGTTAGGGCGGTCGGTCGGTATTTAAGCAGGTAGGTAGGTCGGTCGGTAGGTAGGTAAGTGGGTAGGTGGGTTGGTGGGTGGGTAGGTAGGTAGGTAGGTGGGTGGGTAGGTGGGTGGGTAGGGAGGTGGGTGGATGGGTAAGTAGGTGGGTGGTTGGATAAGTGGGTGGGTACACAGGTAGGTAGGTGGGTAGTTGGGTGGGAAGGTAGATGGGTGTGTAGGTGGCTGTGTGGGTAGGTAGGTGGTTAGGAGGGTGGGTGTGTAGGTAGGTGGGTAGATAGTTAGGTGGGAATGTTGGTTGGTTTTTGGGTTGTTGGGTGGGTTGGTGGGTAGGTAAGTAGGTAGGTTGGTTAGTGGGTGTGTGTGGGTAGGTAGCTGGATGTTAAGGTAGGTAGGAGGGTGGGAGGGTAGGTAGGTTGGTTTTTGGGTTAGTTAGTGGCTGCTTATGTGGGTGGCTTGGATGGTAGGTAGGTGTGTTGGTGGAGTTGTAGGTAGGTAGGTGAGTGGTTATGAATGTAGGTGGGTGGGTAGGTAGGTGGTTGTATAGGTAGGTGGGAAGGTGGGTAGGTTGGTGATTGAGTAGTTGGGTACGTGGTTGGATATGTGGGTAGGTAGGTGTGTGGGTGGGTAAATGGGTAGGTAGGAAGGTGGGTATGTGTATAGGTAATAGGTGTGTAGGTGGGGTGACTGTGTAGGTAGGCTAATGGGTGGATGGGCGGGTATGTATGAAGGTGAGTGGGTGAGTGGTTTGGTAGTTGGGTGGATGGGTAGGTAGAGGGGTAGGTATGTGGGTAAGTGTGTGGATGGATGGGTAGGTGGTTGGATGGGTGGGTAGGTAGGTGGGTAGGTAGTCAGGTGGGTAGGTGGGTTGGTAGGTGGGTGGGTGGATGGGTAGTTAGGTAGGGAGTTGGGTGTGTCGGGTTGTAGGTGGTTGAAGAAGTGGGTCAGTGGGTAGTTAGGTGGGTGAGTGGTTGGGTAGCTAGGTATTTATTTAGGTGGTTGGGTAGGTAGATAGATAGGTGGATAGGTGGGTGTGTGGTTAGCTATGTAGGCGGGTAATTGGCTTGGTAGGTAGACCGATAGTTGGGAAGGTAGTTGGGAGAGTGGTTTGGTAGGTGGGTGGGTGGGTAGTTAGGTAGGTGGGTAGATAAGTGGTTGGGTAGATAGGTCGGTGGGTGGGTGGATGGGTGGGTAGGTGGGTGGGTGGATGGGTAGGTAGATAAGTAGGTGGGTAGATGGGTGAGAGATTGGGTGGGCAGGTGGGTGGGTGGTTAGGTGGGTAGGTGGATGGTTAGGTAGATAGGTAGGTGGTTAGGTGGGTGGGTAGGTAGGCAGTTAGGTAGGTGGGTAAGTGGGTGGGTGGGTAGTGAGGTGAGGGGGTGAGTAGGATGGTGGGTGGGTAGGTAAGTCGGTGAGTAGGTGGTTGGGTACGTGGGTAGGTGGTTTGGATGGTAGGGAGTGGGTGGGTGGATGGGTAAGTAGCTAGGTTGGTGTGTTGGTGGGTAGGTATGTGCGTGGGTAGGTAGGTGGTTGGATAGGTAGGTGGGTGGTTTGGGTGGGTAAGTATTTAGGTAGGTAGGTGGGTAGGTGGGTGGTTAGGTGGCTAGGAGTATGGGAGGGTTGGCGGGTAGATAGGTAGGTACGTAGTTAGGTGGGTAGGTAGTTGGGTAGGTGTGTAGTTAGGTAGGTAGGTGCGCAGGTGGGTGGTTTGGTGGGTGGTTTGGTGGGTGGGTAGGTGGGTACTTAGGTGGGTAGTTAGGTAAATAGGCTAAGGGTAGGTTGGTGGGTTGCTGAGCGGGTTTGTGGTCTGTGTGGCTGGCGGGCGGGTAGGTAGTTGGGCGGTTAGCTAGGTAGGTGGGTAGGCAGGTGGGTTGTTGGGTAGGAGGGAGGTTAGGTTAGTAGGTAGGTAGGTATGTAGTTAGGTGGGTGGGTGGATGGTTGGGTGAGTGGGTGGGTGTGCAGGTAGGTAAGTGGGTGGGTGGGTAGGTAACTAGGTAGGTGGGTAGGTGGGTAGGTAGGCAGGTAGGTAGGTGGGTGGGTGGGTAGGTAGGTAGGTGGGTGGGTCGGTATTTAGGTAGGTGGGTGGGTAGGTAAGTAGGTGGATGGGTAGGTAGGTAGGTTGGTAAGTGGGTGGGTGGGTTGGTAGGTGGGTTGCTAGGTAGGTGGTAGGTAGGTGGGTAGGTGGGAGGGTGGGTAGGTAGGTAGGTGGGTAGTTGGGTGGATAGGTTGGTAGGTGGGTGGGAGGGTAGGTAGTTAGGTAGGTAGGTGGTTAGTAGGGTGGGTAGGTAGGTAGGAAGGTGGGTATGTGGGTGGATGGGTAGGTAGTTGGGTAAGTAGTTGGGTGGTTTGGTGTGTAGGTGGATGGGTGGGTGGATGTATGGGTAGGTTGGTAGGTGGGTGGATGAGTGTGTAGCTAGTTAGGTGGGTAGGTAGGTAGGTTTGTGGATGGGTAGGTGTGTAGGTGGGTATATGAGGTGGTAGGTGGGTAGGTAAGTTGGTAGGTGGAAAGATAGGTAGGTATGTGGGTAGGTAGGTGGGTGTGTAGGTGAGTGGTTAGGTGGGTGGGTGGATGGGTTTGTGGGTGGTTAGTTATGTGGGTGGATGGTTAGATGGGTGGGTGTTTAGGCGGGTGGGTAGGTAGGTGGGTAGGTGCGTAGGTAGGTAGGTAGGTAGGTAGGTAGGTGTGTGGGTAGGTGCGTAGGTAGGTAGGTAGTCCTTAGGTTGATTAAATCAATCTTAATGATGATTATGTAGCTTTATTTTTCTGGGGCAAAGTATTTCCTTATCTCTTAGTGAAGTATTCACATTAATTTTTTACCTGCTGTTCTATAAACTATTCTTATGAAACTTTTTCTTTTATCTACTTCTTAATTGAGATATATTTTCCTTTGAAATTGCATGTTCCTTGAGAAAAATAATAATAATAATAATAATAATAATAATAATAATAATAATAATAATAATAATAATAATAATAATAATAATAATAATAATAATAATTATTATTATTATTATTATTATTATTATTATTATTTTTATTATTACAACTTCTATTTTTATACCATATGATAAAATTAGCTGTTCAGAGCTCATTATAAAGAATAACTTTCAGTTTCTGTTATTCATCCCGCTAAACACAAAATACTACTGAGAGGTCAGGACCCCTTTTTGTTTATGTTTGTCAATCAGCGTTTTTAAAACCTAACGTTTCCATGAAATATAACACGGTATGAATTTATACCTGTAATAAGGAATTTCGTTACGGTTTTTGTTTTTCCAATAGCAAGAAATCACATTTCTTAATAAAATACATTATAAGTAAATTTATAAGCGATTTGGTATATTAGTAGTATGAACTACGAGATGTATTAGTAGTGTCAGCAAAGATAGTTATTTTAATACTAGCAAAAGCTATTCTTATAGATTTCCACAATAAAATTATTTAAATGTTATATTATGAGTTTTACGAGTATTAAACATGTTTCTTAGATTATAATACAGTACAGCAATTTAACTGTTTTATTAGCTTTGGTCTTTTGATATGCAACAACTTTCATACAGTTCCTTGGCGGGAGTTTAAGATACCTTTCTTACACGAGGGATATTAGAAGGATTTGGCCACCATAACTTCAGTATATATATATATATATATATATATATATATATATATATATATATATATATATATATATATATTGTGTGTGTGTGTACAGAATAGAATAAAGGTTATTCAAAGCTACAATGGCAACATGTCTCTGTGAAAAACAATTAATGAACATTAATTGGTCTAATGATTGGTTAAACTATGAAGCCTGGGACTTAAAAGTACGTACGACATTGTAAGTCGTCATTGGGGTATATCATTCAAAATAATTTGAGATCACCTTGTGGTTTACAGAGAAACATGCTATTCAGATGGGGAATTTGATGCTATGCTGGCATGTTGCTATGGTAACTCAGTGGTTAGAGCAACCGGCTAGAAACCGGGAAATCCATGGTTAAAATTGATGCAATGGCATTGAATTTTTCAGTCTAATTCTACCTATTCAAATTGTGCCTTACACACGACCTGTGTGAAAAAAACAATTAATTAATGCTGTTTAGGGGATAATGCAATTTAAATGATTCTAACTAATCAGGCGTTATGTATGATACAGAAGTTGAAACTTTAAAAATACTACTATATTATTTAAATATTAATGTTGAAAACTGGCATTACAATTTTACAATTTTATTTACTACACTATCTCAGAAAAAAGAAATGTTAAGACCTAATATGTAGTTTCTAAAATATAATTATTCCTTTGGGATTTAATTATTTATGTTATATCTTGAACATTTCAGAGTGTAATAAAAAGCATAGGACAGTTTTTAGACCATTTTCTCTGAGCTTCTCTGAATATTTGTACATGATTGGTTACAAACAGCATGTTGTAAAAAATGTGTACTGTGTAAACTTGTAAGAAAAACCAAAGTCGAACACAAGATACCGGAAGTAATACATGTCTTTCACCCGTGTGCTCTTAGGCATTTAAGGTATTTACTTGAACCTAAAAATTCAAATTATTTTTAGACAAAATTCACAAGCATCAGCTGACGGAGGAGACACCTAGCGCCTCGTCCCCAGCATATCGCTTATCCCCACACCTCCGGGAGGAACCGATGAGGCGAAGGAACCTCAGGAGACGCATGAATTTTAGGCTGGCGCAGATGACAAAGATGTGCAGAATTCTCTAATACTTCCAGGATTGTCCACCCGGACAGGAGAGTCTCTCTAGGACGTCCCTATAGCGGGCCGGGAAGCATGATCTAGCCGTTTAGACTCGACAAGCTTCCGTCTGGCAGAACCATGAATACTTCAAAATCTCAGCCCTCTGCACTCTCTGTCCGTCACCGACCGAACCGCAGCCCCATAATCAATCTGAACCGTAGCCGAATGGTTAGACCACTCACCTATCACATGTGGGGTTTAGTGTACAAAATTGCGCAGGGGTGGATATTCTCCAGGTTCTCCAGTTTCCCCGCCATTTTGTTCCACCGGTGCTTCATCTTCATTCCATATATCATCACTGTCATCGACGTCTGTAGAAAAATCGGGTGTTAAATACTAGTCAAAAAACAAACATTACTCACCTTGAGAACCACAGAGTGGCTTGTTGCCAGAAATCGAAGTCATGACCTTCTGAAATCGACTCTCACACGGTACCGCTGCTCGGTTTGACATAAAAGCTATTCTCCCTCTCTTTTAATTTTGAACAAGTTTCAGTTACGGGAACCCTTAATTCTGCTAAACATATTATTTGAAATCTCCAAAACTATTTTAATATATGAAACTGAATTCTTATATGAATATTCTGCAAGTAACCTAATGTTTTGAATTATTCTTTAAATGGAATTAGGGCTAAATTTCGTCCTTTTGGAGGGCTAGTCTCTTGTTTCTTCTTAAACAGCATCCTCACAAACTTATTCACCATTCCCCTAACAAGCAGATCGATATTCACTTCTAAAATCACTGATAAGCTTTTATCTAAAAAGCTTGTTAGTTAACAAAGATGTATTTCTTTATTATTTATATTCTTTAAATGGAATTTGGGGTAAATTTGGTTACTTTGCTTATTTTTCTTTAACAACATCCTCACAAAATTATTCACCATCCCCCGGCAAACTGATCAATATTCAGTTCTAAATTCATTGATAAACATTTATCTAAAAAGTTTGTTTGTTAAGGAAGATATGTTTCTAAATTATTCCATTTCTTTGACTAAATTTTATCAGCAATTATATTTTTAAAAATAATTAACTATCTTATTAATATAAAAATATATCCACAGCAGCAGTTAGAACAAAATATTTTTTTTAATATTTTAAAATTTAATTTAGCTAACTTCAGTAGTTTCTGAGAAAACATACCAAATATGTCATTCACAGGTAAAGCTATTCCGAGCAAAAATGGAGGATACAAAGTCGCATGTAGTTATAATGAAATAAGCTTGAATACAAAATATCGTCATACTTAACAGGAGTACCAACTTGTAGAGCAAAACCTTCCCTAACAAGAACTAAAGGTTATATCTCTACTCTAAAATGTGTAGAAGTTACGATGTTTTACCTTGTTTACCAGATACTATGTATATACATAGTAGATTGAGAAGATGTCGTTCACCACCCAAAAGCTCAATATCAATATTTCACTGGAAATAGATGTTTTGAGGATGCAGAAAAACGTTTTTAGAAAAAGATCTGTGTGTGTATTTGTGCCTGTGGATAGCATAACTCAAAATAGAAAACTCCGTTAAATACCAGACTTAGTATTTCTTCCAAGCATGTGACAAGAATATTTTCCCTTCCTACCCAAACTAGACTTTACATGAAACTTTTTTCAACATTTCTATTTTATAAAGAATGAATACACTAAGCTAAAGTGATAGCCATATGTTTTAAAAGCTGGTTGCTACGTGATTGAAGCGCTTTGTTTGTATGACCAGGAGTTGACAAAGACCCGTATCAGAAAAGTATAAGTATTTTAAAGCTGAAACCATTAACAAGGAATATCTCAAAAACGGTCAGCTCCACGAAAAAAATGTTTATGGCATAAATTTTGCGCTTTAACGAGCTCTACAAGTTTTTTATAATAAGTATTTGTCAATCTCTTACGGTTTATCAGTTATGTAAAATGCATCTAGAATAAAGATTCAAAATCTTCTCGGGCTTCTAGCCAGTTCACCCTGAAGACGAGGAAGATGCACTTCTTCGAAACGTTGGTGTCAAGCCAAGATTTTACCTGGCTAGAAGCCCGAGAAGATTTTGAATTAACACGTCGCCAGGAAAGCTTCAGTTCTTATTTTAGAATAAAGATGTCTTCAGAAGCTATTCCCAGAAAACTCAAGATATACATTTTGTTTGTCATGTAATTATCTTTAATATACGATAATTTAATCAAAATCATTATAGCCATTTTTAAGAAAATCAAAATGTTCGAAAATTTTTCCATGTAAAGTGTAGTTGGGTTGGGGAGTTTTTCTTGAAAATCTTCGTGTCGCATCCTTGGAAGATACCAAACTTAAATATCAAGTTTTGTATTTAACGGTCTTTTTGTTTTTGAGCTATGCTGTCCAAAGGCACACAAAGCGCACACACACGGCCCATTTTTTAAAAATGCTTTTTTTTTCATTCAGGGTAGACCCAAAAGATGTATTTCCGGTGAAATATCTGTATCGAATTTTTAGTGCAATATAATACCGTATTTATTCTCTATGTACGTGTAGAGAAAGTACAATAACTTTAAATGAAAATGATATGGCTATAAAGATCAAATAAATTTCAAATGAAAGAGGAAATTATAATCAATAAGACTGTAGAACAACCAAAAATATTACTTTTTTGAAATTTTCGGCATTTGATCTGCTGTCATATGAGTGTTAGAAAATGAATATTGTTATCGTGACAGCAGACGTATTCAGCATTTGTTGTTAAAGTATGATTTCTTTCTCCGGAAACAAAAACCTGCCTGCTGTGTGAGGGGTCCCATTTTTCTTTCCCACCAGAGGTTAGGAATTTTTCTCTTGCCAAGTTTATTCGCATCTTCCCCAGAGATCGGAAGTATGAATGAGACTGTGAATGTGTGATCTAATGTATAAATCCCAGAGAAGTAATAATAATAATAATAATAATAATAATAATAATAATAAAAAATGTAGGTGAGATGATTTCGATTTCGATATCCAATATGCTCCAAAAGTAAAGTGCTGCTGCCCATATGGCCATTACGGTTAAAGCCGGGCTATAAATGAGACAATAAAAAAAAAAAAATGCTTATTTTGGTTTATCAGCTTTTCCCGTAATCTTGTACTGAAATCGCCAACAAACCATGTTCTGTCATTCTCACCAATACCTTTTTTAAAATAAGTTTTACTGCCGTTCTTACTTCACACGGCGCTGCAGGTGGTGGACACTGACGAAAGATATGACATGTATTGTGTGGTGTATGGTCAGTCACCCAGGAACGGGATGGGTAGTTAACTTCAACTTTTGCAAGAGGTATAGACGCTCACCTCTGAACTTGAAAGATCTTAAAATTTAAAGTCATTTAGTGTGATGTTTCCGGGTAGTAGCTTTTCCTTCTTTCAACTCAGAGATATAATGTAGTGGGTATAAATGTTATAGGGAATCCAGAAGTTGTTGCTGGGAGATCTTTTCGTGTGAGTTGGAATATAGAGAAATTTGTATATACTTGTGCATAAAGATTTCTTCGGGCAATTCATACCAGAATTGGTGTTTTGTACCTATATTTATGACGACTTTAATGGGGAATGTAAATGAGTTCGAACTAGGTGGGGCTTACTATTAAAATATTTATGAGTGATTTTTATTGGGAAGTTCCAATATCATATTGGAGGTGCATTTTAGGAATTGCGATTCGCTTGTTCTGTTTCAAGAATTAAAGTAGCATATTTTTAGAATCTTTCGAAGGGCAAATGAGTGGGAGAATTGGTTTTTTTCTTTTGTAATGTCAAATGGGGGTCTCTATTTGTTGAATAATTACATTTTCTGGGCAAATCTTATAGTACTTGTGTAATACCTGTTTGGAACCAGTGAACTGTGAGGGAAAAATATAAATTTTTTGACTCAGTATTTTTCTGATTCCTTTTGTATTGGGATTTTACTACAGTAATAGGTAAGCACTTTCTTATAGCATTCATATTTGGGGTGCCTGTTCTTGGAAATCATTTAATAGCTACCAAACGAAGGTCAAGATTAAAAGGTTTTCTAGATCACAAACTGAAATTCGGTATTTCGTGTGAAATTTTTGCAAGTAAAGATTATTACTTCCATCTTGTTCTGAGAGATTAACTGTATGTACTCCAATATTCTAAATTGTGGTTTGAGCTTATGGCATTTTAGGTAAAAATGCCTGTTACAGTAAGATTTAAAAACAATAAGAAAGGAACATTTAAATAATGATTTATTTACGAAAGTGCTTTCCTATTCGTGAATTTGTGTTCTATCTATTATATTTAATTTATGTATGTGGGTTGAAAGATTCTTCAACCACATACTGAATCTTCTGCAATAATTTAAATCTGTTTGAGAGAAGTAGTTCTTTTGCCAAGTTATAGCTGTTGCAGGGGATTTAACACGGGTATTCTTTATTCTTTACTTTTATCGGTTTATTATTGGGTGTGATTTAGGGTTATATTATGGGGTCTAATTTTCTTTATCTTTGAGAATTTAGCTGTTGAGGAATTGAAATTATATTTTTGTCGTAACAATAATTTTATTTTTTTGGACTATGTTTCTGTGTGAGATTCTTGATAGTTTGTTTTTCGAACTACTTTTTTCTCTGGTATTAGCATGGGATTAAGTATTCTTCACCGGTAATTTTTTCAGCTTAATTACACTGACTTGTTGCACTTATTCAATTAATTTGGTGCCTTGACAAAGGAGCTATTGTCTTACGAGTTATATACTTGCAAACATTTAATTGTCAGCTTTTGGTCTCACTAACTAGTCAATGGATATATGCTTAAATGATTCTTTTTAGCTGGAAATTGTGATTAATTTACCTCTTGTTAATTACTGTTTAATTAACGAGTTGATTATCCTTAAAGGAATAAGAAAATTATGGGTATTCAATTATTCTAGTGAATTCAGTATATAGTCCTTGCCCCTCTAGTAGGGTTGTATTTTCCGTGACTTTTGTTATTATCATTTATTTAAAACAAAATGAAAGCATATATCTATATGGCGCTATATATAGATGTATAGGATTTTAAATCACTTCTTTACAAGGTTTCATCTTATATTTGCTTGATTTTTTTTTTTTTTTTTTTTTTTTTTTTTTAGGATTGAGGTAGATTTTAATTTAGGTTGGAAAATACTGTCTTCAATATTTAGCTAGCTCCTGGCTTGTTAATTGGGTTTTTATAGGAGGCAATACTGTTCTAAAGGGACATTGTTTTATTGTTGTCCCATGATGCATTGTTATTGTGAGCAATTATTTACTCCAGCCAGATTGGTAGATTGTAACAACGTTCTCCAATTGAAATAAATTCAATTTGGAGCCAGCGACTGGTTGTTTATCGTAACTGAACCTTTTCGTCTTGATGGCTTCACTTTTCCTCAGATACACTTTCTTTCTTTTCTTTTTTGTACCGGCCTCGTGGAAGTATCTCGAAGTTTTCTATTTTCGAGATACTTTCACTGTGCTGTGATGTGTGTAGCGGTCATGCGGCGGCACAATGTATCTTTGATATATTCGTCATTAGCAGAAAACTTAATAAAAAAAAAGTTCACCAAATCTCTGGTATAGCAGATAGTAAAATATCTCTATAGAAACATGAGAATTAAGAAATAGCATTGAAGGATACTTAAATGCGAATTTTCAAGTGATTATAACTAAACGGGTTGGATGTGCAAAGTGTCCTAGGACAAAAGAGAGTAAAACAAAAGTTATATTGTTTAACTTGCAATACACCAATATGTAGTGAATGTGCAAGAAGTATATTTTATGAGGACTGCTTGTAAATACCTACTGTAGTTTTGTCCATTTACTATATGTATTTCATTTTAACTCTTTTACTAATTACTTTTGTTCTTAAGTGCGGTATTTCAAACTTTTTTCTCACAGTAAACCATGTAGTTCTGTGCAAAGTAACTGATTGATTTTTAGAATTGTTCCGTTTTTACCTTTGAAACTCATGTAAAGTAAAGAGATCATATATATGGACGCAGAATCTTACAATATAGTACAAAACTTAGGTGTACTTCATTATGATTTATCATCCTCATATTTTATTATTGTAATAAACAAAAAAAGGAATAGATCTACTTGACTCCATCATACCATATGTGCTACAGAAAATGTACTATAAGGATTAACATCTATTACAGGAGTATACAAGTCACTATCGCAAAAGCAGTTAGACAGAGTAGAGGAATTAGAAGTTAGAATAGATGAAAAAGATCAAGAACTATTAAAATAAAATTATTTGGGTTGTGATTAAATCTTCGATTCTATTTTAAAACATAATAGACCATCAAAACCTTTCAGCATACTGCTAAAATGTGTTTGATAAACATAGAAACACCAGCTGAATAAGGATTTTTTTTTTTTTTTTTTTTAGCTTAACGTCCTTTAACCTGGTTTGTCATTTCGGACGATGAAAGAAATTGGTGAAATGATGCTCAAATGATCTCGGGGTCCATGGAGCTTAAAGTTATTCGACATTCGTCTTCTCAGGATAAGGGAAAACCCCGAAAAAACCTTATCCCGGTAACTCACCCTAAGCAAGATTTGAACTCAGGATCTTTTGAATGTAAGCCAGACACGCTACGACCACACTACCCAGGCGGGCAAATAGTTTGTATAATACTAGTGCATATTAAAGGCAGTGGAAGAGGAATCATGTCATAACTGGTAATTCATAAATAAGTCATTCATAAATAAGCAGATTAATAGGATTTGGGACATATTGCAATTACATGACTACCGACCATTATATCAAAGCTACAAAGAAGAGATCAAGTTTTTTGGTCAAAATTAAGGATTGGATACACCAAACAAACTCACTCCAATCTGACACCCAAAGAAAATCCATGAATATGGAGCTCTTGCAAAACACTTTGGTCTGTCACGTTATTGTTAATTACCTATGTAATATATATATATATATATATATATATATATATATATATATATATATGATGTGTCTTAGCATTGTAATATTGTAGTCCTGAAAACCCTGTGATTTAAGGTAGTGCCTCTGGGAAGTTCGACCAAACATTATAAGAAAGATTCAAATTGCTTCTTGATAGTAATTAAAACAGCAACTAACTGAAGCTATAGATGGACAAGTGCATGCATATTAATAGGCACACCTATATTAAACCTTGTTTTCTCACAAACGTTTGTTCCACATGTTGCAAATGTTTACCCATTTGTTTCAACATTTTGTAGTGTCTATCAAATGTGATCACACTTTTTTAATAGAAAACTCCCTAAAGTTAGAACCTACCTATCACTTGACCAAAATTAACACAGAATTATTATGTGAAATAATAATGACTTTGTTTGATTTAGATATAATTAGGCATCATTGTTCATATTAATTGACTAAGGAAAAATATATTTAATAATTTAATTACAATGTTGAACACATAAATGTTTGTTTGCAATACATAAGGAGTCTTAAAATAAATTTAGGGATATAGAATGAATTTTAAAGAATCAATTTTGAACTTCTAAAATAGACGTATTATAAGCCTTCTAACTCGTCATCAAGCTCCAAAAATAAACCAATTTCCCCCCATATTGAGGTTTCGTGTTTCCTTCATGTGCTTTATACATGGCTCATAATGGAACTTCCCTTTACCAACCTTCTTAGCTAGGTCTCCTTTAATTTCAAATCCTAAACATGGATAAACTTTGTTCCAATTTTTTAAAATAAAGTATTAATCTTTGAAAATCTAAAGTTTCAGAGAGTAATAATCCGATTAATTTTTCTTCTATAATTGGGTTAATATAAAAAACTGATACAATAATTCTATTTGTAAACGAATTTACTGTAAAGCTTGAGGTGTTGTTTTAAATACTTTTAAAAATGCTTCATGTTGAACATTCTTATTAGAACAATGAATTTGGATAGTAAAACATTATTTAAATACATATGCAAGCTAAAATTTTGAAATATTGCTGTTATTGATAAAGTCAATATAACTTACTTACTGTCGATATTCCAAATTTCGCAGTTGCATTCCATTAAATATATACCTAAAAGTGAATTACACATAATTATAAATTACACCACACGATGTAAAGGTTATGTTTACTATTACAGTTACACCGCCAAGTCTTTTAAGAGTTGGAAAGCAATACCTCTGAGAAAATGTTCTCAAATGTATTTTCTACAAAATAAAAATATCAGAAACATTTTGTAGGAGTGGTTAGAACGGTTACAAAGCAAAAAAGACTAATTTATGTTGTAGGAAAATTCTGAATAGTCATATGAAGGTTCTTTTAATATAAAACTTTAATTGGGGTTTCCGAGAAAATACAGAATTTCACTTTAAGGTACACTTTCCCCAATTAATTTTCTACAAATTGTTCAAAAATCAACAATTTCACAAATATAAGAGTTTTAAAACTCATGTATGGATTTATTACTAGTTGCCTCTATTATGAACATACAGATCGTAATGACCTAATCTAAATTTTAATTTTAAGAAGTGCACCCCATTATGACGCCGCCGTAAGTAAGCTAACACAGGTTCTTGAGCAAATTTTGGCAATATGATACACATCTACTACTTGCATCCTGTGGCTGCTGAAAAAAAAAGCAGGAAGGTATCGTAAAAACAAACGAGTTCGGCATATATCTGACACCCAAAAAGTGATGTGCTGGGTATATAGCTACCGGAATCTCACGTTAAGAGATACCTTTACTGGCGGCCGCAGTGGTGAGTAAACCGGATGTACGCTAGTGAAAAGTCAGTAGCTTAGACGCCAAAGGTCTTTGAAGGTTCGGCCATCTGTTCATCTATATTTCATGGCCAGTGTTGCTAGCAACCCACATTCAGATTCTCACATGAAGGCGGCATAGTATATTAGGTAACGTTTTTGTGCCGTTTCCAATTTATTTATTCATTTAAATATTTATTAACACTCCGAAAATAGATTTTCACATCATAGGGGTGTTTACAGTCCATCTCCATGCTCAATATATGGTAACTCTCCTTAATTTTGACCAAAAATATCCACATGAGAAAATTCAGTTTTAAAATATGCAAATATTTCCTAGCATTAAATTAAATAGAAGGTCATGCAAGGTGTTTAAGGACACTGGGACTTATTTTTCGAACTTTCTTAGTTTTAAATCTATTTACTTGTAAATTGGTGCACATAATACAAGAAACTAAAGAAATGACTAAGCAACAGCTGAAAAATATACCTAAAATATTTTCTCAGATGATACTAGCGAATATTTTATTTAGCAAAAACCTCTAAAACTGCCTTGCGCATTCACGTTAGTCAGAAAAGTAGGATGATGAAATTTTCTGTTACTTTAGCATAGTAAAAATAAATGTAAGAATTTTATTTAAGTGGAGGTTATTAATTTTAGAAAAATATACGTTTGTTTTTATACATTTGTTGATATTGACCATTTCCTTATTTTTTCCAGTATACTTTAATTTTTATGTCAATGAATAAAGCACACCATGTGCATGATTTCATTTTTAGATAACACTCTTGAGATTATATTTGCATACTAATGGTACGCAAGGAATATATGTGCAAAATGTAAAACTGAGAAGGAAAAACCACACATACAGAAAAGAGAAATATGGTTAAAAGGCGTTGATAATTTAAATACGTTGATGGTCTTTGATAAATGGGAATTGTGAAAAATATTTTGCCAAAATGATTCAAAGGGTCTACAGTAGGTATAAATTAAGGGGATTGGCTCATGCTAATATGTTTCTAAGCCCTCAAATTTGTAAGACGACGGTATATTGCAGAGAGTGTACTATGACATAACGTGACGCGGCGGGGCGGGGCGCGGGCGTGATTTAAATTCAGAAGTGGGAATGGATCAAAAAGAAGAAGCATGGATTTAGGGGAGAAAATAGGAGATGCATAAAATAAAAAGATTGAAAAAAAAAAAAGTTAAAATACTGTACGCTGTTGAGTATAACACAATTACAGAGAGAGAGAGAAAATAACGTTAGACGGTTCTATAATAATCTACAAAGAATGAAGTAGAATAAAAAAATAATAAAAAAGATATTAAGCACGATTTGTTGTTAAAGAAAATAGGATATGCATAAAAAAA
Source organism: Hymenopus coronatus (assembly GCA_030762935.1). Lineage (NCBI taxonomy): Eukaryota > Metazoa > Arthropoda > Insecta > Mantodea > Hymenopodidae > Hymenopus > Hymenopus coronatus. Next base: position 456,199,922 of record CM060900.1, on the reverse strand, counting down.
TAAAAAGATTGAAAAAATGTTAAAATACCGTACGCTGTTGAGTATAACGCAATTACAGAGAGAGGGAGAGAAAATAACGTGAGACGGTTCAATAATAATCTACAAAGAATGAAGTAGAATAAAGAATAACAAAAAAGATGTTAAGCACGATTTGTTGTTAAGTAGGTATGTAATGACTAAACAGAGAGATACCTCGAGAGGTTATTATAATATAGGTAGAATGAAAAATAATCAAAAAAAGTCTGTTAAGCAGTGAACATGACAAAGCAGAAAAAAAAACTCACAACAATATATGAGGAAGCGTAAGTCATTATTTCTTACAAGCCAGACGTGAGAGCCCTGCGGGTAATTTAAATGAAAGTCGTGACCGTATTATCTTGACCATGATGGTAAAGTCTTCCGGCGAGGAATGCATGGTAAGAGTCATGAAGGTAATTTAAAACGAAGAAAGTCGTGACCTTAGTATCCCAAAGCATAAAGTTAAAGACTTCCGGCTAACGGGGCAATTGGAAAATAAATAAATAAACTTACATACACAGCTGACTAGGAGAAGACTCTGCCCCCGCCATACGGTAAAAAGGTTGAACGATGCCGTTAAATTTAACCAATCACGAAACATATGCATGCGAAGCATGTGTATGTCTCCCACCAACAAACTTTTGAATGAAAAAAGATGCTATATAAGTTAGTGTTAATATCTAAAATCTTTAGTCTTCAAAAACAGTGAACTTATAATGTATTGAATAATGTGAGAAGGAATTGTGTGAGAGGGGGGGGGGGGCGGATGTGTGTGACGGTGGGAGGAAGATGAAACTAGGTCATCAGTCACCGACATTATAAAAAGCGTGGAGAATAGCAAAGCACTGCAGCTTACGACATGTCACAGCAGGAGAAACGTACTACAGACAGAATGACGGGTAAGTTATAAGTTTAACTTAATACAATTGCATTAATTTTTTTTTTCAGTAATAAAACAGCATAATTTAATCACAAAATTATACAAGTTGCATGAATTATTCTGTTTTCAGAGGCACGAGTCGTAGCAGAGTTAAATGACATAGCTGCTGGAACAAAAATCCTACCTACGAAAGCATTGGCTGATATGGAACAAGAAATTGCCCACAACATAAAATCGTTAAAGACGATAAAAACCAAATATGGACCAAAGGTGGTCCTATCTATGGAAGAATATCAAGTATTTCTCCCTGACCGTTTTAGCAGGATGTCCGACGAGCAGAAGGCCGCCATCAACGCCGGAGGATTTCAGATGATATACAAAGGACAGGATACATTGAGTGGAGGATTCAAAAGACATAACATCACTTTTTACAGGTACAACCAAAAATATATCTCTGAGGGGGTGGGGGATTAGTATTTTAATTTACAATCATACAGCATCGGTTATTTTGTTCTAAATTGTAAAAAGTCATATATTTGATTCTTTCTATATGAAGAACAATATCAATATTTTGCATATGATACTTTTTGCAAAAGAATTATAATTGTTTATTTTAAAAAAAATGTGAATTTCAAAAAATATATTTAAAAATGATATAACAAAACAAATATTCTAAAACATATGATTCTTGATTCTCATCATAAGAAAAAATTAATTTACTTATTAATTACACACTTGATTCCAGGAAGCAAACTGATTTTAATATTCTGCTAAAGTAACTGAATTCTTTTTTCCAGAAACAGTAAATCCTGATGGTGCGATGTCTCACAAAGCATATACTGAGCTCATAAAAATTACAGGTAAAAAAACTTGTTTTTTAACGGATTTTGTTTTCGTGGATAGTAATTGTATTATTAATAAAAAAAGTATTTTACTTCAGCATAAGTATAAAAAAGCAGGTGAAAAATATAACTTTTTAACTGTAGAAATCGTTTGAAAGAAACAAATAGATTTTAGTATTGTTATTATTGCTATAATCACATTAATTTTTTCAGTATTACAATAAATTATCAATAGTATTGTTGATATTATTATTATTATTATTTATAATAATACTTTTTACAGAAAATCATCTGCGACAATTAGACACACGTTTTTTGATATCCAAAATGTTTGTTTTTTTAAACATAAACTAACATTTTTCTTTTTTCAGGATTGGAAATTACAGTTATTATCTATAAAAATAATAATATTTTTGCTAGCACTATTTTTAATACATACATATGTCTAATATTTTTCTCAAATAACAGTTATTATCTACAAAAAATAATATTATTTTTTTAGTACCATGATTATTAGTAATATTATTATTATTATTATTGTTATAATAGTAATAACATCACTAGCTTGAATGTTAATTATTATTATTATTATTAAAAAAAAAGGTCTATAGGAAAAAGTGCTTGTTCACAGCTCACTGGAGACAAATAAAAAGTGTTAAAAGCAATTAATTTACTGATATATCATATTTCCAGGTGAATACATCCAGACCGTTCAATGTAAAGCTGGCAAGAGACGAATCGAGTGTGAATCTACCGAAGAGAACATCCTTCCCACAAAAAGGAATAGAAGAGTGTTCGACAAAAGTGTTGAGGATACTTCTGGGACTGAAAATTTGGTGAGTTGTGCTCAGATAAACCGTCAGGAATTGGCATGTAAAACAATAGATCCAGCTTTCAAAAACATAATTTATACAAAGCAAATTGAAAATACTGTTGAAATAATAGATCCCACAATATTTCTAGACGAATGTAAACTCTTGGTTTGTGTCGAAATTCGGAATAATTTGATTCAATACAAATCAGGTATTAAATTAAACGGTACATTGATATGCAAATATATAATACAGTCTCCTGAAAATAAAAGAATTGAGACGTTTAATTTCAATAGCAAAATGGATTCAATTATTCAGGCTACAAACATTGCTGAATGGTATGAGAATAAAATGAAAGATCCTATACTTGCATGTATCGATAATTTCGAAACGAAATGCAGTTCAAAATCTCTATATCAAATATGTGGTTTAATTTTAAATGCTTATCAGTATGATGTGCTAAATGCAGGATGTTATATGGAGCTCCCCAATTTCATAAAAAACAAACATGCTGTAAATAATATAAGAAATTCAGATAGTAAATGTTTTGCATATTTTCTGTTAGCGTCAAAATATCCGGTGAAAAAAAAAAAACAAAAGTCGAGTGAGTTCATATACCAAACGCGACATGTTTCAAGAATTTGATTTTAGAGGGATAAGCTTCCCCGTTTCACTCGACCAAATAGACCAATTTGAAAATCAGAATGAAAGTATATCAGTTACGGTATATGGCATAGATCACGAATCAATTATTCTGTTATATCAAACTTCTGAAAGTAAAGAACATCATGTGAATCTGTTACGTGTCACAAAGGGAAATAGATCACACTATTGTCTAATAAATAACCTATCCAGGCTATTGGTCAAACAGATCACTCGATGCAAGAGAAAAATCACATTTTGTGAAACGTGTTTAAAGCACTTTTCATCTAAAAATGGATCAGAAAAACATAAGGTCAAGTGTTCAAAAACACAGATTGTAACAATGCCCGAAATTGGTGTAAATGATACAATCGAATTTAATGCATATAGCAAATGTACTCCTGTCCCGTATGTTATTTATGCAGATATAGAATCTTTACTTACCAAAGTTCACTCGTGTCAACCATCCGTGGAAAGCAGTTGGACACGTCAAATACAAAAACATGAGGCTGTGTCAATTGCATTAAAACTTGTCTGTCATTATGACAATTCATTGTCAGAATTCAAAATCTTTAGAGGTCAAAATGCTATTCACGATTTTTTCAAAGAATTGCAGCTAATCGGTGACCGAGTAATTGATATATATTCAAAGATTGCGGAGATAAAAATGACCGATGAAGATAATATAAATTTTACAAATGCCAAACGCTGCTATCTATGTGAAAAAGATTTCAGTATTGACAAGTCACGAGTGAGGGATCATTGTCCCATCTCATCCCGCTATTCGGGTTCAAGCCACAACTCATGTAATTTAAATAGGAAGTTACCAAATTTCATACCATTTTTTTTTCATTGCTTATCAAGCTATGATGCACATTTCCTTGTAAAAAATCTTGCTTATGACAATGAAGTCATAAATTGTATTTCACAGACATCTGAAAATTATTTATCTTTTAGTAAGAGATATACATCCAATGGAAAGAGTATATATTTCAGATTCTTAGACAGTTATCGATTTCTAGACGATAAATTAAGTAATTTAGCTGATATGCTAAATCCTGAGGACTTTAAAATCATAAAGATGGAGTATCAAAAACATGAACTCCAGCAATTAATGACACGCAAAGGCGTTTTCCCCTATACATATCTAGACAGTATAGATAAATTAGAAGAACGTAAATTGCCTGATATAGCAGAGTTTGCTGATATAACACAAGAAGATTATTTGCATGCGCAAAATGTATGGAAAGCTTTCAGTATTAGAAGTCTGGGTGAATACAGTGATTTGTATCTTAAGACGGATACTTTGTTATTGGCCGATATATTTGAAAAATTCAGAGAGGTATGTATGAATTTATATAAATTAGATCCGTGTCATTATTACATAATACCGGGTTTAGCATTCGATGCAATGCTAAGAACTACACAAGCAAAAATATCTTTAATCACTGACAAGGAAATGCTTGAATTTTTTGAATCTGGAAACAGAGGTGGACTTTGTACTGAATGTAATCGATATGCGAAGGCGAATAATAAATATATGCAGGATTTTAATGAGTCATTACCCATTAAGTACTTATCATATATTGACTTCAATAATTTATATGGGTTTGTTCAATCTGATTATATACCTTATGGAGATCTTCGATGGTTAACCAGAGATGAAATTAACGCAATTGATTTCCTAAATATTCCGCCCGACGCAGAAATAGGATATGCGATCGAGGCAGCCCTTGATTATTCCGCAGACCTGCATGTATCACATAATGACTTCCCGCTATGTCCAAAGAATGAAACCCCCCCTAATGACAAGTTTAAAAAACTGATCGCTACGTTGACAAATAAGCGAAAGTATGTATTGCATTACCGTAACCTTCAGCAATGTATTAATTTATGAATGAAATTGAAACATGTTCATAGAGTTGTAAGTTTCAGGCAATCGCAATGGTTAAAACCGTATATAGACTTGAATGCAAAAAAAAAAAAAAAAAAACGTTCTCAAGAGAAATCGAAATTCGGACAGAATCTATGGAAAATGTTTAATAATTCAGTTTATGGCAAATTTATAGGGAATGTACGTAAATATAATGCCTTTCGGCTTTGTATAAGTTGGAAGCAAGCACGGAAATTAATATCGCGACATACGTTCAAACGTGTTGTAATATTTGAAGAAAATCTTGTCGCAATTGAATTGACAAGAGAAGAAATTAAGATGAATAAACCCATTTACATAGGGCAGGCAATCCTTGATCTTTCCAAATTTGTAATGTATGATTTTTATTATAATGTTCTAAAAAAGAATCTTACAGACATAACTTTAAATTATACTGATACAGATGCACTTCTCTTTGAAACCAGTACCGATATTTACGAATTTATGAAAGCTAAGATACAGTACTTTGACGCTTGCAATTATCCTTCAGATAACAAATATGGAATACCATTGTTGAATGGCAAAAAAAAATGGGTGTTTATAAGGATGAATTATCTAGGAGGGTAATGACAGAATATGTGGGGTTGCGTTCCAAATTATATGCTTATCGATACGACGGCCAGGTAGTTAAGAAATCGAAAGGCGTTGCAAAATGTGCAATGCGTTCAATAAATTTTGACGATAACTTATCATGCCTCAGGGATGTGAATGCATTGCATTATACTAAACAGACAACTTTCAGGAGCTATAAACATAACGTTCACACAGTGGAAATTAACAAACTTTCTTTAACTGGTGTTGATACAAAACGTTATATTTCAGAGAAATCACATTCAACTCTTGCTTGGGGTCATTATGCAGCACCTGACACCTCTAATATTAACTCCTGAAAAAAGTTTATGTCTTATGCTCTTTGTGCAGATTATGGTTTTAAAATTATATATGCTTAAAATGATTTCATGCTGAATATGTTATAAAATGCTACTACAGGTTAAAATCATGTTTTAGCTCATTTTTTAAGTAATAAAAAAAATATTTGAGGCTGTATATAGCAGCTTATGGTTTTTAAACTATGTATGCTTAAAATGAAACATGTGAGATTTCATGTTGAATATGTTATATATTAAAAATTATTTGAGGCTATATATAACAGCTTATGTTTTTTTTTTAAACTATGCGTGCTTAAAATGAAACATTTGAGATTTCATGCTGAATATGTTATAAATTAAAAAATATTTGAGGCTATATATAGCAAGTTATAATTTTAAAAACTATGTATGCTTAAAAATGAAACATGTGAGATTTCATGCTGAATATGTTGTAAGTTAAAAATATTTGTGGCTATATATAGCAGCTTATAATTTTTAAACTATATATGCTTAAAATGAAACATTTGAAATTTCATGCCAAATACGTTATAAATGCGATGGTTTCAGCTCACTATTTTTTAAGTAATAAAAATAATTGAGGCTATTTATATAAGATAGCTATGACATGGTTTTAGGATAAAAATATCTGAAATTATTTGCGTAAAATGTAACTTGCAGCTATTCTCAACGTTATTTCATTCTTTGTTACATTTTTGTTTAAAAAAATTAACTTGCATTATTCATTATATTATAAGTTCACTGTTTTTGATTACTCAATGACGATGGAAAGTGAGAAAAAATGATTGAATAAATAAAAAAACAATTTTTTTGTAAAATGTAACGAACTAATTTTTTCAGTGTGATCTCACCCATTGTTGCATTTTTTGTTTAAAAATATATCTGAAAAGGTAACTTGCACTATTCACAGCAGCTTATTATTTTTTAAACTATGTATGCTTAAAATGAAACATGTGAGATTCCATGTATGCATTATTCATTATATTATAAGCTCACTGTTTTTGATTACTCAATGGCGATGGAAAGTGAGAAAAAATGAGTGAATAAAATAAAAGAAACAAATGTGTATAAAATGTAACTTGCACTATTCATAAGTTCACTGTTTTTTAATTGTTCAATAATGATGGAAAGTGAGAAAAAATGATTGAATTATTCATTATATTATAAGTTCACTGTTTTTTTTTTGTATACTTAATGATGATGAAAAGTGAGAAAAAATGAGTGAATAAAATAAAAGAAACAAATGTGTGTAAAATGTAACTTGTACTATTCATAAGTTCACTGTTTTTAATTGTTAAAATGGTGATGGAAGGTGAGAGAAAATGATTGAACTATTCATTATATTATAAGTTCACTGTTTTTGATTACTCAATGGCGATGGACAGTGAGAAAAAATGAGTGAATAAAATAAAAAAACAAATGTGTATAAAATGTAACTTGCACTATTCATAAGTTCACTGTTGTTTAATTGTTCAATAATGATGGAAAGTGAGAAAAAATGATTGAATTATTCATTATATTATAAGTTCACTGTTTTTGTATACTTAATGATGATGGAAAGTGAGAAAAATGAGTGAATAAAATAAAAGAAACAAATGTGTGTAAAATGTAACTTGCACTATTTATAAGTTCACTGTTTTTAATTGTTAAAATGGTGGTGGAAAGTGAGAAAAAATGAGTGAATAAATAAAAAAAAAACATGTTTTTTCATTGGAATCCCTTCTGTTTCGTTTATTACGCTCACCCCCTCCAAAGAAAACACATCCTGTATCCTTTGACTGAGGCTAGGAGAGAATTTGTTAAAACAGTTGTAAAAAATAATATAAATAAAATAAACAAATAAATAAAATAGAAATAAGAAAACAGTGGTGGAGGATATATTTTTAACAAAAAAATTTTCGTCTAAATCTTAACTTACTTTGAACTTTATCTTACACAATTATGTCTCTAGTAAAATCCTTGAATCTTTTTTTTTTTTTTTTTTTTTTTTTGGAAGGATAGGAGATCAATTTTAAACAAATGATAAAAGAAAATTAATCATTTTAATGACATTTATTTTTATTTATGATTAAATAAAATACATTCTGAATCTGTACATTTTTTTATATTATATTTTTTTGCACTATAGCGTCTAATGGTATCCATTCACTCTTCGGGAAACCTAGCCACTTCACAAGAACTTTATTACCTCTACGACGCAGCACTTTTTCCACAAGGTAAGTATCTGGATATTGTGTTTTCAATAACTCGTGACCATAAAATCCTCCTTGTATATCACGTCCTTCAACATCTTGCAGATGGTATGTAGGTGGAAATGTAGCTCTCACAGTGACGATGAGGAATATCTCGGTCCCCCAGTTTGGTGTAAATCCCTTTTCAAGTATGCTTTTATGTCTAGAGACTCACACAAAGTCTCCAACACTAAATCTCCTGGCATTACTCTTCTCCCTGCCATGACGATCTCGGCTGTAGATGGAAAGTAACAAAGAATTGTCACTGACATCACTAGGTTTCATACGAATGGTAGAGTGATACTTATTATTATAATTATTTATTATTTTAGGCAATAGATTCAACAATCTGTAGGAGCCTACAACTGAAAACTCTCTATGCATCATACTTTTAAGCGTTCTTATTAAACGTTCAACTCCTGCAGCCTTAACAGAGCTAAATGTACTGTAGTGATTAATTCCATATTTAAGCATTAACTGTCTGAATTGCTTATTATGAAATTCCTTGCCATTGTCAGACTGAATGTTCTTAGGCACAGTATTCAGATCAGAGAGTATTTCACTCATTGCTTTTGTCACACTGACTGCAGTCTTGTTTTTCAATGGTCTCGCGTAAGCCATTTTTGAATAAAAATTAACAGCAATAAGAATGTACTTATAGTTTTTATTTCCTTTTGCATATGGTATCATCTCGATTAGATCTATTTGTAATAAGTCATTTAATCCTTTACTAACTATTTTTCTGCGAAGAAATTTTCTTCTGGCTGGAGCGTGTAACTCTGCGGCAATGTTACGTCTGATCATGCTATGATGTTTGAAGTTTTCAACTCTGTCACTATCTCTCTAATTTCAGAATTATGGTTCACATTGCCTGCGTCCCTAGGTACGATAAGCAATCTGAGTCTGTTAATTAAAACGTTCGGGTCGGACCAGTATACGTAATCGGTTTTTTATAGGGCACGTGTTCCTTCCACTCGAGACCTGAACCTGTTTTACTCTCAATTAAGCCCTGTATAATATTTTTATATTTGAAACCCCTGCTCGATCTCAGTTTTCTCAAAATTTCCGAATACGTATCCAGATCATCCTCAGTATATGAAGCACTCTGAGGCACACGCTTAAAAAGAAGTTCATATACACCAGGACTGCCTATGTATGTATCTTCACCTATCCGGACATTGTTACCGACGAATGAAATATTTTTGTTCCCTAACTTATAGGAACCATCTTCGTAACGTATACCATAAGTAGTGTCCAGATCACTGTCACTGGCTGTGCGTACCTTTTCCAGATGTTTGCAAGTGGGTCAGCTGTTTCTTCTTCTTCTTCTTCTTCTTCTTCTTCTTCTTCGTCGATGCGAGAGAGAGGTTCCTTCCTCTCCTGGTTTTTTATTATATCCTTCAGTGGCACAGTTACGGGTTGGAGAACCTCAGACATCACACGTTTGGTCTCGAACCTGAGACCTTTTAGGGAACGTAATTTTTCCCTAATGGCCTTACTATGTCGAGCGATGGATTGTTTGAGTCGTATACCATCAACATCCATCATCAAAATGAGTGTGTATTTAAGCTATTGATGTCAATTTATAGGAGATGTTTAATTCGATGCATAGAATATGGCCATCTTTCACTCGATTGGCTGGGGCTGTGAAACTAATTTTATCGCCTATCAAAATGGGTTGCTGGATAATTTTCAATTTTCTTATCATTTATCATAACTGTAGTATCTGCTTTGGTATTAGGGATCACAGAGCAGGCAATTACGGGAGACGTATAATATTCGAGTCCAGAGGTTAACATGTACCTTATGGAGTTTCCTCTATACGGTTTTGTTTGCAAGGGAATAACAAGCATCCCTCTCATTTGATCTAATATAGCGTTGATGACATTCACCTGTGATTTTAAAATACTAACACTATCGTTTGTTGATGTTATGTATTTATCCAGCGTGATTTGACGACTTAACATAGTTTCCATATTTTTCTCCACTGTTGTAGCAATATCCGAGGCCATAGAAGCTTAGAGCTCTGTTTAAGGCTGGCTGCGCTTCATTTTGTTTCTTTGCAACAAAATGTTTAACAAATTTTTTACTTGCTGCATCGCTATCGTCTACGGGATCTGCTATCTCCTTTATTCTTTTCTTTTCGAAAAGAAACGTTTCCGTTTGAGTCATGAAGCGGTGTCCGTGCATTAACGTAATCTAATATATATTTTTTATTCGGAACGTCGTGATCGTGAACTGGAGGCAATACTACCTTCAGTCTTATCGTTTCCAGAAGAATATTATTTTCCGCATCACGCTTGAAGGCATATTTACTTAGATATGTCATTAAATTCTCGCATTGTGTATCAAGTGATGTTTGCACATGATTCCTAAGCAATGTTTCAAAGTCACCCATGTGCTGATATGAGATCTTTTCGGCAAACGTTTGCATTCGATTCTCAACGACGATCGTAAGCGTATCAACATAACGTTTATTTGTTGCATCATTCTCCTCTTCAGGATCCTGAACATTACACAGACGCTTCTTCCTGAATTGATAATTTCCCATGCCATCTCTATTTATAATATAACGGTCAATTACAGCTCTGGAGGGGGCGATTCTCCTGGACTCGAACCTATCGATACTCATAGTTGAAGTGAATAATGTCATCTAGTTTTTCACTCTGATAAAGGTATCGAAACAGTTTCTGTATCGTCCTTCATTCAGAGGGAATTCAGGTGCTATGACAACAAAGGGTCTCGGGTTCGATTCTTCATTGCTCTCCCACACTTGCTTACACAACTCCTTGAATTCTACATAATTCATATCCGTATTTACATAGTCGTCGTATATATGTTTTAAATTTAGGTTATCTTGCCTGAACAGTACAATCATATTTGCATTATCTCTAATTAAATGTTTCGGTACTTTTGCATACGACTCGTGCTAAGTATACTGCATCAACGTTACGGTGTCTACCCATGCTATAATGCGATGCTATCTTTCCTTGCTTCTCATTAATGACGTCATCAAAGATGAATATTGAATTTTCTCTTGCTTCGCCAGGTTGCATCACCTTTTCATCATCTTCAAACGTATACACTCCTATATCAGGTATAGTTTTTAATACTTTAAGTGGATATTGGTATTTTGGCTGATGTAACGATTTTGAATAAATGTACAGATTCTCAAACCTCAGACCGTTCTCGTGTATTAGTAGGTTGAGTAATACCTTTGTCTTCCCAGCATTCGAGCTGCCCAGAATGAGAGCTCTGACATTACTCGGGAAGAGAGATCCGTGTCTTCCTTCACGAATATCATTATCAAAGTCTAGCACTTGTATCGGTAGAGAACACTTTTGCTTCACTACTTCCATCTCGTGACTAAGGTTATAAGGTAAATATTTTTTCTTTTTATTTCCTAGTGTGCCATGGGCTCTGGAAGCGTTCGGAAGTCTTCCAAGAAGGAATCTGGATTTATTGATTCTTTAATTAATTCTCTTCCGTTTGAGGCTCATCTGCCGGGTTATAGATTCTGTGGACCTGGAACGAAACTACATAAACGTCTGCAAAGGGGAGACTTGCCTATAAACGAATTGGACCGTGCGTGTCGAGATCACGATATTGCCTACGCTACGCATCAGGACACTGCTTCGAGACATTTGGCTGACAGGGTTCTCGTGGAAAAGGCTTGGAATAGGGTACAGTCTGCCGACGCTGCTTTTGGTGAAAAGCTTGCTGCTAGACTTGTAACTGCTCTCATGAAGGGGAAGCTCGCCGTAGGTGGTGGTTTGCGCAAGAGGCGTACAACAGCCAAGAGGAGGATCCTGCCGCCTGCTGCGAGGGGAGGTTTCTTACCTTTGATACCACTGTTGGCTGCATTGGGTGCAGCAGGTGGTTTGGCAGGGGGAGCTGCTCACATTGCTACTTCAGTGAATAGGAAGCATGCTGCCGAACGACAATTGAAGGAGCTGGCCCGTCACAATCAACATATGGAAGCCTTAGCTGCCGGCAAAGGTCTTGGAGGGAAGCGCAGGAAGCGAAAGGGTAAAGGTTTATATCTACGTCCAAAAAACTCGGGGCGAGGCCTGTATATATCCCGGAAAAAGCCTTAAACGGTATCGAGATCGAAACGTATGCTAGACGGCTTAATATACCTAAATTTAGAGGTGTGTACATGCTCGACAAACTACCTCGAAAACTTAGACGTGTCGAGAGGATTGTAATAAACTTGGATAGTTCTCACAATCCTGGAACCGATTGGGTTGCTATACGCAAGGATGAAAATGTAGCCTTTTATTTTGATAGTTTTGGCAATTTGAAACCTCCAGGAGAAATTGAGTCTTACCTTTCAGGCGTTAAAATTCTGTATAACAAACGCAGGTATCGGAACTTTGATTCTCTAATTTGCGGTCACTTGTGCTTGCAGTTTCTGTTATAAAACAGTTTCATTGATCAGTTTGAATCGTCAAAATGAGTTACACTATCACCGTGAGTGGGTCTGATTCCAGCTTCTCTACTCATCTGAATCCACCACTCCATCTAGATCCTAATGGATTTTACGAGATTGCTTTATTGAATTTCGAGACATTTTATTCAATACCCAATGTTGATCATAGCAATAACCTTTTCCATTACATTCGCGATGGAAGGCTTGAAACAATTGTGATTCCACCCGGCACTTATGAAATTGACGATATAAGCAATTTCATAAAGAATAGACTCGACGTTGATGACAAGTTTTTTCTACGACCTAATAATAACACGATGAAGGCCGAGATCCTGTGTCCCTATGTCATCGATTTTACTCAAGAAAGATCGCTTGGTTCTCTTCTAGGTTTCACAGGCAAGCGCACGGTGAAGTCTAATGAACTCACAGAGTCTGACGAACTGGTGAATATCTTTAAAGTGAGCATCATACGCGTTGAGTGTAGCCTTGCAACAGGATCCTTCGTAAATGGTAAGAGCAGTCATTCTCTTTACGAATTTTTTCCATCGGTTCCTCCTAGCTATCACATCTCTCAGGAACCATCCAGTCCTATATATCTACCAATCATCGACACAAATCTCATAGAGCAGCTTAGTATTCGGGTGTTGGACCAGAACGGAGAAACGCTTGACTTCAGAAACGAAGCTATCACTGTGAGACTACACATACGGCGAAATGGGGATAAGTTTTAAAAGACATTACTATAATAAAAAGCTTCTCTCAAAATTAAGACCTACTCTGTCTTCGACACGCAACCTGCTAACATCATCCAATCGGAAGTTTCTAGAGGGACTGGGCTTCAAGGTTCTGTAATGGACGTATTAGACGTGACAGGGGTTCCAACGTTTGATGATAAGATCAGTAAAGAGGAAGAGCATGTGTTCCTACCTTACAACACATCAGCTCTCGATGCGAACGATGAAATTAGAATACCATGCCAAGCTGAGGATCTGTATACGCTTCCTAGCAGAAGTTATCTCTACATAGAAGGTTCTGGTACTAAACCCAATGGAGAACCAACGTCGTCAAAGCTGACCAACAATGCCATGGCGTTTCTGTTTGACGAGATTCGTTTGGATATGAACGGTATTACTATAGACAGAACACGGAATCCAGGAATTTCTTCAACTATGTGAAACTATGCTTCTCTCAACACTTTGGACTCCAATCGCCTACAGAACGCCGGTTGGACCTATCCGGGAGAGGATGTCGAAATCGTCAACCCCACGAATGGTATATTCAACGCTATCGTTCCTCTCTCGATGCTTCTAGGTTTCGCAGACGATCACAAGGAGCTCATTCTTAATAACAAGTTTGAACTAGTTCTCATTAGATCTAAAAATTCTAATAATTGCGTATTAGGCAATGATCTATCAGTCATTAAACTATCCAGAATCGAATGGAGGATGCCCGTACTTCGACTTTCCGATGCCGAGAAGGTGGAGAAACTTAAGCTAGTCAAGTCGGATCAGCCTCTGCACATTGCCTTTCGAACCTGGGACCTTCACACTCAACCTGCTGTACCGCAGACCAAAGGCTTCACATGGAACGTTGCCACGACATCCAAACTTGAAAAGCCTCGTTTTGTCATAGTGGGTGCACAAACCGACAGACTGAATTATTTTTCTAAAGATAGCTCTCTCTTTGATCATTGCAATATCACCAATCTCAAACTTTATCTCAACAGATAATGCTATCCCTATCATGACATGAATTTGGATTTTGCAAATTCAAGATTCGCATCTTTATATGATCATTACTCTAAGTTTCAATATTCTTATTATGGAAAGGACAATTATCCACTTTTGAAGAGAAATGGTTTCGTCAAGTATGCACCTCTATTTGTCATCGACTGTTCTCATCAGCCCGAGGAGATTGTGACCGATGCCGTTAATGTCAGATTGGAGGTTCAAGCATCAGCAAACTTTCGCACACATACATCTTTATTTTGTTTAATTATTCATGATAAAATGTTCACTTACAAACCATTAACTCATATTGTTCAGTCTATTATTTAGAAAAAGGAACATGTATTTTATGAATAAAGATAAACAAAGTTAATCATAATATCTTTTTATTGAGTTTAGCATACATCTCCTTAACCCTTCTCCTGATACTCCTACCACCAACTTCGTATGAACTCATTGACTTATGAACATTGTACATTTGAAATAAATGTCTTTCAATATATGGAATTAGTTTCTTTAATCCTATTAGAGCAGCTATATCCAGATTTATAACATATTTGTTTAGACATGTATTCACAAGAGCTATTTCATGACATTTGTTCATTTGCAATATTACATTATATGCATAGATTATATTCTCACTGTACAACACTCTGGGAAGCGTACCTTCTTTCATATACGTTTCTAGCACAAGCATGTTTTGAACTATTATCTGCCAGTCTTGCTTTGTTATGTATGCATACGCATCGTCTGCTGCTATGATGTATAGCGAGGGGATTTCGTAATGCAATCCTATATTCACTCGCTGGTAGGGGCTAATGGAGATGTCGTTGAGCATAAACACGCTATTTGGATTCATCTTTCTCCATCTTTTCAGGGATTGGATCGAAAATGATTACTATAACGTCTTCCATTCTCTTCTTCTTGATGTCTATCTTTGCCTTGTTCCTCTTCTTCTGAGATTTCTTATCACACCTAGAAACATACATACGCAAAATAGTCAGAAATAATATTATAATAATTATAATCTCTTCTTTATTGACAATAGTTATACTCACTTTTCTTCTTCACCTGCCTCCACGGTGTGGACGCTTCGATCCACATCCCTATACGGAGGCACATCTTCACCTTCGAATGTTCTGTAAACATATACACATTTTGTTTATTCTAAGTGTTTCACATATGCCTCATGCACTTACCTAGTCAACTTGCGATACACATCGCAATAGTCATCGCAACGGAAGGATGTAGTCATTTCGTCATGCTGTGATGGATCCTTACAGACAATGCTATGCGTATCTCCATTACACGTTTCCTCGTGCTTATCAAGACAATGTTGCTTCATTTGCTCGTACTCTCCCATGTTCACCCAGTGCGCGTTGTCACTCTCGACTACACTTCTGATTATTTCACTGTTCATGGTGACGACTCACAGACATCTGTACATGCACAATCATTTCACCGATGTAGATGGTAAGAGTGGAGGGGATTTGAATGTGTTCATTGTTTTCATGCTGATCTCATCAAACACACGTGCTACCTTTTTCTGAAGGTTTGAACATGTTCTGTCTTGCTCGATGATGTCATACGATATCCTCCGGCGAGTTTTTGAAAGTCGTGATACAGCAACAATTATTTTACCAATGTAGATGGAGGACGGGATACAGGTTTGAACGTGTTCATTACTGATCTCCCCACATTACACACGTGCTGCTTTTTTTTTTTTTTTTTTTTTCAAAGTTTTATACATGTTCTATCTTGTTTTGCTCAATGACCTCATTACTCACACGTTAACCTCCAGCGAGTTTTGAAAGTGTTATGCTCGCAGACGACTATGCATGTGATAGAGCGTCAATTATTTTACCAGTGTAGATGGAGGAGAGGATGCAGGTTTGAACGTGTTCATTACTGACCCACATTACACACGTGCTGCTTTTTTCAAAATTTTAAACATGTTCTATCTTGTTCGATGACATCGTTACTCTTGCATCGCATGTCCATATACATACACGTACACTCATTTTGTAGATTATTATTGAACCGTCTAACGTTATTTTCTCACTCTCTCTGTAATTGTGTTATACTCAACAGGGTACAGTATTTTAACTTTTTTTCAATCTTTTTATTCTATTTATGCATATCCTATTTACTCCCCTAAATACATGCTTCTTCTTTTTGACCCATTCCCACTTCGGAATTTAAATCACGCACGCGCCCCGCCCCGTCACGTGATGTTATAGTACACTCTCTGCAATATACAGTCGTCTTACAAATTTGAGGGCTTAGAAACATATATTTGCATGAGCCAATCCCCTTAATCTACACCTACTGTCTACACAATTTTTATAAGGATATAACTAAAATTTAAGCTTTTAATTTTTATTTAAAAACAAAGTCGCAATGTCCTTTAAGCACATCCAAATTTTCTGAAAAATTTTAAAAAATCTGATGTGTTCCATTCACATGACTTTCTCTACCTGTTCCAAAAAACGATTATTCCGTTATCTTCATCAAGCTAATCGAGATAAACATTAGCAAAATCGGTCGTATTACTTATGTCCTTGTAAGTGGAAAGGAAATAAGGGGATACACTAAGCTTAAGCGATAGTCAAATCTTTTAAAAGCTGGACACTATATGAAACAATTGAAATTCGGTTCTCTTTAGATGAGCAGGAGTAAAACAAAACAGAAATGAAACGAAGGATGAACCCAGGTTGAGAAAAGTTTAAGGTACTTAAAATTGAGACCCATAAAAAAGAATATCTCGGAAACGGATAACTATACAACAAATGTATATAACATAAATCGTGTGTTTCAATAAGATTTACATTTTTTGTGTATTAAGTACTATTATTTCTCTTACGGTTTACCAGTTATACAAAAGTAATCAAGAGTGAAGAATTCTTCAGAGTCTATTCTGAGAAAATTCAAAACATATATTTCATTTGTCAAAAAAGTATCTGAAACATACAGTATTTTAATCAAAATGTTAAGAGATATTTTGAGAAAATCAATATTTTCGAAAAATGTTTCGTGTAAAGGTTAGCTGGAGCATTTTACAGAAAATCTTCGTGTCACATCCATGGAAGATACTGAACTTAATACCAAGTTTGTATTTAACCGTCTTTTCGTTTTTGGGCTATGTTGTCCACAAATACACACACAAAAACATTTTTTTTTGTATTCAGGGGCCCCTAAAACATGTATTTTTGGTGAAATTTCGGTATCGAATGTTTGAGCAGAATGCAATACCTTCTCTACCATACAAGTAGTACTTGGTTGATAAAGTAAAAAGTTAGATTTTTAATCCAAAAAATTCTACAAACGGTTAATTTTAGTTATATTACTATGAGGTTTGCCCTCAAGATATTTAATTAGCTCATCTGAACATTTAAACATCCAAGAATACACTGTCTAATGATCTGTATTTAATTCTAACGTCGATTACACGATTTTGACATATCTTATACTTCTGCACACTAAAAATGTTCTATACGATGTAGATAGTAACAACATTGTTCAATTCTTCAGCAGACACTCAAAAGGAAATAATATAAAACACTGAATGCTTCTGCTGCACTTTTAAATTGCCGAAAATAACACATACTTAACTGCAACTGCTAAAAATGAATTTTTGCCAAAATTATTTGTAAAGCTTTAATGTTTTTTAAAGTACTAAAAGAGCAAACAAGATTTCCATATGCCATTTTCAAGTATTCGTGTTTATATATGTTAATAGATTATTTTTCGAAACTACGATGTCTGTTTCGTGTGCTACCTAATCCTAATTAATTGGTGTATTGAAAGTAAAATAAATGATTTTCTAAGACTCTATTAAACATATGTGCCTCAAATTTATAACACTGTTATATCTAACTGCGTCAGAGAACATGTGGAATGTTTTTAAACATTTCGATAAGAATGACAGGATATAGACATTTCACATATATATGCACTTAAAGGGAGATCTAGGCAAACTGCATTGATCTTATAAATTGGGTTGTGTATATTATGCAATTAAGAACTTAATCATCTTCTTTACGGTATAACCTATTTGTAGCACTAGCATCCAAAAACAATTAGAAGCTAATTCCTTGGGGCAGTGGCATGTAGAGCAAGCACACTCAGAATCATAGCATCTTCAGAATGTGTGAGCTGCCCAGTGTCTTGGGTCAGTAGCCTGTAGAGGAACAAGATCGCTCAGAATCATACCATATTCACAGTGGGTGATGAGCCCAGTTTCTTGGGTCAGTAGCCTGTCGAAGAGCAAGGACACTCAGAATCATAGCATATTCACAGTGGGTGATCAGCCCAGTTTCTTGGGTCAGTAGACTGTCGAAGAGCAAGGACACTCAGAATCATAGCATTTTCAGAATGAGTGATTAGCCTAACGTCGTGGGTCAGTAGCCTGTCGAGGAGCAGGATCACTCAGAATCATAGTATATTCAGAATGGGCGATCAGCTCAGTTTCTAGGGTCAGTAGCCTGTCGAGGAGCAAGATCACTCAGGATCATAGCATATTCAGAATGGGTCTTCAGCCCAGTTTCTAGGGTCAATAGCCTGTCGAGGAGCAAGAGCACTCAGAATCATAGCATATTCATAATGGGTGATCAGCCCAGTTTCTAGGGTCAGTAGCCTGTCGAGGAGCAAGATCACTCAGAATAATAGCATATTCAGAATGGGTGATCAGCCCAGTTTCTAGGGCCAGTAGCCTGTCGAGGAGCAAGAGCACTCAGAATCATAGCATATTCAAAGTGGGTGATCAGCCCAGTTTCTAGGGTCAGTAGCCTGTCGAGGAGCAGGATCACTCAGAATCATAGCATATTCAGAATGGGTGATCAGCCCAGTTTCTAAGGTCAGTAGCCTGTCGAGGAGCAAGAGCACTCAGAATCATAGCATATTCAAAGAGGGTGATCAGCCCAGTTTCTAGGGTCAGTAGCCTGTCGATAAGCAGGATCACTCAGAATCACATTCAGAATGGGTGATCCGCCAAGTTTCTAGGGTCAATAGCCTGTCGAGGAGCAAGATCACTCAGAATCATAGCATATTCAAAGTGAGTGATCAGCCCAGTTTCTTGACTCAGTAGCCTGTCGAAGAGCAAGGACACACGGAATCATAGCAAATTCAGAATGGGTGATTAGCCTAACGTCCTGGGTCAGTAGACTGTCGAGCAGCAAGATCACACAGATTCATAGCATATTCAGAGTGAGTCCAGTTTCTTAGGTCAGTAGCCTTTTGAGCAGCAAGCACACTCAGAATCATTGCGCATTCAAAATGGGCCATCAGCCCCGTATCTTGTGTCAGTAGCCTGTCGAGGAGTAAGCACACTGAGAATCATAGCATACCCAGAATGGGTGTTCCGTCTAGTGTCTTAGGCCAGTAGCCTGTCGAGGAGTAAGCACACTGAGAATCATAGATACCCAGAATGGGTGTTCCGTCTAGAGTCTTAGGTCAGTAGTCTGTCGTCGAGGAAGCACACTAAGAATCATAGCATTCCCAGAATGGTTGTTCCGTCTAGTGCCTTAGGTCAGTAGTCTGTCGTCGAGGAAGCACACTAAGAATCATAGCATACCCAGAATGGGTGTTCGTCTGGTGTCTTGTGTCAGTAGTCTGTCGTGGAGCAAAGACACTCAGAATCATAGCATTCCCAGAATGGGCGTTCCGTCTAGTGTCTTAGGTCCGTAGTCTGTCATCGAGCAAGCACACTGAGAATCATAGCATACCCAGAATGGGTATTCCGTCTGGTGTCTTAGGTCAGTATTCTGTCGTAGAGCAACCACACTGAGAATCATAGAATTCCCAGAATGGTTGTTCCGTCTAGTGTCTTAGGTCTGTTGTCTGTCACCGAGCAGGCACACTGAGAATCATAGCATACCCAGAAAAGGTTTACCGTCTAGTGTCTTAGGTCAGTAGTCTGTTGTCGAGCAACCACACTTAGAATCATATTATATTCAGAATCGGTGTTCCGTCTATTGTCTTAGGTCAGTAGTCTGTCGTCGAGCAATCACACTGAAAATCATCGCATATTCAGAATGGCTGTTCCGTCTAGTGTCTTAGGTCAGTAGTCTGTCATCGAGAAACCACACTGAGAATCATAGCATATTCAGAATGGATATTCCGTCTAGTGTCTTAGGTTAGTTGTCTGTCCACGAGCAAGCACACTGAGAATCATAGTATACCCAGAGTGAGTGTTCCGTCTAGTGTCTTAGGTCAGTAGTCTGTCGTCGAGCAATCACTCTGAAAGTCATAGCATATTCAGAATGGCTGTTCTGTCTAGTGTCTTAGGTCAGTAGTCTGTCGTCGAGCAATCACACTTAAAGTCATAGCATACCCAGAATGGTATTCCGTCTAGTGCCTTAGGTCAGTAGTTTGTTAAGGAGCAAGCACACTCAGAATTATAGCATATCCAGATTGGGTGATCAGCCTAGTGTTTTGTGTCAGTATCCTGTCGAGGAGTAAGCACACTCTGAATCAAGACGTATTGAAAATTGGTGAACAGTCCAGAGTCTTGTGTCAGTAGTTTGTCGAGGATCAAGCACATTCTGAATCAAGGCTTATTCAGAATATGTGATCAGCCCAGTGTCTTGGGTTCGTTTCCTGTCGAGGATCAAGTACACTCTGAATCAAGGCTCATTCAGAATGGGTGATCAGCCCAGTGTCTTGTGACAGTACCTTGTCGAGTAGTAAGCACACTCTGAATCAAGGCTTATTCAGAATGGGTGATCAGCCCAGTGTCTTGTGTCAGTACCCTGTCGAGGAGTAAGCACACTCTGAATCAAGGCTTATTCAGAATGGGTGAACAGCCCAATGTCTTGAGTCAGTAGCTTGTCGAGGAGCAAGCACACTCTGAATCAAGGTATATTCAGACTAGATTATCGGCCCAGTATCTTGCATCTGTAGCCTGCCGAGGAGCAATCAACTACTGAATTATAGCGTATTCAGAATGTCTGTTCTGTTCATTGTCTTAGGTCAGCAGCCTGTCGAGGAGTAAGCACACTCTGAATCATAGCATATTCAAGATGGTGGATCAGACGTGCCTTGGATCAGCGGTCTGTTGAAGAGCAAGCACACTCTGAATCATAGCATATTCAAGATGGTGGATCAGACGTGCCTTGGATCAGCGGTCTGTCGAAGAGCAAGCACACTCTGAATCAGAGCATATTCAAGGTGGTGGAAAAGACGTGCCTTGGATCAGCTGTCTGTCGAAGAGCAAGCACACTCTGAATCAGAGCATATTCAGAATGGTTCATCAGACCAGTGCCTTGGTTTAATGGCCTCTTCAGAAACAAAGAACACTCTGAATCAGAGCATATTCAGGATGGGTGATCAGACTAGTGTCTTGGGTCAGCGGCCTGTCGAGGAACAAGCAACTCTGAATCAGAGCACAACCAGGATGGTTGATCAGACCAGTATCTTGGGTCAGTACCCTGTCGAAGAGTAAGCACACTCTGAATCAGAGCATATTCAGAATGGGGGATCAGCCTAGTGTACTGGGTCAGTAGCCTGTCGAAGAGGAAGCACACTTAGAATCATAGCATATTCAGAATCGGTGCTCAGTGTCTTGGGTCAGTAGCCTGTTGAGGAACAAGGACATTCAGAATCATAGCATATTCAGAATGGGTAGCCATTCCAATAGCTTGGGTCCGTAACCTGTCTTGGAGAGCTCAAACTCAGGACCATAGGATATCCAGGATGAATGTCTTGGATCAGAAGCATGTCAATGAGTTGACAAGCTCTGGACCTTAACATCCAGGATGGGTGTACGTCCCAAAGACTTGGGTCAGTATACCGTCGAAAAGCAAGCACACTCTGAGTCATAGCATATTCTGAATTGGTGATAAGGTCAGTGTCTTCGGCCAGTAGCATTTCGATAAGTATGCACACTCTGAATCATAGCATATACGAATGTGTGATCAGCCCAGTGTCTTGGGCCAGTAGCCTGTCGAGTTGCAAACACACTCTGAATCATTGCACATTCGAATGGTTGATCAATCCAGTGTCTTGTGTAAGCAGCCTTTCGAAGAGCAAGCACACTCTGAATCATAGCAAATTCGAATGGGTGGTCGGCTCAGTGTCTTGTGTAAGCAGCCTTTCGAAGAGCAATCACACTCTGAATCATAGCAAATTCGAATGGGTGGTCGGCTCAGTGTCTTAGTTTAGTAGCCTTTCGAAGAGAAAGCACACTCCGAATCATAGCATAGGTGCCTAATAAAAATTGGCGATCAGCCCAATGTCTTGGGTCAGAAGTCAGTTGAAGAACATAGCATAATCAGAAC
This sequence comes from Hymenopus coronatus, assembly GCA_030762935.1. NCBI lineage: Eukaryota > Metazoa > Arthropoda > Insecta > Mantodea > Hymenopodidae > Hymenopus > Hymenopus coronatus. Next base: position 456,177,242 of record CM060900.1, on the reverse strand, counting down.
GGGTCATCAGCCCAGTTTCTAAGCTCAGTGGCCTTTTGAGGAGCAAGCACAATATACATTTCTGTACATTCAGAGTTAATCAGCCCAGTTTCTTTATTCAGTAGTCTGTTGAGGAGCAAGCAAACTCTGGACATACTGCAATCAGAATGGGTAATCAGCCCAAAGTCTTGGGTCGGAAGCCTGTCCAGGATCAAGCATATTCTGGATAATAGTATTTAGCATCGGTATTCAGCACAATATTTTGGGTCATTAGCCTGTCAAGGAGAAAGAAAATTGTGGATAGTAGTATATCCAGGATGTGTGATCAGCCCAGTGTTTGGTTTTAGAGGCCAATCGAGGAGCAAACTAATTCTGGATTATAGCATAACCAGGTTGGATGATCAGCACCATGCCCTGGGTCAGTAGCCTCTGGAGAAGCAAACAAACCGTGTCTCATAGCATATCGAAGATGGGTGATCAGCCCAATCCTTGGGACTGTAGCCTGTCTAGGGGAGCCAAACGAGGTACAATTAAATAAATTTAGTGCTTCTAATTACATAATGCACCGGCTGGTCACGATTACAATATAAACACATTCCTTTAAAATGATTTAAATTAACTAAATTTCTGCTTTTTAAAGGTAAGATAACGAAATGGGTGTACCTAAAGTGTTATCTCTATCAGAGGATTTTAAACTATGTATCGCGCGACCAGTTTTTTTTTTTTTCAAAATATTTACACATCTCTTTAACAGACAAACATGAAGCTACGAGGCCCATTGCGAACTTGATGTATTATAATTGTTATTATTGTTACTATTCTTATTTCTATTATTGTTGTTATTTATTATTATTATTATTATTATTATTATATTAATAGTCTAAAGGGAAATTCCGTGAAAAAGGTTAATGACCAATTAGTGGAACTTTATGTGGAATTCGCGGCAGTCAACTTGGAAGAAATAAACACCGCAATAGTTTCAAAATACCGCTCACCCAATGGAGATTTTAATATTTTTATTCAAAGACTAGTTACCGTATTGGAAATTCTTTTAGTTAATTTGAAAACGAAGGTAATTCTTGGTGGAAAGTTTAATATTGATGTAAATATACGTTGTTCCTTTGTTAAACAACTATGTAATATCTTAGCGCAATATGGTCTTTTAATTGTAAACAATGCTCCTACACATAATGATGCATGACTAAAAATTTTTACAAATTTGTACACTTCAGAATTTACCTGTTGTGTCTTTGATCCTGCACTTTCTGATCATATGGGAATTACGTTTGAAGTAAATTTCCTAAAATTAAATACCTAGTAAACCACCTATTTCAAGAGAGATTAGATTAATATCTCAGAGCGTGATAAGTTAATTCTTAAATTGTTTAAGTGCCGTAGATTGAAGTTTGTATTTGTATCAGAATGAGGTGTGCTTAAATTTTAATGCTATGTTTGATATTTTATTATACTTTATGTCTTATGTTGTAAATTTGTCAATGTTCTTCAGCAGTAAAACAGGTCAATTCCCAATTCTTGATTCACACGTGCTCTTAAGTTAATGCATGATCATGTGGTAGTGTTGCATAAAAAAATAACATCTATAAAACTGAAAACAGTAGACAAATGTATTTAACGCCTAGAAAAGAATACAAAAGAAACTTTCTGCAACTAGGGTAACGTATTATGAGTTTCTAATAAATAACTCTGGCAGTAAATGTAATAAAACCAGGGACATAATTAATAAAGAGGCAGGGAGTAATATTAATAAATCTGAAATTAAGATAGCATCACAGTAATTTAATACCTACCTTGTTCAGTCTGTTTCTGAAATAATAAAAAAGGCAAAAATTACGGATAAGCCTGCTGTTGGCTTTTTAAAAAATATGACAGACCACTCTGGAAGTTTTACTTGTCAGGAAGTGACGTATCAATGTGTTTTTATAAAAAAAATATGAAATTTAATAACTCAAGGAGTCAAGATTACTGCGGTTTTTGTAGCTATTTATTAAAATTTAGTGTTTCGTATTTATTGGATCACTTGGTAGTTATTGTCAACCAAGCTTTAACCAAGGTAATTTTCCTGACCCGTTGAAGATAATGAAAGTTATTCCTGTTTACAAAAAGGGAAACAGACAAGAAGGGTCTAACTATAGGCCGGTATCCTTGGTGTCAGTTATATCTAAAGTAATTGAAACTGAAATTTTAGACCAGTTGGACAAATATCTTTTTGAGGAGCTACAGTAATTACTAACTTATTATCAGCTATTCCTTATTGGTTTAACAGTATGTTATTCTTTTCGTTTATTTTATTATATTTTGAAACTAACAGAATATTATGTAATGAGCAATACGGTTTTAGGCTCAACAGATCTACTGTTTTGGGTATTGATTCCATTGTAAACGAAGTACTTTATTCTTTTGAAAACAAGCAGAATGTAGCAACGTGTTTTTGTGATCTTAGTAAAAATTTTAACTGTATACCCCATAATGTGCTACTAAAAAAATTAGAATATTATGGAATAAAACATAATGAATTGTCTCTAATTCAATCATATCGTAGCAATAGAAAGCAATCAGTCTCAATTAATGACCAAATGTGTACTGCCTCAAGGATCAATTCTGGGTCCTTTTCTTTTCATTGTTGCTGTTAGTAGCTTGCCCGCTGCTACTCTGGGTAAAGCGATCTCCTATGCAGATGATACCACTGTGCTAAATATTATTTCTGCAAATACGTTTTATTGGTCCAATATTTTAGATAAAATATCTGGTTGGTTTGGCGCAAATGGCTTGCATAAGAATAAAGAAAAAACACAAAACTATCTTATTCAGTTTAAAAGATAAACAAAGCAGAGAGCAAACAGTTAAACATCTCGGAATATGTTTGGATAATGAGCTTTCCTGGAAATTCCACATAATGCAAATATGAAAATGTTGTCTAATGTTTTATTTATCTTAAGAAGACTTAGGGTGAGTATTTCCACTAGTACTTCATTGACTGACTGTCTATTATAGTTTATTTCATTGCCATTAAACTATGATGTTTTGCTCTGGGGTAGCAGTGGGGAAGCCAATCAACTATTTTTACTCAGGAATAAAGCTTTGGGAATTATAAAAATTTGTAATCCTCGCCAACATTGAGGACCTATTTTTAAAGACTTTAGAATTTTAACTGTAGCATCTTTGTTTATATTTGCATGCTTGAATTTTATTCACCACCAAAAGACAGATGAGTTACTTCTGACATACATAGCCATGATATAAGATGTAGAAATTATATGGTACCACCTAAATTCCGGTTACAGAAATACCTTAACTCTCATTTTTATCCTGGAGTGAAATTATATAATAAACTATAATAAATATAAAACAAATTGAAATGCAAATTCTTTAAAATTAGTGCTAAATACAGAATTAAGCGACTTAATTTTTACAACATACAATAATATTTAAACATAGATGCATTTTAATGACTTTCTGACGAAACCTATTGCTTGTATGTAATTATTGTATGTAATAATAAAAATAATCATAATAATTATCAACATTTATATTGTTATAATTATTACTATTGTTACTACTATTGTTATGCTATTATTACAATTATTGTTATTATTATTTTTATTATTATTATCATTATAATCGTCATTTCTATTATCATTATTACTAATATAATTACTATTTTTTATTAATTATTATTTATTAATTTTGGCAATGACGATTATTATTATTCTTATAATAATCATTTTGATTATCATCATTATCATTATTATGATTATCATTATTCTCATTATTAGTATTATTACTGTTATTATTGTTTTAATTATTATTATTGTTTTATTAATAGTAATATCATTATTACTAACATTATCAGTATGATAATTATGATTATTAGTATCATAATTATTATGATTATTATAAGCATTATTATTACCATCAATATAATTATTATCACCATCATTATAATTATTATAATCATTATTACCATTTTGACTATTATTATCATTATCAATATCATTATCATCAATACCATTATCATTATCATTATTATAGCTTATATTACTACTATTATAACTACTATTAGTACTATTTTTATCAATACTTTTTATTATTATTTTTCTTATTATTATTATCATAATTATTATCATTATTATCATTATATCATTATTATCATCATTTCTATTATCATTATTACTATTACAGTTATTGTTGTTATTGTTATTATTCTTAATATTGTTATTGTTATTACTATTGTTAATATTATTATTATTACGGTTATAGTTGCTATTATTATGATCATCATCATTATCATGATTATTATTGTTGTTATTATTATTACTATTATTATTATTATTATTGTTATTATTATTATTATTATTAGTGATATTGCTGTTATTTCTATTGTTTTTAGTAATTCTTATTATTATTATTATTTTTTATTGTTTTAGTAATAGTTATATTAATTATTATTATTAACATTATGAATATCATAATTGTCATTATTAGTATCATTATTATTATGATTATTATTACTATTATTATTGTTATTAATATTATCATCACTATTATCATTTTATGATGATTATTATTATCATTATAATCATTACCATTATTATTGTTATTGCTGTTATTATTATAACTATTATTATTGTTTTTATTGTTATTACTATTGTTGTTATTATTATTGTTATTATTACTGTTATCATTATTATTATTACTACTATTGTTAATGTTATTAATATTATTATTATAATATTTTACGGTAGCAAAATATTCTACAGGGCCTTTCTATTCTGTGACTTAATTTGTGAAATATCAGTCATTTGTTTACATGAGTCAGTTAACTTTTCTGTGAGATTGTATTCCTGATCATTGCATGCTGGGTTTCAAATGATGTTTTACGTAGTGTTGGATTTTTATGGTGTATATGATTGCCATGTTCCTTTACTATGCGGTGGTGTAAATGGCGATAGGTGAAAGAAGTATGCCCTCCAATCTTAATAACAGTGCCATGTGGCATCTCAGCCCACCACTTATAATGTGGCTAAAAGAAAGAAAGAATAAGAAAAACAAGTAGACTTACCTGGCTCTTGTTTGGCTGAAGACTGTTCTCAGGAAAATTCAGCTACTGATTCTTACAGCTTAAATATTAGTTCTTGCGACTGAACAACTAATTGCTAAAACATATGGTTTAACTCCTAATTAGCTTCTAAGGTTCAGTCACACCATCTCAGCGATGCGTTTAAGGAGAAAATTCTAAACTGATAGAATGTTACTTAGCTCATCAATGGTGGCAGATTCAAAGATTAATATTGATAATTTTGAATGTTCTGGTAAGGAAAATTGATCTTAGAGAAGATGTATATATTTGCACGCATACATACACAAATTCATAATACTCCATACTCAAAACGCTTCACTGGATGTAACTTTTTAACAATTTGTTTTAAAATATTTGTACACCCTCTCTCTCTCTCTCTCTCTCTCTCTCTCTCTCTGAAAAATACATTAAAGAAATAAACCATATTTTTTAAACAATGCTCCAATTTCAAGAAATAAATTATTAACTTCTGCAACATCAAAAAATTTGGAGAGTTAAAAAACAATCCTTCTACAATCATTAGGGACTAATATGTACAATCTGACATGACACATATATTTACAAATTCATTTAATGTAAAACTTGAATTTCATGTAAATATTTTTAAAAATTCATCGTGTGGAACATTTTATTATAACATTAGACAATAAAAATATTGTAGAAATAATCATGCAAACTAGAATTTTGAAGAATGTTGGTATTATGTTCAATAGCTGATATACATTTCAACAAGATATCTTTCTACTGGAGATTTTCCAAAAGTCACGCGTGCATTAACTTAAGGTTCTTGTTAATCTCAAATAGCATTTAAAAACGCTTTGAGGTTTACCGGGAAATGCATAAGTCATTTTGGGGAATTTTGGCTTTGAATCGGTGTGCTGCCACAGTAGTTCAGTTCATGGCACTGAAAGCCGAAGTTCTCTGCTTCAAAGGTCGCTATAGCATTGAATGGTTTTTAATCTGGTTCAAAATATTAATATTTTCCATGGCTGCAACTGTATATGAATGTAGTTGATTTATGACAATATTTTCACTCAGCTATTGTGATTTTTAATATGGTATAAATTATGGCATAAATGAATGACTAATATTAAAGTTACTTGAATTAGATTTACAGATGACAAACATTAGTTCATAAAGTAAATAAATTGAATTTATGATGACTACGAAAGAAAAATCCTGACCACCAGAAAAAAATACATTATTGTATTTAAACCATTTCTATACTATTATCTAAAGTTACAACCAAGTATTCTGCAAAGCACTGAGTAGATATAACTATACGCAAAATATTATAAATAAGTAATAATATTCATTATTCTCTCTTTGAGGTTTCAGAACCTAAAAACAGACTAATTTCTTCCAAGAAGATTTTATAACTTTCTAAAGGTTCAACAAAGCAGGATACCAGGGTATTAGTAGAGCAATATACAAAATCTTTACACCAAAATCTTTATTAAACAAAAAAAAACAAAAAAAAACTTGCATAAAACGTCTACATTTGTATTTTAAAAAATAATTTTGAAGTTCAATTAGTATCCTTTTGCAGAGATTTTCTTGATCCATTGCAGAGACATCAAATCAGCAACATTATGACCTGCAATATTATAAACAGACAATTTTAAAATACTGTCAGCCTTGAGAATAACACCTTTATAATTTTATATTCTTTCACTCTCACTGAAAGAAAGTGAGTTTCAAATTTAGTAATTTTAAAGACATCGAGATTGAATTGTTCTTTGGGGGGTGTAAATATTATAATTTGCGATTGTTTAATTATATAATAACACTAATTGTATGAATACCTATGAATCATATTGGCCGAACATTTTTCACGTTCTGCCATTTTAAAAGCCCAACAACATGTTTAAATCACCCATGCGCTACCTTGTAACCATATTTCTTCTTTCTGCATGTGGTGTTTTCTCAGATTTACATTCCTGTGCATGAAATTTATCCTTGAGTTTCAGTTTTGCTCTGATTTGCATGCAAATTTACATACACAACCAAAGATGAGCCATCAAAAAGTTTAGTATTATTCATTTGCTAAACAAAATGCACTTATACAAAAATAAAAAAAACACAAGGAAAATTTTAATGCCAAATTTTCATAAAAACAAAACAAAAAATATTGCTCCAAAACTAACAAGTTCAACTTATATAAATACTTGCGTTTATTTTTACTGTAATAAACTATCAAAAACTATCACTATTATATTTTTCTCTGACAAATGTGAATGTGCAAGGCAGTTTTTCACAATTGGACTTTTTCGCTAATTAAAATACTTAATTGTATTATCTGAGATACTATCTGAGCTAAGCTATCACTTTTGCAGTCATTTCTCTTTGCTCGTGTTAAGCTTAGAAATTTTCAAGTAAATAGATTTAAAATTAAAACGGTTTAAAACATCAGATCTAATGTATCTTAATGTATCTTAAAAAATCTGATGTATTCCATTCACATTAATGTCTTTAGCTGTTCCACGAACAAACTTATATTACAAAAGATTATTCTTTTTTCTACGTTATATTAATCAAGATAAACTGTGGCAGAATTGGTCTTCTTACTTGATTCATTCTAAATAGAAGGGAAATAAGGGAATACACCAGGCTAAAGCAATAGTCATATTTTTTAAAATGCGATCGCTAAGTGAAAAAATTGAAATTTGGTTCTCTTTGCTTGCTAGGAGTACACAAAAGAGAGACAAAAAGAAAGCCTCCGTTTGAGAAAAGTTCAAGTACCTTAAAACTGAAAGAAATTACTCGGAATATCTCGAAAACGGTTAACTCTACAAATAAAGAAGAGGAAGATGACAAAAATTGTGTCTTTTAATGAGATCTACTTAGTAAGTTGTTGTCTATTTCTCACGAATTAGCAGTTATACAAAAATTATACAAAAGTCATTCAGAAAGAAGGGGTCTTTAGAGGTTATTCCCAGAAAATTCAAGATTTACATTTATTTTTTCATGAAAATATGTTAATCATATTTTAATTAAAATCGTTGCAACCATTTTTGAGGAAATCAAAAACTTCGAAAGATGTTCCATGTAAAGAGTAATTGATAATCTTCATGGCGCATCCTTGGAAGATGCTGAACTCGAATACCAAGTCTGGTTTCTAACGGAATGTTCGTGTTTGAGCTATGCTGCCCACAGACACACACACTCGGACATGTTTCTAATTTTTTGTTTCGGGGCTCTCAAGACATGTATTTCCGGTGAAATATCGATGTAGAATTTGTGGGTGGAATATAAGACCTTCTCTATACATGGTACATAAGGGATAGAAAACGTAGAAATGTATTTAGCATAAGCAATTAATATGAACTGTTGTTTTTTTGTTTTAAAATCATTATGAAAATTTGATTTTTATCAGGCAGAAAAACGTAAGTTATCCAACTGTTGTGTTTTTTAAAATGTATGACCCCTATTTCACTAACTTTGTTATACGTTTTGGCAAAAATTTACACATACACATTCATAAACTTCTATTCAATGTAAGGAAACTTTCGTAGGTAGTATATCTCACAAATTGTAGCAATGCAGGCAGTTGGAAGTATTCATCAATGTGAAATAGTATTTTCAAAACTTCATATGAAATAAACCAAGAATCACAGGGAAAAAAACATTACAAGGGATTATTTGAATGTAATTACATGAACAGTGTGAACATGCTCAAGCAATAATATCTGCAGGAAATTATAGTAAAGGTACATAAAGAAAGTGGTCGTCTCCTTAGCGCGGTGGTAGCGCAGCTGCCTACCAAGCGGGAGACCTGGGTTCGATCCCCAGTACCGGCGTGGGGATTTTTCCCCCGCTGGGAGACCTGGACCGGGGTGCACTCAGCCTCGTGAGGTCCCTGGGGGGCCAATTGAGGAGCTACTTGATTGAGAAGTAGCGGCTCCAGGTCGTGAGGACCGCATTAACCGGCCGGGAGGGGCTCGAGGCGCTGACCACGTCTCACCCTCCAGTACTGCACCCCATCCATGACGTCTGTAGTGGACCGAGATGGGGGACGCAGCGGCCGGGCGGTAGGCCAAGGCTACCCGTGAGCTGTCGTGCCATGGAGTTATGTTACATAAAGAAAGTTTAAATTTTGAAAGAATACATATCGCGGGCTCAGAATGACAATTTCAATCTAGCGTTTAGTAAATTTTACAGGAGAACGTTTTAAAGGTTTCATCATTAATACAACAAAAACAAATGCAGTTCTTGAAAACTTTTCTAGATGTTAAGTAGCTAAACTAATTGTTCAGCGGGGCCGCGCCGTGGCCGAGTGCTTAGACCATTCCCCTCTCACCCAGACGGCCCGGGTTCGATCTCAAGTGACCGCATGTGAAATTTGTGGTGAACAAAGCGGATTTTCTCCGGGTTCTCCGGTTTCCCCCCCCCCCCCATCGCATTCCACCGGTGCTCCATCTTCATTTGATGTATCACAGTGTCATCGCCTGTGGTGCCATACTACAAAAAAAGGTGTTTAGCACACTGAAACTAAAATGTTCTTGAACATCGATGTTCTATTGTGAAATCAAAAATAAAAAAGTGTATAAAATAGAACCTTGAGTTTCTAAAATGTCATTTTTGAGTTTCATTACTACATAAATCTAAAAGTGATCAGCAATACGATATAGTTATGTTAAATCTATTTTATCCATTTTCTCTTCACCTCAATATAAATAAAAGTACTAAAAAGGATAGTATACAAACTATTACGAAAGAAATCGTTTTAAACTCCGTATTCATAAAGGTTATTTTATATTTTGTTTGATCAAGTTATGTGACTTTTAATACATACTATAGAAATAAAACGGAATAAAGATTGGTAAGATCAAATACTAGCATTTATTTTTCCAATGGGATAAATGTTTCCAAAATAATTTAAACATTTTAATTTCCATTAAGTTTTCATTACAGTACTACAGCATGCATTTCTAAACAAACAATATTTATTTCTGTGTTAATATTAATAATGAACATAAAAACCTGCCATAGCATTTTATTCTTAACGCTGGCTAATATTTCCTTATACAAAAAAAAAATCTGATGTGTTCCATTCACATAATTTTCTCTACATGTTTGTAACAAAGAATTGTTAATAAGCTTATTCTTCTCTATCTACTTCATGCTAATCGAGACAAGTATAAGCAGAAACGGTCTTATTACTTAGTTTCCTATAAGTAGAGGGGAAATAAGGGAATACTCTAGGCTAAACCTACAGTCAAATGTTTTAAAATCCATTCTAAGCGTGGCAGAAGTTGAAAATTTCCCGCATGAGAAATGTTTAAGTACTTTAAAACTGAAACTAATAACAAGGAATACCTCGAAAACGGTCAACTCCACGAAAAAAGTATATGACATAAATTGTGTATTTTAACAAGGTCAACATTTTTGTGTGGTAAGTTTTTGTCTATCTCTTACGGTTTACTAGTTATGCAAAATTCAGTCAAATTCATCCAGAATAAACAAGTCTTCAGAAGCTATTTCCAGAAAATTCAAGATATGGGTATGTTTTATTTGGGATGGAAATGTGTTTAACATATGGAATTTTAGTCAAAAATGTTAGTCATTTTTGAAAAAAATATAATTTTCGAACATTTTTCCATGTAAAGGGTAGTTTGGGATGGGGGGGATTTTTTTGAAAATCTTTGTGTCGCACTCTTGGAAGATACTAAACTTAAATACCAAGTTTGGTGTGTAACGGTCTTTTCGTTCAGAGAAACGAATTTTGGTGGTTTCACTTACCTAGCGACCGGCTTTTAAAAGATTTGACTTTCGGTTTAGCCTCGTGTATTCCCTTATTTCCTTTCTACTTGGAAAGAAGCACGTAATAAGACCAATTCTGATAATACTATTTTCATTAGCATGATGCATATAAAAGAATAATCTTTTGTAAGAAAAGTTTTGTGGAAAAGCTAGAGAAAGTCATGTGAATGGAACACATCAGATTTTCTTTAATTTCTATAGCACGTATATACATGTACATACTAATGTATTCCACCCAAAAATTCGATCCTGATATTTCACCTAAATACGTGTTTTGAGGTCCCCTGACTCAAAAATAATCATTTTACTTAAAGGTGTGTGTGTGTTTCTCTGTCTGTCTTTGGGCAGCGTCCCTCAAAAAAGAAAAGACCGTTAAATACAAAACTTGGTATTTATGTTTAGTATCTTCCAAGGATGAGACACGAACATTTCCAAGAAAATCCCCCACCCCAAACTATCATTTACATGATTTTTTTTTTTTTTTTCTGATAATGTTGTTTTTCTTAAAAATGGCTCTAACAATTTTGATTAAAAACCCGTATATTAAAGGTATTTGCATCACAAATAAAATTTATATCTAGCATTTTCTGGGAATAACCTCTGAAGAGCTCTTTATTCTGTATAAATTTTGCTGAATTTTGCATAACTGATAAATCTTAAGATATAGACAAAAACTTACTGCACAAGAAATGTGGATCTAGTTAAAACACATAATGTTTTTTATATACGATTGTGTGTAGTGTTGACCGTTTTCAAGATATTCCTTATTATTGGCAATTTTAAACTAAACAGGAAGCCTCCTTTCGTTTCGTGTCTCAAATTTTACTGCTGGCCATGCAAAGCGAACTAAACTTCTGTTGTTTCACATAGCGATCAGCTTTTAAAAGATTTGAATATCGCTTTAGCCTAATATATTCCCTAATTTCCCTTCTACTCACAAAGAGCAAATAATTTGACTAATTCTGCTAATGTTTATCTCGATTAGCATGGTGTAGATTAAAGAATATTATTTTGGAAGAATAGTTTATATGTGGAACAGCTAGAGAAATTCGTGTGAATGGACATATCAGACTGTTTATCTTACCAACTTAGGCATATTTATAGATATGGTGTATCAGCGGAAGTTTAACCACATCATTTGGTTCGCTGCAAACAATAAATTAACATAATGACATTCAGAATTTCCATTGGGAAAGCTTATACCAAATTTTGAAAGGGGAACCTTGTTCGAAAATCTATAGATTGACTTTTCTAAATGGAACAACAGAATATGAGACGTCATAGCTACTGCTAGCTTTTTTATAATCCTTAAAGGGTTAGTCGCACAGTTTGACAATTATATAAGGTTTCCTGCCGTTAACATTCCTAAGTATTCGCAAAACGGAAGCGACATTTCAGAACATCTCATTGAACGGATGTTATCTACTTCCTGTATAGCAGAATGGCATGGAGCTGAACATTTCATCACATCTGATTCGATTTTTGTATGTCTTTGCAAGAAATCAGCAGTTGCCAGTGCTATGAGAGAAACGGTTTTGAGCGACACAATTGTCACTCCAGGTTATTATTTTTTTCAACATCAGAATGATCTTAAATAAAGTTTTCCAGTAACTTTATAACATCACTAAGTTTAGTCCACACTGCCCAATAACCTATCTTAGAAACTGATTCTGCATATAGCTAGTTTCCTCTCATAAAATGAAACACTAACATTTGACTATGGAATATTTTTAACGTTTTGCATATCAAAACAAACAACAATGCCATTTCAATTATTAATGTACCTATACCTTTATCTTTCCAGGCGCATTAGTTTTTCAATGATGTGGTTTGCATATTTAATTTCCAGCTCATGTGGTAGTCTAGAATTCTAGATTACTATTTGGCAATTTTGAATTCCTCGCGTACAAAGAAATATCCTGGTAGGTATGTATAAACAATAACAAATTAGCAGCAGGTAACGGGACACAGCAGACGAAATATACCAGAGTCACCAATATCAGTTAAATTCTTGGTGAAACAATATTTTGGTTTCAAAGTAGGCATTATCTCTTTTATAATGTGCAATTGCACATAAATACCTTCGCGTAATAATCAAAATCGAATGATCATAATGACATACTATACCACAACATATTACTATAATATCGTAATGTTGTTAATGTTAATTAACCTGATTCAAAAAGAAACAGACAAATATAACGTTGTCACTCTCAAGAAACAGCTTAATGAGTAATTAGAACCTTTTCAAACCTGATTTCTCAGAACAATATTTGAGATATCAACATATAATGCATATTGTAGATTAATAATAAAAACAGCATTCAATGCAGCAAGCATCTTAATTTTAAATAAAATGTTTAATAGAACCTTTTCATTCTGAACCCGCGATATCCAGTTTTGTCAACAATATTTGCTCCATTTTATTGAAATTTACAACACACGTTCATCATCTTATAATGTAAAACACTTCCGAATATCATAAATCTGTGACCAAAAGTATTAAGCAATATTTTTTTAAACTGGTTTCAAATCATATCTCCGCGGTGTACAACGCAGTACAAATTTTAAAAGTCTATGCTTATTTTTAAAAAAATAATATGAATTCAAAACTTTATGAAAGTATATAGTTTTTCCACTTGACGCATTTGAACTACCAATCAACTGCGTTTGTAAATGGACAGGCGCATGACTATTAATAACTTTAAATTCTGTTTTCTCGAAAAAAAATTTAGCAGTATCGAAAATGCTCCATAAGGGCACATTTTTATTTGTTTAAATAAATGTGTTTACTATGAAAAATTTATAAAATAACCAGCATATATATATCCAAAAAAAACGCCTCAAAATTATTAATCAACATTTATGGGACAAATGAACTTTTGGATAGCATATTTTGATGTAGTTCCAGAAAAATACTTGCTCTATCAAAAAGCAAAGGGCCTTGTAAGCAGTCTCTGGCATTTTTTGAAAATAGGTACTTGTAATCTCTGAGCAGATTGAGGTTACATTTGCGCATCTGTCGATTGCGCTACAGATTTCGTAAATCATGCACTTCGTATCAAAACTATCAGATTTTCTGTGATGTAAGGTTTTCTAACAAAGTTAGCAGTCACCAAGGAGGCTAGTGTGGATCACAAATTCACAAATAATCAATATGATGACGTCAGTAAAAACAGCGACAAATAGAACTTACGGGTTAGAAAGTATCGCAGCTTGTTCTTTGTAATGAGTCACCGATATCGAGCTTGGTTCAACCAATAGCGAAGCAGAATGTCATTTAGTGCCTTATTTGGTAATGACATATGCGATTACGCTACAGGTTTGGAATGTTGAAGAGTCCAATGCGTCTCGAGGGGTAAAAAGTAGGAAAACGCTCTTGTAAAGAACACCTAATAGTAATCGAATGGAAACCCCCCCCCAAAAATCAAAATAATTAAATCCATTACTAATAATAACTACTATTTAAAACTTAATAACATGTAAACTGCTTACGGGAAAAAAAGATGAGCTCCATTTTTTTACTTTCCCTAGCGCGTATTATATACCATGCACATAGTGGATAGAGAAGAAAGATAACAAACTTAAATACACACGGATCATTTTCTGAAAATGCTTTTTTTTTTCATGGGGATCCTAAAACATGTATTTACGGTGAAATCTCGGTATCAAATTTTTGGGTGGAATACAATACCTTCTCTATTCACTATGTATATTGTACATACGGGGCTAGAGAAAATAATAAATTAAAAAAGGTCCATGTGTGTATGTGTGTGTCTGTGGACAGCACAACTCAAAACGAAATGTCGGTTAGACACCAAATTTGGGATTTAAGTTCAGAATCTTCCAAGGATACAAGCCAAAGATTTTCAGGAAATATCCCCACCCTCAACTACCCTTTACATGGAACATTTTTCGGAAATTTTTATTTTCTCAAAAATGTCTCTAACAATTTTGATTGACATACCATATGCTATTATGCTTTTATGACAAAACAAAATGTATATCTTTAATTTTCTGGAAATAGCCTATAAAGAACTCTTCATTCTGGATGACTTTTTTATAACTGTTGCATAACTGGTAAACCGTAAGAAAAATAGACAACACTTTACTACAGAAAAAATGTAAATCTCATTCAGACAGGCAATTTAATCCTAGCAAACAAAGGAACCGAATTTAAATTGTTTCACTTAGCGACCAGCTTTTAAAAGATGTGATAATGTCTATAGCCTAATATATTCCCTAGTTTCCTTTTACTTACAAAGAAGCAAGTATAAAATCAATTCTAATAATATTTATCTTGATTAGCATGACGTAGATAAAATAATCTTTTGCAAGGATAGTTTGTTTGTCTATGGAACAGCTAGAGAAGCTCATGTGAATGAAATTCATCAGACTTTTTAATTGCATTGTGTGCAGCATTTTCATTACACCAATGAATTCATACAGAATTTTTATTTAAATACCGTGCAGGCTGTAATTTTTAAATATGACGCAAATATTAGATACCTACTGTTATTGTTTGTAATAACGGGTATAGAATTTCAGCAATATATCTTACATTCCTAATTTCACAGATGAATTACCTTAAACTAACAGATCTATATATGGTAACGGGGGATGATCGGTGGATCCCAGCATTTGCTTGGTAACCTGAGGAAAACGCCGAATAAACCCATGGGTCAGGTAGGCTGGGCACGAGGATCAAACCCGCGACCTCCTGAATTCGGGTCACAGAAAACGGGGTGCTCGTTATAACCAAATGAAGGTTGCAAACCGAATAATTTAAAGTTTTGCATATGGGTTGAACGGAAAATGAATTTTTTGTGCGTTTCCGCGAAATTCCTATAGTTGTAGTGTGTTTTTAGGTTATTCCGTTGCGAGATCAAACGTGCTTTAAATAAACAGAAATGCACGCAGCTCGTGTTACCGATTTCACGCCAGCCTTTAAGAGACCAAGTTTTACGGGGTTTCTTCATATGTAAGATAAGCCGTGCTGACTCAACGGAATATTACGTGTCTCCATTACATATTAAGGTATAAAATACTAAAAAAAATTTTTATTGCCCTTGTCCAGTAGTAGAATATAAAATTATTCTCTCCTGGAATAGAACGTCTTACTCAAAAGTTTTAAGCGTACCCGATACTATATTTTGTACAACATTTAGGATCTTTAACTTTCTCTGGCACACAAGCACTCACAGCTACAGAACCAAAATTTCGGTATCAAGATTACACAGTAGATAAATTTATGTTTTGAGACCCACAGAACTAGGTTTTAGAAAAAGATCAACTTGTGTGTCTCTATAATAATAATAATAATAATAATAATAATAATAATGTAAAACAAAAGCTTAATTTGAAGAAAAATGTATTAAATAATAGCACAGTGAAATAAAATGAAGATAGAAGAAACGTTTAAAGGTTTCACTAAAGTTACATATAGCATAATTGATGAGACCAAAAAATAAATTAAACTTGATTATCTAAAAAAAATAAACATAAAGTGGGAATATTCTTCAAGTTACATTGATTTAATTTAAAGTTGTATTAAGTTAATGCAATTGCACTTTAATAATTACATTTTATAGCTGAGTTAAATAAATAAAAATATGCAAGCTATAATTATATTACCGCTACATATAGTGATGGACACCGTATACAATTTTTAGACGTCGATTTAATTAGTTTGGCGTAAGGTTTCGTAGCTGGTTACCACTTATTTGTTCTCTGTTGACTTCCAACAGCTAGGAAGTAAGCAAAATTGATAGTATGAGTGAAGAAAAAACTTTTTTTTTATCTTAGTCATAAGTAAAATCTGGAAAATAATAATGTAAACTAAATATTGTATTAATGTGAAATAACGCATTGTGACAGTAAATTTTAGTAATTATAATTGATATGCTTAACACCGATTTAAATGTAAACCAACTCTAAACCTTTCACCAAATGTAATCAACTTATTCTAATTTATTCAAAGTATGCTTTCAGTGTCATATATTTAAATATTACTACCATATCTATATATGCACTTGCTAAAACGCTTTTTACACAGAAAAACCAATTTTATAAAATGGTAGTTAGTTCCTTAGTTCATAACTAATTTGATTACATTTCGGTCAATAATCTATCATTGTAAGCTCCCCTTACATGCGTACAGAGTCTACCCTTCAAAAAATAATATTTCCTCTACATTCCACAAATTATATATGATTTTTGTGTATGAAAATAACCGTTTTAAACATGATTGGTCCGTGCACAGTTAAAGGAATAAGAAAGGGATATCATACTTTAAAAAGTATATTGAGCTCTTTGTAAAGAGGAAGTAAAAAAACTCTTACCTGATGTTTCAGCACAACGTACTCTGCACGTGTAGTAAGCTTCATTATAGTGATGGATACTGTCAGTTCTTGAGACGTTTTAATTCTAAATTATAAACTGTTATTTTGAAACAAATATCTTTTGTTACACTTAACACAATATATATTCCAATTTATGTGACTGTTTATTTCCTTAAATCCAATTCTTAGAACACTTCATCTTCTTTTACCCTTTTATTTCAAATATCATAGCTATTTCTGGAATTAGGCTTCTGGCGATGCTGTTCGGATAATCTCAGCATAGAATGTGTTCTCCTCTTCTTTTCGCACAACTGGACGAACTGCAGGTGGTTTAGGAGCCTGAAAATGCAATTCAGCATATACAACATTGCCACCATCTGTTGCTCCCTCGTTGATATTCTGTAGAGGTACCACTACTTTTTCAGCATTCTTTATATATTCCACATTCTGCTCCTTTACTTCTACAAAATCTGCTGCTACGCTGTCCTTTTTCTTTCCGAGCAAATAGGAAAGACTGATGCAGGGCCCCGACTTGGCCTTCTCTGCTGTTGGTCCATGATCTGCACTTTCGGTGTTGATGGACTCCTTGCTACCAGCTCTTGCGAGAACTCCACATGTAAAACCACCACGTATAAAAAATATCAGGAAGATGATAATCAACAAGGCCAGTACTCCTCCAACAATTCTAATTATGGTGCGAATTCTAAATTCTGACAGTTCCATTTCATCTGGCTAGTCATTTTCCAAGAGGACAAATTTAAACGATGTGTTGCCCAATTCATTGAAAACTCTAAGAATGTATGTTTTTCCTAAGTCTCCTTCTTCTACTTGAGTGATCTCCAGCATACATTCCCAAACTTCAGAGATCTTCTTCGTGGCAGGCATTGTCCTGTAG
Source organism: Hymenopus coronatus (assembly GCA_030762935.1). Lineage (NCBI taxonomy): Eukaryota > Metazoa > Arthropoda > Insecta > Mantodea > Hymenopodidae > Hymenopus > Hymenopus coronatus. Next base: position 456,159,166 of record CM060900.1, on the reverse strand, counting down.
TGACTGTCGTTACTCCAATCATCGTATATCACATTATCAATCTCCCATTTGCAGCTTGGGTTTGGATTCGCTGAAACTTTAACGGTGATATTCATCTTTTTGCCAACCTTGCAGCCATAGAGATTCCTCATGTAAACATTATCGTTACTTGGAGGAAACAGTACTTCAATCTGAAAACGTGTGTTCAGTGGACGCTGTAGTGCTGTGTGGGTGGCAACACACACCAGACTTTTATTATTATGTTGCTTCTTCACTTTGAATGCCAGTCTCTGGTTTACCGTAACATTCCCGTTTGTTCCGGATACGGTTTTGACTCGAGAGAGACCCCTAGTAATCTCCTTATCGCCTATGTACCATTGAATTTTTGGAGCGGGTCTGGCATTTTTCACTGTGCAGGTTGCATTTATTGTTTCATTTTCCTTGTATCTTGTGCTCTTCTGTGAGTTTGCGGCATTTACAACTACCAGATCTGGCTTTTCTATTGGCGGCCTGGCGACAATAAGATCGATGCTAAATGTAGATATGCTAGACTCAAAAGGGAATGCAACTTCGCATTTCAGGGGCCCATTATTGTTGTCTTCTACAGTAAGTATTTTAACACCGCAATGCCCTCTATCAAGACCATCACCTTCATAAACATATTTTTTATGCTTGATGAGAGGACTTAGGTTCCCTATGTCTGAACCTGAATGTATCTTGCAATATTGCAGCTTCAATCCTGCAGTACACTTGAAGACGAACTCTTGACCCGGGAGTACTATACGTGTTCCTGGTGGTTCCACATACAACTTGATCCCTGCTAGAATGATTCCTTACAATGAAGCGAAGACCAACAGGAGCGTTACTGTTTTCTCCATCTTCAAGTTGGAGAGCAATAAACACTTCGTCGATGTTTAACACAAGGTTTCCCTAATTTTTCACAACTTACACACTTCGCAAATACTAAGCTGTGTTTGTATTTACTCTGGTCTTGTTCACTCTTATTTTCCTTCTTTCTTTCTTTTTTAAAGCGCACACTCAAAACACTTGTTTATCACAATCGGCTTCTTCACCATCACTGAATGCATTTTGCAGCACGACAAACGAAAACAGTCACGCGAAACCGCCGGTAAGCCTTCTTGCGCTGGAATGTTGAACCCTAACACTGACTCAACCACTTGCCACGTTGCCAATTCAGCTGTTTCCCTCTTGAAGGTTAATGCAATGTCAGCCACGGTGTAACAAAAGAAGACCGGGGTGCAATATTTCACATCCTTATTTGTTTGTTTATTTGTTATTAATTGTTTCTCCAGATTACATGGAAAGGGCAGTATTTCAACATTACTATCGCTTTTCCCTTTATGTTTATAACGAAATGTGTAATGTAACTATTGCTGCAAATGTTCTATGATTAAGAGGGAGTAGGTAACCAGAAGGATAGGCTTTCGTAAACACTTTTTGTACCCACTAATAAATGTTACAAGGTAGAGAAGGAATGTAAAGCAACAGAAATATTTTGATCAAAAAAATCCTTAAACACTGCAGAATCAAGATCCAATTTGCCCTTTGGGCCCTTTCACGTGCATTATGATATTAATTAGCATGTTCCTTTTTAAGCAGTTCTTCATTTTCTCTCAAATTTCCAGTGTACGTTCTTTGAAGATGAATGAGGAGAACAAATCATATTTATTTCATAATTACAGGCAGAATTTAGAATTTTGGCCTTTTATAATTATAAGGGGACACTGACATAATAAAGGCAATTTTCCAAAGTGCTAGAAATATACTTTAAAAAAAATGCATAATGAACATGAATAATTTTTGTACAGGCTTTTCTAGCAATTAAATATGTGCATATACACACGTTCAGTTCTATAACTATTTTCATGCTTGATACGCTAATTTATATATAATATACCTATTTATTTATTATAATAGCAATAATCAAAAGGTATCTCCTCCAACATTTTCTGAACTAGATATGCAATTTTTTGCTTTTACGTTCCTTAAAAACTTTGAAACAAATTGCGTGGGAAAATGTTCATATATTGCATACTTTGTCTAAAATATATTTGGAAAAGTCATAAAAAAGGAGCGCATAATTAATATAATAATAATAATATTAATAATAATAATAATTATAATAGTAATAATGATAATAGTTACTATTGTTATTGTTGTTATTAGCTATTATTAATAACAATTATTGTTAATTTGTATTCATTGTTTTATTATTATTATTATTATTATTATTATTATTATTATTACTATTTTTATTATTATTACTATTTTTATTATTATTATCATCTTCATCTTTATTATTACCATTAACACTAATATTTTCATTATAATTAATATAATTACTATCATCATTATTTTCAATATTACTATTATTATTGTTATTGTTATTAATACTATTATCATTGATATTAGTAATTATTATTTATTATTAATTATTATTTATTGCTATCATTATTATTATCATCATCATTATTACCATTATTAACATCATTATAATGATTATTAATATCACTAACATTATTATAATTATTATTACTACTTTTATTACTATTATTATAAATATGAATCATTATTATAATTAATTACTAATATTAATCATCTTTAATTATAATTATTATTTATAATTATTATTATTTATTGACTATAATATATTTATATTTAATTCTTATATATTTATATGAGTATTATAATTATCATTATGATTATTGTTGTTATTGTTATTAGCATTATTACTATTATTTTTATTATTATTGTCTTATTATTACTATTGCGATTTATTACCATCAACACTATGATCATTATTAATATTTTATTATTATTTATTATTATTATTATTATTATTATTATTATTATTATCACTGTTATTATTATTATTATTATTATTATTGCTATTGTTATTATCATTATGATCATTTTCAGTATCATCATTATCATTATGATTATTTGTGTTATTTTATTATGTTAATATCATCATAATATTATGGTCATTATTATAGTTGTTATCATTATTATGGATATTATTGTTATTATTATAAGTATCAATGTTGTTATTATGATTACCATTATTACTATTAAGGTTGTTATTATTAATATAATTATAATTAATAATAATATTTCTTTTATTTTTGTTATTATTATGATTATTATTGTTCTTCTTATTATTACTACCATATTTTGTGGTTACAAAATATCCAACAGGGAATTTTTATTCTGTAACTTAATTTATGAATTGTCAGTGATGTTTTACATGAGTCAGTTAAGTTTTCTGTGAGATTGTATTCCTGATCATTGCATGCAGGGTTTCAAATGAAGTTTTACATAATGTTGTATTTCTATGGTGTATATGATTGCCATGTTCCTTTTACTCTGCGGTGGTATAAATGGCAATAGGTGAAAAAAGTATGCCCTCCGATCTTATTAACAGTGACATGTGGCATCCCAGCACACCACTTATAATGTGGCTAAAAGAAAGAAAGAATAAGAAAAACAAGTAGTCTTAGCTGGCTCTTGTTTGGCTGAAGACTATTCTCAGGAAAATTCAGCTGCTAATTCTTACAGCTTAAATATTAGTTCTTGCGACTGAACAACTATTGCTTAAACATATGGTAGCATATGGTTTAACTCCTAATTAGCTTCTCATGTTCAGTCACCCCATCTCAGTGCTACATTTCTGAAGAAAATTGTTCTAAACTGATAGAATATTACTTAGCTAATAAATTTTGGCAGATTCGGATATTAATATTAATAGTTTTGAATGTTCTGGTAAGAAAATGTTATCTTAGAGAAGATGTACATACTTGTACGCATATATACACACATTCATAATACTCCATACTCAAAACGCCTCACACGATATAATTTTTTAACAATTTGTTTTAAAATTTTTGTACTCTCTGTCTTTCTCTCTGAAAAATACATTAAAGAAAACAACCATATTTTTTAAACAATGCTCCAATTTCAAGAAATAAATTATTAACTTCAGCAACATCAAAAGATTTGGAGAGCTAAAGAATAACTTTTCTACAATAATTAGGGACTAATATAAACAATCTGACATGACACATATATTTAAAAATTCATTTAATGTAAAACTTCAATTTCATGCAAATATTTTTAAAAAATTATCGTGTGGAACATTTTTATTATAACATTAGACCAAAGAATATTGTAGAAATAATCATGCAAGCTAGAATTTTGAAGCATATTGTTATTATGTTCAACAACTTATGTGCATTTCAACAAGATGTGTTTCTACCGGGGATTTTCCAAAAGTCACACGTGCATTAACTTAAGAAATCGACATGTTAATCTCAAAATGCATATGAAAACGCTTTACCGGAAATGCATGAGCCATTTTGTGGAATTTTAGTTTTGAATTCGTGTGCTGCTGCAGTAGTTCAGTTCAATGGCATGAAAGCCGAAGATCTCTGCTTCAAAGGCCGCTATAGCACTGAATTGCTTTTAATCTGGTTCTACCATTCCAAAACTTCATTTTTTACATGGCTGGAACTGTATATGAATGTAGCTGATTTGTGGAAATATTTTCACTCAGCTATTGTGATTTTTAGTACAGGGAATAATAAAGGATTTTATTTGTAAATAAATGATTAATATTAATGTTACAGATAGTAAAAATAGATTATATATAAATAAATTGATTTTATGATATTTATGAGAGAAAAATCAAAAAAGCATTCATTATTTTATTTAAACCATTTCTAGAATATTATCTTTAAGTTACAACCAAGAATTCTGCAGAGCACTGAGTAGATATAAATATACACAACATACTATAAATAACTAATAATAAATATGATTCTCTCTGAGGTTTCAGAACCTAAAAAAAGACTCATTACTTCAAAGAAGATTCTATAGCTTTCTAAAGGTTCGACAAAACAGGATACCAGGGTATAAATAGAGCAATAAACAAAATCTTTAGATCAAAATCTTTATTAAACAAAAGATTACATAAAACGTCTTCATTTGAATTTTAAAGCATAATTTTGAAAGTCAACTAGTATCCTTTGCAGATATTTTCTGGATCCATTGCAGAGACATCAAATCAGCAACATTATGACCTGCAATATTGTAAACAGACTATTTTAAAATACCGTCAGCCTTGAGAATAAGAGTTCTATGATTTTATATGCTTTCACTCTCACTGAAACCGATTACATTAATTATATCCTACATAGTTTCAAATTTAGTAATTTTAAAGACACTGAGATTGAGTTGTTCTTGGGGGAGGGTGGTATAAATATTATAAGTGTCGATTTTTTAATTATATATTAATACAAATTGTATGAATACCTATGAATCATATTGGCAGAACATTTTTCACGTTCCGCCATTTTAAAAGCCCAGCAACATGTTTAAATCACACATGTGTATCTTGTAACCTTATTTCTCCTTTCTGCATGTAGTGTTTTCTGTTTTACATTCCTGTGCATGAAATTTATCCTCGAGTTTCAGTTTTGCTCTGATTTGCATGCAAATATACATACAGAATCTAAGGTGAAAAGTTTAGCATGGATTATATGATTGCATTAATTATTTGCAAAAAAAAAAAAAAAAAAAATCGCTGTATACTGAAAAAAAAAAAAAAAAAAAACCAAGGAAAATTTGAATGCCAAAACTTCACAAATTTCACAAACTATGTGATACGTTTTGATAAAACTTTACACATACACATTTATAGAGTTAAATTCAATGTAAGGAAACTTTTGTAGATAGAATATCTCACAAATTTATAGTAATGCACGCAGTTGGAAGTATTCATCATTAAGGAGTAGTGTTTTGTAAACATCATATGAAATAAACCAATAATCGCAGGAAAAAACAGTCACAAGGGATTATTTTAATACAATTACATGAACAGTTTGAACATGTTTGAGTAATATCTGAAGAAAATTATTATATATGTACACAAAGAAAGTTTAAATTTTGAAAAAATACATATGGCGAGCTCAGAATGGCAAGGTTCTATATTTAGCTTAATACATTTTTAGGAACGTTTTTCAAAGGTTTGATCATTAATAAATAAAAACAAATACAGTTCTTGAAAACTTTTCTAGATGTTAAGTAGCTAAATTAATTGTTTAGCACACTGAAACTATAATGTTCTTGAACATCGATGTACATAATTTATCTATTGTGCAATCATATAGAAATAAAGGTATTGTTTTCAATTGGAATCTTGTTTTTCAAATTGTGACTCTTTCTTCAATTAGGACCTTGGGTTTCCAAAATTTCATTTTTAGTTTCTTTACTACATAAAACTAAAAGTGATCAGCAATACAATATAATTTTGTTTAATATAATTTATGCATCTTTTCTGTTCATCTCAATATAAATAAAGGTAACAAAAAGGATTGATGAATTTCTAAACTAACAATATTTATTTGTGTGTTAATATTAATGATGTACATAAAAACATGCTATAGTATTTTATTCCTAACGTTGGCTAATATTTCCTTATACAAACAAATCTGATGTGTTTCATTCACTTGACTTTCTCTACATCTGTGTAACAAATTATTGTTAGTAAGCTTATTCTACTATCTACTTCATGCTAATCGAAATAAACATAAGCAGAAAGAATCTTGCTACTTAGTTCCTCATAAGTAGAAGGTAAATAATGGAATACTCTAGGCTAAACCGACAGTCAAACGTTTTAAAATCCATTACTTTGCGTGGCAGAAGTTGAAAAGTTCCTGCATGAGCAATCTTTAAGTTCTTTAAAACTGAAACTAATAACAAGGAATATCTCGAAAACGTTCAACTCCACGCAAAAGGTGTATATGCCTGAAACCGCGTATTTTAAGAAGATCTACATTTTTGTGTAGTAAATTTTTGTCTAACTCTTGCGGTTTACTAATTTTGCAAAATTCAGCAAAATTCATCCAGAATAAGCAGATCTTCAGAAGATATTCCCAGAAAATTCAAGATATATATATTTTATTTGTGATGGAGATGTTTTTAACATGTGGAATTTTAATCAAAATCTTAAGAGCCATTTTTGAGAAAATTAAAATCTTCGAAAATTTTTCCATTTAAAGGGTAGATTGGGGTGGGGGAATTTTCTTGAAAATCTTCGTGTCGCATGCTTGGAATATACTAACCGTAAATACAAAATGTGGTGTTTAACGTCTTTTCGGTTTTGAGCTATGCTGTCCACAGACACAGAATGCCAGACATTGCATCTGAAAATGTTTTTTTTTTTTGATTCAGGGGTTCCTAAAAGATGTATTTCCGGTGAAATCTCGGTATCAAGTTTTGGGCGGAATTAACTCCTAATTAGCTTCTCAGGTTCAGTCACCCCATCTCAGCGCTGTGTTTATGGAGAAAATTGTTCTAAACTGCTAGAATATTACTTAAATCATAAATGGTGGCAGATTCGGATATTGATATTAATAATTTTGAATGTTCTAGTAAGAAAAATTGATCTTAGATACATACATACTTGCACGCATATATACACACTTTTATAATACTGTATACTCAAAACGCCTCACACGATGTAATTTTTTAACAATTTGTTTTGAAATATTTGTACTCTCTCTCCGAAAAATTCATTAAAGAAAGCAACCATATTTTTTAAACAAAGTTCCAATTTCAAGAAGTAAATTATTAACTTCTGCAACATCAAAAAATTTGGAGGGCTAAAGAATAATTTTTCTACAATAACTAGGGACTAATATAAACAAGCTGACATGTTAGATATGTTTACAAATTCATTTAATGTAAAACTTGAATTGCATATCAATATTTTAAGTACTCATCAAGTGGAACATTTTTATTATATCATTAGACCATAAAAATATTGTACAAATAATCTTGCAAGCTAGAATTATGAAGCATGTCGTTATTATGTGCCACAACTGATATACATTAAATGTTGAAATTCCCAACAAGATATATTTCTACTGGAAGTTTTCGGAAAGTTACACATGCATTAATTTAAAGTACTTGCAATCAAGTCGACAAGTTAATCTCAAAATGCATTTCAAAACGCTTTGAGGGTTACGGAGAAATGCACGATTCATTTTAAGGAATTTTAGTTTTGAATCGGTGTGCTGCCACAGTAAGTCAGTTCAATGGCACTGAAAGCCGAAGATCTCTGCTTCAATTGCCGCTATAGTACTGAATTGTTTTTAATCTGGTTCTTCCATTCCAAAACATTAATTTTTTTCCACAGATGGAAATGTATATGAATGTAGTTGATTTATGACAATATTTTCACTCAGCTATGGTGATTTTAAATACAGGCAATAATACAGGAAATTAAGGTATAAATAAATAACTAATATTAATGCTACTTGAATTAGACTTAAAGATGATAAAAATTAGTTCATAATGTGAATGAATTGAATTTATGATGTTTACGAACAAAATACCCTGACACCATAAGAAGGAATCCATTATTTCATTTTAACTATTTCTAGAATATAATCTAAAGCTATTATTCTGCAAAGCACTGAGTAGATATACCTATACCTAAAACATTTTAAACAACTAATAATATTCATAATTCTCTCTGAGGTTTCAGAAACTAAAAACAGACGCATTACTTCAAAGAGGATCCTATTACTTTCTAAGAGCTCAACAAATCATGATACCAGGGTATAAATAGAGCAATAAACAAAATCTTTATGAAAAAAAAAAAAAAACTTACATAAAACGTCTACGTTTTTATTTTAAAGCATAATTTTGAAATTCAATTAGTATCCTTTTGCAGAGATTTTCTTTGTCCATTGCAGAGACATCAAAACAGACATATTGTGACTGCAGTATTGTAAACAGACTATTTTAAAATACTGTCAGCTTTTTTTTTTTTTTTTTTTTTTTAAGCAGTACCAGAGTCTGCTCAGGACTCCGGCGCTGTATCCCCTATTTACCTTCCCCCCTGTATGATTACTGGTTTTACTGTTCCTTTTACACAAACTTATACACATTGCACCCATTCCCAAGGCGGGACTCGAACCCACGATCCCCTGCCCACGAAGCACAAAGCAAGACGCCTTAGCGAGCGTGACCGTGGGGACCGGCTCAGCCTTGAGAATAAGAGTTTTATGATTTTAAATGCTTTCACTCTCACTGAAAGCGATTATATTAATTATATCCTACATAGTTTCAAACATAGTAATTTATAAGACACTGAGATTGAATTGTTCTTGGGGGGGGGTGTAAAATATTGTAATTGTCGATTCTTTAATTATATACTAATGCATATTGTAGGCATACCTATGAATCATATTGTCCCAACATTTTTCAGAATCCGCCATTTTAAAAGCCCAGCAACATGTTTAAATCGCGACATTGCAGATTCCAGTTCACTTTTAGGCTGGGACTCTTGTCACTGATCGATTGACCAACATAGCTCTCTGCCTTTGGTCGATTGACCGGCAACATTCGTAACGAAATCAGCAATTCCATCTGATTTGTTAGCAAAGCTGAAATGGATTTTATTAAATGCTGCAAGTGTGAGAATTTGGTGAATAATTTGCAAAATTATCCTTCGCTTAGGGTGTGTAGCTTGTGTGTATAATGTGATATATTTATGTATGATAACATACGATATCATCAGCGCAGCTTTTTCTATCTTTATTAAGATGTATAACAAAGCATTTTTATTGGATTTTCAGCATCTTCTTCCGCAGAATTTTGAAAATAGAATCTGCGATTACGTGCGCAGTGAAGTTGAAGGAAAATTTGATCCACGAGAATAACAGTAAAGAGCAAACAATACAAGTGGGTACTTGAACTAAAATTGAATACATGTAATTTTAATGATATGTGTAGAATCGATGACATTTTGCATATGCTCTGGCACATTGCTCTGTGAACGATATGCCTGAATTGAATTTTTCTTAATAAGTTAATGTTTCTTATCTGAGAATTGGAATATATATATATATATATATATATATATATATATATATATATATATATATATATATATTACTATCTGCCCCCATTCTGCATTGCATTATAGATTTTACATCTTCAAAAATATTTTTATTCCCTTCATAAACAACTAGTACTCAACAGTCTTTTGTGTCATAGTAATTACTAGCAAATCTAACCATTTTCTTATCCCTAAAGTTGGCCTTTGATTGCCCAACTGTATGTTCAAGGCAAGTCAACTAAAATCAGAAAATATGTTTTAGGAATTAAATTATATAAATTAATTCAGAAAATATTTGTATCCTTTCCATTTAAACTCATATTCCTTTGAAACTATTGCATAGTAATAATTTGTTTTCCTTCTCGTTATTTGGTGGAAGACATCAATAAAATAGTGTTTTGTGTGACAGGTATTATCTTTGTTATAAAATTTAGTTTTACATGTTTGAGAAATAGTGTGTGGTCGATTCTTTGATTTCACGAAGGCTTTGACACTGTATCTCTTGCAACTCTTCTTCTTAAATTAAAATTTTATGGAATTAATTACTGCAGTGTTAATCTTTTATCCTCATATCTTAGCAATAGATACCAGGCTGTGTTTTTAAATTATAGTAAAATATCATCTTTTAAACTTTTGAGATATGGTGTACACCAAGGTTCAGTATTGGGACCGGTATTGTTTTTAATATACATTAATGACCTTCCCAATTTTATTTGTAGTCCTTACTGTGAGACATTTATGTTCGCTGATGATCTGGCTTTAAAAATAATTAATGACAACACAAATATAATAAATGCTAAACTCAGTGAGTTAACTAAATTAGTTCAACTGTGGTGTAATGCCAACAATTTAAATATTAACAGTACTAAAACTGTAACATTGCATTTTAGTTTAAGGAGAGTTAATATTGACGAGAAAAAATCAGTTAAATTTGTTGGCCTGCGCCTTGAATCTAATTTGTGTTGGCTAACTCATACTGAATATGTTGCTAAGAAAGTAAGCAAGGCTTATTCGTGTTAAGAGTATTAAAAATAATGTCACTACTGAATCATTAATTATAGCTTATTATGGCTTCGTTCATAGTCACCTTAACTATGGTCTTTTACTTTGGGGTAACCATACATCTGCTTTTAGCGTGTTTGTATTGCAAAAGAAAGCCTTGAGATTAATTTATGGCGTTTCTTCTAAGTTTCATTGTAAACCACTTTTTATTAAATCTGGTATACTTACTCTGCCCTCGATGTACGTTCTGGCCTGTCTTTTGTATGTAAAGAAACATATTACTGAATTTACAACTTGTGCTTCTGTACATAGTCATGATACTCGAAGTAATCCTAATATATATATATATATATATATATATATATATATATATATATATATATATATATGAGTATATACAGTATAAGTACAAGTAGTTTCCATTATACATCTCTTAATCTTTACAACAGCATACTTTTGCATATAAGACAACTATCATTTCAGGTTTTTAAGAAAAGGATCAGTACCACATTGAGGGCAAATCCTTTATATAGTCTAAATGAATTTTATAGTGTAAAATTTACTTGATTTGTACAGTTTTTGACGATGTCATGAATACTTGTATTCACCTGCCTGCCTGCCTGCCAGCTTTTTCCATTTTGAATTATAAAATATCAAGTACATTTTTTAGATTTTTTGAAAAAATAATAAGTATACCTTTTGTATGTATGTGCTTTTTATACTATACTGAGCTACAGATGAGATTCTAGAAACATTTTAAGCAGTATCATACCCAAGAGCTGTCTTAATGTTTTCTTTCTCTACACGTACTATGTACATAGAGTATAGAGAAGGTATTGTAATTCGCCCAAAAATTTGATAACAAGATTTCACTGGAAATATATGTTTTAGATTCCCCTACATCAAAAAAAAAAAAAAATCCATTTGTAGAAAAAGGTCTGTGTGTAAGTGTCGGTAAGTTGGTAAAATACCAAACTTGGTATTAAAGTTTAGTATCTTCCAGGGATGCGACACAAAGATTTTGAGAACCCCCACCCCAAACTGCCCTTTACATGGAAATTTTTTCGAAATTTTTTATGTTCTCAAAAATTGCTGTAACAATTTTGATTAAAATACCATATATTAAAGACATCTATTAGGCAAATACAATGTATATCTTTTATTTTCTGGATATACCCTCTGAACGCCTCTTTATTATAAATTAATTTTCCTTACCTGATAAACTGTAAGAGATAGGCAAAAACTTACTACACAAAAAAATGTAGATCATGTTAAAACATACAATTTATACATTGTTTTCCCTCGTGGAATTGACCATTTCTGAGATATGCCTTGGTATTTGTTTCAGATTCAAAATACTTAAAATTTTTCTTACACAGAAAGCTATAAACTCCTGGCCCTGCATAGAAACAGATTTTAACCACATGGCCATAAGATTTTACAGGATTTGACAATTATTATAGCCTAGTGTATTCCCTTACAAGGAAGCAAATAATTAAGACAATTTCTGCTAATGTTTATCTCGATTATCATATAGTAGACAGAGAAATAGGTTTTTAATAATCATCTGTAACAGCGATATAGAGAAAGTCACGTGAATGGAACACATCAGATTTGCTATCCTTACTCTCTCATCAACAAATTAGTACTCGTATGAATATCTTTTTCCATCTAATGACAGTTATTTTTCTTAGGATATGTAAACAAATTTGAAGGTTTATACTGAGACATTATTCACATTCATTAAATGCAAATATTAGTCAACCAAAGCTCAAAGTCTACTTTGTTAATTGAGTTTATTATAGTTATTAGTGCATTACTTGGATTGAGTATAAATTATATGATTAGGCTAAATTGTGATTAAGTCTTATAACCATTATATTATACTGTCTTTCATGCCGAGTATATATATAATGTTTTTCACATAGAACATTCTTTAATTGTGATCAAGAATAATACTTCTCCAAAAATGGTAGAATTAGTTGAATTGTGTGGTGAAGATATGTTTCTATGTCCATATTTATTTAATTTAATTACTGCTCTACACACCGCAGAATCAGGAATTCCAATTTTCTCAGTTTATTAAAATTAAAGCTACTGTAAAACACAACAGTTCCTAATTAATTTTCACTTTCTGTGGTAAATTCTGATCCATTAAAAGTGGAACTTTTAACACATTTTGTTTATAACACTGGAACATCCGAAACTTCCTTAATAATGTGTTACACTTTCCAAGAATAGAAAATTTGGCTGCAAAAACAATGAACACCATCCATATCTTTCCAACACTCAGAAGTTTGCAACATATTGTCACAGTGAAGCATTTATTATTTATATCTTAAATCAATTGATAAGAAGAACTGACATTGTAATTATTCAACTTAGGAATAAAAAATGTATGCCTAGGGGTAAAGAATAAGAAGGAAGATAAAAGCATTCTGCTAATTCTGCAATAAGTGTTACATGGATTCTAATGTTCTTTGAAAAACAGAATTTAAAACTCTCCAAAAAAGATAAAAAATGCATTAGTACTGAGTTTCAAATTCTCTCAATTTGTTACTGGAATCACAATATAAATTAGACTGATTTAAGGACCCTTTGTTTTCATTTGATTTTTAAAAGTGGTAAGTCACAAGATATACTTCACTTATTAGAATAAAAATGTATAGCAACTTGTACACCAAACTGTGTTACATAAGTTACATTATTCGATTTCAAAATATCGCTGTGGCATGTTAACTTTTTTTCACATAGAATTTCCTTCAAATGTAACAGATTAAAAAAATGCTATTCTTATTTTGTTTCTCATTATTAGCAATATTATACATAATGCTATTTCCGTATTTTGCATAAAAGAAAACAAATGTTGTTCCATTTGCATGCTTTGCCAAAAAATATACTTAACCATATCCTTGGAATCCCTCTTAGTGAATACGTTCATGGTGGAAAAGAAATTTGACAGTTTAGAGTTAGTATTTCTGAGCTCTGTTAATCAGTCATTAAGTCCCCAAATTTTCACTGTAATTATTTAGATAAATTGCATTACCCTTCCATTCTAAAACTTTAAATCTGAATGTGATTCTAAAATAGGTTCAACGTAATACATAAGTGCCTTGAAATTTAATGTTTTATTATTATTATTATTATTATTATTATTATTATTATTATTATTACTATTATTATTGTTATTATTGTAACTATTGTTATTGTTTCTGTTATTATTATTATTACTACTACCACAAGAGAATGTTTTTTTTTTTTGTTTCAGAGGCATGGATCTTCATCTTACTGAGTTGCTCACATTAGTCATCCTCCACTACAAACATAATCATAAAATTCACAATGCTGAAGCATTAATATATAGGCAGCCAACATAGGGAGTCCGGTGCAAGCTTTTGAAAATGTTTGAAGCAGGACATACTCCTTCACGCGCTTTGGATATCCATAAAGAAGATTTATATCATGATCATGAGGATGATTATTACCTTATTGCTAGGACACATTGTCCAGACATCTCTTGGGTTTACCATTTGTATTATTGTGTTTTTGAAGAAAATATGGGTCATGCAGTGGTGCTGAAATGGTAAAATCTTTTGAAACATTTGTTTTAAACTATAATGCTGAAGTAGGGGAAATTGTGCAGCTTATAAGTGTTTTGAAAACAATAATTTTGTTATTGCCATCATGAGTCTCTTGATGAACAGGATTTTGAAAACATTAAGTGCAGCTTCTGAAGTTGTTTTTGTGGACTCATCTGGAAATATTGATAGGTTTAGATGTAGAGTATTCTTGCTACTTGTTAACACACGTGCTGGTATGTTTCCGATAGGCATATTAATAAATACTTCTGAAAGCGAGGCTGTGATATATGAAGCACTGACATTACACAAGACTTTTACTGAACCGGCAGTGTTCAATGGAAAGGGGCTTGGAGGGGCTTCAGTTTTTATGACAGATGACTCCACCGCAGAGAGAGTCACACTAGCAAAATCATTTCCCAACTCCGTTCTTCTTCTCTGCTAGTTGGCGCTACTTATGGAACAGTTCAACTGGAATATCTTTGAAAGATAGGCCAGAACTGTTTTTCCTCATAAAAATAATGGTGTATGCAAATATTATAGAGGAGTTAAACACTGAGTACCAGCCTTAGCATCCTCTGGTACCAGCAAACATAAATATAAATGTATTAATTATGCAGAAAAAGTATACAAAAGAGAGGAAGAATGGGCTTTATGCCATTGAAAATCCACAATGTTTAGAGGGCAAAATATCAATAATTTGTGTGAAGCTGTAATGAGACTTCTTAAAGATAAAGTTCTCTTGAGAACTAAAGCTTATAATGTTGCCCAACTGTTAGATTTCCTGATGACTGATTTGAATGATTTTTACGTTAAGAAGGCCATTGATGTAGCAAATGGATTACCCCCATCATATTTGCGACGAAAACACAAAATGCAAGAAAAGAAATTGATTCCACTGAAAAGTGAACAAATTCCTGATAGCCATTTTGAAGTTGCAAACTAAACAACATACATATTTTGTTTACAGTGATATTGGCTTACATATTAGTGTATATTAGGGCAGCGTAAACATCAGCTACATATTGCTATTAAGCATAATAAACAATTGGCTTTTGTTTTACAACCAATGAATGTGAAAAAAAAAAAAAAAAAAAAAAAAACAGTTCTATTACATTGCAACTGGCAATGAAAGTACACCTCAAAACTGGTTTAAAGACTTAACAGCTTCTAGCTATATAAGTCACTCCACAACACCTTCATGTGTTGAAAATACATTTGATATACTTAAAACTAAAGAGGTAAATATTGCAGAAGCAATAGAAAACCGCAAACAAATCATTGCAAAAATGGTTGATGATATGTGTGAATTGATAAAATTAAAGGCTCAGAGTAGTTCAGAAATGTTTAGAAGCTGCTGAAAAGATGGTTTTAAATTTTGAAGAAATTAAGACTGATGCTAATTTGATCCCAGCATTAAATACTTTTGGAAAGTATTCTGGCTTAACATCAAACTCTCTGTTATGCAGTTACAAAAAGATAGGTGTGCAGCCTACAGCTATAATGAGAAGAACAACAGCTTGTAGAGGAAGAAAATGTGTGACCTCTGGAAGAGTACCTATGTCAGAATTTAGAAAGGAGCATGCTTACTCAAAAGTGAAGGAAACTGCATCTTTACTACCTCAGAAAAGAAAGTCTGCAGCACCTCACAGTATTACACACTGTGAACATATCTCTAGGAAAATGAAAGGCCATGTGGTTTTTGCCTCAAAAAATTGTATTTAACCAACATATTATACTTTAAATGAATAAAAATTCAGTTAACAAAATCCCATTTCTTTTATTTTACACAATTTTAAATAAGCAGAACATAAAAACTCAGGGTTAGTGGAAATAAGTCAGTCTTTTAACAATAACATAAATCTGGCATCTCCTTTAAGCTAGAAGGGAGATATAATTAAGTTTTTGCACACTTCTCCATCAATAACTACTATTTCTTGTGTATATATGTGTAGTAAGTAATAAAATGCTGTTTTTATTATAACATAGGTATTTTTAAAATCAATTTGGCACAAGGTAGGCCACAATGTGCAGATCTTAAGAAAACTGATAATTCTATAGATTTTGCAGTTCCAAAGCTAATTTATTTACCATCATAATCCTGAACAATCAGGCTACATATTTGTCTATTTGATATTTTATAGGCATGTCTCCAAATTACCTACCTTGTAACCATACTTCTCCTTTATGCATGGGGCGTTTTCTCTAATTTGCATGCAAATTTACATACAGAATCTCAGGTGTGCCATCTAAAGATTTTAGCATGGCTTATATGATTGCATTATTCATTTGCTTAAAAAATCACCGTTTAGTGAATAAAAACAAGGAACATTTTAATGACAAAGCTTCATAAAAAGAAAATAATATTTCTTCACAACTAACAACTTCAAATTAAATAACTACTTGTGTTTATTTTTACTGTAATAAACTATCAGAAATATCACTATTATACTTCTCCGACAAATGTGAATGCCCAAGGCAGTTTTTGACCATTTGATTTTTTTCGGTAATTAAAATATTTAATTGTATTATTTGAGATACAATCTGAGCTAAGTTATCAATTTTTTCGCTCATTTTTCTTTGCTCGTATTAAGCTTACAAATTTTCAGGAAAATAGCTTGAAAATTAAAACAGTTTAAAACGTCAGATCTAACGCAACCTAAAAAATCTAATGTATCTAAATCATTCATATGAGTTTTTTAGCTGTTCCACAAACAAACTTACCTTAAAATAGATTATTCTTTTTTCTACGTTATGGTGATCAAGATAAGGAATGCCAGAATTGGTCTTCTTACTTGCTTCTTTCTAAATAGAAGGAAAGTAAGGGAATACACCAGGCTAAAGCAATAGTCCGATTTTTTAAAAGCCGATCGCTAAGTGAAACAATTGAAAACAACAACACACACATTCGGACAGGTTTATAAAAATGTTTTTTTTAATCCGGGGAACTCAAAACATATTTCTGGTGAAATCGAGATATAGCATTTTTGGGTGGAATACAATTCCTTCTCTATCCACTATGCGCATTGTATATATGGGCTTGAGAAGGTAAAAATGTATCTAGCATAAAGAATTTATTTGAACTATGTTGTATATCTGTTTTAAAATCATTATGAAACTTTGAGCTTTATCAAGCAGAAAAACTTAATTGTATCCGAATGTTTATGATTTTATTATCGAAATGTTATACTTTTCAAAATATATGACCCCTATTTCAAGAACTATCTGATATGTTTTGATAAAACTTTACACATACACATTCATATGACCCTACATAACATTCAATTCAATGTAAGGAAACTTTCGTAGGCAATTTATCTCACAAATTGTAGCAATGCACGCAGTTGGAAGTATTCATTGCTGTGGAATGGTATTTTCAAAACATTATATGAAATAAACCAATACTCGCAGGAAAAAAACAGTCACAAGGGATTATTTTAATATAATTACATGAAAAGTTTGAACATGTTCAAGTAATTACTTGACATTATTATATAGGTACATAAAGATAATTTATATTTTGGAAAGAAATGTATATCGCGGGCTCAGAATGGCAACGTTATATCTGTTTAGTAAAATTTACAGAAGAACGTTATAAAGATTTGATCATTAATAAAAGAAAAACAAATAACAGTTCTTGAAAACTTTTCTAGATATTAAGTGGCCAAACTACTTTTTAGCAGACTGAAACTAAAGTGCTCTTGAACATCGATGTTCATGATTAATCTATTGCGGAATCATATATTAATAAAAGTATTGTTTTCAAAGGGAACCTTGTTTTTCCAAATTATGATTTTTTTTCAAACAGGAACTTGTGTTTCCAAAATTTCATTTTTGTAAATTAAAAAGTGATCACCAATAGGATATAGTTATGTTTAATACACTACTTCAATTTTTTTTCTCTTCACCTCAATATAAATAAAGGTAGTAAAAGGGATAGTATGCAAATCATTACGAAAGAAATCATTTTAAGCTCCATATTCATAAATGTAATCTTATAGTTTGTTTGATCAAGTTATGTGACTTTTAAAACATACTACAAAAATAAAACGGAATAAGGATTGGTAAGTTCAAATTCTAGAATCGAGCTCGATGCAACCAATTACGAAGCAGAATGTCATTTCTTGCCTAATTTGGTGAGAGATAAACGCGATTACGCCACAGGTTTGGAATGTGGAGGGGTCCAATACGTCTCGAGGGGTAAAAAGTAGGAAAACCCTCTTGTAAAGAACACCTAATAGTAATCGAGTGGAAAACTCACAAAAACAAATTGCAAAATAATTAAATACATTACTAACACTAACTACTACTTAAAACTTCAATTATATGTAAACTGTATATAGATTAAGAAAAAAGGATTAGCCCCATTTTTTACTTTCCCTAGCGCGTATTATATACCATGTACATAATGGATAAAGAAGGTATTGTATATCACCCAAAAATTTCATACCAAGATTTCACCGGAAATACAATGCAAAAAACTCTGTTACACTCACATGACTTTCCCAGCTGTTCTTATACAAGCTTCTTAAAAAAGACATAATTATTTGCTGAATGCTCTTATTACTTAGTTCCTTATAAGTAGTAGGGAACTAAAGCAATGCGCTATGCCAAAGTGAAAGTCAAATGTTTTAAAAGCTATCATTATGCGATTGTCATTGCAAATCGCTTCTTTGCTTGGTCAGGAGTAGAACAAAATAAAAACGGACACTTTCTGTCTGACAAAAGTATAATTACTGTACAATTGAAGCTATTAACAAGGAATATCTCGAAAACGGTAAACTCCACGAAAAAGATTAGGTTAGGTTGGATTAGATTAGATTAGATTAGATTAGAAAGCATTCTGTAGGTTCGTTTAGGCCAGAAAGCCACTGAACATAGAACTTGTCAAGGCATATACATGTATACATATGTTTATATA